>OZ030006.1:125463357-126173357 GCA_964023405.1 Apodemus agrarius | reverse complement strand
AACTAATAACTTGCTTAGATGCACAGAAGAGTGACTGCTGTCTATCAGATTCCAAAGTTCATGAGGGTGTGCATCTTGTACAAAAATGGTGATTCTTCACTGATTCAAAGCATCCAGAAGTTTGCTGTGTCTCTTCTAGGGACTGTCAAAGATAAGTGTCCAGAATGCTTTTGGACCCACCCCCGTGTGTCTCCTCATATGCCACTGCTCTTCTTTGCTCTTCGGCCTCTTCCAAGGACACTGGTCACATTGCCTGGGGCAATTAAGCTAACATGCTAAGCACAGTCTTTCTCAGGTATTCCCACAGGACCTAGGACACTTTCCCTGCAGATCTCTGGCTCACCCTTAATCGTCTTCATCTTTGCTCAAATGTCACTGTGTAAGATGTCCAATTGATTACTCTATAGAAATAAATCTTAATTTCCTTAGCAGGCACACATGAGAGTCCTTCCTTTGATCTGCATCCTCTCCTAGAGTACCTTTAAATGCTGTGTGCAATTTATTTATTGTCCTTAATGCCCGTGTATCCCTAGCTGGTGTGTAAATTTCTTATGGAGAGGGGTGTCCCTATCATTTTATGTTATTAAATCCTTTCTGACATATTATAAGAGCTCAAAAAGACTGAACACAAATCTACTTGTGTTTTCAGAATTGCTTAAAGGCAGAGCTAGAAAGATGGACACACAGAGAATGAAAGAGCCCTGCAACTAGTAGGGACAGCGATGGTGCTGATGTAGTTTACTGGGGTTGGACAGACGGTAAAGTACTTGTCATAGGAGTCTCGGGAACTAGTTCAGATCACCATCACCCATGTGAGAGGATAGGTTGGTAGGCAGCAATAACCTAGCACTGTCATAGCAAAGACAAGTAGATTCCTGGAGCTCACAGGTTGGTTTGTCTAGCCAAACTTGTGAGCCTCAGGGTAATCCGATAGTCAAATAAACCTGATTGTATAACCCTGGACCATTTGCTTATGCTGACAAAATGACAAGATTACACATTTGATAGGAAAAGTTTCCCTCATGTTATTATTTGTGGGTTTTATAGGTTCTATAAAGGTCTAGCTGCCTTCACTACACAAAAGCAGTCTATACTACAGCAGTTTCTGAAAATTTAGCACAGCAAACTATTCTTTAAATCTAGCATGCTAAGGATGAATGAGAGCAATTTTATTTATCCAGTTATCATCTGTCCAAACCCAGTACTAAGTAGCAAGTACTTGATGGATAGATTGAGAGGCACATGGATTTAGAAAATAATTAAGAAAGGTGGATGCCTTTGGCATGGTAAATAAAGTAAATGTGCAAATGTGACTCCACACCCAGATCTATATTTTATATTTCTTAGTGAATACAGCATCCTATGTTTAATTTGGCCCATGCAAAATTTAATGAGAAACTGACAAAATTCTAACAAAGAAAAACTGTGGGTTTGTATCACAACCAGAGATGATAAAATCTATTGTTCACATCAACTGGTTCCTCACAAAAAGGAGAATGAACACACACACACACACACACACACACACACACACACACACACACACACACACACACACACACACACACACAGAGAGAGAGAGAGAGAGAGAGAGAGAGAGAGAGAGAGAGAGATACACTGCAATAAAAGGGTCAGTTCTATCATAGCCTTTTTTAAAAGCTAGAAATATGCCCCTTTTATTTAATACTACTTGCATTTTTAAGAAAGGCCCAGTGAACTGTCCCTTTAAATGTAAATGCCAATGTTATTTTCAAAACAATATTTGTCATATAATTGCTTCTCAGCCTTTTCTGTGGCGCCATTGCCAATCCATTCCCAAATTTTATCTTTGTCCATGTCTAAATGATTTCAAGATGATCTATGGCTTGTCAAAGCAGAGTCATTTAAGAGCTCAGAAAATCGGACTTTCCAGTTTTGCATATGGATTGTTTGGAAAATGGTTTCTTCTGGTTTATGCCCAACATCCGTAAACCCAGCCAGTCACACAGGTGTGGTGCGAGACCATATTATCTCATAACAGAGGATACCATGCAATTAACAGTTTGGCTATTGTCTATGCAATTCAGATTTCCAAATTGCTGTTCATATTCTTATTTTAACTATAAAAAACAATTCTAAGATAAAGTATTTATAAAATTGTAGCTTTATACCTAGAATTTACTTTTATAAAGGGTCCTGTTGGACCTAGCACAAGAAGTGCCTGCTCAGTGTCGGTCAATCTGAAATCACCAAGTATGGTCAGCGCACAGCAACTTCCTTTGCTCCCTCCATTACAGACCTTCAGTGGCATCTCTTGCCTCTCACCTCTTCACAGCATTCACCCAGGAAGAAGGGCAAATTCCTTGCAAGGAAACCCCATGGGACGTCTCTCTGTTAACCATCCCTCTCTAACTCTTGGGTTTGTCAGAGCTCTGAGTGCATTATCAACTTTATTCTTAACAGGAAAAGAAAATTTCTAATGCCCCCAAAGGTGAAAAGAAGATACTGTTTTAAGATTATATTTGGCAACATCAACTCTCTGCTGAGCCCAAATGCTCCAAGCTACAATCTCTCTTTCCCAGCTCGATGCATCACTGTCTTACTCTATACAAGGGAGGAAACCCAAGGGAGATGGATCGCTAAGGATAATGTTTCTTTTAAAAGGACTCCCCACTGATGGCAATTATGTATCATGATGGAAAGGGAAGGAAAAGTCTAGGAATGACTGGCAGGTGGATGATTAAAAGCTGGGTTGAAGCTTGTCATCCCATCCAGCACTTGCCCCCAGAATGGAAGCTACTCAAAGTAGCTTAGATAGTGTGTAACTGATTCAGTCTGGGCTATAAACCGAGAAAACCCAGTTTACAATGATCCTGTGGGAAGTTTCTAGCATCTATTTTCTCTTCATATGTTAAGAAATTAGATATTTGGTGTTTATTTGTGTGGTGATGGCTTATAACCAAGATACAGAAGCATGATGGAACAATTCAAATTATTACAAGAGTAAGCTCTCTGGTAAAGAGAAGAATTGGAAAGAAGATACAGGAAAATGCTTTTCTTTCCCAAAAAGACAGCTTTTGTGCAATAATTGCCTCAAAAACAAAAATAAACTCCTGCAATTTCTGCATTTGTTTCTCTCTCTCTCTCTCTCTCTCTCTCTCTCTCTCTCTCTCTCTCTCTGTGTGTGTGTGTGTGTGTGTGTGTGTGTGTGTGTGTGTATGTGCAAGCAGGCACACATGCATACGTGTGTGGTATGTGTGCATGTATAGTGTGTGTATATGATGTGTGTATATATGTTGTATATGTGTATCTATAGTGTGTGTGTGTGTGTGTCAGTGTGTCTGCCCCCTCATCATTCAAGGTCTCCCTTGAGTGCTCTTCCTGAACCAATATACAAATATTTTCCTGAAATACATTCCTACATTTTATGCAATTCTCCCATAATAACATTCAGGATGAATAAATTATTTTTAAACTAATGCCCACTTTTTTCATAAAGAGCTGGCCTGGCACACATTCTGAGTTGATGTCATTGATTAAATGTCTATAATAGATGGAACCAGGAGAGGAAGAAGCAGAGAAGGGACAAAAGATGGAGGGGAGCACAGAAAGGAAAGAATTGCTACATAGGAAGGAAGGCAAAGTGTTAATTTTTGTTATCAAATATTATGTTTTTATTAATCTTTGAGGATTTTACACAATGTATTTTGATCCTATTAAATCACCACCTTCCCCCAACTCTTCCCAGATCCCCTCTTTTACAGTACTTCCCAATTAAATTAATCTTTTGAAAATATTTCTAAAAATGTTTTTTTCAAGGATGAATTTGCATGATAAATACAGTTTATACAAAGAAGTGACTTTCTAATAAACCAAAAAAAACCCAACAAAATAACATAAGAAATAAATAAATAAATAAATAAATAAATAAAGAAAGAAAGAAAGAAAGAAAGAAAGAAAGAAAGAGAAAAACAAAACAACAACAAAAAACAACTTGGAACTTTGGTTTTGGGTAGAATCAAAAATGTATAAACCCATTTTATTCTAATTAAAATGATTTAGCAAATAATACACACACACACACACACACACACACACACACACACACACACACACCTTTGAAATATATGTCTTTACCAACGGTTAAGCAAGGATATATGTTTAAGATCTATAATAACAGATCTTGGTTCGTAACTTGACAAATGAGAAGGAACCTCCATTGAGGTATTGCCTCTATGTGATAGGCCCATGGTCATGTCTGTAGAGCATGTTATTAATTAGTAATTAATATAGAAGGGCCCAGCCCACTGGGAGTGGTGGTTCATCCCTAGGCAGGTGGTCCTCGGCTAGAAGGAAAGGTAGTTGACTGTGAGCTGGAGAACAAGCCAGTAAATAGCTTTTCCCCAAATTCTCTACTTCAATTTCTGCTTCCCTTTGATTTGTAAGTTCCTGCCTTGACTTTTCCTGGTGGTGGACTGTGACCTTGACCTGTAAGACAACACAAACCCTTTCCTTTGAAGTTGCTTTGATCACAATATTTATCACAGCATTAGTGGGACACAGTCAAAGGCAATATTTGGAGGAAATTAATAAAACCTAGGCTAGAGTATATTAAGATTGACAAGATTAATTGGATACTTAAATTTCTACTTTATTTCAAGTAGTTCCTTTCTTGAAAAGCTGTAATATGTAAGATAAAACAGAGTCTTTGAGATTCACTTTTATAGGACTTCCTGATCAGGCCTTAAAAATAGCTCTTTAGGAACCTATTGTAGCGGATGTCAGAAATGCATATTTAAGACTCTGTTAAAAATGTTTTATTGACCCAATGGGCTGGAAGGAAGCTCCAAGTGTCTCTGTCTATGAAGCATTGACAGCAAAGACACTAATGGATCTTCAGGCACAGTCTTGTCAAGCAGGGCAAAATGGCTGCTTGATGCGTTTAAGCTTAAGGTTAAATAAATTACCATCTCCTCTGTCCCAGGGCTCTGGGCATGCACAAGACAGATTAAGAAAAGAAGAAGCTCACTACAGTTAAAAATAAGCCATTTTGTGTGTAAATATACATGTAATTCAGCCCATTATATGCACTCACTGATAAGTGGATATTAGCCCCAGAGTTCAGAATACCCAAGATACAATTCACAGACCACATGAAGCCCAAGAAGGAAGACAAAGGGTGGATGCTTCAGTGCTTCTTAGAAGGGGGAACAAAATATTCACAGGAGGAAATATAGAGACAAAGTGTGGAACAGAGAGTGAAGGAAAGGCCATCCAGAGACTGCCCCAACTGGAAATCCATCACATATACAGTTATCAAACTCAGACACTATTGTGGATGTCAAGAAGTGCTTGCTGACAGGAGCCTGATATGGCTCTCTCCTGAGAGGCTCTGCCAGTGCCTGACAAATACTGTAAGTGTATTGCTTACGGTCAACCACTAGACTGAGTGCGAGGTCTGTGATGGAGGAGTTGGAGAAGAGACTGAAGGAGCTGAGGGGGTTTGCAGCCCCATGGAGAGAGCAAGTGTCAACTGGCCAGACCCCTGGAGCTCCCATGTACTACACCACCAATCAAAGAGTACTCATGGAGGGATCCATGGCTCCAGTGGCATATGTGGCTGAGGATGGCCCTGTTGGACATTAGTGGGAGGAAAGGCCCTTGGGCCTGAAGGTGTTTGATGCCCCAGTGTAGGGAAATGCCAGGGAGGGAAGACAGGGCGGGTGGGTGGGGAAGCACTCTCATTGAGTCAATGGGAAGGGGAATGGAATAGGGGGTTTCTGAAGGCGAGACCTAGAAAGGGGGAAACATTTGAAATGTAAATAAAGAAAATATCCAGTTAAAAAAAAAGAAGAAGAAAAAAGAAAAGTAGAAGGAATCTGGACAGGACAGCTGTATCTAATGCTGTATACTAAAGAGGGAGACCACACATTCTAGAAGCCAGTTGTCAGGGTTCAAGTTCTGGGATCTGCTATTGATTCTTACTTTTCACCCAACTCTTCTGGTTTCTCAACTGAAGTAGATGACAGCATCTGCTTTATGGAGGTGCTTTGAGGGTAAATAGGTAAAAGGGTTAAGTACTATGGACATATGACTACAATAAAATTGGGTGCAAAGTAGACACTAAAGGAAATCTGATGTTACTGATGCTGTTGGGATAATCTCAGATTAGATAGGAATACTGCTGGAAAAAATAGTCTCCAAGTGTTTTTCCTGGGAGAATGTGCCAGGATGTGCATCTACTCCCCTCTACCTAGTTAGTAACTAGGTGACTGTATTCAGTTTTCAAACTCTCCCTGAAATAAAACACTAAAGTAACACCCAAAGCAACTCATCTCATTCGTTAAATTCCTCTGAAAAAGAAAGAAGAAGAAGAAAGAAGAAGGAGGAGGAGGAGGAGGAGGAGGAGGAGGAGGAGGAGGAGGAGGAGGAGGAGAAGAAGAAGAAGAAGAAGAAGAAGAAGAAGAAGAAGAAGAAGAAGAAGAAGAAGAAGAAGAAGAAATGACTTATACAGTGAATGCAGTGGAATCAACTGCATGAATCATTTTTATTAATGGTTCTACTCCCACAGAAATAAATTTTACCTAAAGATACAACAATAAACTTAAAATCAGTGATTTCTGACTGTTCCTTAAATAAAGCAGGACTTTTTTCTTCCTTTACAATAAAAAGGCTTTGCACGACATTGAGGAGTGTAGTCCCTGTAGAATGCTGGACATCAAATTGCCTTTGTGTTACTCTCAGAACTGTCTGAGGATTTTTGTTTGTTAAAATGAAGCAGAGAATATAACATATCTACATCTCTATTATTCATCCCCAAAATATGCTTGGCCCAGACTTCCCCCTAATACATTTTAAATTACTGTCATGCTAGAAATTACTTATTACCTCTAATATAATCATTTGAATATTGGGTGGCTGAAGAAAAAGAAATAAATGGGAACTTCTCTCTCCAAGAGGGACTGTCATTTATGAAAGTCTCTAGAGACAGAATAATGGCATCTGTGTTCTTTAGCTTTCCTGTGCTATCATACAGGAATTATATGCATTCTACTACTGTTATTAGGACACAAGCCAAGACTACATCTCTGCCTACCAACCATATAAAGTAGATTTGGTCTAAATCTTTTGAACTGGCTCTTCACCTACACAGTTGAACCAAGTTTGCTGGTTTAGTCATGCAATGATCTGAATTTCTTTCTCCTTGGTAGCCTTCAAGGCTGAGCTTGATACCGAAACAATTTCTAGACAAGAAACAAGATATCCTATTTCAAAGGAGGAACTCTTGTGGCTATGTTAATTTCCCTCAGATTATATGAAAAAGTGGCACTGAGGTTGAATATATTAATACTGAAATGATATTTCAAATAATAAGCCTGTCTTGGGTTACTCAGCTTGAGAACTGAGGTTACAAAGTTGTGCCTTCTAAGTCTTTGTCCCTTGGAAATAAAATAAAATGCTCTTTCTTCAAGGACTATTGAGAGTACTAGAGAGTTGATGGGAAATTTAAAAAGAAGCAGCATACACGTTCTTCTTACCAATATAAAAATGTGATTTATTTAAAAAATAACACTGAAAGAGGGACATTTGTACTGGGTAATGGTGCAAGGACAGATTTCTGAATGGTGGTAGTGACCATATTTATATTTCAGTTTATAGGCACCTCCTGTTGAGAGCCACATATACTTGAACTGTTCATGTGCAATAGTGAACAGTCTAAATGTTTCTTTGTTGCACTCTCAGATTGTGTACTTACGATGCCATTCATTTGGGGTCTGATTCCTCATTCCATATACTTAATGACATCCAAACATGAATATAACTTGGAATAAAAACAGTATAGAAGTGCAACAATACTTATGTTCTTAAAATATCTCTTTAAATGAGTTTCTCCCATGATCCTCCCTGAGTGAATATGATGGATATTGGTAGGAACATTACAGGGATGATGCACAAGAGTCTTCATGAGAACATAAAAGAAAAACTAATAAACAATGCCCACAGCCCATTACTGCCCACTGTTGCAGCATCTCTTCATGTTGTAACAAACATGCTTCTAGGCCAGCATCACTGAATTGGCTTAGGTACAAAGCCAAGAGGATAAAAACATGATGTCAGAAAAACAAGGTAAAGTGATCAGAAGACACTATCTTCTGGAAGATATATTCTCACTTTAGAGCTTGGTGTCCATTGGTAGATCTTCTTACTTGGGCACAAAATGACCTTAAATTACAGGCCCTTTTTTCAGCAAGCTTGAAACATGGAAACCATATAAAACATACCACACATTATATGTTACTTTTTTCCTGGACTACTTGCTAGCAACTTCTTAAACAAATGAATAAACAAACAAGAAATTGGTATTCTCTTTATGTCTCTTGGATTCTATAATACAGGCTTTTGTCAGGTAGCAATCTCTATGGCAGTGGTCTTCAACCTTCTTAATGCTGCAACCCTTTAATATAGTTCTTCATGTTGTGGTGGTCCCCAACGACAAAATTATTTTTGTTGCTACTTTCTAACTGTAATTTTGCTAATATCATCAATCATAATATCAATATCAAGGTTTTCCCATGGGTCTTAGGCAACCTCTGTGAAAGGGTCCTTCAACAGGGTCCTGACCCACCAATGGATAATAATTGTTCTATGGCATCAATGGCCTGTCTTTAAAATCTCAGATATCTATAAATAGGTAAGGTGATCACAGTTTTAGTGATTGAGATTAGGCTTGGGAGCCATGTTAACATGATTTTGATATCACTCTCATGCTTTAATAGATATGCTTATCTCAAGAAAAACCTTGATGCTTTCTTTCCTTTTTATCCTGATCAACAAAGTAGAGAAGAGCAACCTTTAGTCTCTAATGGGTTGTAGTGAAGATCAGTGAGAGAACACAAGCAAAGCATTGGCCAAGTAAACGTAGACCCTTGCTGGTTGCTCTACTACGCAAGACCTACTGTCTGCTCCAGAGAGTGCTGCCAACATTTACTGATAGCTCTTCCTCCTTTTGTTTTAAGGCTGGTGATAGAAGTTTGCTATGGTTAGACGACTGGGTATTAAGGTAACTGGCACATCACAACCACGCTGGTGCAAAACTCTCTAGGGAGCTCCTTTTGTCGTCGGCAGCAGCTAGCCATATTTTAGATCAGAGGTAAGCGACCTTTTTCTATAAAGGTCCAGACTGTAAATAACCTCAGTTTTGTGGGCCTTCTGGTAAGGGCGACTGCCAGACTGTGCTGTTGTATCATGGAAATAGCTTTGAGCAGTATGTGAACAGGTGAGCATGGCTGTCTGCCCACTCCAGTGTTATTTATGGAAACAGAACCTTGAATTTCGTGTAATTTTGATGTGTCATAAATCATCTCCTTTTGGTTACTTTTTTTCCAGGCATCCAAAAATGTAGAGAGTGTTCTTAGCTTTTAGTCCATAGAAGCCCAATGGTGAGCCAGATTGGACAAATAGGCCATAGCTTGGCATCCTTAGCTCAGCTAGTGGCCACTCCAGAATGCTCCTGAATAACTAAAAACCAAGCTCACTGTTGAATCAAATCTTATGGTCAACTAATAAATGTTGTTTGGATGGTTTTTAAGCCAATGATGCAGGGAGGAATTTTTGCTGACAATACAGCCAGGTCTATTTGCTATATTATCCTTTAAGATGATGAGACTAAAAGATGCTTATTTCACTTTTAGTGTTCATACGACACTCCCACCACTGTGTTTGATCAGAGTGATAATGATGGCTGGAGACGCCTCCAAAGCTTTCACCCAGTGAAAGAGGTTTCCAAATCTCTGCCTTATGCGAGCCACTCTAAGGAGATAATTCTATTTAGCGCTGGCTGAGTCTGACCCTTTGTCATCTTGGTATTTTATTGGCTTGGCTGAGAGGTAATAATAAAAGTCTATATTTATTTATAATATGAGACTGTGCTTCACAACAACAGTCAGGGAGATCAAAGCATTGCACACATTTAAGGGAAAAGAAGGCAAACAGGAACTGATTTGTGTTACACATGGTGGGAGTCATTAAGGACAACTCAGGTAGAGAAACTTATTACTTCTCTTTTTGACAGTGATGACAATTTAATAGTATTTGACTCCACCGAGTTGCATATGGCATCCGGAGGCACTGAAAGAGACGGTTTATCAAGATGATAAACAAGGTTTCATTTCCTCCCTAGCTGCATGGATGTGATCAGAAGTCTAAGGCCACCTGAATTCACTTAGGCTGGCCACAGGCAGACACTGGGCTACCAGGGGACTGTCTGTACTTGAAATGAGCCTCTCTTTAATGGACCTCCTGCAAGCAGGCTGGCAGCTGCAGAGGCATGTTTGCATGTGTGCATGCACACTGGTTTCAGGGTGGACTGAAGGGCAGGGGGAAGAGTGCTAATTGTTTTAGAAGCTCTGATATCGAGGAACTTTGTGCAGTTCACTTTCAAATTGCAGAGTTAGGTTTTCTGGGTGGATGGGGTAGCTATTGGAAGGAAGGGTGTTTAAAGAGTCATTTTGTGAAGTTGACAGAGCAAGTTTGCATGAGGAAGAATAATCAGAGATGCTTTTGATTATTATTAGTGTGACTACTGTCATCACCACAGTGTGACATTACCATTCTACAGCAGTCTCTGGCCTGCTTTTGTTTTCTGTCTTGATTAAGCCAGAATCGTTTCTTCCTCATTCCTAGCTCAGGGCCTATTTCCTATAACTCAGTCCTATAAGACCTGGTGCTGACTGTGCTGATCCTGCCATTCCTAGATGCCAGGGGCTACTAACCATTCTCTCAACTGACCCAAATTATGGACTCTGAGATTCAACCACAGAACATTTATACTTGGAAAAGAAGAAAATTTTACTACCACATTGATGGAGAGATACACCCAGAGCTTGCTACCTTAGTGCTACAGAAAAGAAGCTTGAAAGTGAATAGAATCCACACTAAACATTGTCAGTGCCCTTTGCTGCAGCTATGCCAGAAGCTGAGAGCTGATCTTCTGACAGCAATCCCTATACTTTTTTTCTCTTGATTTTGAATTTGTTAAAATTTTTTGGTCAGTTACAATACAAAGAGCCAGGAAGTGCAGGTGTACTAAAAATATCAAGAAAACCATTTTTCATTTTCTCTTTTCTTTGTAGGTAGGTGTCTAAATTGAGTATTCCGTGTCAGCTAACATCTCCCCAGAGAAGCCCTTCTTACCCTCTCAGTTAGGTCAGTGGTACCCTGTTCCTCTCAGACTGCATTTTCAAATCACTATGACCTTCACTTTGGCATATCCACAATCACACTCTTTAAAATATGTGCTAAACATTTTAGCATTGCTTGTTATAAGAAATAAAATCCCCGTAGGGCAGTGGTCATGCATGTTTGCGCTGATGGTGTTATCTCAAGTGGTCAGCAGGATGTCTGACTTTGGAAATTGATGTTGTCAACAAAATACATATCTTAGTGTCCATGGGAAACTGGTTCTAGAATCCTGATATAAAACACCCCAGACACCAAAATTTGGGGATACTAAATTCATTCTATAAAATGTAGCATGTGCATAAAATTGATATACACCCTCACACACACACTTAGAACTTTTGGGTATTGGAAGAATAAGGTAGGCCAATGCAGTATGGCCTCACATTGTTTCCCTTTATAATTCTTTCATCTTGACAGGAATGGGAGATCTGACTTATTCCTAACCAAAATAATACAGAGTGATTGTATGTGACTCCCAAACCTAGGGTCATGGTAATGGTTTCTTAGGTAAAATATTTGCCACATAATCATGAGGACCTGGGTTCAATTCTCCATAACCATATTTCAAAAGGCCAGCCTTGGGAATCTATACCTGTAATCACAGTTCTGGGGAGTGAAGATGGGGAAACCTCATTTGCTGGCCAGCTACCTACTCTAGCTGAGTCAGCCAGCTTCAGTTTCAGGGAGATACCTAGGCCTGAAAAATAAGGCTGAGGTTAATTGAGAAAGCTGTCCATTATTGACACATCAGGGGCCTCTATACACACATGCATACATACAAAGATTAAAATTAGGTTGCATTAACTGTAAATATTGATAAAGTATACCCTTTGGATAATATAGAATCAGATATAGGTAGATGAATTCTCCATTGCTGGTGTTGAGTAATCGAATTGTGGTGCTTTAAAGAAATGTGCATTTGGAATGGAACTAAAGAATCTGTAAGATTCTTGAGTGGTCCCTGACCCCTTCAGCAAGAAAATAGGAAGCCTCTAATTCAGACAAAAGATAGTTAATCAACACTCTTGGGAGGTAAAAGTCTTCATTTCTATGCTAGGGCATCTGATGAGAACATGACCTGAGCTTGCACCTGGGGATAGTCTGGTGAGACGCCAAGGAAAGAAAGTTCCTAAATCATGCCCAGACTCTATTCTAGGGGCACTAAGAGGTAATGAATGTGTGGTACTCTAAGCCATTATGTTTGCTGTGTAGATACCTAATGCAGGATTTAAGTGGACCCATGTGTCTATCAGCATGTTGCCACCTCTCTTACCCTGGTCATGCGTTCTTAGTTAAGGGTGAAGGAGCTTCAGTGTAAAAATGACTACCTGGTTTGACATTTGAATCTAGTTAGCCAAGAAAATCATCAAGAGTCACTAGCATTTATTCAATTTTCGATTGTGAAAACATAGATTTTGCTTATGGAGAATCTGTTCAATAACAAAAAGGATTTTAAGCATCTACTTTACTGGGTGTAGCCCCCTTTCCCCTTATAGATGAAAGGATGACTGTCAAGATCAGTGTTTCCTTACTGGGAATGAGATAAGTAGCCTTGAGCGCACATCACTCCACAGGGATGGAGAGGGGCTTACAAGTATCCTGAGGATCTTTGGATAGATTATTGTCTTTATGTTTTATATCTGGCAAATGTCGACAACTGTAACATTATGTATCTTGATTTATTTGTTTGAGGAATGGAAATGTCAATGAACAGTACTGTTTACATTTATAACCACTGCTCCTGATTACCTGTGCCTCATTTTTTTTTCTAGTAACAAAATAAGCATTTACTTCTCTGTATTTAGTTCATACTGTGCAGTGGACAAGAGCTCTGGGGTGGTACTGTGACTTAGATGTGGACAAACAGTATAGTCTTTCCCCAGCCACAGAGAGTGGCCAGAAGGTGAGTTTTTGATCCTACTTGGTTCAACCAAACTCCACCTGATATTTGTCTGGAAATACTGGGTTAAAGGGAGATTTATTTCTGTTGAACTTGAAGATGTGACCTGACCTTTGGGGAGAACAGGTGATGGTGAGGAGCCCAGATCTTTGTGAGCATGTTCAGCTCGAAATACATTGCTGCTGGTCACATCTCTGAAATTTTCAACTCAGTATGCCAATATATTCCCCTTCTTTTTGCTTAATCCATTTGGAATTAAGTCACCAAGCAGTTCTGAGGATTGGTAAGCAAAGTCCAACAAAACATTCGGTAAAGTGCTTAAAATTTTGTGATCACTATAACAACGGCTATAGCAAAATTATTAAAATTTTATCATGCTACTATGCATATGGGCCCAAAAGAATTACTGATAGTCTCTATATTTACTGAAAAAGATTGGGTGAGAAAATCAAGTGCATACTGGTTTCCTGAGACATTTAGTACACAAAAGTCCTAAGGACACACCACATGAGTTATAGTAATTGATAATAATCAGGTGAACTAGCCATGGTCAACTAGATGATTGAGCCTCTATGTTATTATGAAATGTCAAATATCAGAGTCAACCACGATGGGAACAGGATATGCTAAAGGCACCTGAGCTCTGCAATTTGCCAAACAAGGGATCAAATGTCAACTCTGAAATTCATAAATCATGTAGTATGGATTTGCACCTTAAACTCTGTGAGCTTCATAAAAGGCAGCTATGTGATAATTGTGAAGAATCAATGGCACTATAATGATGAACTTCACACTATAGCCTGGCCCAGATTGTAAACCTCCACAGTGAGTATTAATTTTGCAGTTTGAATTATATTGACAATCAGAAATAAAGGAGTTCAACTCTAAAGTGATGTAAATTAGACCTTAACATTTTAATGGTCAAAAATATTGATTAACTATTATTTAAGCAATATGAATATGATGCATACAAATAATTGAAAAGTTCAGTTGTGAGACTAAATGAGAATGACGGTTTACAATGTAATCTAAAAGAATGCAACTCTGACATATTAACCACCTTCCTACATTGATAGAAGCTCTCAATGCATAACTGTGCAGTGAGCTACCTGAGAATATAGGTCCTCTTCCTTGATGAGATGTAAGCTCTCGTGGACAAACAGTTAATGATGCTAATCTGATGAGCAGAATATGACTACTGAAGTAGTCAGTTCCCTGAAGGAATAGGCATGAAAGTTAATGATGCTAATGAAGTAACACTGGGAAGAAGCTGGCCTCAAAAGTACATGCATTTCAACATAAACGTAAAGTTTCCTTCTCTGAAGCAAATTATATTCAGGTTAATTGGGTTAACATGGGGTTTAGAGCCATGGAAACAGCTAGGATGGCTCATGCTCTGCTTTGGCCTTAGTCAATAAGACATGAAAGACATGGAGAGGGATGATAGCTCTGGACCTCTACAGTGCTTGTGAAAATGCAAGATCTTTATGATAACAGTGTCTGAGACAGAATGCCTTTCCTTTTTTTCCTTCCTAGTTTCACTTGAATCTTTCTAGGTAAATAAAAAGGTCCCTCCTCCCAACAAAATAGAAAGTGAGTCGTAAATGACAGTGCTCAAGTCACACCTGGGGAAAGTTGTCATTAAAGATGTGCTGAAGGGGAAAGTATGAATCTTGTGCAAACTTATAAAAGACCTTAAAATCTAAGTTAAATGGTCCACTGTTTATTAGAGGGACACTGTGTAGCTCATAAAAGATGTCAACAGACAAAATGACATGAGCCAGGGAATGTTTGTACCTCTGTGGGAAACTGTTAACTCACTTGTAAGCATGTACCCAAGAATAATGAAAGCAACCAGTCAAGAAGCATATAAAAATGCTCATGGAGCCTTTGTTCATTATAGTCTCAAAGGAAGCTACTCAGATGTTCAGTAGCAGCAGAACTGAAGTAGTCTGTTGATGCACTAGGACAATAGGTAGCAATGGAAGCAAGCCATATACTGCTGTATTCAACAAAGCCAATTAATTAAGCCAAATACAAAAGAGAAGGCAGCATGTTGATCAATTTTAATAAAATGACTTTGAAAGGTAAAATGAATCCATAGATCCAAAAGCAGTTTCCTTGGGAAGGTAATGGTGCCTGGAAGAATTCTTGACAGAATTTTCTGGATTTCAGGCTATGCTCTGGTTCTTGTTGGAGAGTTGCTTTGCTGTGGATGAGTTCAGTGAATGGATAGTTAATGGATTGACTTGAATGCTTTCTCCACAGTATATGCTCTAATTATGATTATATCTGAGGCAGATCTAGTAATAACAGGGTTAGGATTAGGGTTAGGATTAGGGTTAGGGTATATATATTCTTTTGATTTAAGATGAAATGTTCTGTAGATATCTGTTATATCAATTTGGTCCATAACTTCTATTAGTTTCATTGTGTCTCTGTTTATTTTGTGTTTCCCTGATCTGCCCATAGATGAGAGTGGGGTTTTGAATTCCCCCCAAATTATTGTGTGAGGTGCAATGTGTGCTTTGAGTTTTAGTAAAGTTTCTTTTATGAATGTGGGTGCCCATGCATTTGGAGCATAGATGTTTAGAATTGAGAATTCTTCTTGGTAGATTTTACCTTTTATGAGTATGAAGTATCCTTCCTTATCTTTTTTTGATGACTTTTGGTGGAAAGTCAATTTTATCTAATATTAGAATAGCTATTCCAGCTTGTTTCTTGGGACTATTTGTTTGGAAAATTCTTTTCCAACCCTTTATTCTGAGGAAGTGTTTGTCTTTGACACTGAGGTACATTTCCTGTATGCAGCAAAATGCTGGGTCCTGTTTATGTATCAAGTCTGTTAGTCTATGTCTTTTTATTGGGAAATTGAGTCCATTGATATTAAGAGATGTTAAGGAATAGTGATTATGCTTCCCGTTATTTTTGATGTTATCTTTATGTTTGTTTGGAAATCTTCTTTTGGGTTTGTTGAAAGAGGATTACTTTCTTGTTTTCCTAGAGTGTAGTTTCCCTCACTGTGTTGGCATCTTCCATCTATTATTCTTTGTAGGGCTGGATTTGTAAAAAGATATTGTGTAAATTTTGTTTTGTCATGGAATATCTTGGTTTCTTCATCTATGATAATTGAAACTTTTGCTGCGTATAGTGCCTGGGTTGACATTTGTGTTCTCTTAGGGTCTGTATGAGGTCTGCCTAGGATCTTCTTGCTTTCATAGTCTCTGTTGAGAAGTCTGGTCTAATTCTGAAAGGTCTGCCTTTATTATGTTACTTGACCTTTTTCCTCTTTTCCCCTTACTGCTTTTAATATTCTTTGTTTAGTACATTTGGTGTTTTGATTATTATGCTATGGGAGGAATTTCTTTTCTGGTCCAATGTGTTTGGACTTCTGTAGGCTTCTTGTATGTTCATAGGCATCTCTTTTTTTAGGTTAGGGAAGTTTTCTTCTATAATTTTGTTGAAGATATTTACTGGCCCTTTAAGTTGTGGAACCTCACTTTTTCCTAAATCTATAATCCTTAGGTTTGGTTTCCTCATTGTGTCTTGGATTTCCTGGATATTTTGGGTTGGGAGATTTTTGCATTTTGCATTTTCTTTGGCTTTTGTGTCAATGTTTTCTATGGTATCTTCTGCACTTGAAATTCTCTCTTTTATCTCTTGTATTCTGTTGTTGATGCTTGCATCTATGACACCTGATCTCTTTCCTAGGTTTTCTATCTCCAGTGTTGTCTTTCTTTTTTGAATTTTTTATTGTTTTTATTTCCATTTTTAGATCCCATTTTTAGATGGTTTTCTTCAGTTCCTTCATTTGTTTAGTTGTGTTTTCCTGTAATTCTTTAAGGGATTTTTGTGTTTCCTCTTTAATGTCTTCTACCTGTTTACCTGTGTTCTCTTGTATTTCTTTAAGGGAGATATTTATGTCCTTCTTAAAGTCCTCTATCATCATCATGAGATGTGATTTTAACTCAGAGTCTTGCTTTTCTGGTGTGTTAGGGTAACCAGGGCTCATTGTAGTGGGAGAACTGTGTTCTGATGATGCCAAGTAGCCTTGGTTTCTGTTGCTTATGTTCTTGTACTTGCCTTTCGTTATCTTGCTATCTCTGGTGTTAGTTGGTCTTGTTGTTTCTGACTGTGGCTTGTCCCTCCTGCAAGTCTGTGTATTAGTACTCCTGGGAGACCAGTTTTCTCCCGGCAGTATTTTGGTATGGAGAGCTGTGGTACAGGGTCAGTTCTGGGGTGCAGACAGAAACCAGAAGGATCCTGCCCCAAGCTGATCCTTGGTTCCTGTGTCCTGATGGCTCTGAGCAGGTCCATTTTGGGCTAGAAATTTGAAGAGAATTGGTAATCTTACTTGTTCTCAAAGGTGTGTAGGCACTCCTGGGAAACCACCTCTTTTGGTGGTATTTGTGTATGTAGCTCTGTGGCCCAGGATCAGCTCTAGGTACAGAGGGAAATTGGAAGACTCCTGACCCGGGCTGCCCCTCAGTTCCTGTGTCCTGAGGGATCCTGGAGATTCCTCTGAGCAGCAGGGATGATCTTATCTGCACACACAGGCCTGTCTACACTCCCGGGAGGCTATCTCCCTATGCCACTTGGGTATGGAGCCCTATGGCAGAGGATCTTACTAAATATTTAAAGGACAAACAACAACATATTTCCTTAAGTTATTGAATGAAGAAATGCTTGAGCCTATCTTTACACAAATACTAAATCTACACAGAATGAAAGAAGGAGAGAGGTCTACATTTGGAGGAAACAAAGCTACCATACAAAAATCATGATAATGTCATCATCACCTTATAGCAAATTACCTAAAATAGAAATCAAGAGAACAATCCACCTACAATAGCTGCAGAAATATTAAAACAATTAGGAATAAATGTAAACCCAAAACACAAAAGATTTCTATGATGAAAATCATAAAACCTTGATTAAAGCAATTGAACACACACACACACACACACACACACACACACACACTAGCAAGACAACAGACAACCCATATTATTCGTGGGTTAGGAAAAATCAGCTTTGTAAAAAGGTTCATACTGACTAAAAGAATCTACAAATTCAGTAAAATTCTGATAAGAATACCAATGACCTTCTTCAGAGACTAGGAAGAAACAATCCAAAATGTGTGTGGATCCACAAAATACTTGAATATTCAAAGCTATCTTGAGCAAAAAGAATGAAGCAGGAAATGTCACATTTCCTGATCTCAAAATGTTCATTGAAGCTATAGTGACTATAATAGTGTGACTCTATGTAAATACCAACAAAGAGATCAAGAAGGGAGAGAGGAAGAGAGGGAGAGGGAGAGAGAGAGAGAGAGAGAGAGAGAGAGAGAGAGAGAGAGAGAGAGATGTAATTCCTCATGACTACAGCTGACTTTTCAACAAAGATATGTTGTAATGAAAGGAAAGTCTTATCAGGTAGTGGTGGTGGAAAAATGAACACCCTGGTGAAGAAGAATGAAACCAAACTTCTCTTTGTCATCAGTTATAAAATTAACTCAAACTGTATTAAAGACTTAAATGTAGGATCTACAATGATGAAACTACTATAACAAAAGGACAAAACGCTTCATTGGAGCTGACACCGTTTTCCCCTTCTTTCTTTGTTTCTTCTTCCTTTCTTTGTTTCTTTGTATATATATTTATTTGTTCTTTGTTTCTTTAATACCACTCTAAAGCAGAGTAAACCAAAGCAACTATAGTCAAATGTCTAACTGAACATTTCTGTACTACAAGGGAAACAATCAGCAGAATGAAGAGATGGACTTCAGAATGAGAGAAATGGGAATTGATACCTAGAATATGGAAAGAACAACACCAATAGCAAAATAAACCCCAATAGTGAAAAACCAAATAGCCTAAGTGAAAATAGGAAATAGACATATAAAGACAATTCTCAGAAAAGGGTATACACTATGAGTATCTTTCCAAGTATATGTGCAAAGAAAATGACAACAGCATTTCAGACGGCTGCTCCCATGTTCTCTGTTCTCAGTTTCCATGCAATGGAGTAATGGAGAGTCACCTCAGTGACAAAAGGAATTCACAGTGTGATAGATAAATAGATGGATGGATAGGTAGATAGATAGGTAGATAGATAGATAGATAGATAGATAGATGATAGAGACAGAGATATAGACATTGAGATCAAGATATACATATACATACACATACACATATGCATATATTATAGAATAGTACATAGCTCCTCCAAAGCAAAGTCCTTAAATCTGAAACAAGATGACTGTAACTAGAAATCATTATATTATGTGAAGTAAGGCAGGCATAGGAAGAAAAGATCTGCATAATCTTACCCATGGAGTATAAAATATGGGTCTTGTCTCTTCCATTTGAAGAAAAAAAATAACTAGATCTAATAGAAGGTTAGAGTAAAAATAGTTTACTAGAGACTGGTAAGAGTAAGAAGGGACAAATGGGGGAGCATCGATCCACACATCCTCAGTTATGGTAAGAAAAGTTGTAATAATACTTTCTGGTACTCTGTTAACAGTAGGGAGACTGCAGAAAACAGTCACATACTGTCCCATTTCATAGGGCTCCAAGAAAGGGTCTTTATTACAAAGAGAGGTATGAGGAGACAGAGGTGTTTTATCTAAGTTAAAGATTATTATCCAGTGTAATGCTGCCTGCTCCTGCCGAGGACCTAAGTTCAGTTCCCAGAAACTACATGAAGACCCACAACTGATGATCATTTTAGTTCCAGGGCAGCCAGTGCCCTGTGGCCTCCATATTCAGTCCCCACTCTAGTGGCACTTGTATAGACATTTAAGCAAAACACTCATACAATACAATACAAAAAAATCAAAATCTTTTAAAAAATAGGGATTTTTCTATAAAAATTTAATTTAATTAATTTTTTTTCATTTATTCAGTTTACATCCTACTCACTGCCTCCTACCTGGTTGTCGTCTGCCACAATCCTTCCCCCATCCCCCCCCCTCCTCTGAGCAGGTGTGCCCCTGTGTTCCCCCCCACCCCTGACACTTGGAGTCTCTTTGGGGCACTTCATCTCCCACTGAGGCCAGACAAGGCAGCCCAGCTAGAAGAATATACCCCAATACAGGCAACAGCTCTGGGAAAGTCCCCATTGCAGTCGTTTTTTTGATTAGATAGTAGGAGGAGGCTACAAGGGAGGGTCGGGAGTAGCAGGGGTTGGGAGAGAAAAGGTAAAGGAGAATCACTAGAATGCACTGAGTTTGGAATGTAATACTATCTAACACCTTATGTTCACGTTTTTTAAAAACTTTGAAGATTTAAACTTGAAAACAATTAGTTAAGGAATAAAATAATAGAGAATAAATGAATGTGAATTATGCATATATATATATATATATATATATATATATATATGCCATAATAAAACACTGATTTGTAACATGAAAATAGGTCAATAAAATTGTCATTTGTGAGGGTTGGAGAGATGGCTCAGTGGTTAAGAGCACAACTGTCTAGAAAACCCAGATTCAATTCCCAGCACATACACAACAGCTTATGACTGTCTGCAACTACAGTTCTAAGGGACCCAATGCCCTCTTCCTGTCTCAGGAGGCCCTGAATTCATGTGATACATAGACCTATCCACAAACACCCATCCACATCTAAAAACTTGTCCTTTTTCAATAAGTAAGCAAAGCTCTAGGTTTTGTCAGATACTACAATGACCTCCATTTCCAAAGACAACTCGATGTTTTCAAAGTCTTAGCTGACAGATGGTACCAGCAAAGCGTGCCTAGGCGGTGATGTGCTTCGCTCTAGTTTGTAAATTAGCCCATCTCATGTTAAAAAACATAGTTTTTTCTTTTTGTTAAGACTAGAATTTTTAATCATTTTCTATCATCTTCAGTAAATAACTCTTTTTTTATTATGACCAAATCACTACTGAACATAAAGCCTTGTAAACATTTTGGCAGGTGTTAGTGTAAGAGACAATTAAAGGTACTGTTCTTGAATCTGAGAATACATACATATAATACTTATACTAAGTCTCAAATTATGCTGTGTTGGGGTTTATTTTTAATTAAATTGACTTTTATCTAATATATGAAAAATAAGTATTGAGCTTATTGTTGGCCTAATGTGCTATTTTAATACAGACATTTTGATCGTCACATTGTATAGTATTTAAATCAGGTTAACCACATCTGTCTCCTCACACCACATGTGGACCGTACTTTTATGATGAAGACCCTCACCGTCTTCCTTGGAGCCTTTAGAAATGGGGCAGTGTATTACTGTCATATGAGGTCTCCCCCTGTTAACAGCACACCAGGGATCCTTGTTTTCTTTCTGTGACTTAGCATGCATTGGTCAACCACTCCCCAGCCATCCCTACTCCCTCTTCTCTCCAGCTACAATTTCTATTACTTTTAATTTAAAAAGTATTTAATTTATGAGGCAGCTCATATTTAGGATGAGAAAAAGTCACATAGGAAGTTCAGCTAAAGGGATCCTGTGATCATTAACTTCCACATCAGAAAAATCCTTTCCCAAGCTGCCAATAAACAATGACCATAGCCAGTTTCCAATCTAAATATCCCTTAGCATGGCAAAACAAAATCAACCTACTCTTGCAAAGAGATAAAGTACTTGATGAATCTACAACACTAAAGGCCACCACAGGCTGCTCTCTCTCTTTCATCCTGATAGTTGTTGACTAATGTTTAGAATGAGCCCAGAAGCCCTAAATGCTCAAGGCACAATTAGCAAGTCAAATGACTCCCAAGAAGAAGAAAGGAGAGGACCCTGGGCCTGTAAAGTTTGGATCCAGTTTTGTAGACCCAGAACAGAGAAGTCGTGGGGAGGGGAGAATGATTGGGGAATAGTTGGGGGGGAGAGGAATTATGGGACATATGGTGGGGGGGGAACTGGGAAAGGGGAAAGCCTTTGGAATGTAAACATAGAATATAGCAAATAAAATTAAATAAAAAAAAAAAAAAGAAATGGACCCTTAAAAGAAATGAGGTGGCCAGAAACTCATTAAATAAAAAAACAAAAACAAAACAAAAAAACAAAAACCAAAAACGGAGCCAGGCGGTGGTGGCACATGCCTGTAATCCCAGCTCTTGGGAGGCAGAGGCAGGCAGATTTCTGAGTTTGAGGCCAGCCTGGTCTACAGAGTGAGTGCCAGGACACCCAAGACTACACAGAGAAACCCTGTCTTGAAAAACCAACCCCCCCAAAAAAAAACCCAACCAACCAAACAAACAAAAAACAGGATGTCTTCATATTACAGAGCAGTGGTATTAAAAACTGCATGGTATTGGTTCAGTGACAGGGAAGCGGATCAATGGAATAGGATCGAAGACCCAGAATTGAACCCACACATCTATGGCCAATTGATCTTCGACAAAGGAGCTGAAAACATCCAGTGGAAAAAAGATAGCCTTTTCAACAGATGGTGCTGGTTCAACTGGAGGTCAACATGCAGAAGAATGAGAATTGATCCACTCTTATCTCCTTGCACTAAGCTCAACTCCAAGTGGATCAAAGACCTCCACATAAAACCAGACACACTAAAACTAATAGAAAAGAAACTGGGGAAGACCCTTGAGGACATTGGCTCAGGGGAAAAATTCCTGAACAGAACACCAATTGCTTATGCTCTAAGAGCAAGAATAGACAAATGGGACCTCATAAAACTACAAAGTTTCTGTAAGGCAAAAGACACTGTCAAAAGGATAAATCGGCAACCAACAAATTGGGAAAAAATCTTCACCAACCCCACATCTGACAGAGGGCTAATCTCCAATGTATACAAAGAACTCAAGAGGTTAGACCCCAGAAAACCAAATAACCCTATCCAAAAATGGGGTACAGAGCTAAACAGAGTCTTCTCACCTGAAGAAATTCGGATGGCTGAGAAACACCTTAAAAAATGTTCAACATCACTAGTCATTAGGGAAATGCAAATTAAAACAACCCTGAGATTTCACCTCACACCAGTCAGAATGGCTAAGATTAAAAACTCAGAAGACATCAGGTGTTGGCGAGGATGTGGAGAAAGAGGAACACTCCTCCACTGCTGGTGGGAATGCAAGCTGGTACAACCACTCTGGAAATCAGTATGGCGATTCCTCAGAAAACTGGGCGTGATACTTCCGGAGGACCCAGCCATACCACTCCTGGGAATATACCCAGAAGATTCCCCAGCATGCAATAAAGATACATGCTCCACTATGTTCATAGCAGCCTTATTTATAATAGCCAGAAGCTGGAAAGAACCCAGATGTCCCTCAACAGAGGAATGGATACAAAAAATGTGGTATATATACACAATGGAGTACTATACAGCCATTAGAAACAATGAATTCATGAAATTCTTAGAGAAATGGATGGAGCTGGAGAATGTCATACTAAGTGAGGTGACCCAGTCTCAAAAGAATACCCATGGTATACAGTCACTGATAAGTGGATATTAGCCTAGAAGCTTGGAACACCAAAGACACAAATCACATATCAAGTGATGTCTCACAAGAAGAAAGGAGTGGACACTGGTGCTAGAATGGACCAAAACAGCATTGTGGGAGAGTACAAGAACAGTAAAGTGGGAGGGGTGGATGCGGGAGCAGGGGGAGGGAAAAGGACATGTGGGGCCTTTGGGGGTGGGGAACCAGAAAAAGGGAAATGAATTGTAAATATAGAATATATACAATAAAAAAAAAAAAAAGAGTGCCTTGGACTAGAGTTGTCAGTTTCAGAGTTTTGGAATATGGGCCAATGGGGAATGAAAGGAATTGGCACACTGAAGATGCAGCTGGAGTAGTTTTAGTAAATGCTGGGGATTTCCTGGGGATAGTATATAAACAGAATGATGGTGGTGAAACCAAAGAGCATTCTAGGCAGTAGGACAGGCTGAGCAGGAGGAGAGTAATAGAGATAAATGTGCAGTATGACACAGCAGAGAAAAAGCTGGGAGACAGAAAAGAGAAGTGATTTACACTGTTGTTTCCCAGAACCTGAGAAGCAGCTTTGGCTGGTGATTTCAGAACAAAGCCTCGCTGGGAGGTGCTTACTAAAACTGCTCATGTGGTTTCAGGTTTCATGAGGGGGAAGTTTATTACCTGAAGCAAACACAGCTGATGAGCACAGCCATTTCTAAGTCCATACTATCTTAAACAAATAAAGTTTATCTAGCGATTCCAATGTATATGTCCCCAAACTCCATAAAAAAAATCACTATTTTTCCTGCATACCTGGACAGTTTTTTTCTTAAATTTTGTAACATAAACTTCAAAGATGAATGTTAAATTTTTTTCTAAAAATAATATCTTGAATATTGAATGTAAATTCCATAGGATGTTCATTTAAGGGCCAGTGGCTACCATTCATTTATAAAGCAACATGACTTACTTTGAGGAAATGAAGGTAGGTTAACTGAATTGGCATCAGTTTGGGGGATTAAAGGGAGAACTTCTTTGTCTTCTACCTTTTATGTTCTCAGCCCCCCACCCCCATGCCTGGCATTAAGTTATTCATCAGCAAATGCTGAGGGTTAAACACACTGTAAATCCTAATCAAGAGGCTCCATTGAGACCATCCCCATGGTAAAATGGTATAAATTAACATGTATAAAAGCTGCCTAAGCTGGAGCTAGTTAATATAAAAATCATAAAAAGGGATAGAGACACTTCAACGGATACAATGCTCCTTGTGCAAGATTGAGGACTTGAGTGCAGGCACCCTCTTGCACCATATAAGCTAGGCAAGGAGCACGAGTCTACAGTCAGAGGCTCTGTGACAAGAGGGGAAGCAGAGACAGGAAAATGCCTGAATGCTTCATGGATCAGACAGCCCAGTGCCTGTTATACACAATGGAATACAAGAGCCTATGTTGATCAAGAAAGCAGGAAAGGATCAGCATGCAAGGTTGTCTAACCGCCACACGATGCCACAGCACCTGAACATGCACACAAGTGATAGAGAGGGAGGGAGGGCAGGAGGGAGAGGCTACAAAATAAATAGTACAAAATAGGCTATGTAAAGATTATATTTTAATCAATAGCCCTGAAAGACTTTTTTAATTTGTGAATTCCAAGTGAACACTCTACTTCCCAAGGATTTCCTAGTGTTTCAAAACAGTCGCCCTTGCAAATTCAGCTGCCAATGACCATGTTGAGTCTAGCATTGACAATATTGGAAATGCGAGGAAACATAATGATCTCTAGAAGGGTATAATGTGAGTTTATGGTGGCCCAAACTTCTGGTTCTGCTTCAGCTGTCAACAAAGTCCTTCCAGAAGTGTGGGCTTGAGCTTAATTCCTCTTTTCTGGAACTTTAGGACTTCATTCTTAAGGAAAATGTCTACAGTGTAATACCAAGAAAGAAAGACTGAGGCACAGAGAATGCAGTGTAATTTCTGGTTTTATAAAGAAAGTCTCCAGCATATTAGCAGCTAGATGTAGGGCAAGCATATGCATTTCCATATCAAACCAACATATGCACAGGAGAATGATCTGTCTTATAAACTAGAGAATCTTGCAAATTGATCTCATGGGAATGTTTTCCTAGGACCTGAATCTTATGCATACATTTCAAAAATGAATCAAAGGGAAATGGCAGTCTCTCAAATAAAATTAGCCATAGGCATACAAAGTTCTGAAATCACACATTTTAACAGACTCTATACCTCCTAGCTACTAAGAAGACATATAGAAGGCTGGCAAGAAAGCAGCCACAGTTTACAGGGCTCATTCATCAGCCACATAGCTGGTGTTCCAGAGGTAACTCTGTTGCTGAGGTTGGCGTTTCCACTAGGGAATGCCCATCTACATGAAAGGAAGTAGCAAAACATTTCTGTAGCCAGGCTAAGTCTCACCACAGCATGATAGGTCAGGCTGTGTACCCAGCACCCCACATGAGTCCTCAATGCAGTTGAAATGTAACTGAAGGTGGGCTTGCTACCCATGTACTACTTATACTATTTATGTAAGAGGGTTATGATAAAATACATCAGTAGCTTGTAGCAACCCACCCAGTTACTGCATCTTCAAAGGAGAGCTGGAGATATGGCCAGGAATGTAGGTTTTGATTCTTAATAAAGTTCTTGGAGTTCAGAGTCTCTCCGCTGTTATTTTTCACTTTGGAGCACTTACAGAATAATTTTTACACCTTTGTGTCCTCATGGGCAAAACAAGAATGACTCCTCACTACAGACAGAAGTCAGTCTTTAGGCTGTGAGGACTTAGGTATACTGCTTTGCTTACACTGAAAGCCACAACCTTTTCTCAGAAAAACCAGAGAGTAAGTAAATGTGTGAGGCTTGGGGTGCGGTAGGGGCAGGGGCAGCTTGTGAACTGTCACAGCTCTACACTCTACACTGGTGGAGCACAAAAGCAGCCACAGAGAAGTAAGTAATGAGTGTCCATGTCTCACTAAAACTCCGTACATCCAAGAGCCCCAGGCTGCTCAGGCTGTAATCTGTGATGGTTTATAGACTGCCTAGCAATATTATTATGCTTTGTTCAACTCAAACATTACATAGCTGGGCATAATTATAGGCACACACCTATAATGCCTGAAGTAGAAACATCAGGATCTGGTGTTCTAGGCCATTCTTAGCTCTACAGAGAATTTAAGTCCAGTCCAAACTAGAGAACCCGTCTCAATGAGGGTAAGAATAAGAATGAGAAGAAATGATATGTCAAAAATAAATCCAAGCACAGCAAATTGTTTGCACCATTTCACAAACTTCATGAAGTGCTTTATATATATATTTGTTTATCAAGACTTGGGCTGGGAATGTAGCTCAAGTGATTGAGTACTTGCTTAATACACACAAGGCCCATAGAATCAGTTCCCACTATAATAAAGATTGGTACTACACACCTGTAGAAGAAGCAGGTGTATCAGGTGTAAAGTTATCCTTGGCTGCACAGTGAAGTTCAAAATCATACTACATGAGACTGTGCCTCAAAAGATTAAAACAAATACTCAGACTAAAATGTATTCATTGCCTGTCACTTTCAAGGTAGAAATGGATTCTATTCCTGTTTTTAAAAATGTCATTTTAAGTAATTTATATAATGCTACACAGTTACTGACCTTGTGCATCGCGTGTATCATTACTAAGGACCTTTCAAAATGACAAGAAAGATTGTGTGTGTGTGTGTGTGTGTGTGTGTGTGTGTTCACTTGTGTTTCCTTACTTAATCCCAAATCCCCAGAGAGTGGCTTCTATTACTCTCTCCATTTGGTAGGTGAAAGAGCTCCAGGCTGAAAGACATTAACTTTCTCACCTCAGGTCACATAGAAAATTACAGAGCAAGGACAGAATCCCAAAATATTAGATTCCAAGGTCTAAATGTCGAGGCCTTTAAACTCTGCCCCAAGATGTTCCTTTCAGCTCAGAAGTATCATATAATTGATAGAGACTTGATTGGGCCTCCAGGGCTCACATCCTGATTGTTTCTAAGACCTTTGGAGATGGGCTGACATACAAAACACCAGTGTCCAAGTCAGAAGACAAACAACAGACAAAGGTTGGAGCACAGCAAAAAGTCAGAGGGAAAGGATCATTCCCCTGATGCTTCCAATCTCCTTCTCAGCCCGCCTGAGCAGCCCCGGGGGAAACTCTCCAATGTGCTTCCCTCTGCACAGGGCCCTGATCATATGGACCTGGGTAGGAGATAAGCAGAAGCTTCCTTAGGCTGCTGCCTGGGAGGATCAGGTGGGGCCAATGGGTGGGCATAAATCCCAAAACTTACAAAAAAGAAAAATTAAAGGGTAATGCCTTCAAAGTTGGCTGAGCACTTGAGCCACTTGCCTATGTGAAATGTTTAGCAGAGAGCCTAACACAGAAGCACGTTTGAAGTTTTTAACTGGAAGTGTTAAGACCGGTGATGCAGATTTCCTCTCCGTATCAGTGAACTGAGTTTAACAAAGCAAAATGGTCCGTGGTGCTCCTTGGGAATCAGGGGTGAGTAAATCTGCCATTGACTTTTTCCAGACCTGAGAGTTGGTTTGGTATATTTATGGACAGAGGTCATTGATCATGATGTCTTAAGGTTAGACATGATGCCTGACTTCATTCCATTTGCTTTTGCTCAGTGACTTCCATGGAGTAAAGACCCCAGTAAGTCTTTGACTGACTCTAAGTCTGTTTTGTGTAGGTAAGTCTCACTTTAATCAGTGATTTGTAGTGGAATGGTCTAATGCTGCTTGGATTCAAGTGCCAAATTCTGTACCCCAGGATCTAATTGCGCCAAGATCAGCATATCCTCAAGTATACCAGCTTTTGCTTTACCTGCCTCCTCCTTATCCGTGATTGGTTAGTAAGTATGCCTACAGCCTGTAGCTGGGCAGAAGAAAGGCTTCAGTTCCCAGACTTGGAGTCTGAGGTAGGGATCACAGGGGGAGGGGGGAAGAGAGAGAAAGACAGAGACAGAGACAGAGAGACAGAGAAGGAAGAGAAAGAGGAGGAAGAGGAGGAGGAGGAGGAGGAGGAGGAGGAGGAGGAGGAGGAGGAGGAGGAGAAAGAAGAAGCTATACTGGGTAGTTGGAGTGTGAGTACTTGGCCATCTGGGCCAGCCGGTTGAGTAGGAGTGGCCCAAACAGAATATGGCAAGTGATATCAAGAGGGAAGTAGACAAAATAGCACAGAGGGTTGATATCTGCACAGCTCTAGTGCTTTAAGGCTTATTATGAATATAAAGGCTTTGTGTCTTTTATTTGGGAACTAAATGATCTAAGGTGGGGTAGAAACCCCTGAGTAACATTTATCACAACAGTGATCAAAGCCCATAACTTAAATCAGTTGTATTTGAATCAAGAAAGACTTTGAAATTAATAGCAAAGTAATGGAAGCCATATATATATATATATATATACAGGCATAAAGTTGTCAGAGTAGGATACACAATAGAAACTAGTCTTGGTGGGAACAAAAGAAGTGCTTGCCTCTGAAGATGACAGCTGTTCAGCAAATAGGAAGTGGAATGAGGCACAACTGTGATTGAGAGGATTAGAAATCCACATGGGAACACTGGGAAAAAACCATTCTGGTGGGATCAAGTCAAAGAGGATCTGCTTATATAAAGATCTGGTCCTAAAAGGTGGGTCAGATACACTCATCCCAGTTACGTGCCATTATCTTGAAATGTGATTACCTTGGAAGGCTATCGATGACACTGCCAGAAAAGAACAGTGGCTAAAGATGACATATATATATATATATATATATATATATATATATATATATATATATATATATTTTTACTCTCACACAGAAGGATGATTTGTGGACAGTGATATATGCTGTATTGAAAGTCATGTGATCCATACAGAAGGCAGGGAGATAGTCAGCCTGAAATCTCCCAGATAACAGCAAAAGGCTGAGCTGGAGTTCCTAGCAAGGACAGGGCCATTTTTCTCACAAGAGAGCATAAATAACTTCATTAGAATACAAGAAAGTAAGCTGAGTCCATCAATACAAAAATCATACAACAAGGAGAAGCTTAACACAATGTAGTGATTTTTAGACACACCAAAGGGGTGGTTATAGCATGTAGAATGATAACAAGTCACTCTATCTACCAAAGCTTGTGGATTCCAGAGAACCTAAAGAGCAACTTTCTGTGATAAATATTAAAGCATTAAGTTTTGATGGTAGGCAAACTTGTACCTTGAATTTTTTATATTTGGGTTCACATGGTAGGGGATTTCTTTGTCAGATGGGTAACAGCATGTAGCAACTGAATTTGGCTTAAGTGATCTGCATCCACTGTTCCCTACCTCTCTTCCTTGTGGAGATGGTCATTTCACACTCTTCTATCTTTATGATCACCACACAGCCAACTCTGTCCATGAGGTAGGATTCCTGCCTTCCAGCCTCAATGCTCTGCCCAGGGCTGGCCAACTGGCCCAAGCTGGAAGGGAATATGGAATTCCCTGTTCCCATGGTCTCTTGGGTAAAGGAATAAAGCTGCAGGCATGGACATCTATTTTGACACGAGGGTTGAGGTACAGAAAAGATATTGACATCTCTCATGCTGAGTCTCCATTCTTGGGGATACTGTATTTTCTTATAATAAATTTCATCCTTACATTTTTATTCTTGCTCAAGTGGGTCTCCACTTCTGCCAAATAAGAGCCTGAACTAATACAGAAATGGGATTGAGCTATTTGCAGAATCTATCTACTTTTACTCCTGAACAAGGGTCCTAACAAAATGAATGTTTGCTAGGCAGAATGACCCAAGTATTCGGTTTGAATACTGATAAGCATTTTCCACACATTGCAGCTAGATATAAAAAATCTGGTCTTAAATTAAGATTGGCGTATCTGGGCTTCCAGATGGTGACTTACATCTTGAAGTAAAATGAAATGACTTCTGTCTCTTATGGTAGTTCTGACATCACCATTTATTACAGAGCCAGAGTCTACTGTTAGCCGCTGCATAAAACCTTCTCAAAAGGGACTTTTGTCAAGAGCTTTAGTAGGGTTAGGGGGACAAACCCAACTTGGGGGCAGGGTATTATAAAAGGGTAGGATTGAAAGCAAGGAGTTTGGGTATACCGCTTCCATTTCTTTGAATAGCTTGAGTCACTGCTGATATTCTTATTTGGATGAATATAAACAAATGGTATAAAAAATATGCTTTTAGAGTCGGCTAGTCAGAGGTTGGTGTCTCACCTCTGTCACGTAAACCTTGACTCAGTTGCTTTTCTAAGCTTGCATTTCCTCATTTGTAGAATGAAAACCATAGTTTTTCTTTTCCATAGAACTCTAATAAGAAATATAATTGAAGCTATGCGCACTGTAGATATTCATTGGATTGTAGTTACTATTACTAGGCCTAATCGAGTTGTTAGGTTATTAGATTAATTTCTGTATTAATTCATTTGCTCCTTCCTTAATTCCATGATGATTTTGCTGCTGCTGATATTGCTTTTCTGTGCCTACTGTGGGCAAATTCCTGTGTTGGAAGCTCCAAGTACAATGAAGAGAAGCACGATCCAAGTCTTCATGATATTTATGATTCAGTGAGATTTAGAGATAATAAATAGCTGGACAAGGAACCAAACTTCCTCATGTTGTAGAACCCATCAGGTCAATGTTCTTATAGGGTCCCAACTGAGTGACAAATGCCTCAGTGTTCCCTCTCCTCTGAAATTCAGTGTTTATAAACACCTTCCCATTGTTGTCTCATGCTTATTCTTTAACCATCTGTATGGGTGGTTAGCTACATGGACCATTCTCTAGTGTCCACAGCATGCACACTCATCATCTGTAACTTTTTAGGCAAACGCAATAAATGGAGTAAAAGCTCATTTTAAAAGCTGAGCTACTTGGATTGACACTGATTCCCCCAAGCATCATAAACTATCTAAATAAAACCCCACTATGCGGCACAAGAAACCCACTTTTGAGTTGGTGTCCAAAAAGCTCCTCAAGCAGGCTCTTGCTGTTGCAGTTGGTTGCCTGCTGAAAACATCGTGAACTTTGAACCCAGCACTCAGAGGACCAGAGCTGAATCTAACCCAAAAAGCCTCCTTTCTGAGGACCAGCTTTCATAGACCCGTCAGATGCTATGCAAGCTACCAAGGAAGGGAAGTATCTAATAATCCTGCATAGTCTATAACCCACAATAACCAGCATAGCAAGATAAAGGTATGGTAGTGGCACTCTTGACAGTAATCAACAGCTGTCTGGGTGGACTTAAAAAGCCTGCTCAACAGGAAAGATATCATGCCTGATATTGAAAATCTTAGTCAACTGCCCATAGACAGTGAGGTCTTCAGGAAGAATCTGGCACTATCACTTTACTAAATAAGTGTAATTCCCAACTGCATTCTAAATGCTTATCACTCTACCTCCAGGTAAAATATAGCTCCCATCCCTTACCAAAGAAACTTCTCTGTGCACCAACATATACTGTTTCAGAGAAGCACAACTGGTCAAAATACAGAGAACAATTATTTGTGGGATTTTCATCCAAATGGATACATTTATATAATACAACTCCTGCACCTATGCTTTAGGTAACAGCACAGAAGAGGTAAAAAGATAAGAACCATAGTTCCAGGAAATCTGCTATAGGATTGTGTCTTCTGTAAATGTAGAGAAGTTTCACCCAGGCTGCTTAAACAAGATCTGACAAAATATAAAAACGATAGGCTTAAATGAAAGAGGGGAATTTTCACAGTACCCCACCTATAGACAAACAAAACAAAACAAAATAAATATGGAGGCAGCCAAGGGATGGTGACTGTAAGAGAAATAGTCTTTCTTCCCCCAGTATGAATTCCTATTTGGGTATACAATACAGTCACATTTGTACAAGTAACACTAAATGGAGTGAGAAGCTTCTACATTAGTATTCAGATATGCTGTGTGTATATGTGTTATATACATACATATGTGTGTATGTGTACCAATAACAATTAAGGAAAAGGAGGCCAAGGATATTTTAATATCCAGACATGTGTGTTTATGTGTGTTGTATACATGCATGCATACATATCTGCATGTATCAATAACGATCAGGGAAGAGGAGGCCATGGGTGTAGTAGTGAGTTGGGAGAAGACATGGAAGGAGTTGGAGGAAGAAAAAGGAATGGAGAGAAATGATCTAACTTTATTTTAATAAAAATGTTAATTAAAAAACTTACAATTTAAACTGATAACAAATGTGAACTTTAAATATTCAGGGATCAATTTTTCTCCCTGTGGAGACTAAAGCCAAAAAAATCCATTTCTGTTTCCAGGATGAGGTTTGCTGAGGGATTGACTGGGAGCCTTGCAAGCTGGCATCATGTATAAACCTAGACAGGTTTACATAGAAACTTGGTATTTTCCAGAGGATCCCTGGCTCAGCTCCTTCATCATCCCTCTGCCTTTCACCTTCCTTTTTAAAAACTAATGATTCCTTCAGTGCTGGATCTAGGTACTTCCCCATCTGATGGGTTGTATTATTTCATTTATTAATTCAGCTATTTTACCCTGTAATTTCATATCACTTGTGGGGGGTTCCATATAGAACTCTATATGTTGCATGGCTAGCTATTAGTCAATGTGGACTTTGGAACACACAGTCAGAGGAACACAATGTAATTTTTAGAACCATGTGGCTCTCTTCACTAAAGCATTCATCATCCAAGAGTTTTTGCATTGTTATTATCAGCATTCATCAGTTCCCTTTAGACTCAGATTAACACCCACAACAGTCTTATATTTTCTTACATGTGCATTTTTTTTTTGAGACAGGGTTTCTCTATGTAGCCCTGGCTATCCTGGAACTCACTCTGTAGACCAGGCTGGCCTCGAACTCAGAAATCCGCCTGCCTCTGCCTCCCAAGTGCTGGGATTACAGGCGAGCGCCACCACCGCCCGGCTACATGTGCATTTTTTATTTCAAACATTTTTAAGACCAGCAGGCCCAAACAGTGCAAGGTTACATACATTCTTCAGAGATTCTCAGCAATTTGGCCAGGCCATAAACCTAGTCAACAATGTAATACTATCTTTGTTACATTGCATGTATGTGTGTGTGTGGTATACATTTGTGTGCATATGTGCACACAGGCCTAAAGTTAAGATTGGGTGTCTTCCCATATCACTGTCCACTCCATCTTTTAAGACTCACTGAAGCTAGTGCTCAGTGGTTCCGAGATTGCCTGGCCAGTAAGGCTCTGAGAGTCCTTTCTCTGCCGCCCAGCTCTGCATGCACAGGCACACATCACTCCACTTGCCTATTAACAGCGGTATTAGGGATCTCAACACATATCCTCATACTTGCATAGCAAGCATTTCCCCACTGAGCCATTTGTAACCTAAGGCACGTAATATTTAGAAAACAAAGGCATGCTACATAACTTCTCTGATTACTGGGGTCACCTTAAGTAACTCAGATATTCATCTATACTTGTGATAAAGTGGAGGATGCATTCATGTCTTAGACCAGAGATCTCAATTCTCTGTGCTTCAAGTTTTTCCATAGACGTAGGTCAGTCAAAATCTAATGTCATATAAGAAACTAGTTTTTAGTTTCCTTAAAAATATTAGAAATATCTCGGTGGCTATCATGTGACCTCAGTCTGATTAAAACCAGCATATCCTGTTGTGGGTTGCTGCTTGTATTCTGATGTTAATTCTGCTTTTTCAAGAGGGGCTGCCCAGAAGTGGCTCACAATTTCAAGTGACCCTTCTCCCCATCTTAACTGGTCAAACAAAGTCTAGAGCCTGAGATTGGGCAGTGGAGGGGAAAATGGGGCTGGAGGTTTTAGAGAATGGGGGAAGAGAGGGAAGGAGGAAAAAGATGGAAGAAGAGGAGGTGGAAGGAAGGCGGAGCAGAACCATATGGCCCAGAAATGGCACAAGTAGCAGGGGATCTCATAGCTGGGGAATAGGGTAGTGTAGTGGTGAATCTGTTCAACTAGACTTGCAGCTTGTTAGTGTTATAATTGAGTGGTGCATTTTTTGCATGGGCTTATTGGGATTGGAGATTCACTGAAACATATCCTCTCCAGCTTGTAGTCTCTGTCACTCCATCCTTGCCTCCAATTTCGCCATCTTTAGTATTTTTAGTTTTCTAAATTCCTTGTGCATTTGAAGTTGTAACCCCTGGCTTAGGTGATCCCAAGCATGTTAACTTAATAAATTCTACAGAAGTAGAACTTCAGATTAGCAATGAACAAACAGAAGCTCAGTGAGATCAGAGTAACTTAACGGTGGACCTGTGCTGACTGAGACATGCCTAACAGGGAGAGGAAACAAACAAACAAACAAATAAACAAATATAGCCAAAGAAAAGAACAACAAAACAAACAAGCAAACAAACACACACACTTAGGAAAAGAAGTTCCAATAATAAAGCATGGTTTCTGATGACTTTCTTTTTACTAATTCCAGGTTATTTTGATAATTAAAATTTACAATTATGAAGAATCTGAAAGTGGAAAAAAAAAGAAAGCAATGTTTAGGAAGATTATATTCCAAATCCCTTCTTCAAACTATAAGATCCTACCACGTGATTTCAGTTAATTAAGTGGATTCAGTTAATTAAGTCTTCTCACTAGGCTAGGGCAGGTGTGTTGGCCTAACAGGAAGAGAACAGGCGTGGTTCTAACAGATCTGGGCATCAGAGACAGGTGCTGCAGGGCTTTCTTGCTGGCACTCAGCAAGGTGACATCCAATAACCATGGAATCAACACAACTAAAACCCAGACACAAAAGATCACAAAGATTCAACAAACCAAACAGCCATTCTCCCTTTCTCTAATAGCAATTTTGACTTTTTCTTTGCCATTTCACAATGTAATTTCTCAAGTAGTTCTTAGATTTTTCAACATAACTTTCCCCCTCCTGCATACATAAACAATGCCATTCTATTTATAACTTTTTCGTTAAATAGTCAACAAATTATTTTTAAATTTTGAAGTGACATTTTATTTATTTTTTCAGGTGAAATCAGGATGAAGAGTTGCACTTTACTGTGATTACTCTGTGGTTCCAAACAAATACTTAGCCAGTGAGTCTCCTGAGCAGTTTGATAATACCTGGGTGATCTTTTTTTCCTCCTATCTTGGGGAGATCATATCTTGTCTTTTGAAGATGTGGAACTTGAACATATCTTAGGAAGGAACCTGGGTATATTCTGCATAAGACTGTATACTACTGTTCATATGGTTCTAGAAAGAGAAGCTCTTGTTTGACAAAGAGGGGGCATGGGGAACAGATGCACACATCTGCACCAAGCTGCACTGCAGTCGAAAATAATTTGGGCGGGAGTGGTAGCAAATCTATCAGAAACTTGGGACTGGAACTAAACAAAAGCTAAAATACGGTCTCTGTAACAAAAAGAACATTCACAAACCAGAGAGGACAGTGCCATCTTTGAACTGTAGCTATCACTTGCTCAAAACTCATAGTGTGTCATGCTGAGAACAGCTTCACTTAAAAAAATGAGTCTTGAACAAAATGTGGTCATTCCAGTCACTTGTTTAAATCCATTTATAGGAGGAGAGATTTTTCAGCAAATAAAAGAAAATTTCAATTTTTAAGATATCTTAAACATTTGAGGATTAACATGTGACAAAACAACATGCCTCTTTTTTCTACATATCCATTATAAAAGATAATATAATTAATGGGTTTGTTGAAGTCTCTTCAGGACTATTCCAGTGATTGCTAGTGTTGTTGCTCCCCCCCTTTTTTTAAAAAAAAAAATAGAGGTTTTAGATTTTATTTTTATGAGTTTGAGAGTTTTATTGTGCATACATATGCACACTATATGTCTGTCTAGCGCCCATCGAGGCCACAAGAGAGGATTGGATCCCTGAAAACTATACTCACAAATAGTCATAAGCTGCCACCTAAGTGCTGGGAACTCAGCCTGGGTCGTATATAAGAACTAGTGTTTAATCTTAAACACTGGATCATCTCTCTAGACTCTGACCTTTCCTGTTAAGGTCATTTCTGTACCACTACTAGACTCTAGTTTTATTTTTGGTATAAGTGCTCATTGAATCAGGAACAGGGATTTCCTAGACTAGTGGGTTAGAGCATCTTTTACTGATAAGGTATGAAGAACCAGAGTTCTGACAACCATCTTAAGGAGATGAAGTGTCTTTCATCACAGAATGGAAGTAATATCTACTCATGTGAGTATCAGGAGGTCATATCAATTAATACATACATAAGTATGTGCACATATTCATCTATATAATAAAATGTAATTTCATTAGAGGATTTTATTAAGTGGTTCGATATCTCTATCATTATGCCCTATCTCAGCTATTAAGATATCTACAGAGGAAACATCAAAGCAGAAGTAATGATAGGCTATGGATTCCATACACATTCTGACATGACACTCTCTTGCTCCAATATAGTAAATAACAGCGTGCGTTGTTTTTCATGTTGCCCCATTGCCTGGATCAGGGTGAGGATGAGGCAGGTGGAAGGAAGAGTTTCTACTTGATATTACTCTTACTTCTTTTAGCTATAAATAGAAGAATAAGAATAAGGAGGGGGAAGAAAGGGGGAGAGGAGGGGAGGAGATGAAGGAGAAGGAGACAGAGGAAGAGGAGAAGGAGGAGGAGGAAGAGAAGACACCAAGGAATTTAAGGAAGTGGGGAAGAAGGCGATCAGGAAGCCTCCTGTACTCCCCCCAACACATATACACAGTATAAACACCCTAGAAGCCTCAAGATGCTTCCTGACTAGTGGGCAGTCTGGTATTTTAGTTATTCATTGAAGTCTCATAATTTAGGGGCACTCTTTTCTTAGACTAGGTATAAGATATTTGAAAACTAATGGAAAGGAATCTGTGCTATAGTGATGACATTGTTAGATATATAACGCTTAAAGATGATCTCTCACTCGGAATTAATAAAATCCTATTCTCTCTCTGGGACACAGACCAGCACCCCATCTGTTCATCAACTCTAGGGCAGAATAATGGGTTTATCAGAGAAAATCCTATGTTAATGTAATATCAATTGACTACATTTGCTTCATCTCATAAATTTAGTTTCATTGCAAGTAGACATGAGTCAGTGGTTCAGACGACACAGTTTTCTGTTTCTTTGGGGAAAATAACATCTGTAGCCTTCGCACTGGGCATGCGGACAAAAATGAAACTTTCAGGCAATTACCCGGCAGAATTGCATGTATATTTACACACAAAATGGCTTATTTTTCATTGTAATTAGCTTGCAGAGCATCACTAGGGACTCTAAATAAATGTATGGCAATGTCTACATACAAATAAACTGTTTGCACTAGAGTTAATTTGCTTCACCGCTAGATACAGGCAGAAGCTAAGTGAGCCATTAATGTTGAGCATTAGTTTTGCAGACAATAGAAGGAGGCCTCCTGTCTAGCAGCTGTCCTTTGTTTTCCTGCCTCCATCCTAAAGAATTAGCCTTTCTTATGTCTTATTAGTTTTTCCCATCTCATTTCTTAACCATGTTCTCTTATTCAACCATGAGGGAATTTTAACAGAAAGAACATAGCAAGCAAGCAGATACGCGGGTCTTACCAGAGAGCTGACTCTCCTTTGGAGAGTATGTCTTAAGTGTACGTCTGAGGTGCTGCACTGCTGACTCCCTCTGTAAGGTCCATCAGGGCTAGCAATAGCTCTTTGATGACCATAGCTCTTCTATGTCATCATGTGTCCTTGCTTGCAATGACCTTGTGTTGACAATGAGTATCGGTTCAATAAGTTATCTAGAGGAAAACTAGAGAACTTTGAACTTCAGTGGACAATAAAGTAGCACTAGACCCGAGGACAGAATGTTTCTTCATCTAATTTTTGCTTCTTTCTGCTCATATTTATGTCACTCCTGCAATATTATTAAAGCCTGAAGAGATTTTGCACACGTACAGACAACTGTACCAGTTAATCACAGGGCTGCTAAATAGATAGATGGCAGTGAGTCCAGAGCAGCCTGGGGCATTTATGAGAATTCTGATTTTCTATGGATGAATAAGAGCACATTGCTGTGTGAGAGCCTTCAGGAGGAACCAAAAGGAAATATAAATAATATCACTGTTTCAATGCTGGTACTATCAAACTGATTCATGGGTAGCAATCCCCTAAGTCCTTAGATGAACTCTGTGAAGTGCATAATTTATTACCCCTGTTTAAGAAATGGGGAAATTGGGTAAACCTGAAAGAGGTAGAAAGCGGTCTGTGAGCTCTGGAAGCAGCAGGTGAGTCATGGTCAAGATTCAAGGTGTACCAACTGACACAGAGGTCAGAATACAGGCATCTTTGAATGTGATCTGTAACCAATATAGAAGTCAGAACACAAGCATCTTTGAATATGATCAGTATTTGGGGAGGCAGCTGTGGATTAAGGCTTTTCAGTAAGCTCTCTCCTCTCATGACTGCATAGGGTCCTGACTACTGAGCACAGACCATCCATGTGTGCATCATGTATATTAATTCACTTAATACCTACAGAACCTGTAAGTACAATCACTCTTTTAGATTTATATATAATTTAGGCATGGGGCTGCTAAATAATTTTCCCAACGTCGAAAATAGGGTCTGACCAGCAGAAGGCTGTGAGTCATTCTGTTTCAAGATACTGAGGGATGCCTGCAGCTATCTATTACAGGTAAACAAATGCATGGCTGTTTTCTCTGCAAGAACCAGGAAAGTCCTTCCAAAATAACCAGCCAGAAGGTATTGTTCTTAATTCTAAAATGTTCCTTATTTATGTTTCTTCCATTTCCCATTTTTTTCTTAGGAAACACTTGCTCAGTGTAGGTCCCTGCTCAGGTTCTGGGTAGGCTAGTAAACCCTAGGGCTCAGGAGAAGGTTTTAGATGATAAATTGTCATTTTTCCATGAAGATTTTGATGCTATGAAGCCTTAGAAAAATTACCAGGGTCTGAGAGGAGCATCTTTCTTATTATCAAGTTGGAAAGAATTATGTACCTTGTAAAATTTGCTTCAAAAAAATTGGAGTGGATTCTGCCAACCATTTAGCTCAGGATTGGCACAAAGGAGAGAATAAATAAATATTGTAACACAGCACTCCCTGAGCTCACTTTCTCAGCCTTGAAGTCACTTCCTTGTCTTTGCTATGAATGCAAATCTCATTTTTCCACTGAGACTCAGAGCAAGTACTTTTTCTCACTCTTCCTAAAAGTACACTGAGTACCTGTTGTATACTCCCATAGTGACCCCAGCCTATAGTATGTGTGTGTGTGTGTGTGTGTGTGTTTATAGTATGTGTGGTGGTTATGTGTGTGTGTGTGTGTGTGTGTGTGTGTGTGTGAGATTGTGTGTATGTGGGGTGGTTTCTCTCTCTCTCTCTCTCTCTCTCTCTCTCTCTCTCTCTCTCCTCTCCCCCACCCATGTGTGTGTGTGTGTGTGTGTGTGTGTGTGTGTGTTATGTGTGATGGCTAATGTGTGTGTGTGTGTGTGTGTGTGTGTATGCAGTGCATGTGTATATGGGGATTCTGTGTGTGTGTGTGTGTGTGTGTGTGTGTGTGTGTGTTCTTGCTAGGACTAGGGCTTTGTAATACTGGCAAAATCAAAAGTAGTATAAAATTCAAACCCAGGTAGACTCTGCCAGTTTATTAATAACATTATCCAAATCCAGGAAAAAGTTTGGTTCAACCAATTTTGAGCCAGAACAGTTGAAATTAATTCAAAAGGATCTGTAGTACAAGCTTTATGCAACTTAAATGGCAAAGAAACCTAGTTTGGTATTAAGATGGAATAAAATGGTTTATATTCTTATTTTATTCCTAATTGTTTACTAACATGTTTTTGTATGTTTCTTTCAAAGTACTAGTTGTTTGGGACTAAATCTATTTGTAGTGCTGCTTCCTGCATACCTAGATCTTACTGAGTGGGTAACTCATTCCCAAACTACTTGCTTCCCTGGATTTTGGTTCCATTTTCTTAAATCAAAATATAGCCAAATTAAATTATTATTGTTATTAAATAGTAGGTCTTCGTTTGCTTTCTAACACCATTTCCAAAAGCGATTTAGGGAGGAAAGGGTTTCTTTGGCTCATAGATTACAGTCCATCCTCAGAGGAGGCCAAGGCAATAACTCAAGGGAGGAACCTGGAGGCTGGAACTGAAGTAGAGGCCGTGGAGGAGTATTGCTTGCTGGCTGGCTCCTTATGGCTTGCTCAGCCTGCTTCCTTATACAACCCAGGACCACCTGCCCAGAGGTGTCACTGCCCACAGTGAGCTGGGGTCACCACATTTGTCATTATCAGGAAAGTGCCCGGCAGACCTGCCTACAGGCCAATCCGACAGGTTGCATTTTCTCAAACAACCCTGGATGTGTCATGTTGACAGAATCTAACCAGGACGATCTACATTTGCATTTTCTATAGAAACAAGTCAATTGCATTCTCTCCCCTTTTTTGAAAAGTACCCACGCTGCAAACCAAAGCCTGTACGGTTGTACTATGACATTCAGCTAAGATGTAACTTTTTTCCTCTTCAGTCAATGAAAATTGTAATTGCTCAAAGCTCAACCTAAATGCTGTCTGGATGTCAAGAGACTGGGGAAGGGAGGGGATCTAGAAAAGAGGCTGGAAGAAGCGGAAGGAGGGGAAGGTCAGGCTGTATTGCCTGAGAGAAGAATAAATAAAAATTAAAAATACAAAAATAATTGGCCAGTCTGTAGCAATGCAATTACAGCAATGTCTTCACTCACAGGGCCTGTGGGAATTCCCAGGAGAGCTTGCCCTACACAGACCATTCAGTCACTTGAGGCCTGTGACGATCAAAGGCAGGGAGGCTCTTTCCATCTTGCCTCTCCTAGAAACCAGCTCAGAAGTTTGCGCCTCCAAAATGCATCCAATAGGAACATGCTCAAACACAAACTCATACCACTTAAGCCCGGCCCAATAACACAGCTCATCTCTTGTTTGACATGTAACTATAAGACTCATTCCATTGACTAAGTAGCTGGTCTAGTATGTTACATTATTTAATGATAAGCTGGGGACTATTTGGCAAATGAGTGACAGAATAAAATGCAGTGGTCATTGATTTTATAATATGACACCACTATGGCTCTAACTGTGTGAATGCATTTAAATCTACTACCCCATAACATAGAAATAAGGCACAGTTCTTCATGTCAGAGCTGAGTGAAATAGTGAGCATAGTCACCTGATTCAGTGTGTGTCCAATTAGCACACGTTAAGAAATGATCTCTTCCTCTATTTGTCCCATTTTCTCAAACCTTACCCGTCTACAGTTTAACCCTGCTGCTTCTGGCTTCACACCTAGCGGAGCCAGCTAGTATCTGCTGACTTCCTACCTATAAAATCATTGCTTCATTATTTTAAGAGTGTCATGAGAGGAGTCAGTATATGATAACAATTAATTTGCACTTACAGCAAACCTCTATTTTCTGTATTACCTCCCTAGTATAAACCCATACTCGGCTTTAATCCATCATCATACAAGAGACTGGAAACATAACATTTACTTCTTATGAACATTAAACTTGGTGATTTAAAAGCCTCTCACCAGCTCCTCTAATATTTGATGAATAATAACAGATACCAATAAATTTTAGTTTTCATTAGAGCATAATAAAACTTTTCTCACGGCTGTAGTATGCTGAGAGTGGAGTAGTGTCTGGCACAATGATTTCTGTCTCTGCATAAAATGTGAGCATTTCCATAGGAATCAGGGATTTTAGCATTGTTGTGTCTTCATGTGAGGCCAAGCTGTGAATTTAAATAGTAGCATATGTCATACTTATGTGTACAGACAGTATTTCAAGTGACTAACTGTGACAATATTAGTGCTACCAATTTGAAATTTTCAACCTGCAGAGTGAGCATTTGTGACTAAGGAAAAGAAATCAACTCAGCTCCGGGAGGTAGTTAAGGCAGTTTCATAGTTACAATGGTGAACTCTGACCTTGCCTTCTAATCTCCTTGGCAGAGCACATTGAATAACAAGTGAAGCTGGATTCCTCTGCCTTGAGGAAAATTGCATTGGCAATTCTAATGGTGACACTTGACTACCAGGGTATATACCATGGCACATATTGTAACCATAATTGTGCAAACAGCCTCAAAGAGGGAATAAATGCTGATATTGCCCCCAATCTTCCAGACTGTTATCATAACAGCTTTCTGTTCAGTTCCGTGGCTGCTGAGAAATCTGGTCCTTACTGGTCCTGACTGTAGGTTACATGATGGTGTGGATTTCTATGAAGACATGTAGAATAAATGTTTTCTACCAAGTCATCAAGAAACCTGAGCATGTGAGAACTACATGAGCCACTGAAGCTGGTTATTAACTCTCATTATTGAAGAAGACAAATGATCCAACTTTATAGCTGTAGCTGACGTACAGTGATCCTAATTCCTTTGATCTGCGGTCTATGACTATACTCATTTAGAATGGAAAGCCTGTCCTTGGCCAACTAAAGCCAAGACCTTGCAAAGAAGCAAAGATTTGTCATTTATTGTTCAATGTATCCAGAGCTGCTAATATGGCTCTTATCAAGATACCAGCTGACAAGATCCCACATGTCTCCACCAAAAAGCAAAGAGATGGAAAGGTCACCCCTTTCAACTCTGCTCTGATCTTGAAACTTTAGTTCCTGCTATGACTTAGCATTCTATTAAGCAGTATTTGGTGGAGGTTATAACAAATTACCACAAACTTGGTTGCTTGAACCACTGGAATCCATGGACTTTAAGTTCCTAAATTCCAAAGTTTGGCATGGGTCTTTTGAGGCTAAGCCTGAGAGTTAGACAGTACTTTGTTGCTTCTTGGAAGCCAATCTTCATTTGATCCTCATCTTTCCAGTTTCTCGGGGCTATCTATACTCTTCAGCTATGTGGTTACACTTCTTAGCTCAGTATCTACATACCTTGGCTTAACGATGCTTCCTTGTTCATTACAGTCAGCAAGGATAGAGTTCTTCTCATACTATGGCATGTCAATACTCTACTTTTATTCTTCTGTCTCCCATGTTATTTTAAAGGTTTCTCTGACTATTACTTGGCTATCTACACAAACCAGTATATACGCCTTATGGTAGTCAGCTCCAACAACCTTGATTTTACCTGCAAGCTTAAAGTCTCTTTAAAAGGTAATACATTCACAGATATGGGAAGCTAGGCATCTTTGGGAGTATCATTAACCTGTCTATCACCGAGGCCAATCCAAGAGTGACTAGAAACTTATCTCTCAGTGCTGATGAACATGATTTTAAGAACTTAGTTGTTTAGGTATTGGACAGAGGGTAGGATCAATAACATTAAAGACATTTCAAAAAAGCCATATGGAAACCTACTAAAAACCACTTCAGGCTCTCCATGTAGCAAAATGGTAGTTGTGTGCTTCATAGTCTGAGATCATATGAAACAAACTTCAGACAAACACGTACAGAAAATCTCAGCTTTTCAGAAGTCGTAGGTTTCTTTCAGCTGATGGGCTGTTCAGAAACCATTAATTAACCTCTAACTCTGGACTTTCCTCTTAAATGAGATGTTGATATAATTATCCAGTAGATGTTTTGGCCCTATAAACTAGGAGCCTGATAAAAAGGCATGAAAGGACATCTAGCATACAGAGTTAAGAAAAATTAAGACAGAAGTGGAATAATGGCATTTTATGAAATAACCCTTTAGACCACATGTACAGTGAATTCAGTAAGTATAGGAGGCTGTGGAAAAGCACACATACCAAGTAGTTATCAGTGATTGAAGGAGCAGGATCAGCAATGGAGCTATTTGGCTCTTACTTTTATTATTATGATAGGAATAAATACATTTATGGAATACTGGCTCCCTGAAACTACCACCAGGACAACTGCAGACAGCATGATTTACTTAACGCATACATAATTATTTTGGAGGGAAACAGCCTAAGAAGCAACATGTGAATATATCTAGTATTAACTGCATATGTATTTTTTTAGATATGAGACAGAGCCTTATTATGCAGACCAAGCTAGCCATCAACTAGAACCTGATATGCCTCAGCTCTCTGTACTGGGATTCCTCTCATGCTTGATCTTTTATGATTCTAATGTCTTAAAAAAGAAGTCTCTTATTTCCAAAATCTAGTATACAATGGGATATCTTGTTATTCCTGAGAGACATGAACTATTAAACATAGGTAAGAATCTACAAGGTCAAACCCATCTCCACTTATATACTAGATATGAAAACAGCTCTCCATTCTCCCCTGGGTGCCCACACAAGAAACCATAGAAAGAACTCAGAAACGGCACAGCTGCTAACAGCTGCTTGCCCTGTTCTTCATATCCCTAATGAAACTTCCCTAACTGCTTCTGAGTCTGGAGGTTTCTATGTGGCTGGAGTATCAGAGAAACCAGACATCAACTCATATGAGTGTCTTCACTGTACAAGACTGGGGGCTGTCAAAAAGTAACCAGAAGTGTTAGCGGTCCTCTAAGAAATTATAAGACAAAATGAAACTAAGAGAATGGTGCTGGTCCTCATCAGCCAACAATATCTCCCTTGCCTATCTACTTACTATCTGTCTGAGAACAAAGAGCCCCTTCTGACCTGACCACAGGCATTCATTAATAACCAGAATGATAACATAATGGTCCTTGCTCTGTCACATCAACATGGGCCGGTTTCCCTGAAGCAAGTTGCTAAGTAAGAAACAATTCTTGGATACACTGTCCTTTTTAGAAGATTGACTTCCATTCAGTTGTGTAAATAGTTCCTTAATTCTTGTGTGTTCAGCACAGTTCTGGGAAGAATAGAAGAAAGAAATGTAGATGTAATTTGTCTAGAGAGAGTTTGCAATGTCATTGGCAAGAGGAAACATAAACATGGTATCTTTATCTCTGGGTGACAAGGGACATGGTGTCATCAGCCTTTGCAGATTTCCTCACATTTCTTATAAACAAGACAGCTGGGCTGAAAGCACAGTTGTAAAAACGCTTGGACCTAGACAGAATTGTATTCGTACCCCAGCCCTGCCTGCCTGAGTGCAAACTGGGAAAGCACACATCTAAATGATGAAAACACTGCACAGTCTTTGTCATTTGTGTGCCCTAGCTCTAGATCTTTAGATGTGAGTATATAGTCTAAATCAAGCACGGCAGCCAGGAAGCTAAAATGGACAGGGGTTAGGGTTGAGGGAACTCTACAGAAGGGGCTAATAGGACACAAATGCTATGAGAGTAGAAATGGGGAAAGGAAGCAAGATTTACCTGGAAAGGAGGAGGGAGAGTAACACAGAAGAAGAGTGAGGAAGGAGTGATGACAAAATTAAGGATGTTTGGCAGAGCCCTATGGAACATATTATGCTATGTTTACTTAAAAACACATATAGTATATATAAGTGTATATGTCCACATACATATAGTATAAATTAAATAAATAAATAAATAAATAAATAAATAAATCATACACACATACATGGGTATGTCACAGGAAGTAATAATACGCAAAATCCAGACTACAAAACCCCCTGTGCCAGGCATTAGAAATCTCCCTTTGAGTTGTTGGATGGAAGGGTTTAGAACTCCAAAACTAAAATAGACTGTTGCCATTGCCCCTGTTTTTCTTCAAGGACTTGATGGCAAGACGTTATTGCTAAAGACGCAACACACTTTAAACACAGCATTTAGCAGAATCAAGCTTGAAATGACCTGTAAACCCCATCCTGAAGACTGGCTCTCATAGTATCTGAAGGTGCTATACACACTGCCAAGAGAGAAAAGCATCATTATTTCTCTCCAGCTGTATAGCCATAAGCCACAATGTCCAGATTAGGAAGATATATCTAATGGTGTTATACTGTCACTTTTATTTTGGGAGTAATCAAAAGATATCTATTTGGACTTAATTTTGGCTCAATAGGAGAAAATCCATGCCCGGTATTGCAAACCTAGATAGCTTACCCATAGCTAGAGGGAATCTAGATCCTAGAGGAGAGCTCAGACTCCACCGTAAAACCCACCACTCGCCATTTTCCTAGACTCTATGCTGTTATAACTTAGAACTGTATTAGAAGTACTTATCTTTCTACCCACATAGAAGAATAGCTCTCATCCCTCTTCAAAGCCACTTCTTTTGGCAATTACTTGGAAAGTTATTACAGAAGACCATGACTGATCAAAATGCAGAGAATAAGTGACTATGGTATGCCCAATCTCAAATGATATATCTACCAGGCAATCCTACACCTGAGGCTAAGAGACAATCATAGAAGAGGGGCAGAAAGACTGTAAGAACTCGAGTATGTACCAGGATCCCTGCTTCTAGACAGTCTCTTCTAAACATGACAGAGAAGCTGAAACTTTCAAATCTCACCAATGTAGTTGCATAGGTAAGAACTACATAATGATAATCAATTGGCATGCCAATATAGATGAGTGAGATTTTAAAAGGCTCAATCCCTACCTCAATCAAGAGCTAAAGGCAATTAATGGCTGCTGAGACAGGGAGAATCAGTTTTCTTTAGCGATGAAACTCCTGATAGGCTATCAAATCTAAAGTGGCCAATCCTAATCAGTAGCTGTATGTGTGTATGTCTGTTTGTGTGTGTATGTAGCAATAATAATTAAAGAAGAATTAATGTATTTAAGCGGAGTTGGGGAGTACATAGGAAGACTGAGAGGAAAAAAGAAGCAGTGAAAATAATGTAAATTTAATATTCATGTGTGAAATTCCCCCCCAAATTAAAAACTATTAACCAACAAAAATGGATTTTGCCTGAGAAGATAGCATAGCCAATAAAGTGTTGGCCACAGAAGACATCAGTTTGGTCCCAGAATAGATGTAAAAAACAAAAACAAAAACAAAAACAAAAACAAAAAAGGGGTCAGTTATAGTGATGTGTGCTTATAAAGCTAGATAGCACTGGTGAGGCAGATCCAGGTAATCCTGGAGGATGCCTGTCTGACAAGCCAAATCTACATGCCACTGAGAAAACCTGACTTGAAAAAAAGACAAGGGTGAGGGTGGTGACTTAGGAATGACAGCTAAAATTGCCCTCTGGTGTCCACTTACATGTATGTGCACTCTTAGACACATGTATATACATGTACTCATATACAGCTACAAGCATTAAAGGAGTGCATTCAGCATAGAACCAACACACATATAAACATGCATGATTTCATATTTACTTTCATAAATTGTTTTAGTATCAGAATTGGACAAGACACTGTGTTTAAGAAGCTCAGCTCATGGGTATTCCAGGCTTTTTCAGATATTACACTGATGTGTAATATCTACACATCAGTGAGTACATACCATGTGTGTTCTTTTGTGACTTGGTTACATCACTCAAGATGATATTTTCTAGTTTCATCCATTTGCCTAAGAATTTCATGAAGTCATTGCTTTTAATAGCTTAGTACTCCATTGTATAAACATACCACATTTTCTGTATCCATTCCTCTGTTGAGGGATATCTGGGTAATTTCCAGCTTCTGACGACTATAAATAAGGCTGCTATGAACATAGTGGAGTATGTGTCCTTGTTACATGTTGGAGCATCTTTTGGATATATGCCCAGGAGTGATATATCTGGGTTCCCTGAGGAACCATTAAACTGATTTCCAGAGTGGTTGTACCAGCTTGAAATCCCACTAACAATGGAGGAGTGTTCCTCTTTCTCTACATCCTTGCCAGTATCTGCTGCCACCTGAGTTTTTGATCTTAGCCATTCTGACTGGTGTGAGGTGGTATCTCAGGGTTCTTTTGATTTGCATTTCTCTAATGACCAAGGATGTTGAACATTTCTTTAGGTGCTTCTCAGCCATTCAATATTACTCAGTTGAGAATTCTTTGTTTAGCTCTGCACTCCACTTTTAATAAGGTTATTTGATTCTCTGGAGTCTAACTTCTTGAGTCCTTCATATATACATTGGATATTAGCCCTCTATCAGATTTATGATTGGTAAAGATCTTTTCCTTGGTTGCTGTTTTGTCCTATTGATGGTGTCCTTTGCCTTACAGAAGCTTTGCAATTTTATGAGGTCTCATTTGTCTATTGTTGATCTTACAACATAAGCCGTTGGTGTTCGGAATACCTTGACACAACTCACAGACCATATGAAGCTCAAGAAGAAGGAAGACCAAAGTGTAGATGCTTCAGTACTTCTTAGAAGGGGGAACAAAATGCTCATAGGAGGTAGAAGGTGGGAGGGAAATGGGAGGAAGAGAGCAGAGAGAGGGGCCAAAAAAGGAGGCAGGATCAGGTATGGGAGGATATGCAGATGACATACACAGGGTCAGGAATTGAATAGGGGTTTATACCAATGGGAAATGGGGAACTGCAGGTAGCCATAAGAAAGTCTCAGATGCCAGGAAAGCAAGAGGCTCCCAGGAATCAATGGAAATATTAGCTGTAACACTCAACAAAGGGGAGGGAGAAACTGAAGTAACCATATCTAGATGTTAGGCAAGGCCCCTGGTTGAGGGATGGGGCCACCCACTCATCTCCAAATTTTTAACCCAAAACTGCTCCTGTGTAAAGGATATATGGGGGAAAGTGTGGAGCAGAGACTGAAGGAAAGGCCATCCAGAGACTGCCTCATCTGGGGATCCATTCCATATGCAGACACCAAAGCAGATGTTATTACTGATGCCAAGAAGTTCTTGTTGACAGGAGCCTGAGAGGCTCTACCAAAGCCTGACAAATTTAGATGTGAATGCTTACAGTCAACCATTGGACTGAACACAGAGCCCCCAGTGGAGGAGCTAAGGACATGACTGAAAGAGCTGAAGGAGTTTGCAACCCCAGAGAAAAAACAATATCAACCAACCAGACCCCCTCATACCTCCCAGGGACTAAATCATCAACCAAACAGTACACATGGAGGGACCCATGGCTTCAGCTATATATGTAGCAGAGGATGGCCTTACGTGGCATCAATGGGAGGAGAGGCCCTTGGTCCTGTGAAGGCTAGATGCCCCAGTGTAGGAGAATTCCAGGGCAATGAGGGTGGGTGGGTGGGTATGGGAGCACCCTCACAGAAGCCGGGGGAGAGGGGACGGGATAGGGGGTTTCTGGAGGGAAAACCGGGAAAGGGGATAACATTTGAAATGTAAATAAATAACACATTAAATAAATAAATAAATAAATAAATAAATAAATAAATAAATAAATCTATATGTACTAAAGTGGGGAGTTCAGCTCCTTGTTGGGTGCACTGTTTAATGCTTCCTGGGGGCAGCTCTTTATTCTGAAATGGTCTAGCTCTTTGCCTGCTTTTTGGCAATAGAGACCATTGAATAGTTTCCCTCCTCTCACAGACAGAACCCATCACATCTTGTGACAGACACAAAGCCTGAATTTCATCCTTGTAGTCACCTTTGGAGGCAAGTTTTAATTCTATAGATGGGAAGGCCGGGTTTTTAATTCTATAGATGGGGTCAGGGTGTGACCTGAAATGTAGGCAGGTGAGAATTCCTCCACTCAATAGCTTGAGTTTCTCCTCTGGAATTTTTACCCTCATGCTTCCGGCCTCCATCTTTCCCAAAGACTGGATTCAAACTAGAGTTCTCCACCAGAACCTTCAGTGCTGTCTCATAAAGTAACCACAGCCCCTGCCCTGTGTGGCTCTCGCTATTAGTACTTGAAATATGAGGCGCGTAACTGAAGCACTGGACTTTAATTTTATTCCATTTCAAGTAGGTGTAAGTGGCCACGTGTAGCTTGTGGATAACGGTGTGGACAGAAGCCCCATGGTATTCCACAGGCACAATCATCTAGCTTTGCTCTATGCTGCAAGAGATGGGCTGCTTATCCTGCAGCAACGGGTCCATTTCCATGCTCTCTGTCTCCAACTAAAAGAAATTCCATCAGGGCACTGAGCCAACATCTCTCCCTAGCTTCTACTCACTTGGTCTGAAAATTTTCCCTGGAGCTTCATGAGGCATGTTTGATCAGTTTCACAAAACAGTGTGTATTAATACCAATGCCAATGGCATGCATAATACCATGTGTAAATGCTGTCAATTACAAAGTATTCTGGGTTCTGGGCCTTTATGAGGCTACTGTGGGCATCAGCACACAGGGTTGATGATGGTCTCAAGGTGTTGAATGCATCCTCATTGCATGCTAGCTGGCACTCACTATGTGTGAAGCCTTGCTTCATTCCTTCCAATAGCTCTTCTCATCTACTCACCATAATAGCTCTATAGGCAGGCCCAGTGCCACTGACCAGCCTGATACTATGAAAAGGATGCTAAGGCTAAAAATGCACACATCCTCATACATCTTGAAGGGAATGGAGCTCAAGTTTGACATGACCGAGTTTGAATTCAAAGCTCATGCACTTAATCATGCTGCAGACACAGAAGAACAGCACTGTAATGACAGAGACCTTGGGGCCTAGCATTCCTGCCCTCAGGAAGCACATGGGCAGAGAACATTCTAGCTCTGCCTCCCAAGACCCTCATCATTCCCACGAAAACGCTGGCCTGGTGGTAAAAAGCCATTTTTCAAATGTCCAGAAGTACCCAGAAGTGGGAAAGATGTTCTTGGCACAGATTTCAAACTGAAATGCTATGGCAGCTAGGAACCTCTCAGAAATCAGAATGATGTATTACTTATTTAAATGAGTGTATGTATGTGTACATGTTTATATATGTAGATGTAAATGTGATAATGCATGCTCCAAACTAGATCCTGCTGATTACATAGCAAGAAGTTTACCAAGTGAGACAGCTCCCCAGCCCTTAAAGGAATCTTTACTTCTTCAATTTTCATCTTTCTCATTTGCCTCTTTGTCAGACTGCCTTTGAGCACAGTAACTGTACCATTGCCCTTTGCCTGTGTCATAATAGGAGGTGGACAGGAGGATAATGATTATCAGTGTATCCCATTGTCTGGGATGCAATAGAGAGCAGAGGAGCTTCTTACAAAGTGAAGTGTCCACACCACATATAAAGGCTCAATAGTGAATCATTATATAGAAAAATAGAATCCTTGCCATGCAATCACCTAAGTTTCCAAGGGAAATGTGGCATTGATACGTTTCATGTGAAATGTTCTACTTTTGAAATACTGACAACTAATTTGATAAAAAAGTATGACCCTGTACTAAAGCATTATAGTATATACAATTGAGTCTTAGAATGAAAAGGGAAACTTCTTTTTCTCTTTAAAAAAAAGTTAAAGATGAGGCGGGCTATGGATGAAGCTTGAGGTCAATGAGTTGACATGGAGTCCACAGTATGTGGTATGTACACTTTGATCAGGTCCAGGTACCATATCTAATGGTAAGAAAGTTGCAGCCAAGAGATAACTAAAGCATCGAAGATATGAATCAGTTGCATAATTTGCTCTAAAACCCCCATTTGGTAGTGTACAGGGCAGGGCTGATTGTTCCTAGAATGGTTAGATGACTTTCTCTGTTTAGTCTACATTGGACTAAAGCAAGCCTTAGTGATTTCACTTGTGATGTGTATTACTGGGATAGCACAGACCGACCTTGCTGTTGATGAAGACTCTTCTGCTTTGACCCTCCCACTGCCTTTCCTTCTCTGCTCTCTGCCTCACACTAAGTATTTTTCTCTCTCTTTCTGAAGACCAAGAGTTTCCTCCCCTTACTCCTTACTTTGTGGCATGAAAAGCTGGGTGTTGGCCGTGAATATAAAATAATGGACTTAGCCACACGCAGACTCAGAATCACCTGCTCTGTTTAGCATCAACAGCTTTTCAAACTAACAAGTAAGAATCATTGCTAAAGTGTTCAGGCCACAGAAGTCACACGATCTGCTCCCAGCTGCACACGCATGATGAGGTGAGGATCCTCTCTGAATGACTGGTGGGACTCACCTCTCCTAACATAAGAAACAGACAAGCAGTCTGTTTTCACGGTGTAACTCCCAGGGACAGGGAGGACCAAAGAAAGAAGAGTGCTAGACAAGATACAGACATCTAATGCCAATGACTCTGGTTTTGGCATCTATGTGGTGGGTAAACTGAGGCAGGCAGCCGTTGGGGGATGGGATCAGTGCTAAAAGCTGCTGACCATGATAGACCATGCTACCTACAGGGGCTACTACCAAAGGCTGCTAGAGATTAGAGTAGTTACTCAACAGACATTTTTTTGATGGAACAAAGCTTAATTTGCTGGGGCTGGCACTCTCTATGGCCGGAAGGAAAATTATCAACTCTTTTTACCTCTTTGGGGCTGGCAAGAAAAAAAGGGAAAGAGAAAATTCACACACACACACACACACACACACACACACACACTGGATGAGACAAAAGTTCAGTCCAATATCTTCATATACACAAATATGCATGCATACATACATGCACACATATATACATGTATACAGACCAAAAGATATGTATCTATGTATGTATGTATGTATGTATGTATGTATGTATCTAGATAGATAGATAGATAGATAGATAGATAGATAGATAGATAGATAGATATTCACTCATAGAATGGTTAGAATAAAGCTTCAATAAACAGGCGCTAAGTATTCCACACATACAGGCATAAATACACACAACCAGTGGATGGAAGGAACAATGTTCCAACCCTTATTTGCACAAACTTTATACATACACGCATAGTTGATGGATGGGATAGACAATGTTCCAGCCACACCACATAATACCACACCATATCATAGCATACCCTACCAATCACACCATCCCACATCATATCATAGCACAACATACCACACCATACAATACCACACCACACCACACATACCACACCATATCATACCATATCATATCACACCATATCATACCATACCATATCACACCGTATCATGCCATACCATACCCTATTTTATTCTTTCTTCAGCAGCTTATATATCCCAGCAAAATATTTCAAGCAGTATACAACTGCAATATGATTACATTTTAGTTTTCTTCTAGTAGATAATTATGAAAAAATTAATCTGTTTTTCAGTACTATTACAAGATATGACATTATGTAATACAGGTATAGAAAACCAATTATTCTCAAAAACTCGCATAGATTCATAACCAGGCAACTTGTTCTAGATTAACAATGTGTAAGCAAACAAGGCAGTTTTCTCAGCCCGTTTCTCTTACTGGCAGGCAGCAATGTGCTGTTACAAAGAAAGAAGTAATTATTTTATTATATATCTTTAAAAGTAACCTTTTAATAATCTTAAAAGAGTCACAAATCTAAGCTTTTATATAAAAAAATCAGTCATATCTACCTTAAATCCTCAAAATGTGTATCTACTCATCAGTAATTCTTATTAATCAAATTAGGAAGCTGAGGGCAAAAATGAGTATAAGAAATCAATCACCACCAGTCCAGCCTCAGAGAGAGTCACATCAGCCAGTGTCACCATTGTTCTTGTTCCCTGACTATAAAAGGTCCCTAGATTAGCTAATAAAAATGTGCCTTTCTGAGTTGCATATTATTTCCTAAGATTTTCTACATCAGAGTCAGTAGTAAAAGCATTTCAACCTAGCTTCACTATCAATTTTATTTTTCTAAATGTTTTCTAAGGGTGATAGTCATTAACAATCTACATCTCTTGAATTCTTCTCTAGGGTGGTGATAGAATCTGTTCCAAGAGCAATGCCTCAAAGAGGTCAAGCATCAGAACTGTGAGTGCCAGAGATGCTATCCAGTGGGGGACTGGAAGCCCTCTTAGAGTTTTCATAGAATTCTTGGACGAAGAGGGACGTGAGGGCAGCAACTGAGAGCAGAACTCCATAACACCATGAAGTCCTCAGGACACACAGTCCTCTGGGTCAGGGAGGGAGGGGAAGGGAAGGGAAGGGAAGGAGGAAGGGAGGAAGGAAGGAAGGAAGGAAGGAAGGAAGGAAGGAAGGAAGGAAGGAAGGGAAAAAAGGAAGGACTGCCTGCCCTCATTGCTAGTAAGTCAAGCAGACAGTGTTGGGAGTTTGGAGGGGCTTCTGGGGGACAATGGCAAACTGTTTTGCTCTTAGGCCAGTATGGAGAGACCAGAGAGGCTAAGAGGAAAGTCTAAAGCTGCACAGTTCTTAATAGACAGCATGGAGCTCACTGCCACAGACATGGGCAGACTCCAATCCCTGCTAATTGAATCTTGAATAAATATTCTTAAATGTAACTGACTGTCCTGGAGATGCATCCTTATGCTTTTCTGTTTAGATGGAATTTAAAGTATGTCCCCTGAATGAGAAATGGCATACTGTGTGTGCTTGCTTCATATGGGCAGCTCCTCATATATTACAACGAGTAGGAAATATCCTGGAACCTTTTTAACATGCCAGATCCCAGAAGGCTGACTCAGAGAATATGAGTGCTGGACAGGATTAGATTTGAGAATCCCACTTCTAATCTGCTCATAAGGTGAAGACTTTCCTGATCACACTCAAAATCTCAAGGATCAGAGTGAGGAAAAGGCCCTGAGCTGTCATTTGATCCCTGTCACTGGTGTAAGATACAGTATGTATGTGTGTATGTATGTATATAAGAACATATGGATGTATGCCATTGTATGAGCATGTATATGTGAGTTTAAGTTAGTGTACAAAGCAATGAGTTTTATTACATCTTTAACTTGGTTGTCATTCTTCCTCCTGTACTGACATCTCTGTCCTCTGGAAGTCGGTCATAGAGACAACTGTTCCGAGGGCACGTGAACATGGTTAATAAGTCAAGCAGACTGGGTTGAGAGTTTGAAGGGGCTACTGGGGAACAACAGCAAACTGTTCAGCTCATGCATGTCTGAAAAAGAACTGTGAAGAATTGTGTCAGGGCTGTTACTATGATATAGAAATATGGATCCAGCGGTGCTAATCTTCACCTCTTCCCATGCCAGTCCTCATTCACAGAAGCAAAAGTGATGATCTGCGTCCGGTTTCTGCAGTCTGCAGGCCTAATCTACTCAGTCACCTGTGCTTCCAAATAAAGTTTTATTGAAACACTTGCAACACTTTATTAACACGTTTCCAAATACCTTTGTCACTCTACATTGACACAGTCAATTATCAGTGTCATGCTTATGGTTCTTTAAACCTAAACTATTTATTACCTGGACCTTTATAGGTAAAATTACTGGTCCTGGTGAGGGTATTTTAGCATGAAATTTTAAAATTTAAAATATTCATAAATTCAAAGGACCATATGTCCAAGTAAAACATATAGGCTAAGAACTTAGCAATTGCCTCTTTCTCTCTGTATATGGACAATATACAACTCTACATGGCAAAGTATACACAGGGCATTCATTTCAGCTATACCTTTTCATAGGAGAAAATATCCAGAAAAATGAGCATTTGATTACTAAGTTATCTGGTAAAAAAAAAAAACCACTTTCAATAATCACGAATAATTTTGCTTGCAGAAATAAACGAGGAAAGTAGTAACAGATGACTCTAGATTAAGACAGTAAACAGGGATTTAAATTTTTTAAATAGAAAAGAAAACTTGAAAGAGATTCAGTCTAGATAAAAGAGCCTGTAGGAGGATCCTCCTCAATTTTTATGATGCTCTTGGAAAGCCAGAAAAATTGCCCCAAAACATACATAATAATTCAGAAAGTGTTAACAGAAAGAAAAAAAATAGCAGATCCATACAGAAGATAGGTGCAGGAAGCAGATTACCATCAGCCTTTAATAAGGTGTTGACATAAGAAATCTGGTTTGTCTTAGAATCAAAGCTTTCAGAACACATATCTATTGCATTTTAAAACCAGCCAAAGCCCTCCCAGTTGCTTTTGCCCCAACCGTTAATTTTAGGAGCCCTTGATCTTTCTTCTGCAGCCTTCCAACCGCACTGGTTCTCATGAAAGAACTCGATCCCCGTGGCTGTGGAGGGATTGCAGTAATTCATTCTCACAGTTCATGTTGAGTTTTAAAAATTGCTTTCAGAGGTGTCAGGGAATAGAGGAGGAAAAGAGGAAAACAAGGGTTATAAAGAAGCCTGTGTTGAAATATTTCAGAAGTGCAGCAAGGCAGAATTTGCTCAGAATTCATTGGCACTTCCAGGAGTCTTTCCTAGACCAGTGAGCACAGGAGTAAAATTAGGAAAATGGCTCTTATATGATTCACAAATAATATTTCTGATTTTTGTCTCTTTAAAGTGTATGTATGCGTGTATATGCGTGTATGTGTGTGTGTGTGTGTGTACATATCTGTTCATTATGCATGCATCTGTATGTGTATAAAGACAAGAGATTAATTTTGGGCATCAGGATGCTGTTCACATTTTTGTTTTGTTTTTTGTGTTTTGTTGTTTGCTTGCTTGTTTGGGGGTTTTAGTTCTTGAGAGAGGGTTGCTTCCAAGGCTGAAACACCATGTAGGTAGGCTAGACTAGTTAATCACTGAGGTCTCTACCTCAGCACTGGGATTACAAGTGTATACTATTGTCATTTTGTCTGGCTTTTATTTAAGGTGGGTTCCAGAATTAAATCCCAGATCTTTATGTATCTTGGGCAAGCTCTTTACTGATTGAGACTTCTCTTCAACTACTCTCTCCAAAGCTCTAGCTCAATTTCTAGGAATAATATAGAATGTATTGAGCTATTTGCATGTCCAAACCTACTTAATGATAGAACACAATTCAATGTGTAGTAACTCCATGCACTCCTTCTTGCAACCAATGAAGCATCCATTATAGGCAAAATGATAAACGTAAGTAAAAGTAACAGAAGTCATCACGATCTTGTTGTGTCCAAAGCTTTGAAAGAACACATTACAGACATTACCTTCTTTAGTTCTTAAAGGTTATAAGATCTTACAAGCCAATGGTCAAGTATCTGGCTCTTTGGAGCACAGGTAACAAGGGCTTGAAGCCAGAAGCCAAAGCCTGTGCTCTTTAGAACATTTGCTCTCTAGTGACCTTGTGAAGAGAGGTTTCTTTACAGAGTGTGAAATGTGTAAATGTTCCATGGAATTCCTTCCTGAGATCACTTATCAAATGCTAGCTCCAAGAGTACTAACACCAGAACTCCAGGTTTGGGCATTCATCAGACAATGCTTCCAAATACAGAATTATTTTAAATATACTGAGATATAAGGAGAGAGTCCTCCAAGAGCAAAGCTACCTGGAGGGGTTGCTATGGATGAGTTGCAAAGAAGGATAAAAATGGAGAGGAAGGCTCTGCTTTTCTATTGATAGACTATCCAATGTGATTAGAAAGTATTCTGATGCCTCCACTGGTAAAAATATAGGGATACTGGGGGACTCAGAGTGCCTTCCAATTGGTCCAAATCAGTTCCCATGAGCCAAAGGTATTGTTATTGTAAATTTTCCTGGAGCAGTCATATATGTCTCTCACATGTCACCTACTGTGTTCCGCATGATCTGGAGACCAGTCTATGATAGCCACTCTTTCAGTTTTGAGCGAATGAGTTTATGGAGCACAGAGTAGGCAAACGTGGCAGATGGGAGCAGTGGACACAAAGCAAGAAGTCATCCAGTTGGAGATTTAAAATCTTCCACCCGAAACCAGCAGGGAAACCCCTTTGAGGCAATCAGCTGGAGTGTCCTATCAAAAGAGACTTCTAAGTGAAATAATAAATATCAACAGATACATTTCATCCAATTGGGGGTTTGGAACATCTAACAGAAGCAAACTGGACACAATGAAACAGGTAGTTGGACTTCCATTTCCTAAATGGCCGAGTTTTCCACTGTGGCCCTTCCAGCTACCCTTTTCTACTATGGAACTTTTATGTCATGGGATAAGCTATAGTAATTTCTGTTGCAAATGGCTGATCTTCCAGCTGTTCTTAAGAACACAATGTTGTTATTCTTGGGCTGTTTCATCATTTTCTTTCTCCCTGCCGCAAAGTTAAGGTATTCACTCATCTCTAGTAAAGGGCCATGGAGGACACATTGATATAAACATGTTTGGGTCTGAAATGCAGGTTGGGGTAATTCTTCTTAGTGAGCTCAAAGAGTGCATGACTATTTATTAATATAATATATATTTAATTTGGCTCCATGCATGGGAGAGTAACAGGGACTGTATAATTGCAAGGGGTCTACAAAACCTAAGATCCTGTCTGGTCTAGTACAACACAAAGCAGCTTGTCTCTACCCTAGAGAAACTCTGACTGTGTCACCGAGGAAATGTTTATGTCTGCATACAAGCTATGACCTGCTGCAGAAAATGAGATTTCCTGAAGCAAGAATTTAAAGAAAAAAAGATCTGAGCTTTAGAGATCATGTAGTCTTAGTACGTCTAGTCTAGAGGAAGAGAGCAAGAGAAAGGATCTGGTGAAAGCATTGTTTTCACTTGGGGTATCCAATAACTAATAATTCGAAAGCAACATCTCTCATAATGGTTTAACAGTGAAGATCAAATGTTCTGCAAATATGTAATACCAAGAACATTCCAGAGAGAAGTGATTGGTACCTATTAGCAATGGAGGCTAAAGATCTAGAGACGAAGTACAGGAGGCATAGGTTAAGGGCAAGCTCTTGTAATCTAGTAGAGAGAACAGACCGTAGCTGATATCCATCCTCAGGGGATATTGGGGTTTTATATCTTTATCCCACCACCATACATGTTTTCCATTCATGATAGCAGAAAATAAAGAGTACTATGTATAACTCATAAGTTAAGGCTATGGAGCAATTCTATTAAGAAAATTGTATGCTTATGTAAAGTACACTGTGTAAGTGTGTGAGGCTGGTTTTGACATTAAATGAGTTAATATAAACTAAACTCTGTTTGATGATGGCCAAACAGGGCAAAAAAATTGAGAAATGTAGCTGGGCGTGGTGGTGCATGCTTGTAATCCCAGCAATTAGGAGGCAGAGGCCAGCGGATTTCTGAGTTCAAGGCCAGCCTGGTCTACAGAGTGAGTTCCGGCACAGCCAGGACTACACAGAGAAACCCTGTCTCGAAAAACCAAAAAAAAAAAAAAAAAAAAAAAAAAAAAATTTGATAAATGTTAGCCATCATTGCCAGCCACAATTTTGCTGACTTTATAAAGATTAAGGCCCTTTGCAAATATTGTTGCTTGGAGACATGTGAGCAGGTAGTCAAATATGTGACTGCTGTGAGCAAACTTTCAGGCCTAAGTCAAGTATCTTGGTACAAGTCTGTAATCCTAACACTTTAAAGGTGGAGGACGATGGGAAGGTCTCAAGTTCAAGGCCAACCTGAGCTATGTAGGAAGGCCTTGTTTGAAAACTATTTGGGGTTTCAGAAAGGAAAAGACCAGGTAGTCAGCATTCTCTAATGAAGAAAAGCACGTAAAACTTCACATGAGCCAGATGGACTATGTATTATTCTTATACCTCTCTGTATCTTTGCTTCTGAGTTAGCCAAGCCCAATCTCTATGGATCTAGTGAAGTCCCAGGCAACTGGCTACCAAAAACAACAGCGGGACATTCAGAGTTTCTCTCACTGTACTGCGAGGTCTATAACTCAGCAAGCTGCTGACTCTAGCCAATCTTTCTTCTCCTTGTCCCAGGAAGGAGAATGGGTATTTTAACATCAGGACCTTCGACCCATCTTTTGACCCACCCTTTTGTACTACCCTCCCCCAAAGGCTATTATATAAATTTACAAGAGAATGTATCTCTTTTTTTTTCCAGAATCAAATTCTAATGCTACAGCTTACAATCACACCATTTTTGGAGAGGACCTGAGTTACACCTCCATCTCTGAGAGCATTTCCCAGGCAAGACAAAAAGCATGGATGGCATATTATCTCTCCACCCTAAGGACATGCTGGCCCAGGTCTCCTGGGCTTCCTTTGCTGAACAGAAATATCACTCTGCTGTTCTTATCAGGGGATTGCTTATTTCTCACGTTTTTTGTTTGACTCCTTAAACCCTGAGTGTTGTTAATCCCTTTTCTATTTTCCACCAGTCAGAGGATTTTCCTGTGCAAAAGAGCAACTCTATTCTGTATTCACTGGCTATCCTGTGAAGCTGTATCCTCCTGCAGAAGAAAAGACAGCCACAATGATGGCTACAAGCAAACAGAAGATACAGAACAGGGGCTGGCAGGTCTTTGATGAACTTTCATCTTCCAGACCTCTTTGCTTAGACCAGATACTGGATCTGTCTCAGACTGCTCATTCTTTTCCAACACACTGTGACTTCTGCCTTAATGCCATCTGCCTTGATGTCAAGTCTGTGGAGATTTCAACAGGGAGCATGCAAGGTGTCTCTAGAGGTTGTCAGTTGGTCTGGTCCAAAGCAGCAGTGTCTTCTCCTCCCTGGATGCTGACTGTCAGCAAAGGCTGACATTATACAGGCTGCATATGCCACCAACCTCCATTAATCAGCAGGAACTAGAGTTCCCTTTTGCATGTTGAAGATTCTAAAGGAACCTGGAGCAGCTTGTCAATTATGCAGTTGGTGACAGAGTGCACAAGTCCCATGCTGAAGAGCCTCTGTGAGTTTCACCTCCCCCATCTCACTTTATATGTCTTTGATAAATAACAAAAGAACCCACTTCTAAGATATTAATAAATCAAATAAAAATAATGATAGTAACAGTGGTCACAGTGCCTGGGAGCTAAAGACCCTAGATACAGCCGCCCTCTCTCTGTCTTGATGCTGTGAGACAAGGCCCAGACCAGCTCAGGTCTTGTTAGAGCTTCAGTTCCTTGCTATTCCATTTGATCTAACCAGTTTGGTGCGATGAGAAGAATTAATTGATGCTGGAGAGTCAGTGTGGATTTACACACACCCTTGTTCTCTGCAGTGCCTTGAGGCAGCTATGGTATAAAAGCTACCATGGAGTAGAAAGGCCATTTATGAGAAAGACTTGCTTCTGGAGTTAACTTCTACAAATTTATGAGTTAAATCAGAGGTCTCCAAACCTTCTAAAGCCAAGAGACTCCTTTGTGGCATAGTAGACTCTGGCCACATGAAGCTTTCTATTTAACTAGCACATACATCAATCACCTCTATAGATGTGTGTATCCTAATAATGTATAAGCCACCAAAATTACCATATATAACAGAAAGTCATAAAGTATACCACACTTTACACAATATTAGTTATTATAAAAATAATTAATATCAATAATATAATATTAAGTAATATAATATAAAAATAATATAAATGGTGTTATACAACTTCTAAAATATGAGAAAGATAACAATCTGACATGGTTCACTTTTTAAACATTTATTATATTTATTGATGTATTTATATATGTGTGCCACAGTGTGGATGTAGAAGTCTGACAGTAATAGCTGGAGTCAGTTCTGTCTTCTCATCATTGGCCTCATGGAATGAACTCAGATTACAGGCCTCGGTGGCAAGCTCCCTGGCCCTTTGAGCTATCTCACTACTCCTGACTTAAAAAAAAAATACCATAATTACTGAAAACCCCATTCTATAAATGTATGAGATAACCCTAAATACATAGCAAAAAGTACAAATGATAATGCACCTTGAAAACAACATTGCAGCTCACTGTCCAAAATTTATTTCAGGGCAAGACATTGATTGGCCTAGTCATTTGAAAGTCTGCTGAATGAACCCAGGTTCTCAAATTGCACAGCAGTGCCTAGACACAGTATGAGAACCGAGGATGGAAATCAGGCCACCTTCTTATCTCTTACTGGCAGGTCCAGGAGGCCATTATTGTATTTAGCAGTTGTGATGAGAGCCCAGAGTGAAATTGCTGTATACAGAGGACAATCTCTTTCAACCTTTACTGTGCATAAGAATAGCATCTTACTGTGTACTAGAATAACATGGCTTTTTAAAAGCATAAACAAGTGGTCCTGTATCCCAGCAATTATGACTCAGTAGAGCAAGAAAGTATCTGTAGAGTCTGTGTTTTTCCTCTTACCAAGAATTCTGTATGTAGGTGGTCTGAAGGCTACATTTGGAGAAAGACTGCTTATAACATTTATTTGCTTGGTGTACATTAAAACACCAGCAATTTAGAAAAGAAAGTTAACCTGTGGCATTTTGTTCTGAATGGATAATAAGAAACCTTGAAAGGACCCCAGTGGCTGGCTCAGTAAGGTTCTTTTATTGGATTCCCTAGATAATCAATCTATCGATTCTGACCCACCCCTATGAAGGCTACCCAAAAGCTCTCGGTTAAAGCAACTAACCTATAGGAAATTTGATCTTTTAGAAAAAGAACGCTTTGAAAGGAAGAAAGATGCCTCATGAGTGAAGAATCTACGATTAAGTCCTAGAGGGTGCTCTGTATAAAGTGAAATTATGGTTATTAAATTCCCAGCTGATTATAGGGTAACAGCATCTCACATTGAAAAGGCCAGATTGGGTCTTTGTGATGTGTAACTCACTAAGCATGAGGGGAGCAGGCTGTGTCTCTTGAAGGATATTTGCCTACAGCATAATACCAATAATGGAAATAATATCAGATCATATAAAGTTGAGGCTTTTATTCTCCACAGAGCTGAGAAATGATGAGAGGGGCACTCTGGGAATTTTCCCTGTAGATTAAATATTTGAATCATGACTGTCGGAGACAATCACATTCAGTTTGAAAATTACTTTGCTATCTCAAGCATGCTGAGAAGAAAAGGGACTTTCGATATCACAATTAAGACATGAAAATTTTATTTTCTGTGGGATTTGTAGAGTTAAGAAAAGAGAAAAATATTTGAATGGTACTTAATGTTTTAGCTAAATTTAACTACCTCATTTTCTGGCACCCATACAAGATAAACAAGTTCACAGCCTTTGTGGGCTGATTAAAGATACTCTACCCAAGCTCTCATCCATCCGGAATAGACTCAGATGGCAAAGTGGAAGGAAAGCTAACTGGAAGAGCATTTCTATTGTTAATAGAAGTAGCAAACACTGCATTTTCTAGCACCGACTTTCGTTGGCATCCAAACTGGTTTGGACTTCACATACTGCCGAGACTTAAGGAGGTTTTCATGGGCAAGAGGTAGCATTTGTTCTGTGGATCCATTCCTGTACTCATTGCTTTTCTGTTGCCGTGATAAAATGCCATGACCAAAAATGTAACTCGTGGAAGAGAGAATTTAGTTTGACTTTCTGTTCCAGAGGGTGAGTCCATAACGGTGGGGAAGGCGTGGCATGGCTACAGGGGTAGGAAGCTGTCTGGTCACATTCCACTCACACACAGGACGCAGAGATAGAGTAAGTGGGGTGAGGTTCAGACTCTCAAAGCTCTGCCCCCAGTGATGTTCTTCCTCTAGTGAGGCTCCACCCCGAAAGATTCCATAACCCCCTCACAGGGATTGACCCTACAAGGAAATTCCTCACTTGTTACAATGCAATTGGCATATCTTATCTTTGCCAGGGCTACCGGTGATTTCCTGTAGATGCCACCAGCATACTGGAAAGGTTTTGGAAGCATTCCATGAATCCATAGGTCAGCTAGCTAGCTCAGTTAGACTTAGGGGAAGGTGGTAAGCATCTAGTGATTGGTAGGTAGACAGATGATGGATGGATGGATGGATAGATGGATGGATGGATGGATGGATGGATGGATGGATAAATAGATATGTAAGATTCCCTTCTCAAAATATGACCTCTTTCAAATATCAGTTCATGAATCCTAAAGGTTCCCAAGCCTCCTTGTGCTCAAGTCCCTTTCAAGCTGATCCATCAGTCTACACCCCATTGTCATCCCTGCTCAAGCTCCTGCTAAGAACAACCACTGGCACTTCTTGTTGTTCTTTCTGCCCATTGTCTCTACTTCCATGACTTCTCTCATCTTGCAGACCCAGGCAGAAGCTGGCTGCTCCCTGATTTCCACCCACCAGTATCTCCCCCATCAGTTAGTACCACTTCCTCCAAGGCATCTCTGACTGCAGCTCCTGCATCTCAGAGGTCCCGTTTTTTTTTCTTTTATCTTGGCTGAGATAAAAATTCTAGTGCATACCCCTCTCCATCTAAAAAGGATCAACCCTTTGCAATGGAGCTGACTCCTCTACAGCTTTGCATTTGACTAAGTGCTTCTGACTTTTGTTCTTAATTCATTTTAACCCATGTTGGGTTTCACACCCAGAAACAAACAGTGGAGGTGTATATTTTACATACCAAAGGGGACCTGGACTCCAGATTTTCCCAGTATTCCTCAGTCCCAACTTGGCATACCCCACCTTAACCTGAACATTCTGGCCCATGGGCTGAGCTGCCCTTCCCCAAGAAGCTCTCTTTGCTATATAACCTAAACATTTTGGTTTTGCTTCTTTCCACCTCTTTCCTTGTCTCTTTCTTTTTCCCCTTTCCTCTATCTCCTTTACCATGGTGACTTCCCTGATCTTCCTTGGGGCCAGTGAACTTGCTGACCTGAGAGCAGCTTTCCAATTAACCTTAGTTTATATGTATTTTAATCTGGCTTGAACTGGCTCGTTTTACTGGTCGAAAATATAATTTATCAAGCCCCTCCTCACAAAGCCTTAAAAATGGCTTTTAATTAAAGAGCTTTCTTTATACACAAATTTCTTGTTTCTCTTACAGAACATTTCATATCTTTGGAAAGTAAAAGAGCCTTAAGTTTGTCTTTCTAAAATTTGGTTGATGTTCCCTTCTACATTGGAACAATTCCTTTTAAATTGCAACCATGGCCTGTACCGAATCCCTGTCTCTAATAACTCAGAAGTCCATTTACTTATAACTACATTTTCTGTGGTAAAATGTTAGGAGCATAAAAATAGAATAGCTTTAGTAAGGCACATAATCAAATCCTACTATACTTTGAGGGAAAAAATGCATCTCTTTTCATGCTGCATTTAGAATCTTGTGCCATTTCTATGACAGAAACAACAAAGAGTCCGGGGTCTGAGCAGTGGCTCAGCAATTAAGAGCACTGGCTGTGCTTCCAAGGGTCCAGGTTAAATTCCCAGCACCCATATGTCAGCTTACAACTGTCTATAATTCCACTTCCGGAGGATCTGACATCTTCTCATAGACATACATGCAGGCAATGTATATAAAATTAAACAAAACAAAACAAAGCCACCGGCCCTACCTCCCAATACCGATGCCCTGAAGAACTGCTTCTCAACATGAGTATTAGTGTGGACAAATCATATTTAAACCAGAGCACAGCAGTAACTTCAATCTTCCACACAGCCTGGCTGTTAGCCCAGATAAGCCTGTCTGGGAGCAGGCAAATCCCAGACAAATCACCAGACCCTAAGAGTGAATAACAAAGGCTTGTTTGAAGTCAGTGAGGTTTGCAGTCATTTGTTATACAACAGTTAACTTACCAATGAGTGACTAATGCAGTTCTCAAACATCAGGAAGGGCTGGAACAGGTGTAAAACATTTTTTTCCACAATAATTTAGTTTTTTTTTTTAAATTAAAGCCAGGCTTTGTATATCTCAGACTGGCCTCAAACTCACTATGCAGCTGAAAATGTTCTAAAACGTCTGATACTCCTGCCTCTACCTCCCAAGTGCTGGGATAACAGTCAATCACCAGCATGTTCAATTTATGCAGTGTTGGGGATCAATCTTCATGTATCTAGGCAAGTTCTGTGCCAACTGGTCCACATTGCAAGCCCTCTTAGTTAATCCTGTATATGTGTTTAGAATCAGAAAGAAAAGTTTGAATCCTCACTTAATTATTTTAAATCCCTCTAACCTTGGATTAAAAAAGGGGGCGGGGGTGATCCTTATTTTACAAGGTTTTGGCACAGATAACACACAATGCTAGAAGTTCCGGGGCTTGACCTAGAATTTGGAACATAATAGATAAAAGATTGCAGAGATAAAAGACAAAGCTAATACATGAGAGAGAGAGAGAGAGAGAGAGAGAGAGAGAGAGAGAGAGAGAGAGAGAGAGAGAAGTGGTGACTATTAGCGTTACTTTTTTAGCTGGCATTTTGGCCACTCACTGTACACAGAATCACTAACACTAACTGAAACCTGGTAGAAAACAAGGAAGGATCTTTTTGATTGAGAGGCAGAAATCACTAAAGAGCAAAGCCGCCTGCAACACCACTTATTCAATATTGAGGGTAGCTCACAGCCCAAGGCAATTGCTTTGGAATTAAACACAAGTTTGGAACGAAGACATTTTTTTTTTTTGAGTGTCAAAAAGCACTGACCACATCAAAAAGGCTTGGTGAGATGTGATGGATGAGTTCCATTATTTAAGCAAAACATAAGGCCTGGCCTTATCCAAGTGTTGTTAACAACAGTCACTAAAGATCCATAACAGGTAGCCCAGAACCCGCCAGGGAGAAGAGTTTTTTCAATATAAGCTTGTACAGCAAAAACAAATGCCCACATCATTAAATAAGCTCCAAGCCAGAAGAACTTTAAGCATTGCACTTGGACAGGAGCTAATCTCATCTGACAGAAACCCAGTAAGTGATTAGAAACTTCCACCAAGTGAGCCTCAGTGAATTAACGACACCGCGTGTGGACTCTTGGCTCAGGCATGCCACGCTGATCTTTTGTTTTTGTTTTCCTATAAAGTAGGAAAACAAAACAAAACAAAACAAAACAAAAAAAGACAGGCAGCCAAAGGAAAGGAAAGCAAAGCTTAGGGGGATGTGAGCAGGAAAGTCGCTCCAGGAGTGACAGCCTGCTCACCACTGTGACTTTCAGACACAGATTTGTCATTTCTTTTCAAACCCAATATGCAAATGCTTGGCACAGAGGTGCGTCTTAAATCTTTAAGGTATACATACACACAGCACACAGGAACAACATGAAACAAAAATAGCAAATGCTCATGAAATTCTCTCTCTCTCTCTCTCTCTCTCTCTCTCTCTCTCCCCTCCTCTCTTTCCACCCCCTTGTGTTTTTGGTCTACTGAGTACTTCCTGTATATTTGTAGTTGTAAGACTATCTATTGGAGCATGTATATCCATCAGTTTATAATAGCTTCTTAGCTGCAGGTGGGACTTCACTAGACACACCCCCTTAATGCAACCTTAGAATTTTGGCTATCCTGATCTTATGCAATCACAGGTGGTGTGATCTCATTTGTGCAATGGCCCTCTTACATCCATTAAATACTGTTTCACTGCAGATACTCACTACTTCTGACTCTTAAAGTTTATTTTCTCCCCTCTTCCAAGATGATCTCAGAGTAATGGAATGTGTGTATGTGTGTGTGTGTGTGTGTGTGTGTGTGTGTGTGTGTGTGTGTGTGAGAGAGAGAGAGAGAGAGAGAGAGAGAGAGAGAGAGAGAGAGAGAGAGAGAGAGAGGTGGGAGAAGGAGGGGGGATATATGCTGAAGGCTTTCATAGTGATAAAATTTTCTGTTTATAATACTAGGAAAAAATATCCAGTAATCTCACCCAGCTGTGAACTCAATGAGTTACTCAATGAGCTCTAGCCTGGCAAGAATATGTCCACAGGTACAATAGTGGCACAGATATCATGGAAATAACTATCTACTTTCAGATTTGATATAAAGCCTCCTCCAAAGATGAAATTCATGCCTGATATTGTTAAATAAGCTAAGAACCTGCAACTTGTTAGGTCACAGGCCCCCGTGGAGAACCTAATACTATCACCTAGCTTTTATTTATGTGGGGACTGGAGATCCAAATATGGATTGCTATGACTGTGAGAGGTACTTCACTACTCCAGCCCAGACACAAGAAAACCTTGGGAAGCTTTGGATATTTCCAATCTCTTGATTGGGGTGATGATAACTTGAAAAATATACATGTGACTAACAAGTCATATACATTTAACTGTCCAGGTATACTTATAATGCAGTTTTGTTGTATAACAAAAATATTTCAAAGATTATAAGACATATTATCAAATTAATAACTTGTTTAAAAATAACCATCTTGTCTAGCTTTCTAGTACTGAGTCAGTCGAAAATGATACACATTGATGAATGGCCAAATATGTGGGGTTTTTTTGATAAATATATTTGATATTATAAAGAGTAGGAATGTTTGCATGTGCTCAGATTTCTGGATTTTCTTTAAAAATTCATCAGCTAGTGTAATTCTGTATGATAGATGTTCTATAGAGCTGGGAAATGCCAGGGAAGAAGGCAAAATCCTGAATGTATGAAAATGAGACTCCAATTCCATAGTAACCAGTATGCCACAGCAAACAGTTGGAGAGACTGCCTATTCCACTAGCATTAAACTCATCATGGCCAACATTTAAGGAAGGGATACAATAAACTGGGATCCCAACTAGCTCCTTCACCTCTGTTACCTTAGTCTTCAAAGTACAAACTGGATGTTAATATTCTTTTAGCATAAGCTTTGAAAGCCAGTGATAAGAGAGAATGCTCTACCTAAGGCCAGGCAGCTGGCAAAAGGTGATGATGGGCTTCAAGCCCAGGGTGGCCTGGCTCCAAATCTTCCCAACCATGGTGATCTACTGCCTTCCTGGCTCGGTATATCAAGAAGAAATAGAAATGCCAAAAGTCATGGGCTAGAATTCAGGAATTGCAAAGAAAGTTTACAAATCAAAGCATAGGCAAAGCAAGTAAGCAATATTTGTCATAAATCTTCCATGTTGCCAGCAGTGGCTGGGGATTCCTTCCTTTCTAAGGACATTTTTGTTTCAGCAAAGAATTCATGAACAAATTGACACTCATTCTGGTGACTGATATCTTAGTCATTTATCCATCAATTTTTAGGATCAATGGAAATTATTGAAGCTAATGGACTCAATAACATACAAAATTAGACATACACACATGCCCATGCATGTGCACATACGCACATTCCAGTATTATTATGTGTATGAATTGTATGTCTTACATTTTATAGCATATTTTCTGATTTAAAAAATGGTTATAATATAGTCATCAACTATCAGAATAGCCTGGAAATATAGTCATTTAGATACTCAAAACAGTTCCAATTCATCTCTTTAAAAGTTAAAAGAGAGCACAGACAACGGAGCCAGAAGGGCTCAGTAGAGCCGGGTACCAGCAGCTCAGCCAAGGTCACTCAGTGCTTTCAGCAGGGCAGCCACCTTGCCTCAGACCCCCGCGCGCAAACAGCGGGCACACTGGATGCAGTGAGCGGCTGGAATCAGTCAAAGAAAATGCAAAATCCAAAAGGCTTGTAACCCAAAACATCCAGGAAATCCAGGACACAATGAGAAGACCAAACCTAAGGATTATAGGGATAGATGAGAGTGAAGATCTACAACTTAAAGGGCCAGCAAATATCTTTAACAAAATTATGGAAGAAAACTTTCCTAACTTAAAGAGAGAGATGCCCATGAATATACAAGAAGCCTACAGAACTCCAAACAGACTGGACCAGAACAGAAACACCTCCCGTCACATAATAATCAAAACCCCAAATGTACTAAACAAAGAAAGAATATTAAAGGCAGTAAGAGAAAAGGGCCAAGTAACATATAAAGGAAGACCTATCAGAATCACACCAGACTTCTCTCCAGAAACCATGAAAGCTAGAAGATCCTGGGCAGACCTCATGCAGACCCTAAGAGAAAACAAATGTCAGCCAAGACTACTATACCCAGCAAAACTCTCAATCAACATAGATGGAGAAATCAAAATATTCCATGACAGGACCAAATTTACACAATATCTTTCCACTAACCCAGCTCTACAAAGGATAATAGGAGGAAAACTCCAACACAAGGAAGGGAATGGCACCCAAGAAAAAGCAAGACAGTAAACTTCTTCCATCAAACTCAAAGGAAGATAACTACTCAAAAACAAAAATAATATCAAAAATGTCAGGAAGTAATAATCTCTATTCCTTAATATCTCTTAACATCAATGGACTCAACTCCCCAATAAATAACATAGACTAACAGACTGGATATGGAAACAGGACCCTACATTTTGCTGCTTACAGGAAACACACCTCAGAGTCAAAGACAAACACTACCTTAGAGTAAAAGGATGGAAGACAATTTTGCAAGCAAATGGTCACAGGAAGCAAGCTGGAGTAGCCATTTTAATATCAGATAAAATTGACTTTCAACCCAAAGTCATCAAAAGAGACACAGAAGGTCACTTCCTGCTAGTCAAAGGAAGAATCCACCAAGAAGAACTCACAATTCTAAACATCTACGCTCCAAATGTAAGGGCACCCTCATTTATAAAAGAAACCTTTCTAGAGCTCAAAGCACACATTGCACCTAACACAATGATTGTGGGGGACCTCAATACTCCACTATCCACAGTGGACCGACCAGGAAAACAGAAACTAAACAGAGACACGGAGAAACTCATCGAAACTTTGGAGCAATTGGATTTAACAGATATATATAGAACATTTCACCCTAAAGCAAAAGACTATACCTTTTTCTCAGTCCCTCATGGTACCTTCTCCAAAATCGACCATATAATTGGACACAAGACAGATCTCAACAAATATAAAAAGATCGAACTAATCCCATGCCTCTTATCAGATCACCATGGAGTAAGAATGTTCTTCAATAGCAACAAAAACAACAGAAAATCCCCATACGCTTGGAAGCTGAACAATATTCTACTCAATGATACCTTAGTCCAGGAAGAAATAAAGAAAGAAATCAAAGAATTCTTAGAACTTAATGAAAATGAAGGCACAACATACCCAAATCTATGGGACACAATGAAAGCAGTGCTTAGAGGAAAACTCATAGCCCTGAGTGTCTCCAAAAAGAAACAGGAGAGAGCATATACTAGCAACTTAATGGTGCACTTGAAAGCTCTGGAACAAAAAGAAGCAATTTCACCCAGGAGAGTAGAAGAGAGGAAATCATCAAGCTCAGGGCTGAAATCAATCAAGTTGAAACAAAGAGAACCATACAAAGAATCAACAAAACCAGGAGCTGGTTCTTTGAGAAGATCAACAAGATAGATAAACCCCTAGCCAGACTAAAGGGCACAGAGACATTATTCAAATTAACAAAATTAGAAATGAAAAGGGAGATATAACAACAGAAACTGAGGAAATTCAAAAAACCATCAGATCCTACTACAAAAACCTATACTCAACACAACTGGAGAATCTGGAGGAAATGGACAATTTCCTCGACAGTTACCAAATACCAAAATTAAACCAGGATCAAATAGATTGTCTAAACAGACCCATAACCCCCAAAGAAATAGAAGGGGTCATAGACAGTCTTCCAACCAAAAAGAGCACAGGACCAGACGGTTTAAGTGCAGAATTCTATCAGACCTTCAAAGAAGTCCTGATACCGATACTCTTCAAATTATTCCACAAAATAGAAACAGAAAGAACACTACCCAACTCATTCTATGAAGCCACAATTACCCTGATACCAAAACCACACAAAGATCCAACTAAGAAAGAGAACTACAGGCCAATTTCTCTTATGAATATCGATGCAAAAATACTAAACAAAATACTTGCCAACAGAATCCAAGAACACATCAAAACGATCATTCACCATGATCAAGTTGGCTTCATCCCAGGGATGCAGGGATGGTTCAATATACGGAAATCCATCAACGTAATCCACTACATAAACAAACTCAAAGAAAAAAACCACATGGTCATCTCATTGGATGCTGAAAAAGCATTTGACAAAATTCAGCATCCTTTCATGCTAAAGGTCCTAGAAAGAACAGGAATTCAAGGCCCATATCTAAACATAGTAAAAGCAATATACAGCAGACCAGTAGCCAACATCAAAATAAATGGAGAAAAACTTGAAGCAATCCCTCTAAAATCAGGGACTAGACAAGGCTGTCCCCTCTCGCCATATCTCTTCAATATAGTACTTGAGGTACTAGCTAGAGCAATTCAACAACAGAGGGAAGTCAAAGGGATACAAATCGGAAAGGAAGAAGTCAAACAATCACTATTTGCAGATGATATGATAGTATACTTAAGTGACCCAAAAACCTCCACCAGAGAACTCCTGCAACTGATAAACAACTTCAGCAAAGTGGCTGGCTATAAAATCAACTCAAGTAAATCAGTAGCCTTCCTATACGCGAAGGATAAGCAGGCCGAGAAAGAAATTAGGGAAATGACACCCTTCACAATAGCCACAAATGATATAAAGTATCTTGGAGTGACGCTAACCAAACATGTGAAAGATTTATATGACAAAAACTTCAGGTCTCTGAAGAGGAAAATTGAAGAAGACATCAGAAAATGGGAAAATCTTCCATGCTCGTGGGTTGGCAGGACTAATATAGTCAAAATGGCAATCTTGCCCAAAGCAATATACAGATTCAATGCAATCCCCATCAAAATCCCAACTCAGTTCTTCATAGAGCTAGAAAGAGCAATTCTCAAATTCATCTAGAATAACAAAAAACCCAGGATAGCTAAAACTATCATCAACAGCAAAAGAACTTCTGGGGGAATCAATATCCCGGACCTCAAGCAATATTACAGAGCAGTGGTATTAAAAACTGCATGGTATTGGTTCAGTGACAGGGAAGCAGATCAATGGAATAGGATCGAAGACCCAGAATTGAACCCACACATCTATGGCCAATTGATCTTCGACAAAGGAGCTGAAAACATCCAGTGGAAAAAAGATAGCCTTTTCAACAGATGGTGCTGGCTCAACTGGAGGTCAACATGCAGAAGAATGAGAATTGATCCACTCTTATCTCCTTGCACTAAACTCAACTCCAAGTGGATCAAGGACCTCCACATAAAACCAGACACACTAAAACTAATAGAAAAGAAACTGGGGACGACCCTTGAAGACATCGGCTCAGGGGAAAAATTCCTGAACAGAACACCAATTGCTTATACTCTAAGAACAAGAATAGACAAATGGGACCTCATAAAACTACAAAGTTTCTGTAAGGCAAAAGACACTGTCAAAAGGATAAATCGGCAACCAACAAATTGGGAAAAAATCTTCACCAACCCCACATCTGACAGAGGGCTAATCTCCAATGTATTCAAAGAACTCAAGAGGTTAGACCCCAGAAAACCAAATAACCCTATCCAAAAATGGGGTACAGAGCTAAACAGAGACTTTTCACCTGAAGAAATTTGGATGGCTGAGAAACACCTTAAAAAATGTTCAACATCACTAGTCATTAGGGAAATGCAAATTAAAACAACCCTGAGATTTCACCTCACACCAGTCAGAATGGCTAAGATTAAAAACTCAGAAGACATCAGGTGTTGGCGAGGATGTGGAGAAAGAGGAACACTCCTCCACTGCTGGTGGGAATGCAAGCTGGTACAACCACTCTGGAAATCAGTCTGGCGGTTCCTCAGAAAACTGGGCGTGATACTTCCGGAGGACCCAGCCATACCACTCCTGGGAATAGACCCAGAAGATTCACCAGCATGCAATAAGGATACATGCTCCACTATGTTCATAGCAGCCTTATATATAATAGCCAGAAGCTGGAAAGAACCCAGATGTCCCTCAACAGAGGAATGGATACAAAAAATGTGGTATATATACACAATGGAGTACTATTCAGCCATTAGAAACAATGAATTCATGAAATTCTTAGAGAAATGGATGGAGCTGGAGAACATCATACTAAGTGAGGTGACCCAGTCTCAAAAGAATACCCATGGTATACAGTCACTGATAAGTGGATATTAGCCTAGAAGCTTGGAACACCAAAGACACAAATCACATATCAAGTGATGTCTCACAAGAAGAAAGGAGTGGACACTGGTGCTAGAATGGACCAAAACATCATTGTGGGAGAGTACAAGAACAGTAAGGTGGGAGGGGGTGGATGCGGGAGCAGGGGGAGGGAAAAGGACATGTGGGACCTTTGGGGGTGGGGAACCAGAAAAAGGGAAATGAATTGTAAATATAGAATATATACAATTTAAAAAAAGGAAAATAAAAGTTAAAAGAGGTGTAACGTCATAAGACCAGGCATGGAAGACTTGCTCTCTGGATAACTCGGTCTTTGTCATTTTCTGGGGTTCAAAGTGGGCAAGCCACACCATGAGAATGTTCAGAGTGCATGCTTGGATCACTCACTGGACACTCCCAGGTCTGAAGAACAATGTGCTTTTTTGCTATTATTCTTACTTCCTTTTTATTTCCCTGACTCTGAATCTAAATTTTAAGTTAGTAATAAATTCAGCAGGTCTGACCAATCCCCAAACTCTATCAGTCTGAAAGAATTACTAGCTTATTCTCTGAAGAGAAAGGAAAATCCTTCCAAATTCTCTTCTATATCAAGGTGTGTTGTTGAATCCTTCACGTAAACATATTCCTTTTCTGAAATGTGAAGGACTAACAGTAGCAATCAGAATTCCCAGGCTCTGTTCCTAGGTAGACAAGTTACTAAGATTTATTGTCACGGCAGCAGAGAAACCGAAGTGCTGAGACCAGAGTAGTATTTTTTTATCTTTTTTACATTTTGGAGTGCTTTTTAAATTTTATAATATTTGCATGTACCTAATGAGATCCCTTGTGAGGATGGGAGTCAAGTCAAAGGGAAAACACATTTATGTTTCATATGTGCCAAATACACATATCTCAAAGCTAATTTGAAATAATGTTTTAAAAGATCTTGTGCATGAAACAGTTGTTGGTGTGGAATTTTCCACTTGTGACATGTAAGAGTTCAAAAAGGCTTCTAGTTTGGGTGCATAAAGGGTTTGGGGTTTTGGATTTAAGAATGCTAATTTGGGTTAATGAGCTACGACTTCTAGATGGCTTGCAATACTTTGAGGTCAAAGCATTTAATTGCTGGGATTGACTTTTCCCTCACCTTCCATTGCTTCCTATCCTTCTCATGATCCAATCTCAAAGCAGTAGGTCTACCACACCCAGGGACCAGTGAATGAGTGTATAGCTGAGTACGTTATTGACCCGCCTTGCACTTACTTAGAAACAAAGATATATGGAAGGGGTGTGACCCAGGGCAAGAGTGTCAAGACACTGGCTTCAGGTGATGACAATGGTATAGCTTAGAAATTTGTTAAAAAAAAATAGGACCATGGCTCCCACTGACAGTCACTGAATCTGAAGACTTTAGCAAGGTCACACACAGACTGATCTGTTCACACAATATTACTGAGTGCACTAAGGTACTATTCTGATTTTATATGGCACTTAAGTAAGTAAAGACGTTTCCAAAAGAAAATACATTGAAGATTCTTGTCCACCACATATTCAAAAGTTTTTTCACAAATCTAACAAGTGCAGCAATGAAATAATTGAAATATAGTGTTCATTGCATCAACTTATCACAATATAGTAGTTTTCTGTGTCCTGTGTGTGTGTGTGTGTGTGTGTGTGTGTGTGTGTGTGTGTTTCCATGAACCTGTGAGCAGATATATCTGGAAGTCAGAGGTAGGCATCCAAATATCATTCCCAGTCATTTTACATCCTATATTTTGACACAGGGTCTGTCTGTCTGTGAACCTGGGGATTCCCTTCATATCCTCTCCAACACAGCGGTACCTCACTGTGGTTTTGATTTTTACCTCCTCAGTTCTGAGTCATGCTGATGCCAGCCCATATGCCTGTCATTCACCTGTGTTTCCCCTGGGAAAGATCTCAGGTATTTTGTCAACTTTTTAATCTTTCCTTCTGTGGCTAGAAAGGTATGTAAGTTCCTCATATTTGGAATATAAACTTTCTGGCAATTTATTATTTTGCAAACATTTTCTTCCATTCTGTAGGTTACCTTTTAATTTTGTCAACTGTTATCCTTCCTTGTAGAAACACTTAGTTTGATATAGATTTTCCCTGTTTATTTTGATTTTGTTGACTAGGCTTTCAACGATAGTAGTATCAGAGCTCCTTATTCTTATGCTTTCTTCTGGGAGTTTACAGTTTCAGGTATTTTGCTTATGTCTTTATTCACCTTTCTAAAAAATGTACTATCTATACTTTGTACAAACATTTTAGTAATTTTTGACACATTCATAATTTATCAAGGCAATCAGTTATACAATTGAGATGGTATAAATAAAATTATATTCTATTAAACATTTACTTTAAATGATTATTTTAAGTTGCATAGTACAACTTAAAATATTACTTTCCATTTGGCGCTGTATCTACTTTTGTTTCTTCAATTACAAATTCTCCAAAGACTTTAAACTGGGCTGAATGCTTTTTACTATATCAGGAAATAGGCAGCTGGCTATTTGATAACTGTTTTCTTTTTTATTTTGATTACATGCCATATATAGTACAAATATTTTAAACATGTTTAATGGCCTCCATGATCATATTCATGATCACCTTGCTTCACTGTGCACTGACACTGAGAAACAGATGCCTCTCTGTGCCAGCCACTGCCGATGTGCACCATGCTGCTTGCCTTTGTCATTCAGAGTCACCATGACCAAGTCTGTGCCTTATATGGTAGACAGATGGTGCGCAGTCACAATCCAGGTGGGGCCTCACCTGGCTTCGTCCAGGGCCTCCTGGACAATCTTTTAACTCCCTCTATCCAGAGGTGACTTTTGCTTTATCCAGAAACAAAATATGAGGCTGTAGGATGAGGGTGCGTGCTATGGTAATGTGTTGCCTCTGCTTGCCCAACAGCTGCGTTCCTTTGTCTCGTGCTCTGGTGTTCTAGTTACTATTCTGAGGTGAGTTTTGTGTGTGATATGTCTGTTTAAAAAAATTACTTTGCACATGATTATCCAGTTCTCCCAATCCAATATTCTGAAGAGTCTCTCTTGTCTCTACTCTGTCTTGGTGCTTTTTGTGCTGATTGTGAGTTGACTGTGAATGCTCAGGTTTACTTATAGGCATTCTATCGCACTGGTATATGTAGCATAGGCTTATGAGCTCTGCAGTATAATTTGAATGCTGGATGTTTCATTCTTATGGTTTAAGATTGCTTTAGCTATTCCAAGTATATTGGATCTGTGCAAATCACACCAGTTTCCTAATGATCTCATAGAAGATAAGTGGTCTTGGCTGCAAGCTACCAAACTGAATGTGTTTCTTGGTCAAGTAACTTGTTTATGCAATTCTAAATGAGTGAAGCCTGAGAAAGCAGACTGTTTTCAGAGATGACTTAAACACAGCCAGAGGTGGTCTATATTTCTCCCATTTCCAGTGCTCCTGATGCAACATTCTTCCCATGTGTTGTTAGCTTTAACCAATAGCTTGGATTGAGTTACACATTTGTAACTGTAGTTTGATGAAAGTCATAGTTAGCACTCAAATGAAACAACAATTGTTGAGGGCACTTTGATTAAAACGAAAAGGAGGCTCTTATAAGGATCTGTGTCAGAAGCTTCAAAACAGGGTCCCATTGTATCATTGGCTATCACTACCTCCTGCGGGTCTTTTCTGTGATAGAACATGTTGTGAATGGCTCTGCTGGCACAGATGGCCTAAGGAGCACAGGCATTGGAAGCAGAGGTGCCCCAAATTCTAGATGTACCATTAAAGGAGGCTAAAATAAAGACTGTGTTCTGAATCTCCATAGAGACTACAAAGAGGTATCTGGTGTCACAGAGAGCATTGCAGAGTTTAATAAGATCCTAGAGTTAAGAGTTTTCCATTTTGTGTAGCTTGGGCCCCATCCGCCTTCCACTTGCTTCCCATTTTATTATACTCTGTCAGAGCTCTTGTTTTCTGGCTAATCTTCTTCTGGATTTCTGTGTCACTGTTTTCTGCCACCAGGTTCTAATTTCTGGCTCAATTTCATCTGTCTATGCTCTCCAGAGGTCCAATGCTTCATATGCATTCATTGTGTGTCAGCAATCTAGTCTCTAAAATGGATGAATAAGATAGGAGGTATAGAGAAAACTGTTATCTGTGAGCTGATGTTCAGGCCAAGTGATTTCTAAAGTAAACTGAACAATAAAAATGAATTGATAATGCATGTATGCCTCATGTCTGCCTGCTGGTTTATGCAAGTTCCCAGAAAAGGCTGTAAACAATTTGTAATGCTCCACCAAGGTTGAAATATTTGTTACTGCCTTTCAGCAAACAGTCGAAATGCACAGACTGGCTTCCTGGCCCAGCAGACAGTTTCCCCAGCAATTTCAGCTCAAGGGGCTTCAAAACTGTGTAATCACTGCTTTCCCCAAACACAAATCTGAAACTAAATAGGATCATCAAGAGGAAGAGTGTGTCCTCCTGAAACCGGGGCGGCAATTGCTGTGCTCAATAAAAATAGCATCTTACCCAACATCAGAAGCAATTTTATGAAATTGGTAATTTCAGCACTCACACATCCCAAGCCAGGCACTGGGAAATGTATCTGAGAGAACAGCACAGAATCCCAGTTGATCCGCGAGCAGCTGATTCATGAAAACTCAGCATGGAAAAAACATAAAAGGCAAAGCTATCATTCCAGTTGAGAAAAGCAAGAGCCTTGGTAGCACCAAATGATGATGTTCTTTTCTACTGACACATCCATAGGTCAGAATCAGCCAAGGTGAACAATGAAGGCACCCTTGTAGACACTGTTTATTTTGGAAAATGTTAACATTCCTCTGATCCCAATTACTCTCTACACTTAGATGTCTGTTTTCAAGCCCTCGTCATATTGTATAACATGCCATAGAAACAATTCTCAAGGATTCGGAGTGTCTCTAGTTTGTAGGGTATTTGAATCTACTTATTTTCCCCATAGATTCTAATCAAGGGGAAAGTACCTACATCTTGCATTACATATGAACCATAGGACAGGCCTCATTATAACAGAGTTCAATAATTCATCTTAGTTTGGAGGCTTTCACGCCCTTTGGTTAACTATGAATAAATGACATTGAACCATCCTCAGGCAGTAATAACACTCAACTAACATAGTGTTGAGTACTTAGTTCATTCCCAACAATCTGTCAAGGTTTTACATGAGGCTAATATTATTTACAATCTAATAAAGTTATACTGTTACCTCATTTAATTGACAAAAGAATAAAATCTTAGTGATATTTGCTATTTTGAAGCATTTCATGCTGTTAATGATTGTAGAAATTAGTGCTTGAACCCAGTTTGACCAAATATCAAAGTTCATTATTAACTAACTGGTCTCTGCCTAGTTTTCCATTCACTTGAACTCTAAGCTTTTATAAAATTATTTCTTGCTAAAAATGTAAGGAATGGGTCCTAAAATCCCTATAATGGGTCATCCTATTAATACTCAAATACATCTCGATGAAGTAGCAGCTTGGTAATAGAATCCAGAGTCTAAAGTGTATAGCTTTATATTAATGCTTACCTAGATCTGTACTCCAGTACTCCACCAGCTACAATAATGACTTAACTGGAAAAATATGCCCATTAGTCCAACAGTGACGTGAATGTTTCTGTAATGTAACTATTCACTTTCTGATACTATAGAACTCATACCTGGGTCAAGAACCCATAACTGGGTGGATCACAAGCTGCTAGAAGAGAACTTACTATTATGTTCCTAAAAGGACATAGTATCAAACTTCCCTTTAAATACATGTCTTTATACCCATAGTTTAGGACAGCCTTCAATCACCATCAGAGGAACTTCTTTTTTGTATTATATGGTACTTCATATAAAAACCCACAAGTGGTCTAAGTACAGAGAATAAGAGACTGTAGAGTAAGTAGCCACAAATGGGAACCTTCTCTCCAAAGCTAGGTGATTATTGTGGAAGAGGGAGAATAAAGATTTTAAGAACTGGAAGTTAAAAACATAAAAAGAACACTACTTTTAAGCAGTGTTTTCCAGATGTGACAGGGTTGCAACAGCACACATGGACTCATAGTGGGCATGGCATGCCCATGCCCTACATAAGATGATCAAGCCAGATGAAAATCCAGTGTGGGTGATGAAGAGGCCTATGGAGTCCCAGCTCTTGCAGATGAGCCTTTGGCAGCTGATGGCTGCTGGATGAGAGTGTACCACTTTTCTTCAGAGATGTAGCCCAGATAAACTCTCCATATTCCTGTGAATGGCCCTATACCAGTGCACATGGACAGCACTAACTGGGATCAGCTGTTTGTTCATTTTTTTAATAGAGAGCATATGAAGTTGGAAGGAAGATGTCATGCAGGAGGACCTAGGGAAAGCTGGGAGGAAGTGGCTGGGGAGTAAATTTGGTCAAAAAAACATTGCATATGTGCAAGAAGTTATTTTTTTTCAAAATTGAAATAAATTTGAGATATCTAAACTCAGTTTTGAATTTTATCTCATAATATCCTCTTTATTAATTTCAAAGGAGAAGATATTTTCTTTTCCCAGAGTTGGGAAGTTTGACTCAAGCAGGCCCCTAAAGTGTCCCTAGCATCATGTCTATCCAATAACAATGGCTCTTTAAGTACCACTTTCATTTCCTTCTGACATGCTCATTCTTCATGGTAGCAAATTTCTTATGCCCCTTCCAACATCAGACTCTGACAGCACATCGGCCACTGAATGGCAGCACAAAGGACAGACTGGAAGTCAGCCTTCTTATTAATATGCCTGGGCTGATGCAAATATGCAAATAACTTGAAAAAAATTCAAATGCTGGCCTAATGTCACTAACATGTCCAAGTATGCCTTGTGATTCCTCTGGGTATTCTGTTGTATTACCTCAGTCCCAGAATTGATTTGTAAAGATGATCTCCAATGGCATAAAAAACAACACTGTAGCATCAAAACTCATTTGGAATAAGGACATGCACTTGGGAGTTTCTGAGATGTGATGCCATGTATGCTTCAAATTGTTGATCTTATTCAATGGCAAGATGGGTGAAAAGGAGAACAATTACAGAAAAATGTAAAGGTAAATCCTAGAGGAATCCCTAAGATGCATATTTAGGATGCTCAATTCTGGTCCATAAATTTCAACAAATCATAAGGAAACAATGCATGTAAGAAAATGGCATTTGGGATTTGGGATTTCTGTGAATTCCACTAAATTTTTCTTTATGCTTTTCTAGAATTGATGCTTTCTTGAATTCTCAGACATTCTAACAGGCTCTAAGTCCATTTCAGATAGCCTCCTTATATACCCTAGGCCAAATACATCCCTTCCCTGTGAGGAGCCTTCAGCATGACAGCTCCTAATCTCAGAGAAGTTGGTAAGAAGTTGGGATACTGGTCTAAGCTACTGCAAGGTATGGTGACTGGGCACATTCTTAATGCTGCATCAAGTCCTGGGCCTCTACATCACAGAAAGAAGCTGAGAAGAGCCTTTGAAATACTTGGAGCATTATGACAGCTTGATTAGCACAATAACAGATCTTGGAATCCCCTCCAGTGCCTCATAATGTCCACTGATGCTGCAGTTCCAAGGTTTACCTGGAATCTTGTACTTCCTGAGAGTAACACAAAGAGGTTAATGGACTTGTCTATGCTGCACAGATAGGATATGAAACATGGTGCATGCACAATGAATATATAGAGAGAGCTCAGTACAACCACCCACATCAGGCAGTGCAGACGGCCCTGCACATGCACTGCTGCCACACATGCTTTACAATCTCCACAAGCCCTGCCTAATTGCATCATTACAGCCAAGCCAAACAGTAGATGCTATAGCCATTCCCCATACATGAGAAAGAAGTTAGTAACTAATCCAGACATCAGCTGTGGGGGAGGCAGCAACAGGCCCACAGACCACACTGCTCTGCACCCACACTCCAAAACTACAGTATTCCATAGGAAACATGCATGCTTCAAACAATCGTTGCCCTAAAATCAATGGCACTGGCATCTAGTGGCATTAAATGATTTCCCAACAGTTACAAAAGTCAATGACATATATGGATTTCAACCTTCACTTCAATGCCCTCTTTTGTGATGGTTGCCAACGTTCATAATTTGGTGAGAAGTTATGGACACGGATACACTCTCCCAAGTGTCAGCTTGGACCTGTGTGACTTTAACAAAGCTGGATGTGTTTGGTTCATGCTTGTAATCCCAGCACCTGAGTGGCAGAATCCAGAGGATAACTTTGATTTCTGAGTAAGATATTATCTCAAAACCAAAACAAAAATATGTTTAAAGCAATAACAAAACCCCACATAAAAGTAGGAAAACAGATATATACTGATGAGAAAAAAAAACAATGCTATGGTTCCTGAAGCCTTGGAGGCCCTTCTTTTGATGTTTCTTCTGACCTGGTTAGCTTTGTCATCTTAACATAGCTTTGAAACTGTTTGGGAGAAATCAGCTTGGTCTGTGGACATGTCTCATGGAGACTGTCTTGATTGCCAATTGGTATATGAGGACCCAGTTGACTGTGGGAGGCGCCATTCCCTAGGTCCTGAACTACACAAGAAAGCTAGCTGGGCATGTTTACCTTCCAACAAGCAAGCAACATTTTCTTTGTGGTTCTTTCCATATTTTTCTGGATGTGAAATGAGGTCATTTGTCAGAGGAAATATTGTGTGGAAAGCCTTACCCTAACCTTAACCCTAACCCAAACCCTAACCCAAACCCAATCCTATATGGCAGACTATAGCCGAGAATTACATTCCAATGTAATTCCTAGAACTTCTCCCCTAAAGTTGCTTTTGGTTAGGGTGTTTGTCACAACAAAAATAGAACCAGAACATGTTTGTATCAGAAATGCTTAGATGAAAATTGTAGTGGATTACAGTGTGACTTCCCCTCCTGAACACAGCGCAGGGGCTCTTGTTAGCAGAGGGCTCCAAGCTCAGATTTCCTTTGTTTCACAGTAAATCCACATGCTAGCCTGTGCCTTATGCCATGCTGCTTCTGAGAATTGCTTTTTTTAAAGAAGAAACGAATTTCAGTTAATCTCACAGGTTAGGGGAATAGGCAAATGTTTGTATCACCGAGGTCCCACGCTGGCTGCTTATTTTACTCCCATCCTTTTTTTAGCTTAGCACAATAGTGTGTGTTTCTGTTGTGACAATCACAATTTTGATGGCTGAAATGACAGTTACACAAACCAGGACCATCAGCTCAGTACATCTTGGCCAGAGAATTGCCGTCCACTGACCTGCCGTTAACCCAGAAGCTTTTGCATCCTTTCTTCTTGAAACTTGGTGTTCGGTTTTGTTTGGTTTGGGTTTGACTCCCCTCAGCTTTTCTTTGCATTCGTGCTGGCTCCTATTCCCAGGCTTCTCAATCTGCTCCCCACTTCTGGCCACTTTAGCCTATTTATTTCAGTGAGTTTTGCACAGCTGGGTAGGTCTGCAGGTGGCAGCTAATGTATTATACAGGTGGCTGCATAAATCCTGCTTCATTTCATCTGGAGGAGATGCTGTTTCCCCTGGACTCCGTTCAGTTCACTGGGATCTGGGCACATGGCCCTGGCCATAAATATGAAAGTGGATATTTAAAGTGAAATGATACTTGCCAAATGCCGTGAGGATTTTATGTTGAGAGTTGCTTTTCAAAGCATCTTTGATAAGCAATGACACATCCTCTCAGAAATTATGATAGTGCACCACACTGGATACTGACTTTTCTTTGCATAGTGAGGCTTTGTGCTGTTATTGGAGTAAAAATCTCTTATAGCAGATCTTTAACCCTTGTTTGAATGGTGTCTCTAACTCTATGAACAGGGCTGGGAAAGATAAGTGACTTTTCTAAGTGGGGATATTAGTGAGGTAGAGATGATAGCACTGATGTCTAACCATTGCTGGATAGGACAATGAAGAGTCTGAGTAATATGCAAATTCCAGTTTGGGGGAAGTCTAGGTGAGTGGCTGCTATTGGGGTAACCAACAGATTGCTCATTGGCTCTGAGGCCTTCTCTATAGGAGGGTGCTCATTTTCTGTATCAAGGAACTGGTATAAAGCTGGTATGGCTGGGGAGGTCATAGGCACTAAGGCGAACCTCCAGATGACTGGTCATGGTGCTGAGAGCAAATGACCTGATGTTTAGCCTTGAACAATCCCTCTCCCTAAGGTTTGGGAGCTTCACATAGGAGTCAGAAGAACCTAAGGGCTGGGAAGAAGACTGTGGCGTACAGTATTACAGGTATGACAGCTGTAACACTCATGAACTCATGGTAGGTTGGATGATGGGATTTGCCCACCAGTGAGCCCCAAAATGTTCAGTCATAGATGGAAGAGGGGCTTATGGGGCCCAGTTCTCTCTTAAGGGAGCTAATGGGAGTCAAGGGCTGCTGGTAGAGAGGAAGTTATTGGCTTTAGTGATGTAGCCACAGATGTTTTCTCGTGCACCAGTAGATAGCTCCATACCCACAAAGGAAATGAAAAACCAAAATGAAAGGACATGAAAGAAAGTAGGGTGGGGGCGTGGATGGAGGAAGAGTTGGTGAGGGCAGACAGGGAAGCAGAGGCAGTGTGCAGATGAAAATGTATTCTCCACATATATGAGGTTGTCATAGATTAAGTTAACCATAATGAAGGAAAACAGACAAGTAATAGACATAAAGACACTGAATTTATGTGTACATGTTCATGAGTTTGTGTTTATCAGTATGGGCATGCATGTGTGTTCATGTGTATGCAGACAGCATTGGTTCTTTTTAGGATGTTTATTCTATTAATCTCTACCTGACTTTTTGAATCTGGGTCTCAAGATATAAAACTCATTGATTTAGCTTGACTAGGACCAGTAAGTTCCAGGGAACTTCACCTCTACTTCCTCCTTGCTAGGACAGTAGTGCGCAGTACCCCTGAGGCTTTTATTGAGTAGGTGTTGGGGGCTGAATTAGGTCTTAATGCTTATGCAGCTCTAATTTACTGGCTAAGCCATTTCCCCAGCTCAAGACTATGAGCTTGTTGAGTGAAGTGTGTGCCTAAGGGCATGTGATAGTTTTGAAAGAAATATCACCTTGCAGCCAACATATCTCACTGGAACACTAATTTTACTTAAAATTTTAGCTTTAGATAACTGCTATATTATAATATACTATGTATTTAAACAACTATCATGGAGTTTAAGGGCAATGTTTGTAGTTATGGTATGGTCTATCTATGATCTATAAGACATCTACCACCTATCTATGATCTATAAGACATATTTATGATCTATATGATCTTTTCTATATCATCATAACTATAATCTACAAGACAAGATCATTAACAACTTAGGCTTTAAGTAGGCACTTTTATGGCCCTAGAAGGATAGATTAGAAAATCAGTTCCTTGTACAGTCAGGTAGAGCTTGGTGTAAAAGTTAACCATGTCATTTTAAGTTTTTTGTATTTATAAAGTGTTCTGTGACTTCTAGAATGATTCTTGAGCACACTTCGCTATGGAAGAACAACATTGGAACAGATATAGCTGAGATGCCTAGAAACAGTTCTGTATGAATGATACTAACCAGAGAAAGAAGAAAGTAATTATTCATAGTTAGGCTCTTTCAGAAAACCCTGGTGACTACAGTTGGCGATCTCCCTTAAAATAGCAGACAGCAGTCCTCCTGTGGTTTCCCAAGCCTCTGAGTCCAGATGGAGTCTGGAGAAGTCTGACAGAGGTAATAAAACTTAGAAGTCCAGGTGGGAAGAGGTGATAAAACAGCAGAAGAGGGGACCAAACAGAACTTAGTCAGGAGAGGGCAAGAGAGCAGCATGGCTACTGGTTAGTCAAATGTTTAGAAAGCACATGGCTTACTCGAAAGTTCTGGAGTTATTTTTTAATTCCACCTTTACATTTTTATTGCAGGACATTCTTGTGTGTTTAATAATTTTCAAGAAACCAGAGAAAAATTTTAAATGTTTGGAACTGGAGAAATGACTCAGTCGGTAACATGTTTGTAATGCAAATATTAGGATACTGGATCACCAGCAACCATGTAAAAATGCAGGCACAGCAGTCCATGCCTATAATCCCAGAGCTGATATGCAATAGACAGAAGGAATCCTGATTTTTGAGGCTTGTCAGGAATCAGTCCATCAAATTCATGATCTGTAGGATCAGTGGAGACCACATCTCAGATAAATAGAATGAAGAATGATGAGGGAATAGTCACAGCGTCAGATTCTGCTTCCACACAAATACACACATGTGCACTCCCCACACACACACACAGGTCACACACAAAAACAATTCTAAGTACTTGCTTCTTATATATGTGAAGTATTTATTCACTTACATTTAACAACTCTGCTTCCATATATCCTTTTCTCCACCATTAAAGGAAATCATGGTTACAACTATCCAAGAATAGGTGTCAATAATAATAACTATTTTATTGAGGACTTAGGGTGTGCTGGGATAATGCACTGAAATTTAAATGAACTTAAAAAGTAGACAATAAAATTATGTTATTATATATGTGGCCCATATTACACGTGTGACGAAGAAAAAGCTAAACAATAATGATACTGCCAAGGAAGTCCTTCTCCCATGAGCCAGGCAATGTCCAAACTATTTCTCTGAATCAGACTCTGGATAAAGCATAACTCTATTAATTAAGAAGTGTTTGCTCCCTATCCAATAGGAAAGGGGACCAAAGGAAGATAAGCTAACTGACTTGCCTACACAATACAGCTGGAAGAGGCAGGTCAGAGTGCTGGATCCATCCTGGCAAAGAGAGTTTGTTTTGTCTGAAGTGAGCAGGAAAGGTGGTAACTTCCACTCTCCTCTGTAGCTGCAGATTCGAAGGCTAGGCCTTCCCCATTTCTCCCTCCCATGCTCTCTCTATATCTGCTTGAAAAAAAAAAGCATCTTATTTTAGAAGACTCAAGTTCCCTCTAAGGATGTATCTACTCTTGGGGCACATGCTTTCTCTGTTCCGGGTCCTGCCCCAGGAAGAGAGGTCAGATTCTAGAATTCGTAGAATCTTTGAGTCCTGACTCTCATCAGAGAAGTAGTTACAAAAGTGAGGAAAATGATTTGACGCTAAAATGAATTTGGAATGGATAAGAGCAGGGAGGCACAGACCTGGGTCAGAAGGATTGTGGGAAGAGGTGGCCTGACTAGGGCCTGTTCCCAACGTTGTCAGGGCTTCCTGTTTGCTGATCCCTTCCTCTGTGCTCAGGACTTGGGACAGACTTCCAGCAGCAGACAGCCCCTGGCTGCTCCAAGCAGAGAAGGTAGAGCGTAGTTGCTGGATCTGCAGGCTGACCGACTAGGGAGCCAAAGAGTCATCCTGTGACCTCATCCCCAACCCCTGTTCTCAAGCTGCCATTTCAGGAAGGACGCCAAAATAGTATTTTAATTCGTATTTGTATAACCTAACACCATCATTCAAATAATTTGTTTTGCTCAAGAAATAAAAATAAAAATTGAAATATTATACTTCTTCAACCAAAGAATTTGTTTAACAGCTTGATATACACCACACATACACAAACACTCCCACACCCCCACAACCCCCGCCACACACGCATTGTAATGAAGTACTCAGGTAAAAACTCATCCTTTTAGAAGAAATGTGGCTTCAGTAATATTCTCATTACAAGCTGTATCAAAGCTAACAACCATTGTAGCCTTACTATGAAAATAACCAATTATTTTTATGATAATGAAGACTTTAAATAGCTCAGCAGGATAAATTAGATCCGAGTCAAGGCTTAGCCAGTTTCTCCCATCTTTGGAATACTAAACTGGAATGAAAGATTCAATCCCTCTAATGCAGACACATCTCTTTTGAACTTTGAAGAAAAGAAAACACTTATTCTGTTTTGAGCATGATGAATCAATTCGAGGCTAGGGTTAGAAAAAGTGATTTTTAACTGACGGCACTAAGCAAGCTAGAAATGAGTTTAACTTCGCTGGAGTCCTCAGTAGTAACAATCATTGACATCAGCACTGTGGGTTATGTGACAGGATCGGAATAATGTGAACAGTAGGTCACTTGGGCAGCATGTGGATACAGCATGTGAGGCATTCTCCTTGACTTCATGGCAGTGACATTTTGGGGGCAGAGAATGCTTTTGCTGGAAACCAGGTAGTCCTGAGTGGTGCAGTAGTCTATCTGCTAGTAACCCCCATCCAAACCCTATGCCTCAGTCAAGACAAACCCGCCTTTAGACATTTCTACAATAGCCCCTGACTGAGTTATTGCTCTAGTGGTATACAGCAACTTGCTTATGTCATATTTGCTTATAACCATTTACTATGCTTGCTGAGCTAGGTCCCCTATGCATTGATTTTTAATTCTGTGCAGTGAACTTAGGACCACATACTTGCTGGGCAAGCACTGCATCACTGAGCTGTAGCCCCTGCCTTTTTTTAACTCTTTAAAAATTATTTGTTTTGACAATATTGTATTTATATACAATACATTGTGATCATATTCACCCCCACCCCCTCTTTCAACCCCTCCCTACTCCTGTTGGAACCTCTTCTTCCCAACTAGATGCAACACTAACCTCATGTAGGCACTCATGTAGGCAGCCATGACTGTAGGCAGTCATGGCTGCTATGTGGTGATTGCAATGGCCACAGTGTATCCAGAAGATGGCACTCCACCACATTTCTCTCTGTCCTTTAGCTCCCAAAGTCCTTTCAGCCTTTCTGTGCTGTTTTCTGGGGCTCTGGGTGTTGAGTGTGTGTGTGTGGGGGGGGAGGTCATAGATATCTGGTTTGGGGATGGGCACTGAGCTGTTGCTTATTCTTAGAATTTTGAGCAGCCGTGAATGAGTCCCCTCTTTGAGCATCAGTTACTGAAGTTAGAAGTTTCTAAACTAAGGGTGAGAGTTGCAGAAGGGAGTTCACAAGCCTTGCATCTTCTGCTGATGTGGTGCCAAGTTGACACATACTTAAACTGTACAATGCTTATACAACTTTTCTTCCTCCCTCCCTCCCTCCCTCCTTCCTTTCTCTCTCTCTCTCTCTCTCTCTCTCTCTCTCTCTCTCTCTCTTTCTTTCTTTCTTTCTTTCTTCCGATGGTCCCTTCTACTGACCAGACTGCCTTTCAACATGCAATCTTTCTGCCTCCGCTTTAGCAGCAGCAACTACAAGTCAGTGTCACAGGGCCAGGCTCAACCTTAACTTGAAAGCCATAGCCAAGAAGCCCATCTTACTAAGTGCACAAGTTATATGCAGGGATTAATCTCTTTGTGGGATTAATCAGTTTCTCAGCTACCTCTTATGTGCCCTTAAAATGAACAGAGTTGTTCCAATATTTTTAAAGGGATCCAGAGCACACCAACTGCCCTTAAATGGGTTTTGTTAAGAAGTAATGGTGAAATAGAATAAAATAACACTCTGTGCTCTGGGATGTCAGAATTGCAGTAATTCCTCTAAGTGGATCCTTTCACTGGAGAGATGGCTCAAAGGTTAAATGCACTTGCTGCTCTTTTAGAGAACCCAAGTTCAGTTTCCAGCACCCATGTTTTATTGCTGACAACCACCTATAACCCTAGAGCCAGTGGGCTTGTGTTGTCTGCTAGCCTCCATAGGCATCCCCACACAGAGCACATCCATTCACTCACACAAATTAAAATAATAAAATAAATCTTTTAAAAATTCTATGGGCATTTATTTGCTAGTGTTACAAATTCTGTTTTCTACTTAAGAATTTACATTATTGGCTTCCATTTCTTTATTAACAGGAACATTATACGATGCATTTTTATTGAAGATCATCACTCAAAGGGTTTAAATTCAATTACTTTTCATACAGTAAGCCTGCTTAGAACAGATTACATCCAAATCTTTTAAGCAATTATGAAGAAAGAACAAGGTTTCATGTAAAACAAATTTCTCAAACAGTGTAAGGAAGATACTTACCCCTTGTATAATTCCTAATGGTAACAAAAAGTGAAATAATGTTCAAGGAGGAAGAAAAGCACAAAAAGGAATCTAAATAGTACAGAGGTAGTTGGAAAGTCAGGAGAACTGGATCCTAGCCTGGACTGTGACAATATGCACAAAGTGGCTATGGTATTTCACCCTGTGTCTTAGGGAATGAGTCCTTCGCAGTAAGCTAAGGCAGCCCAGTCCATGACTTTGGAAATCCCTTAGACATCATTGGCTTCTGATTCTACAAATAAATATCTACTACTGTGTTATCACGTTATCTTTTTTAGCTTCCCAGTTTCAACATATAATGATTCAAGAATGGTCAACCACAGTCAGAACTGATGACATTCTATATATAAGCTAGCCCTTTAGTCCAGGTTCTGGAAGCAGAGGGTATATAGAACAACATGGTAGAAGTATGCTTGGCTGTAAAAACTGAGAGAGAGAGAGAGAGAGAGAGAGAGAGAGAGAGAGAGAGAGAGAATGCATGTCCAAGCTGACACCACAGGTCATCTACCACTATCCTTACTTTTTGAGAAGGATAATCACTGAAGCTCACCATTGGGCTAGGATGGCTCTAAGCGAGATCCCGGGGTCTATTTTTCTCCACCTTTCCTCTAGTGCTGCTGGGCTTTCATGTCTGGCTTTAATGTAGTTACTGGGCATTTGAACTTAAGTCCTCTTGCTTTGATAGCAAGAACTTCTACACCTCGAGACAACTCTTCAGCTCCAGTAACAATTCCTTAATGTATCATACTCTAATAAGTTTTTTACTAATTTACGATTTGATAATATTTCACTTGGGTGAGGAAATACTGTAGAATCTCTAGAAAAATTACCATAAAGTATGATCTATTAACACATAATGCCTGCTACTATACCCAGAAAACATCAATCATTCCAGCAAGCCACTGGAGTTCTTTTACTTAATTCTTTCTTCCCTATCAGTCACCTCCTTTAATATTCCACAAAAAAAAACTATTGATGTCACAACTGATGCACATTTTGCTTGACTTTTCTTGCCCTTTTTTCTGTCTTATAAGTAAACAAACACGACTAAGATGTATATTTGAAATAACCTATCTCGAGCTGCATTAGTACAGTTATGGAGCAAAACAGTAATGATACAGCTTAGATCCATGAATATTTCATTACAAATGGGAAGGTTAGAAGATTTTTATCAAACACATTTTCTGGGACTGGATTGTACACATAGCAGCATCTCCTCAAACTGATAAAATATAGTCAGTTAATAAATGCTTATGACATTTCCCCCTATCAAAACACTTTAGAAACATTCACTCAGTAATTATGTTGTCTTCTTTTGCTTCATATATTAGATATCTGGACCAAGATGAGTCTAAACCATGAAAATCAAGTACTCATATGCAGTTCTAGGGCTCTTACTCATTCAGCACATACATCTATTGAGACTATGTATGTGTCAGACCCTAGAATTGACAGGGAATCGCTAGGACCTAAGATGGCTTTGGGTATGTACAGACCAATCAATAAATACCCGATAAACATCAGACTCTAAGGAATGCATTCAAACCACCTTGGAGAAGCCACAATGTTTTCAACATTGCTTTTTATTTCTGGAAGGAAATATTAAAGAAAATCAGAGTGAAAAAGCTCAGACAGCACAGTTGGACTCCTAACAGGCAGGACATTAAGAAAAATCTAAACAGCATTAAAAGCACATTCAATATAAGATTGATATCTACGGCAACATGGAACAGTACTGGATGTAGAATTTTTTTCCTTTCCATCTGAAGATAAATTCTGAGATACTATAAGGCAAGCGAATTTGCCAAGCCACTGTTGTCTTATTGAACCACTCTGATCGTTTCTCAGGGAAGACCTTCCTGCTGGTGGGCCAGTCCCTCCTTCTGCACCCTCCAGGGTACTGTCAGGTTGTCAACTTCACAGCGCATGCCATGGCCTGCGTATTTAAACTAACCCATTTCCACGGGAGCATTAGGACAGTAATGCAATGAAATAGTCTTCACTCGCCTTAGATTAGTGAATCCCTCATTTAATTACAACTGGAAAGGTTAGAAACTTTTTATCACAGACACATTCTCTGGGAATTATCTGTCTTTGGAATATAATTAATCATCCTCTGTCATGCTTTCATTATAGACGGCGCTCTCCAGAGCACCGGCTTTCCACTCTCTTCATTCATATTCCTCTGCCCTTCCCCCTCGCTGTTACCACAGACCTCAGGTGAATTTTGTCGATTGCTCAGAAATGACTCGATGTTGTTAAACCCAGTTTTCAACCCACATTATCAACTCGCAGACACACGATCTCTGCTCACACTTAGCCTTTTCCATACATATCCATCCCAGTATTAACATGGATGGCATCTGTCAATGTTGACAAAAATTAAATTTCAAAACTACTGTAAATAATAAAGGAGTCATAGAGAGACGCTCTCTCTGGAGCATGAGCAACTCATAAACATGATTTGCATATTGTGCTTACAGCTGTTTCAACATGAGCTGTTCGCTGTGGTTCATTAAAGTGATTTGATTTGTCAGATTCCACGCTAGTTGGAAGTTTGCGTAGAGAACTATTTAAGGGACATTTGTGAAAATTGTGGCTTTTACAGCAGTACATGTTGGCCATAAAAATGCTCAAGTACATCCAGGGGTAAAGCTATGGCTTAGTCGTAGAGAACCTGCCTATCATGCACAAGGACATAGGTTCAATTCCCAGCCCCATAAAATAATTCTAATGAAATGAATCGAGTAATGTGTCTTTAGGAGAAATTAATAGGGATTGAATTCATAAGAATCATCATTAATTAAATTCCAAACCATCTTCTCTAGGTCTGAAAAGCTCCCAAGATATTCCAGGCACAACTCAATTAAAGAGAGCTCCATGCCTTTCTGAACTCAAGGGGAGAGGGGGTGACGAACTCGTGCAACAACTGTGCAGGGCAGAATCAAGCCAGCCCGCATCCACCTGATTGTGCCTTTCTGTGGAACGGATTTAATTCAATAATCTACAGCCTTCCTATCACCACCCTCTGGCCAGATACCATAAAATGTTATTGTTTATTGGGACTGGCGAAGGGCACCCAGGTTCACAGTCTGCCTTCCAGGCATATCACATCTAACCTTTTTTTTTTAATTTCTTTTTTAAGTTATCATTTGCCTTTTAATAATGTCTGGGATAATAATTTTAATAATTTAATAGTTCCTCGGCAACACATCTCTTTAATAACGTCTTATTTTTTGCGATTTCTTTTTTCCTAGTTACGTTGGCATGTACATGGTATTGTCTGTATTTGTTCAACTATCCTGAAAGTCGAGAAGATGATTCAGGAGTCTGGCGAGGTTTAGCCAGCTTCTTAAGGCAAACTGTGCACCGTAACTACCCCTGGTCTCCTCAGTGCTGCAGCTTTGACTGTTTGGTTAAGAGGCAGGAGGCAGAGGAAGCTGCACTAGCAATAGGTCAAAAGAAAGTGTAAATTTCAATGCAAATGGAGCAACTGCATAGCATGTGTGAGGCTCTGCAGTGCCAAAGCAAAAATATTTTCAATACAGAAGTCATGGCCGAAACCATAAATGAAGCCCCACTCTAAGTAAGAAATATCCCCTTTATTGACTAGTAGACAACAGAAATAGTAACTGTGTGTATGTGTGTGTCAGGGGGGGGTATGTGAAACAAAGTGTAAGTGTAAGTGTAAGTGTGTGTTAAGTGCATGAGTGTGTCAAAGAGTGTGTGAGTCTATGTATGTATGTATGTATGTGTATGTATATGTCTACACATGTACACATGTATGAATACTTCAGTGTGATGCTCTCTTTTTCAGAAACCAGTCTTGTTAGGAGGAAACATTGCCAAATTTGTACCTGGACATGTGCTTGGCAATAGTTTGTAGGACATGAATGGCGTGTGACACTGAAGGGTGCTAAGGGGGTGACAGGGATGAGTAGACGCTGCTGCTGTGATTTGCCATAGCTGCACTGAAAAGTAGCAGGTACCAGTTCCCTTTCTGAATCCGCATCCAGATAAAGTCTTGCTCCGAACACGCGACTGTGTCCTCCGTGGACAGGAGCAGGTGTTCCTGTTTGAGTTTTATAAAGAATAGTTCACCAGTGACTTACTCGCATGTCAAATATTGCTGTCTAATTGGGCCAGGTGTTCTTCCCTCCTAACTGCCTTTCACAGGCTGTGATAGAAAAAGCAACAATTAAACCCCAAAAGGAAGAGCAACTCTCAAGCTTGGAGAAACCCATAAGAAGGGCAGGAGCCACTATAATTCCACATGAGTTGCCAGGCAGGTGCGGTGGAATTACTGCTTTTCTTTTCTTTTCTTTTCTTTTCTTTTCTTTTCTTTTCTTTTCTTTTCTTTTCTTTTCTTTTCTTTTCTTTTCTTTTCTTTCCTTTTCTTTTCTTTTCTTTTCTTTTCTTTTCTTTTTTTTCTTTTCTTTTCTTTTTTTTCTCTTCTTTTCTTTTCTCTTCTCTTCTTTTCTTTTTTCTTTCCTTTCCTTTCCTTTTTTCTTTTCCTTTCTTTTCTTTTCTTCCTTTTTTCTTTTCTTAAATGTTTCTGTCTGAGATCTGTTTAATTATTTTTAATGTAATTTTCTACTCATTTTCTTTACATTCCCCTCACTGCCCCCTCCCAGCCACTCCTTGGGCAATCCTTCCCCTAGCCCCTCCTTCCCTCCTCCTCTGAGCAGGTGGGCAGGGCTTGGGTATTCCTCCCCCCAACCCCAACCCTGGCACTTCAAGTCTCTGTGAGACTAGGCACTTCCTCCCAGAAAAGGCAGCCCAGCTAGAAGAACAGATCCCACTAAGGCAACAGCTTTTGGGAGAGCCCCCTGTTCGAGTTATTCAAGACCCACTTGAAGACCAAGCTGCACATCTGCTACATATGAGAGGAGGCCTAGGCCCAGTGTGTGTTCTTTGGCTGGTGATTCAGACTCAGATTCAGAGAGGAATTACAGTTTTTCTCAATGCTGAGGGAGGGGAATCCTCTTACAGGTCTATGTGTTTGGGCTCAAAAGTACAGGTACTCTTGTCATTTCTTCAGGCTAATATTAGTAACCTAACTTTCAAAAGCAAACACTCTTTTGCCCATAGCCCAATGGCTTTTATGTAGGCTGATTTTAGTCCCACCAGGATCTGACAGGAGTGGCAACGCTCAGACTAAGACTAGAGCCTCCTCACAGTGAGCCATGTGGGTGAATGTCCCAAGGCTGCCTGCCCAGTTAGGGATGAGGACGTTAAGGACTACAGTGTGTTTTACTCCTTTCATGAGAGTTGTATACAGATATCCAGGATCCTTACTGCAAAAGGCTCTTCCAATTGAGGAGCAGCATTCATACTAAAATGTCTTAGTTTGATTTTTTTTCTTATTTCATTATAACTTCTTCTACGTAAGCAAACGTGACTCATATATTATTTGAATAAGCTTTATGGAAGATGGAATTAAGATGTTTAGTTTTAAGAAACTGGTCATGGTAACACAATTTTCCAGTGGGTAAAAAGTAAAAGATGAGTTCTAAATAAGTTCTGTTGAATATTGTGCTTCGAACTAGCCATGTTTGTGCTGCGGGGCTCAATAGCAAACCACACAATAACATGTAGCAGGAGATTGTGAGCAAGGAGCTCTCAAAGTAGACTATGGAGGGCACATGATGCTACACTCTCAAAATGATTTGTTTCCATGTGTATTTGTTTGGTTTTAATTTGATATGATATTTTAAAATGTGTGAATTCCTTAACCATGAGATAGCTCTCAGAAGTCATGCACAAATGGTACTTGAGAGCACACACACACACACACACACACACACACATGCATGAGCACACACACACCAAAAGCAGGATAAAAATGAAGCAAAGTTTTAAAGATATATGTAAAATATACATCAAAATCTTTTAGCATTGACTTCTCCAGAAGGGAAACATTACTTGTTTCAAACATAAATCCAGTGATCACACCACCTATGATCCAGAACTGAATTTGAATTTTAAAATAAGATCTGTAAAGCCATAATGAACACAGACTATTTCAACCATCAAAGTTATGAACTGAAGTGAGCCAAGAAACATAATCCTAGAATAAGGATGGAAGCACCGTGACTCAGTAGAGTCAGTAAAGGCACTGCATGCATAATCTCTCAACATTTAGAAACATTTCTGATGAACTACTCAAGTATTCACAGTAATAATTGCCCTGTCTAAAAAAAAAAATCCATGCTTGTTTGTTTAGGCTTTTTTACACTAGGTCTCACAATATAGTCCTAGCTGGTCTCCAATTCTGATCCTCCTGTCTCAGACTCTCAGATGCTGGCGTTACAGATGTTTACTGTCACAGATGGCTCAAATATTTTATTCAAAAATATTCAAACTGAATTTAACTTTGTTGATATTAATCTTTAGTGAAGACCTTGGCTTTTGAGAATTAAAACAAAAACTTCCTCAAGTTTCCATGCAAGCTAGAAAGACAGTAGAGCAGGACATCCCATTGTTGGCCCAGAAAACCTCTAATAACAATATAGGTTGCTTTCCACAGAGAGAGACTACAATTTTTTTAAAAATTAGCACATAATGTTGTCTTTGAGTTCTTCATTTCGCTGACAAGTTGTACATCCTCCATGATTTCCAGTGATGAGTTTTATGTCATTTTGTGCATGATTCAATAATTTTATTGATAAATAAATCATGCACTAACTTTGACGATTTCTTGGAGCAAGGGGTATCTTCTAATTTGCATAAATGAGCCATATGGGCTGGCAGCAGCCATGGCTTCCAGGAAAACAAACTTCTTCTTCCCACTAAATTGAGGGAGCATCTGTAATGCCTGGAGCAGCTGGAAGTCCTATCCTTGCCAAGCTAAGACTGAAGTGCGAAAATGAAGAGAAAACCCAAGTCATGTTGTCATAACCTGAGGACCAGATTGGACCTGCTTTAAAGCAGAAACCTCCTAATGGGTTCTGTGTTTTGTGGGCTAATAAATTTCTTTGTACATTCCTACCACTGCAAATAAAATATCTTGTAGGAAACCACCCCCAAAGAGAACAGATATTTGCAGAGAGCCACATGAAAACTGTAATGATGCTGGGAATATCTTTTGGTATTCTGCAGGGAACATTTGGATTCTTTGCCACATTTGCATGCCATGTTTGTAGGAGCAGGTTTTTGTCATAAAGTAGAGCAGAGTTCAAATTTTTCTTAGCCATTTGTAGCTATGCCAGAGCCCATATGAGGTTAAGTGAGATTTTTCTAGGCTGAAGGCTTTAGTTTTAGTGGGTGTTCAGTAAATAACAATCATGACTATGGCCTCTTTTCTCCTTCAAATGATTGATTCTGAATACTAGCTTCCGTTTTGAAGTTTACATTAATGACTGCAGTAAGCACGTATCCTGAGCAGGGCCTTGAGCTGCACACTGGGGTTGTTCTAATGAGCAGAGTGAGCACAACAAATCCTCTATTCGTACAGACTTTGTGTCATGATGGGGAAAAACCAAATGGCAAAAGAACCTTCAAGGGATGTCAAGCACTATTAGGATGCTGAAGCAAGGCCAAGGAGCTCTGCATCTATGTGTGGGGATCGGGGAGCCCTTAAGCAGGGAATCTAGTTGAGCTTATATATGGCAAGCAGTGGGGAGGATCAGGAAAGCTGAAGCCCATGATTCCCCCTTAATTTAGTATAATAGTCTCATCTGGGGATGTTGCCCATTCATGAGAGTTGCTAAAAAGACTCAAAATGGGATGAAGTCCTGTGAGACACTTAAGCTTAGGTCAGAGAGTTAAGACTTTGTGAAGATGTCTAAAGAAATGTCTAAAATTTAAACAAAAGTTTCTTGAAGTTGATATGTATGCTAGGAAGTTACTAAAGTAAGTTCAACTGTTTTCACAGATAAGCTCTGAGAACAATGTATTTCCATGTCTGTTTAGGGCAGTTGCAAAACAAAGAAGGTTTTCTGGTTAGATTTTTGTCAATTTGACAAAAGCTAGGTTCATCTGGGAAGAAGGAACCTCAGTTGTAGAATTGGCCCCAACAGACTGGCATGTAAGTAACTCTGTGGGGCATTCTCTTGATTGATGTGGGAGGGCCCAGCCTAGTATGGGCTATGCTATTACTAGACTGGTGGTCCTGGGTTTCAAAAACACATCAGCCAGGCAATGGATAGTAATCCAGTAAGCAGTATCCCTCTAGTGTCTCTTCAATTTCCTTCCTTGTTTTTCCATATTCCTACTTTGAGTTTCAGCCATGGATTTCCTTAATAATAAGACTGTCATTGGGAACTGAAAGCCAAGTAAACCTTTGCGTCCCCAGGTTGCTTTTGATCATGATATTTATCACAGCAACAGACAGTGAAGTAGAACAGGATGACATAACTGCTTTACAATAATTGGCATATAACAGTGTTTCTCAGGTTCAGGGGTTATAGGTGTCCATTATCACATACACCTTCATATATGATGATATGTGATAGTATGTGATGTGTCAGAACAGGAGAGCTCCGAAAGAGGACCCAGACTTTATGGCCTTCAGAAGCCTTAAAGTTATAAAGGCATCCACCTACTACACTACCTATTCTGATTAATAAGTCTGTGCAAATGATAGTAAATTCATTGGGAAAGGAGGTGAGATTGCAGAGGAGTAATGGTAGAAGAGAGCACACTTGTACTCAATTGCTATGGGAAGATATAAGCATTCCACTTGATAAAACTAAACTAAAAACTAGTCATTTACTCTTTGACCCCCGCAGGGGTGATCACATATTAATAAAGGCTGAATGCAGAGTAAAGTCAGGTCCTGGATATTACACCCTGTGCAGAAGACTATTGGTTTGGTTTTTTTCTTTTTCTTTTTTTTTTTTTTTAGAAACAAAGCCTTCTTAGTACTTGTAACCCACCCAGTGCAAAATACACAGAGTTCTTGATGGTGGACTGTTATATCATAATGACTTTAAATGTATAATTACTTTGGAATATTTATGATGGTGAAAATAGCATATTAGAAATCAATAAAGTGACAAAGGGAACTATGAGTCCCTGCTGCACTGACTCTTCACTTTTTGTTACCATTGTGTATCTTTAAACACACTTGACACTGGCCTAAACTTTACTTTATACTGAGGTTCACCCCTTACTGTGAGGGCTCCAATCATTCTACACTACTCTCGCATAAATGCTTAAAATATCCAGATGATATATATATATATATATATGCTAAATCGAGAGCAAAGTGGGGACTACTCTTCAGGTTTTTGTTCTTTCCAATATTTTACCCTGTGAAGTTCCGCTCTCTTCCTCCTCTTCTCTTTCCACCACCATCTTGCCCTTTCCCCTCTAAATAAACCTCAAGTGGAACTGTTTGGCCTGGTGTGGTCTTTCTGGAGCTGCCGCCACCGATCCCAACATATAGTAGGCATAAAGTTCAAGTAGTTTTATGGGAAAACAGAGGTGAATTTCAAGGATAAAAAAAAACATAGCTAATACTTGACTAAGCCACACCTTTCATAAATTTGAGAATATTAACGAACCAGCTCATGTGTAAAGGCATACAGGTACCACTGCTGAATGCAGTGACTGCGGAGATGCCCAAGCCCAAATTCATAACACTAGAATTGTCAGAGTTAATGCTCCTCTTGTACCCTCTGGTAGAAATGAAGGTATGATAAAGAAACACTTGGGAACCTCCCTTTGCCTATCAGACTACTGAAACAATGGCCACTCTAAAATTGAAATTTCTGCAGGAAACTCGTATTAGAAAAATAAAAGGGCTGAAGCCTGTGACCAGAGAGGGAACGTAACTCTTAGAAGGAAAATTACACTTTCCCTGGTGACTTCACAGGAAAGACTGAAGCCAAGATAATGATGGGTCAGTGACATATGGGACTGTACCTTGACTAGAATCCCTTGCTTAATCCTGAACTTTATGCCAAGACCCCAAAGACAGACCTGTCAGATAGCTACTGAAACTCTTTTTCGCTTCCCAAATGTGGCCACTTTTCATTTCATTACTTGTAAGGCTTATTGTGTCAATAGCCAGGATTTTATCCTAATAATGCCAGCAACATTCAGATATTTGGAGATTGTTCTACAAGATCACTGTGAGCCAGGCAGTGGTGGTACACACCTTTAATCCTGGCAATTGGATGCAGAGGCAGGCAGATCTCTGAGTTCATTCGAAGACAGCCTGGTCTACATTGTAAGTACCAGGACAACTAAGGCTATGCAGAGATAAACCTTGTCTTAAAAACAAAACAAAACAAAAAAGAGAAGAAAAAGAAAGGAAGGAAGGAAGGAAGGAAGGAAGGAAGGAAGGAAGGAAGGAAAAAAGAAAAACCATGTGGACTAGCAATAAGATACTACACAAAAGATTTCAAATTGTCATGTCTTTGATTTTGTATCCTATGATTGTGCAAATATTTCTGGTCTAAGTTAATGTAAATATTAAATAATGGGTTATAGGTATATATTTTGTGTTTTTCCTTATTGTTTTATCATAACATGGTTTTAGGAAATCTAGGCTAAAATCTATAGCTTGCAATGTTGACTATGTCTACTGGTGTGTATTTGGCAATGTGTTATCTAGTAATATTCATTATTTCCATTACACACTATTAGCATTGTACTGATATATAAATCCAAAGACCTTTTGGAAAAAAAATCACTGCAGAATTCTGTCTTGTATTTAAGGAAAGATAGAGTGTTTTGTATTGGTTTTACCATAAAGAAATAAGAAATAGTAAGTATTTGAGTAGGTATATATCTTCAATCTAATTAATTGAATAATTTCATAATGTATGAATGATGCATGACATATGCTAGCTCATTAATGGGTAATTTTCCTTTTATGTATCAATTAGAAATCAATTAATAGCAATAAGAAGTGTTCAGAGAAAGGAAGGTAAATATTTGGAATAAAATTACTAAAGTATGTTAATTAAGTCAGAATTAGTCTTGGAGCAAAAAAGAAGTGAACTCGTTGCTTGGATACAGATACCAGAGAAGATTTCCTTCCACCCCATCCCACTCCACAGCTGCTCCTGTATGTTCAGTACAAAGGACAGCGGCTCCATTGGCTTAGACATAGAAGTAAGGACAACAGGATGCTGTGTTTGTAACTTTCACCTAGAAAATCTACTGAGACAAGTTTTCATCCATTGAGATCAGGTTCAATCTAGAGTTCGGACTCCTCAATAATTTACATGAGACAAAATTTAAACTACAGGGTCAAAGTATATATTTGGCAACATGCAATTTTAAGCAACACACATACACACACACACAAGGCACATGCTCAGATGCATAAAGTATACTTGTACAGATATGCACACACACAACTGGAGGTTTGAATTTTTTCTTTCTTATGAAAACTGTTTATGCACATGTGAAAATTAAATTCCAGCAAACTCTCTGGAGTAGGATGCAAGTCTTGAACGCTTCAAAGTTAATAGCACTCTGATAATTATTGTCATTTAATTAAGTTTTTGCGAGGTCAAACCCACAGAGAGACCTGTTATTTCCCATTAGGCACTAAGCCCACTGACATAATAAACCCATGTATAAGGAGGAAATGCAAAGGCATAAGATGAGGACATTTTAAAAAATCACAACAGAGTAAGGTGCCAAGCACAGGTTCCCTTGCTGAATAAATTCCAGGCACTGCTCAAGGGACAGAGGCTTCCACTCATCTACTGGATCTTTACTGGAATCTGAAGTTCCCTAGAGTATATTTCTGTGTAAGAATCACATCAAGCATTTAACTCCTGAAATTGCATATTTCCCTCTTCTCTCCTCTCTTTCTCAGCCATTAAAGGGCTTTAGTTGGTGATTTAATACTTTAAAATCTACATGCTCCCAGACAGGGCATTATTCCACTAGTCACAACAGACCTGGCTTATTATCAGCTCCAATTAACCTGAAGAAACGAAGGGATGGAGTCAACATGCAACATATCCCTCTTGTACAGTGAGGAATAGGCAGATGAGCACATGGGCCAGTTTTTATGTAGTTCTTGTGTTTCTTTCTTAATGTCCCCATCATGGCCTCTCTATGTTTATAATGTCTATACTCTTTCAGGGACTGAATCTGCTAGGGGTGTAGGACAAATTCCTCTCCCCTAACCACTCACTTCTACTTAATAGTTATGATTATTTACTGTGGCTAGGTACTTATTAGAATGTCCCTATAATTCTCCAGGCCTCTAAAGTGCCTACTATTTTGGGCTAAAAATTATTATCTGTTTCACTTTCTCTCCCTTTGATCTAAGATTTTATTATAGTTTGAATTCCTTCACACTAAAAGGGAATATTAAAGTCCTAAACCCTGTATATTATATTGTAAGCTATATTGGTAAATTGCCATGTGCTGTTTAATTTTGTTTAAAGTGATGGGTTCTTTTATCCCTGACTCCAGCATATTTAAGTATCCTCAAAACCCATATCCAGGGATGAGTTACCTGGACCCCATATCTGCAATATGGAGAAAGAAGACCAAGGAAACAGCTCCAATGAGAAAACAGGAGAGCAGTGAGAAGAGTTGAAGGTAAATCATTTCCAGTTACAGTTGCTATTGTTTACTCCGTGGTATAGAAAATGGCTACAGTGAGAAAGAGAAGGCAAAGTCCATCACAGGAGCCACTCTGCTCTGTTGGGAAGTCTCCATTAGAATCTCCAGGGAGACTGTGCGAGCAGGGCTTTCTGTTCATCCCTGCAGCCTTTTCAGAGTGCCAAGTTTGCTGGTGCTACCTTTTTGTTGTTATTTGTTTGCAGGCTCTTAGTGAGGTCTCCAGCTGGCTCCTTTGATGGGGCTGGGTAACTATAAGCTCTTGATTTGATGATATTACCTTTCATTTGATTTCTCAGTTGGGCTAGTTCAGTTGTGTCTGCTAGATTTTGCAAGTATCCAGTTTAATGATTTTTTTAGCATTTGTTCTTCTTGATTTGCCACTCACTGCTTCTCTTACTTTTGCTTGCTATATGCCCAATAGACATATTCATTTAAACAAAAAGCATGGGTATATAATAGGTAAGTCTGTAAGTTGTATAGAATAGGCTGGTACCCATAATTATGATCATTCTTGGAATAATGTCTCAGCAGATATAAGCATGGTCATGAGAATGGGCTCTAATCCACTTACACCAGTACCCTTGCAAGAAAAAAAGTCACAGACAAAACATATTCAGAAGAAAAGCTAGACATATTTCCAGAGATAAAGATTGGAGTGATGGAGTTATGAAGAAGTTTCAGGTGAAGGAGGATTAGTGGAACATAGGGAAATTAGAGGCAGGCTCCCTGACATGGCAGCTTCTTGTTCCATGAAGACTCTGATGTGGAGCATCACGAAGGTATGGGGTGGGTATCTAAACAGGACCAATGGGAGGGAGTAAGGGAGAACCCAGGGACACTACAAAACACCCACTCTACAGCCTGTTCTGTGGACTTTCAGTCTTAAGAAGGCTGGGGCTGTTGTTTTCCTTCTCTTTCCAGCTGTTTTGTCTTTCCTGATCACTCAGTTCTTCGTCTGTACTAGGAAATGAGCTTGGTAACCCCCTAGACAACTGCCACTGCACCCATTACCAGAGTCTTTTAAGCAAAAGCTGGAAGAAGATAAGAGAGGCTTTCACACAGAGTCTTAGAGGGAGCACGGGCCTGCCTGTATATACTAGTTTTAGGCTTCTCTAGATTTTTAGAAGAATAAATTCTAAACTAAAACTATCCAATTTGTGGTTCTTTCTTTGTTTTTGCAATCATAGCACCAAGATCCTATTTGTGTTGCACGAGGAGACATTAAAATGGAAGGATCTTGTCAAGTGCAGCTATTATGAGGTCTGCAAAAGCAAATGAAAATCCAAACAACCCAATGCACTTACTAACATCACTTTTTTTCTTATCTACTAACTAAACAATTCATTACCATCCAATGGAATTGTCTTATTTCTTCATTTAGAACTAAGTCATTGTCAAGTCTTTGTAATAGATTTCAGTGACTTTTTGGAAAGAATGATCTAAAGCAACATTATACAAGGCTTCCTATGTCCCACAAGATGAGTATCACTCTGATTAACACAGATCTTGAGGGTGTGATTTTTATCCTCAAACCTGATAGACATCCCAGTGTCTTTGGGTGCATAGGTTTTTACTCTCAGATTCAAGCCACATTCTTCCTTTTGCTTATTAAGAGAAAGAAAGTATACACAAAAAAATTAGCACCACTCATGAAAGATAAATTGATTGCCAGAAATGCCTTTTTCCTCAGTTCAAATACAAATACAATTTCAAAAGGATTCTTACTACAGTTAGAAATTTGCTTGTTTGAACTTGGGCTTTTAACAAACAAAACTTTACATCATTTGAATTTTGAATCGTTGATTCTAAATGTAACTTTCTCCTTCACATATGCTCATAAGAGGAATATATCATTTAAATCACACAGCTATTGAATATTTTCTACTTTAATATGCAACAGGATGAAAATATGGTTAGAATGCTTCCACATGCTTTTAGAAACCTTCATTTAGCCATATTTAAATATCCAATTTCAGATTTTTATCATTTTGAAATAGCTCTGGCTTATTCTTTGTGGGTAAAACTATTATGGTACACTCCAATTTTCCACTAACACAATGTCTACCTTTGTCAAGCAGACACTACATTGTGGGCACACTTGACATCCTAGTGAGTGTGTTTCCAGTGATATAAAAGGAAATAAAATCTTTTCGTTAAAAAAAAACCAAACTGTTTTTATAAAAGCAATGGCTGTGATTTTTCTAGCCACTTTTCAAACATGCATGCATGAGCAAACTGATGACTTTCGTATAAACTTTGGTCCTTATGACTTATTTCGAATCTTCCTAAGGGATTTTACTATCAGGAAGAACTGAACAAAATGTCTTTGTTTCATCACTCTTTGGGAAACAAATGGCTAACTATGTGGTTCTATGTTAGGGCCCTCCTTATTTTAATCCCTCTCCATTTGTATGCCACAATTTGGAACTAATTTTATTAAATCTATGACTCTTGCTTACAGTACCTGGTTCTAGATGTTTCATGCACCAAAGCAAGTGTACATCCTGAGAAAAGTTGAAATGAATGTCACCGTGATCTGAACATGTCTCATGAACTTCATGTGCTCGGAACTCAGCCATTAGCACAATGGTGCTCACTGCTGAGAGCTCTACCATCCACATTGCAGTGTTTAAAGGTGGGGACATCAACATCAATGGGGGGACATCAACATCAGTGGGGGGACATCAACATCAATGGGGGAACATCAATGCCAATGGTGGGGACATCAACATCAATGGGGAAACATCAACATCAATGGAGGAGACAAAAATATCAATGGTGGGGACATCCACATCAATGGAGAGTACATCAAGATCATGAGTGGTGCAAAATTTTGAGAGTTGGATTATGAATGCTCTGACTTTCTAAACAGAACAATGTAATCATCTTGGAAATGTGTCATCAAGGGAGTGGGCAACTAATAGAAGGGCAAGCTCAGTCCCTCCCCTCTCTGTCTCAGGCATGTGCTTCATTATCCATATACCCTTAGCAAGGGACAATCTCAGAATGCTGCCATCGGACTCTGGACACTTATCCTTGGATAGCACACCTTCCAGAACTAAAAGAAATACATTTTTAAGAGATTTGTTTTATTTTTACTTCTCTGTAGGTGTCTCTATGTGTGCATGTGAATGCGGGTGACAGAGTAAGGCTTCTGATCAGTTGTAGCTGGTGTTACACATAGTTGTGAACTGGGTTCTAGAACTGCAACTCAGGTTCGCTGCAAGAACAACAAGTATTCTTAAACACTGAGCTGTCTCTCCAATCCAATTTCTAATCTTTTTTGTTTACCTTCTGTGATATTCTGTTATAGCAACACAAATGAATTAAGATGGACAGTAATCTGCAAAAGTCTGTATGGGTGGTCTGTTTGTGAAGTAAAGGTGTTCTTATTCAGGATCTATCAGTGGAAACTTACAACAATGCTAAGGGCAGAAATGACCTGGGTTTATCAGTTCTTATGCACCAACTACCTGGATGTACTCTCAAAAGAATTGAGATTATCATAACTACTTGATACTACAGTATTAACACTTTTCTCATTTAATGAAAATACTGAAATACAGAGGTTTGCATATTCTTACCAGGATTACTCACAGCTGGTGGCAGAACACAAATAGTTTGAATCTGAAAACCTTATTCTGAATCAAGATTATTAGTATCGTTTTACAAATGAGACAACTGGGGATTTTGAGATTATTTGTTGTGCTTGTTCATACAATTAGCAAATGTCAATGTGGGCTTAACAACTCTAGCCTACCAGGATCCTGGTTAGGCTCCACCTCTCGTGATTTCAACTGTATCACACATCCAAATTCTTTAAAGATGTTTACAGAGTTGCTCATCCCATGTGTCTGTACCTGTTACAGGTGCCAGCACACAGCAGCAGACAGGAAGACAAGTAAGCTGTTCTAGGGAACTTGGGTAAAGAGTTAAGTGAGGTGAAAAAGAGAAATTATGCAAAGAAGGAAAAGGAAAAAGATGATGACAGGGAAAGGAACCTTGGGAAAAAAACAAGGAGTAAGACATGTAAATGATGTCATTGTCATTGTCAGACATGAGCTTATGTACTTTTTCTGAGCAGTTCCCCATCATTTGGAAATACACAGGATAAAGAGGTCTTGGTGGCTCCTGATGGAACCGCCCAGGGAATTCTTTGAGTGGGAAGCCATGTGTGCACTGACTGGGGTGTAAGACCCAGTTAGAGCAATTTCACTGACTTTCTGGGAGCATTTTCCAGTTCCAAAGACACATGGTATGGCTGCAAATAAATACTTCACTCTGCCTCATTTTGTTAATGAGTTAGGACTTTATGTATTTGTTACTTTGGCCTAGCAAGTTCCAGCTAGCAATATTTGCATCTCTCTTTAAAAAGTAAGGGCAAAGAAAATTGTGATCTTTGACATAAAGCCTCAAAGTTTAGTGAAGGAAATACTATGGAATCAAATTTGAATATGTTCCATTTCTTACAAAAGTAAATTGAGTCCCAGAAATCTGTTACAAAAGTAAACCATAGTTTTACTTTTGGCTAAGTCTACCAAAGAACTAATGATGCAGTAAGTGAACTGAAGATATAAATCGGAATGAAATTATCATAGAAAGTCTGTCTCCCAAGTATGTACATTTACAGACTGTCATCATTTCGAAGCCTAATTCCCCTTTTAATGGAGGCCTAGAGAGTCAAACGATGTTCTTCCTTGATTTCCCACAGAAGCCCCAGATGTCAGTCAATTCACAGATTTCTGACAGTTTTCCGTGTTGGCTGGATTTCTGATGGTTAGTTTTCATCTTAGTTATGACCCCTTTAGCATAAATAGTTCAGATGATGTTCCTTTTGATTAAAAAACAAACCCGTGCCTTCTATAGAGAAATATATTTCCTGCTCTTAACTTTAATTTACCATTGGTGGCCCAGCTACAGGTCAGTTTGCACCTCATCTTTGGTTAGAATTACCTGAATTTATTGCTCAAATCAGATCATGCCTCTTGAGCTTTGATGAGCTCTATTTGTGAAATGTTATTTCATCTTTGGTTTCTCATAGAAAGCCTCTGAATGGGACCCAGGGAGGCAGCTCATCCAGCAAAGTTCTTTCCTTGCAAGCCTGGTGACCTGAATGTGATTCTCAGAATCCATGTAGAGATACTCAGTGGGTCGCCAAGTCCTAGTAATTCCCAAACTGGAGAGACAGAGACAGGAGAGTACTAGCTTGGAACTTACTAGCTAGCTATTCTAACTGAATCTGTGAGCTCCAGGCCAATGAGAAAATCTGAGTCAAAGGAGGTAGATGGCTCCTGACAAACTCTATGTCAGGTTGCTCGCTAGCCTCCACACACAGGTACACACACACACACACACACACACACACACACACACACTTGCTCACATTAACACACACATTTAAAACTGCAGCCAAAGGGTTTTTCCCCCAAGTCTATCTAGGGGGAAGAAGATACTGCGCATCTACCCAAAGAAGGCAGTAGTACTGTGTGTCAGGAAGCTGAATGCTCCTCTATTGTACCTCAAGAAAGACTTCAGTGATTACACAGTGAGCTACCTATTGTGTATCGAGGATGCAAATAACAGGGAGCTTAAATTGGCTGCTATTTTTGAGAAATCATGTCAGGGGAAGTACATGGGAAATAGTGAAAGTGACTGTCCAGGGCAGAGAGGAGGATGAATGGACTAAGTGGTCAGATTAAGAATCTAGTTGAATACTGATATTTTGACTTTCGTAGTCAAAAGGATATACCAACTTAGAAGTTGAAAGTTACAGATTTGTGACTCTATATATGTGACAAAATTCCATAGACTATTACACCAAAAAGAAACCAGGATATGTTTAAAAATGTAAAAGGTTAAACTGTGTGTTGTGAATACTCCAGTGATCCTAGGGCTCAGTACATATAGGTAAAGGCAGAAAGATCAGAAGTTCAAGGTCGTTCTGGACTACATAGAGAGTACTACATGGGCCAGCCTGGGCTATATAGGACCTTACCTCAAACCATATTAGCCCCATGCTCTCAAAGATAAACAAACTGGAGGCTCCAACCATCAATCAAGTGGAAGATTTAAAGACAGATAAAGCAAGCAGATGATGTACAGATCTCAAGCATAAAAGCTGCTCTCTCCCTGAGACTCTCTACCCGCTGTTTCTTTCTTTGGCTCTCCTCCTTTGGTTCATTTTCTTTCTTCTTCTATGTTTTGATCACTCCATGGTAAAAGACTTTCCATCACCAATGCAACATATCCCTCTGGTGTCTTCCTTTCTATTCCCTGGATTTTATCCATCTTCTTGATTTCCCATTCTTGCTCCTCAGTGTATTGCACATAGAGGCACATCCACTCATTAGTGGTTATTCATGATCCCCTAGTACTAATTCTTTCAATGGCTGCTCATTTCTAGGAGTGCTAACTGCCTACTCAAAGATATCGGATCTCTAGTTGAAATTCCTGCAGGAAAGACCACAGTGGCTTGGCTTCTATCTCGGGGCACTTCCAAGGTGGCAGAGTCATTGACTTGTTCTGTTTGTCAGGCTCTCATGGAGTGCTTAAGGAAGAACAGATTCCCTCTATGTGTTCCAAAAGCAGATGGAAAAAATGACAACAATGTGTTAGAGCAGAGGAGATGTTCTCCAAGTTCAAAGAAGTAATTCAGCGTGAGGGGAAACATTTTTTTTTTTTTTGCATCTCTTCTGAAGTGCTCAGAGTGTACATAATATGGCTTGCAAAGAATATGAAAAGGTATAATAAGCTCTTAACAGATTAAAAAATAAAACAAAACAGCACTGTGAAAAAATGTTAGACCCACTATGATTATTGTAGGAACCAATTCAGTTGAGTTTCAAAACAGAATAAGTCATTAGAAAGATGTAATATGTGCATATAGAAATAATGTCAAAACAATGAGTATCAAAAAACCCATTGACAGCAGAAAAAGAAATCCATGCAGCAAACTGTCTCAAAGTATTCAGTGACATTGGCAGGGTCACACTGTGCATGGTGTCTATTAGTAAGAGGAAAGCACACACAACTGCTCTTCGGAGCCTGTTCCAAGAATTTTCTGTCTGTCAGAATCACTGGCCAGGTGTTTGAAAGATAGAGGTGGCTGAGTCCCACCCAAGGCAAGGGGAGTCATCCTCTGGGGATTAGTAATATTTCCATTATAAAATATCATTTAATTCATTAAAAGTCTCTAGGAGCCTAAGATAAAGATCAAGAATTAAGAGTGACTTTTATGAAGACAGAAGTTTCTATGCTAAATCTTTATATATATATATATATATATATATATATATATATATATATATATATATATTCCTGTCTCTGTCTGTCTTTCTGTCTCTCCTTTCTTCCTTCCCTCCCTTCCTCATCTCTAGTTAAATAATGAAAATTTAACCTAGGGCCTTGTGTATGTTGGGCAAATTCTCTGCCACTAAGATATATCTCCAGCTTTCTATGATGGGTTGTGACTAATTTGGAGATAGTGATGGTTTAGGTACTGCAACGAGTCAGTGGAAGAGAAGCACCCTTCTGCACTGGGTCCTCACCTGTGTGGTGAATTCTCACAGAGGCTACCAAGTTCTGTGGGACCCGCCCTCTTTCCCTCCTTCACCATTCTAGGTTATGTTGCTGTTCTCTTTGGCTTGCCTTGACACTCTTAGATATGCCATGTTATCTCCTACCTCAAGCCTGCAGCCTATGCTGCTCCATGTAACTGAAAGGGTCACATTCCTTCTCTCCAATGGCTCAGGGATCATTCTCATTTTCTCTGTATCAGTTCAAGCACAGATTTTCAGATAGTCTCGGTTAGGTCATTGTCTTAGTTACTTTTCTATTGCTATGAAGAAATACAATGGCCAAGGCAACTTATAAAAGAAACAATTTAATCAGAGACCTACTTACAGTTTCCAAAGGTGAGTTCATGATCATCATGGTGCGGATCTTGGCAGGCATGGCACTAGAGCATTAGCTGAGAGCTTATGCTATATTACAAGTTGGAGGCTTAGAGAGAAAGAGTGAGTAGAGTATGGGCCTTTGAAACTTCAAACAAACCCTCAGTGACATACCTCCTCCAATAAGACTATACCCCATAATCCTTCCTAAAGAGTCCCACCAAGTAGGGACCAAATATTCTAATATATGGGTCATATCATCTAAAATCACCCAATATTACTGTTCTTCCCATCTGTATGGTGCTTATGTGATACCCAAGTCTGCCCAATAAGACCAAACTCCCCAAGAACAGCATCCATCGCTGTTATGTTCCAAGCACCATCACAATGTTAGCTCAGGAAGGGTTCAGGATGAGGAATACAAACACGAAGGCACAGGAAACAGGAAGTGCACCTTCCAGGTAGGGAGTCAGTTCCACAGGGACCTGGGAGTCAGTTGGATGAACTCCATTACAGAAAGATACTCTGAGTTAGTGTCCTTGGGGGTCCTTACAGCTTCACTTGGTGCCTAGTATTCTTTTCGGTGATGATCTGAACATATCTTGTCTTTCTGTGGCTGCTTAGCCTGAAAATACTTGGATGGATTTTTTTTCATCAAATTCCAAGGACATGTTTGGAATTATGAGATCTAAATAGAGATTTCAAGGCATATGTGACAGAAATTCATTTTAGGGGGCTCTTGGGAACAATTCAGCTGAGAAGCTAGTAATCCTCCAGAGAAGCTAAAATTGAAACTTAAAAGTCATTTACACAGAGAGACATACCACATACTCTGAAAGGCTGTAGATAGGAACAACAAGGCTCATATGTGAAGCTAAAGAAAGTCTGCAGAATACAGAATCCAGATTTCTGTGGCTCGCATGGGCTGCTCTGGGACTGAGTTCTCTTTTACTTGTGGGGATGTATGTAGCAGGGTTTGTGCATACACATACATTCCTGCAGTTGTGAAGGCCACAATCTGATGTCAAGTGTCTCTGTCAGTTGCTATTCTGGTGTCACACACCTAGGTGTATCTGAGAAGTCAGACTCTTAACCATGAAAATGCCTCCATCAGATTGGCTTCTAGGCACAGTCATGGGGCATTTTCTTGATTAATCATTCATGTGGGAGGGACTAGATCCCTGGGGTCAGTGTTAGCCCTGGGCAGGTGGTTCTTGATTGAACAAGGAAGCAGGCTGAGCAAGTGATGGGAGGCAGGACAGGAAGCAGTGGTCCTCTTTGGCTTCTGCTTCAGTTCCTGTCTCCAGGTTCCTGCCCTGACTTCCCTCAGAAACGGAATATGACCTGAAAGCTGTAAGGTGGAACACATGCTTTCCTCTTTAAGTTGCTTTTGGTCCTGGTGTTTATCACAGCCATAGACACCTAACTAAGACAATCGTGCTCCACCTTAGCTTTTAAGACAAGATCTCTCATTGAACCTGAGACTCTCTGGCAAACCTGGTTAGCTAAGCATCCCACCAATCCTCCTGTCTTCACCTCCCCTGTGCTGGAGTCATTGCTACTCAGGGACAGGCCCAGAGTTTTCCCAAGTCACTGAAGATGTGAACTCAGGTCCTCACACTTTGTACAGCAAGCACTTTCCCAACTGAGACATCTCCCCACTGACTTGGATTTTCCTAAGAGGTGGCTACATAGTTATTGGAACATCCACAGCAATCCCCACGTGCGATAACAATAATAGGGCTACAAAAAGATCAAAGCTAATTTCTCATCTAAGTAAAACCCCTTTGCGGTCTGCACTCATTTTTGGAGCAAAAACCAAAGCAAACCAAACCAAGCAACATATACGTGGCTGCTTGATTACAAACTGAAATGCTAGAAAATTCTACAGAGTGAAACTGGGAAATACTTCCATTGTCTGGCTATCTCTGTGAGAATAAACACACTTGACAATTTTATGTGTATACATTTTCCTTTATACACACACACATGTACGAGTCCATACATACATACCGTACTGTGAACACCCTGTCACTTTACCTTTGGTGGAAGACTAAATGATCTATTTTTAATTTAAAAACACATCTTAGAACTTATAATCAAGATAAAAGCATGGATTTTTCTATCCGGAAGCACGAAAAAGAGGAGCTTTAAAAAGCTACCAACCCACTGCATCTTAGCTATAGGATTTATAATCAGCACCACAGTAAGGGAGACGAGGCGGTTTCCTTTTGCTTCAGTAAGTGCTGTCGGATTGATTAAAGGATCTCTAAATAATTAACTCTTTCCAGATGGTTGCATTTTAAATGCATGTTGTTTACAGTGCATTTCACAGGTCACCGGCCCTTGGCAATATCCCACTTAACCCTCGGAGAAAATTTATGCAGTTAGAGGGCTGACGCTGAAGGAACAAAACTCTGGCTCAGAGAACGTAGGTGACTTGACTGAGGATACACAGCGAGGAAACAGAAGAGTCAGGCCCGGAGCTGGTGAGCTAAATTCAGATCCTTTCCTATACAGCTGTGTAGCAATCACCTGTTCGATTGTGGCCACTGCACCCAGAAAACATAGCTAGGTGATTTTGATGCAGTTTTGATTTTATCTAACTGGAATATAAATTTAAAGCAGAAGTATAATAAATGTATTTTTTCTCAAATACAAGGTGTATTGTTTCATTTAAACTGCAATTAAATTGTATTTTTTTTTTTTTTTTAGAAATTCAGTGCCAGAACACAGATACACTGAAAGTTTCAAACACACAGGAGAGTTTGCACAATTCTGTATGAACTCAAAAAAAATAATAAAACTCATTAATAAAATCTTCATTGTATGTTGAATGAACATTTTAATCAATACCATTTTAAATAAAATGTACATTTATAGTTTTCTACTTTTAAAAATGTGGTTACATGATATTAGAATTATATGTAGAATGGACGTTTGCTTATTGCTCAGTACAGGTCTGAGGTACTTTGTCTCATTGTTTCTTTGGCTTCTGGGAGAGCTGTGCCTGGAAGTCTTGTTACTCTTACTGCATAATTAGATAACTCAGAATATTCTAAAAATCTTTGCCAAGATAAAGAAGATCGCAAGCCAGCACCAGCCGGAGGTGATTCCCTTCACTACCGAGAGTGCGTGTCCGCAACATTCTGAGCATATTTCACTCCAAATGAAGACAATCCCTACATCTTAATCGATAAGCTTCCCGGAGACATTCTCTGTGCTCTGATCAAAGCCTGTTGTTGGTGTGTTTTGACAAGATTCACCTTTCTCTGTGACCTCGTTCATCAGGCAGCTTTAGGGAGCAGTCCCTAGGTGCGCCTCAAAATGAAATGAAAAAGACCTTTCCCACCACAGTTCACAACCGTTTTCCTCACAAGCCTCTAAACACCGCCCTCTCTCTACCAACTTCCATTCTCAAAGAAAGAACTAAGGTGCCGACCATGCATGCTTCCGGGAGAGCAAGGATATCCAGAGTGATTAAGTGCCAGATCAAGGTACACTGCTAAGTCTCAAGGCTCATGAATCTTCACGATGACGATCCCACTATTAATGATGGCTACTATTAGTTTCTCTTGTGTCAATAATCTAGAAAGAAGATTTGAGCCTCTCTCTCTATCTGAACCTGAGTAAACTTTTTTAATGTTTATACTTTCATAGGCCCTCAAGATGTTTGCTAGATGTTTCATCTCGCAAAGACAGTCTCAATATAAAGTCCTGGATCTCTGTCAGAAGCCAAAGACAATGTGGGTGTGACGGCTGCACACTTACAGAATTGGGTACTTTGTCTTTAGGTGAGGGTCTATGATTTTTGTTATTCGGTCAAACTAACCCATCACTTTGGCTTGCAGGGTAGTGAAACTTCTGGCGAATCTTTTCGGCCTTATGCTGTGGTAGTTAACGCAAACCAGGGCATTTAAAATAAACCCACAGTGCCATCCTGCTATACTCACAACTTAAAGATGGCACAAGAATGCCAATGTAGCTTTTGAGAATTCATAAGAAAGTGGTAAGAAATAATCAATGAACTGCCTCTTAAGCTAATCTGCAAATGAGAGAAGGGCAGCCACTGGGGATTTTTCTTCTTACAGCAGCTCACAGGAGGTCAAGAAGAGAGCCAAAAGGTTAAGCAAACATTTACACGAAACCTAATTCCTGGGCACATTAGAATCCCAAGAACTCTGAACCAATTTAGAGATGTGTATTGACAAGCAAAAGGTCAGGCTGAGAAGCCATGGAGAAATGACACGAAATGAGGGTACACACTTCTTTACAGCTCCAGGTAAGGCAAGGCTCAGTTCTGCAGAATTCTATGTACACAGGTGAGCTAATGTGCTACGACCACACTTGATTGGATATTTTCAGTATACAATATTTGATGTAACATATTTAGAAGAAAAGAAAATTGATGTCTATGTATATTTGAGTTACGAAAAAAGACAATAATGAGAAATGAATGAAAAAATAAATAAACTTTTTTTTCCGGGAACACAAATTTCTGGGTATATGACTGAGAATGTTTAGCTAAGATTGCTGAGAGCTCTACTATTACTGGCTGGTCTACTGTTAACTTGAGAAGAGGAAACCTAATTGAAAAAATGGCCCTAATATGACTGGCTAGTAAGCAAAGTCTGTGGGACATTTTCTTCATTAATGATCCATGTAGGATATCTCAGCTCACTGAGTATGGAAAGACCCCTGGGCAAGTGGTTACTGAGGGCATAAGGAAGAAGGTCTAGCAAGCCATAAAGAGCAAGTCATTAAGTAGCATCCCTGCATAGCCCTTGCTTCTGCTTCTGTTCCTGCTTCTAAGTTCCTACCTTGAATTTTTGCTTCAGTTTCCCTCAGTGACGAGTATAACCTAAATGGTATAAACTGGAATAAACCATTTTCCCAAGTTGCATAGACCTTTTCCCCATCAAGTACCTCAATTCTCTGATCTCAGGTCTCTCACTCTTCCTCTTATTTCTTGGTGGCTTTTCCTCCAAGTAGAATGGCTTGTAGAGCCTTCTCCAATATACATTATTCGCCTTATTGAGAACAAATATAATTAAATTATCGAAATAGCATATCATTTCAAGTCTATTAAAGTGAATGGCCATCTCTTCCAAAAGATAATCTACATAAACCCAAGTTCTTCCTTCTTCACATCGCTCAAGCAGGGTGTTTGCTTCCTCATATGTTATCTTATGGCTTTGTTCTCTTCTGCATTAGATTACCATGATCTCACTCATGAAGCTTTCTTCCATGTCTATATGGAGAGGCATTAATGCCTGGTACCAAATTACACCAGCACTAAACTGTAGGCAAATGCCTTTTCTGTTATGTCAGCCAAATGTTTCTAAAGATATAGGTACTCACTAGAAAGAAAAATACTGATTAAATGTGATATTTTTAACACGTTACTATAATTTTTCTCATAATAATGTATTGTTTAAAACGTCCCGTACTCCTTTCATGAAAAATGGACAGGGTGTCTCCATCCTGTACTACTTGAATATGCACATCTTGCTCTGGCTCTGCTTCCCCCTTTAAATGACGACTTATTTCCATAAGATTATTTGAATAGTAGCACTTAAAGTGGCTCACTATACAGGCTATGGGGCAGACGGAGCCATGGCTACCTTGGTATTAAGTTTTTGCCTTAGGCAAGGCTTCAACCACAAATTTTGTTGTTTAAAAAATATATATATCATTACCTACCTTGTAGTATTTCTGTGGTGTTTAAATGAGACCATAGCTGTAAGGACATAGAACCCACTGGCCATTTAAAGAGTACTCTATACATGTAATGCAAACCATTCTGCCCCAAAGCACCTGTAGATTCGCTTAGTTAATTATTCATAGCTATACTGCTTTGTATGTAAGGGTAGACATCATTGTATGGGAAAGGAACCTGACCCTATAATGTCTTGCATTCTAGTGATACCACAGAGAGAACTTCAATGTGAGCTCGCATGTCTTCAACCCTCATAGTGAGGTTGTCATTTCCACATTATTACCAATGAGGTAGATAAAGATAGCTTTTCTTTAAAATGCCATGAGTCAGATCCAGTTGTATCCTTTCCCATGTGTCATTTTTATTTGACATTTACTGTGATCCTAAGACTGCTATTTACTATACTGCATATGTTTAAAAAATCAGAGAGAAAATAAAGGTAAAAGTTTAGCAGAGTGGAATCAAACACTCAGGAGTAGCTAGCTAGTAAATGGGTGTCAGTTCGATCTTGAGGGGAAAATGGTTTATTTCAGAGTTAAAACAGTTAAATTATAGAAAGCATTTTTCAAATATATCTATTTGTAGTTGATAACATGAGTAATTTCTTCTTTAAATTATTTTCCACATGCAGATTAAAGGTTACAAATTAACAGTTAAACACATTAGATAAAAATCATCTCTTATAAAGCACCAATATAGATATCAATTAAATCATAAATTAGATATACCTTTTGACTTATCTGAAAATTAGAGAATTACTACACTATTAAAGAGTTTTAAACTACTGGGTCATCAAGTAATTAGGAACCTGTCAAAGCTTGTTATGTTATCACGCCTTGGTTACTCTTCAGAATATTGCTTGCTACTTCTGGCCTGGATGAGATGTAGTTAACATGCAGCTTCAGTCAACAAAGGTTCAAAGGGGACAATTTAATTATGACTCTGTAACTTCTTAATTTTCAATTATTATGACACAGGGGAACTGCCCTTGAGAGAGGGCAGTTAAAAGACAATTTTCACTCAGAGAAAATGGTAGAAATAGATGAATTTGAGTAAGAATATTTACTTTTCATGTAGTTTTAAAGGTTGAAGTAAGACAATAGAATCTGAAAATTGCACAAGGCATATGGGCGCGCGCGCGCGCACACACACACACACACACACACACACACCAATTTTACACTTGCATTGAAGAACACTGTCAGTTCTATGGACCACTACTTTACAGTGCTGTGTGATGTTACATGCTTTCCTTTTAAGGAAAAATAATATAGAAATGGAGGGGTTAAATTAAACTAAAAAGAGTTTTTCTATGACCAACATCTCTCAGAAAATAGTGTATAAAATAATTCAAAGGAGATAACATCCCAAATTATATATTTTGTTTTGGCATAATATTAGAGTTCAGTGGAATAGTATCTGGAATATTTGTCTTCACATTATGCAGAAAAGTCCTCCCAGGGAGTCAGCACACACAGGTGTTCTAGATGTACCATTGTTTGCTCTGGGCCATCCATCCACTCATCATAACACCTATTTACTCCCTTGTACATGGTTTGAGTTAAAGGATTGCATAGACCAGTAGATTTCCTGTGATAAATGAGATCCTTCAAACTTAACCAGGGCCAAATTGAGGGGTTCCATTTGCTTCTCAAAATACTTTGCTTTGCTTCTGCTCAGTCTGAGCTCTTGGTGCATACCATCAGTCCCCGAGATGCTCACATCCAGAAGCAAGGACATGCTGGTGATTCCTTTTCCTACTTCATCTCCCTCATTCTAGTCACCTGAAAAGTTTGAAGGCTCAACGTCTGCTCCTAGGCACCGCTGAACTCTTCTCCCTTCTCACAAAGGCTGCGTTTGGGATCATTTCCCACCAGCAGTCCTGCCTCAGAATGTCCCAGCATTCTGCTTGTTTTCACCTTTGTTCATTATTCAGATGACTGTCAAATATAAGGAGTTTTTGCCAACTTTTGTCTCAGAACATTCTGGCACATTTCCTGTGGCTCTCACATTAATACTAAAACCAGTTTCTGAAAGCACATACCTTTAACTGTGAAGAATATGCAACAGGGTATCTGCAAACAAGTATACATCTAATTGTAAAGAACACACAACATGCATCTGCAATCTGGAGTGTAGAGTGTTTCTGGTAAAGAATTAAGGAGATACTTTATAATCGGACAAATAAAACACTAAACAAAAAAAAAGATTAGTAAATTGAGCTACATTAAAAACTAAAACTCTACTCATTAAAAGACACCATTAACAGAGCATGCTGCTTACACAGACTTTTAGTAACATACAGAAGAGTCATGTTATGTATAATATATAATTCACATGTGATATACATATATAATTATGTATGTATTTAATATAAGATTCAGATTATATAGTTTATCTAGTATATGATATATAATATGAGTATTGTATATGTGTATATGTATATGTATAATTATATGAATATCTACATGAACATATATATGTGTGTATATATCTGTATACACACACACACACACACACACACACATACACACACACATATATATATATATATGCCAGACCTGCAAATCAATGCAAATAGCAGAAGCAATGCAATAAAATATGGACTAGTAATAACATCAGCCAGTTTTGTAAAATATCTTATTCCTTTGTCATGGTAGTAGATATGCATTTTGTGATAATTCATATTTGAGGTAAAATTTATGATATGGGCTTTCTATTTTAATAAACATTACAAAAGTTAACATAGCCAAATACTTTATGACATAAGATAACTTCCTTGGAATCTAAAGTAATGTGGCCTAGTTTCAATACTTAATTATTGTTACAGTAATCTGCCCAACCTTATTCATTTTTTCCTATTAAATGGTAGGCATATTTCACTTTTCCTTATAAGGTGATATTAGCAGAGCAGATGTGCATAAGGACTGTGTGATTATATAGAGGCCTGTCTCTCTCTCATCGTGGAGCAGCCGTTCTTCTGCCAGTGCTCCTGCTTACACAGTGGTACTTTATACAGATAGAGAGACCTTGGCGTTGCCCTTTGTAAAAGATGAATAAACAAAGAATAAACAAATAAGGATATTAATGTTTTAAGTGTCACATTTAATTTGAAAAGCAGGACAACGAGATCTTCACTGAACGCAGAGGCAGGATGAGATGAGACATGGAGACCAGAGTGGATGCTGTGACCAAGTGGAACGCAATTGAGAGGACTGCTGGGATCACTGAAGAAACAGCCTCCCTCCCTCAGTGAGAATGGCAACTCCACCGTCCATGGGCCGGTTCTCCAGGCAGCAAAGGCAGTGAACACAGTCTCCAGAGAAGGTTTTAATTTCATTTGCTCCATTTTAATGCTCACTGGCATCTTTGGATTCAACACTAACACAAGTCAGGGATAGCTGAGCCTTAGATGAACTGCTTAAAAGCTGAATGTTTGGGGGTGAACAGATGGACCAAAGGTTAGCCACACTTGCTACTCTTGCAAAGATCCTGGATATAGTTCCCAAGATCCACATGGCAGTTTCTAACCTTCTGGAACTCTAGATCCATGGATCTGATGCCCACTTTTCTAGACATCTGACACATACACAGTAAACATACATATATGAAGGCAAAACACTCATATACATATAATAAACATAAAGAGATCTTTAGAATGGTCTTTGTGTGTCTGTCGCCAGGCCAGGGCTTACACATGGTCTTAGGAGCTTGTTGTGTTCTGAACCCAGGCAAGGGGAGCAATTTATGCATGACTTGCAGTGTACATATGAGCAACAGTATATGCACAAGGAGCAGTGTATGTCTGAGGAACAATGTATGCATGAGGAGCAGTGCATGCATGGGGAGCAGTGCATGCATGAGGAGCAGTGCATGCATGGGGAGTAGTGCATGCATGAGGAGCAGTGCATGCATGAGGAGCAGTGCATGCATGAGGAGCAGTGCATGCATGGGGAGCATTGCATGCATGGGGAGCAGTGCATGCATGGGGAGCAGTGCATGCATGGGGAGCAGTGCATGCATGAGGACCAACGTATGTAGGAAGGCTATTTCCTCAAGGAGCATGCTTTGCAGGTTATGCTAATTCTAGTTTAGACACACATGTGAATTCTCAGCATGCACGGAGAAGGAAGATTATCCATGACCAGAGAGCAAAATAATGAGAAACAAGACCAAAGGAGGCCTTTGGGCTTAAACAGTAAGGCTTCACTCACAGGAACTGTGGGGAAAAATGAATTTAAAACACTAAAAATGTTCCAATCATCTCAGAGTTATCAGAAAAAGTTAAAATACCCTCCTCACCCTACCCCAACCCCCCAAACAGAAACAGAAACAGAAACAACGTAACCCATTACAACAAATATCCTCCAGGTACACCGAGTAAGTCAGATGAGAAATTCAAAACTGTCCTTCACTCCGCAAATGAACAGATGTAATTAGATTTCACCAACAGGCCTTGCTCCAGGGCACAGGAGGAAGGGGTGAGCAGTCCTAATTGGAAATATATATGGTATTCAGTTCAGGCTGGAAAGCATTCACGATTAAAATAATTTGCCCAGATGTATTTTTAAAGCATTTAAAATGCATAAGGTACCATCAGGAGACACTTCCAAGCCACCAGGAGAAGGGGGCTTTGGGACTGGAGATGTGTTCAGGGGGCTCTCGCTGAGCATGCCTTTGACCAGACTCACATTTGATTCTGGTTGAATGTGAAGTTAGAGGAGCAGGAAACAGTGCTTAATCCTCTGTATTCCACAGAGGGGAAGAAAAGAAATCTCAGTTGGCCCTGATTATGATTTTCCATCACAGTGATTCAACCCTGGATGGAATGCTTCTGTTTGCTCCTGAGCATGGTGGGGAGGAGCAAAGGTCAGGGCAGAGAAGCCACCAAGGAAACAGAGCAACCCAATGAGGCTTTCACAGTTAGCAGGTGATGAATGAAGGGCAAAGAGGAGCCCACGTCCTCTGTAATAGGGTGATAATAGGCGGCTCATTTGGGCTGCTGTATTCCGCTTCAGCATGTGTCAGCTTTTCCATTACGCAGGCAGCTTTTCAGGAAGGTGATAATTCAATTCAGGGGTAAGGAAAAATAAGAGGAAAGTAAATTAACTGCAGGCTGAGACTTAGCAAATAAGGAACTCCATTTGGGTATGCGGAGCCCAAGAAAATGCAAAAGCAGATCACATTTAATTCTAAGTCAGAGATGGCTATTCTTTTGCATTAAGACCTACATACATACTTACATATACACATACATGTGTGTGTGCATATATATGCATGTGCGTGTATTCATTCTTCACACTGCTCCTAAATACAGGGCGCAGAGACTGCAGAATTTCTTCACCTTCAAACTTACCCAGCCCATATTCCAAATGTCCAGTACCAAGAGTAGGCCTATTGTAAGTTCACTGCCTAGGGACCCGACTTCCCTGTCCAGATCCCTGTCCTTACACCAACACAAAGCGTTATCACCCAATGTTGTAACTGTTCAATGGGGCTGTCACTGTGTGCTCATCCCCTAACAACTCTGGACGATTTCAACCACGCCCTCTCAGGCCTAGAGACCAGATGCTCAGCCATATTTGCTAAATGAATGTTAAAGACATTCTTTGCCACTTCTAACGTTCTCGAGTGTTCTATTAGTTTTTTCCTACCCACTGTCCCTTTGAACTCCATCTCATCCTCTGCCAGGAACTCTGTTTCTAACTCCAAATGGCCAGCCCTAAATATACATATACAAATGATTAACATAAAATGGACTCCCTGGGAGTATTTTTGTACAAATGTGCATGCAGACATGTACATGTGAGTGTTTGTGTATGTTTGTGTTTGTGGGGGGGGCAACAAAACTAAATAAGTCACAATTTAAGAAGGAATGGGAAAATACAGGAGTTGAAAGGGATGGACCTGATGTTAGTACAGTACCTATGCATGAAACTCTAAATAATAAAAAATAACCTATTTTTTCAGAAGTATCAAGACATTACTCAGAACACAGGTTCTATAGTAATGTTTTTGTTATCACTAGATAACACTGGAAACTACTAGAAGACATATATCCCATTAGATGGTGGCCTCTCATATGTTTCTTGGGCTGAAGTGGGCATCAGTGCAGATTTAAAATCAAAACCCAATGACAAGGTGGTCACCTGTAGTTGGTCCAAAACAATCTACAAGGAACTCTCTAGGATTCAGGCCTTTGTCATAGGAGTGAGTAAATGCAACCTCCTTTTGCAGTTTGTCCTTCCTGATGGCCTATCCCACAACACAAAGTAGTAAGCACGACCAGTTCTGGGATGTTAATGTGCTGTGTTGTCAAATTTGTCTAGTATCCTCTGGTTCCTTGGAACTGACTGCTGTACAGTTTTTCTCCATCTGACAAACCTGAATGGTGTGAGCAAAATGACATACCAAGCACAGGACCAGAACTGCAAATACCCCAATGTGTGTTTCACATTGAGAAGTGAGGCTCAGGGGCACTGGGAAACTTTCACACCTCAGGGCCTAGGTTGGGAGGCATGTGGAATTAAATAATAGCTTAAAGGTTCATCTTGATGGAGAATTCTCAAATTTAGAGATTGTATGCATAGATCACCATAAGGAATCCTTTGAATTTCCCAGAAAGTAAAATAGACTTGGACAACCCTAGAAAATTGTGTGTGTGTGTGTGTGTGTGTGTGTGTGTGTGTGTGTAGAAAGGCTTGAAAACAAGCAGGCTAGACAAAGAGAAATAAGCAAGCAAGCATGTGTGGATTATTCATGGCGCTCCTCTTTACATTTAAAGACATCCATCAATTCTTCAGTGGGAATCAATTATGACAAAATAGTCATAAACACTCTTACTTGTATGCCAAGTTTACTCATTTGCTTTAAGCATTAATCCTCTATGTACATTATAGAACACAGTGAAACAAGGGATCCAAGGGAAAAAAGTCATCTCCTAAATGAACCAAAAGTAAAACATGTACACAGTGTGATGATACCTCTATTCCTACTGCATGAAGGAAGAAACAACCTGATATCCAGAAAGGCTTATACCCAAAGCCTTAGTATATGCTTGGAAATGTTCCTAATTCATCTAAATGCAAACTCAAAATTGCAAGACTCTTTCCACCAATAACTGAGTGAGGGCAAACTATTAATCTGGAATGTGATAAAGTCCAGACCACCATATTTTAACAAGAACAACAACAATAAAAATGTGGAAACTTAGTCCCCTAAATTGCCATGTGTGCTGAGCTTGTACCGGGTTCACATAACGATAAAAGCAATGATCCTGTTCATTCCAAGAGGGCTCTTTAACACCAGTCTTACCCACCAGGGCTTTGCTCTGGTGCTCAGAAGGGTTCAGGGAGCAGACAGAACCCTGTGCTATGTCTAGGTAAGGACTCCATAGGCCTGCTCCTTCTCTTATATGTATGAGAACACATTAACAGACAAGGTGGATAAAAAGGCATTGCTTGAGGAATGATCACCATTCTTATTTTTGTAGTAAGAAATAAACCATCCATACATTATTGTTCAATAGTCTCTAGGGACTATCTTTTTATGTCATATCCATATCTCATCAGGACCCAAGAGAACTTATATATATACAAACACATGACATATTGTGTGTGTGTGTGTGTGTGTGTGTTTATGAAGGTGCTGTCCCCTGAACTTTCACTAAACTTTAAACTAAAAATTAGAGTTCAGACAAATTCTCAGCTATCAGTTCTTGAACATGCTAACTACTCTCCCTTTTCTGTAGAATGAGGATGATTGAGAGTTGTAGCTACTTCATTAGGATATAACAAGAACTGAATAAAATGTGTAACATCCTATCCCAAGCACCTAGCATATCGAGTTCATTGTAATGAGTAAGAAAATAGAGAATGGTATAAGCAAGGATAAAATGATTCTGTATGCAACCTGCCAGGCAGGTTACCTGTCAGTCAGCAGCAACATTCAGCATTAAAGATTAAGCCTACACATGGCAAAGCCCTTGAAGTAGTATTGACTGCCTCAATGCACAAAGGGATTTCTAGAAAGATTTTAAGAAGAAGAAAATCTGACAACATCATGTATATGGTTATAAGTTCTCATGATATAATGAGGTCAGGAGAGATCTCTGTGCTGAGAGATGTCCTCAGATTGACTTCATAGCATATAGCGTAGACACTATAGAAACAGCTCTAAGAGAAAGTGGGTAAAGATGGAGAAGCAAGTCATGAATCCTGGTTCTGCTATGCGCTTGTAAACAAGCCACCAACCCACTCTTGACCCTGTGTCCCAACATCTATAACTGGCTGGTTTATAAGATAGTTGGCATGATTCGGAGCAAGGGTGCTAAAAGTACTCAGGACAATGTCTGATTCACAGTACATGCTGGATAACTGTTGTCCCTGAGGACAACCAATTGCAAACAGAAGCGAAGCCTGCAAACAGATCACACTCTTGGGCTGGCAAGGCAGCTCCACAGGTAAAGACACCTGCTGCACAAACCAGATGACCTGAGTTTGATCACTAGAACATGAGTTCACAGTGGAAGGAAAGAATTGACTTCAAAATACATTCTCTCACCTCCACATACTTGCTATGGAATGCGCAACCTTCCTTCTCCTTCCTCCTGTTTCTCTTCTTTCCCCTCCCCCTTCGTGCCCTTCTCCCTCCTCCTACAGCTGAATACACATTAGAATTTAAAAAGACACCACTCACTTCTGGGGATCAAAAATTACACTTCTAAATTATTCTGATGTAAATCAAAGAGGTACCTGGATGGCAGCACACATGTATCCAATCATGGCAGTATCCTGAACCTTGTAAAAGCCATTTAAAGAGGAAAGCATGTAAATGTATCTACTCCAACTGGGCTGTCACATCAAACAAAAGGTCCCCATGCCCTTGTTGAATTTTAAAATTGTGGACAGAATTCAGCGTGAACAATTGCTCTGATCATTAAGGATCTGAATATGAATTCTGAGTTGATTGCAGTTCACCAGTGCCACCATTGTGCTATAAATAGAATTAAATGTCACAATTGTATTTTTCCTGATCTTCCAACAGAACAGTAGTATATACTTCATTAGAATGGTTAATAATGGTTAACATCCAAAAAATCAAAACATCTTAAAGAACTGATTCTAGATCTTCCGGTCACAGCAGGTACCCAGCATTTCTGATTTTGAAAACACTAGAAATACCATCTTCAGACAGTCTAACCTCAGGGGCAACATGATGTTGTGATATCTAGAAGGTTCTAGCATTACAAACGCACTTCTCTATGTGCAAATTTCCTTTGCCAAATATAACGCTAGTGGAGAATCTATATCTTCCCTTTTTGCCTTCCCCAGACCTTGGCTTTCCTATCTATTGTCCTAATTTGCTTCTCTATTGCTGTGGTGAACACTGACTAAAAGCATCTTGGGTAAGGAAAGTGCTTCTCTGGCTTATACTTCTTCAACATAGTCTACCTACCACCCTGGGAAGCCAGAAGAGTAATGTAGCAGCAGAGACCCAGGAGAAAAGCTGCTTACTGGTCTGCTTGCTCCAGCTTGCTATCTTTGTTGCTGTTGACAGTGAATGTCATTTAATTAAAGACAACCATGACAAATCCATTAACTATCATGTGTATCGCATGTATTAATGACTGAATGTTTTTAAAGACAAAGGTTGGCATAAGTGTAGCTTTTGATAAGCAATGGATTTGTCATGGTTGTCTCTCATCTATATCAGGCCCACCTACCCATGGATGGCACTGCGCATACTAGACTGGGCCCTACCCTGTCAATCAGCAATCAAGAAAATGCATCACAGACATGCCCACAGGCCAGTCTGATGGAAGGAAATCCTCAGCCGAGATTCCCTTTTGCCAGGTATATTTAAGTCTGTATCAAATTGACAAAAACTTTGACATCCATAAAGCCTTAATTTAAATATTTACCATACTCATCCTCTAGGGCCACTGAAAGAATTAAGGAAATTGACAGAGAACTAAGAAGACCTATAAACATTACTACTAGCATTTTATAAAAGATTATGTTGGTTTCCTATTGCATAGAATAAGAAATGTTTATACAGCCATCTAAATCAATATATTTATTAAATAACATGAAAATGTATGAAGACCTTTAGAAAAACACTGAGGAGCAAAGAAGTTTAATCTCAAAGAGTATGGACAAACTGATAAAGCAGATGGCACTGATAAAAGTGAAGACTTTTGAAGAAATTGAGCATTGTCCCCAAATAAATACATTTATATTACTGTCATTTCATCTCTATTTTTCATGTCTTAAACATTGAACAACATCTTTTAACCTTCCTAATACTTTCAACTTCTCTGAAATTCTATGATATAGATTTTGGATATGCAACTGATATAATTTAGGTTTTCTTTTGCATCAAAATATTTCTAACCATCCCTCAGTGTAGAACATGGCTACTCAGTAAACTGTCAACACCTCTAAAATTAGAGGCAGGGTTGTTTTTGGAATAATGTAAGGCAGAAGGGCTATCTTGTTACAATGTATTGCCTGTAAAATCATTCTCTGTCACCTGAGATTTTTCCTAATTCACTTATCAAGACACATTCTTCAAGAAAGAGAATATTGAGATTGTGTAATAGTGAACCACAAAAGAGGGCACAGCTAATCTAGTATTGTACAAAGACTGATTGCCAGCCAGGGTTGTTAAAGGATCAATGGTATTGAAGGAATGAGTTGTGCTGAGCAGAATATTGACCATTGAAAAGAATGATAGACAATTGCAGCCCCCGTCCAACACCAGTGCTAAAATGGCCACTGCTGTACGGTGTCTCAGCCCATTCCCCTTTGAAAGTTCTTTTATGTTTGATTACAGCCTTTCCCCTCCTTAACTATCTTTTCTCAAGTGGTTCCTTCATAATCTTAATGACAGCAAACAGCACTATCCAGCAGATGGAAAAACATATCACTTACATTGTTAGCATTATTAGAACTTTACATCCTGTATGGAAAGCTCTATAGGAGAATTTAGGCAAATGTGCTTTGCAAAACTGCCATTGAACATTACTTAAAATGCAAAAAGCTACAGTTGTATATCATTAGGGATACTAATATAAATTCCTCCAAAGTCCACGAATGAAAGAAGTTATGTTTCTCTAGATGGTGTGCAATTCCCTGTTGCCACATGTACCATGCAATGCAGAACATGTTGTTTTATGCTTACAAGCTTAGCTATTAGCCAGGAGTACAATCCATGCACAAAGCCCATAATAGAACTTAATGTTACAAAGAAAACCATCTCCTGGCACTTTTGTGATTTTTATGAGATTTCTACTCGAAATGGGAAATTTCCCTATTGAGTAAATGTTTTGAACTGAAATTCCAGGTAAATTGGTAGAGAGGAGAAATATGCCCTTTTCTCTTCAGATTGCCTGTAACGATCATAATGTATTCATTGTTGTGTCCATTTCTTTCATCCGATAATCATGTCCAGAAAGAAAGATCCTCACCCAATTCATTTCTGCACAGTCTGAAGCATCTGGGTTAAAGTGTCAACCAAGCACAGATGTCTTGATAAAATGATGATTTGAGAATAGGAAGAGGAAAGCAGATGAATTTAAATATTAACACTTGTGTGACATGTATTGTGAATAGAGCCGCAGCTACCTGTCTATGTTCCACAAATAAAATCATATGCCTGGATCTTTCTCCAGTTTTCTCATTGAAGCACGATGTTTCATATTGGAATCCAAAAGTTTAACTTTAAATTTTATTTCTGTTCCTATATATGGCTCTAGCACATTCAGTGACATTTCAGAAAGTTTGCTTTGACTTTGGCCAGATATAGGCCATAGACTCCTTTTCAGACCACTCTGATGAAGAGGAAGCAGCTAACTCTCAAGGACCTGGGTCCCCAAACCAGGCCATGAATGGGCAGTAGTTCCTGGAACTTGGTGACAGCCATTGAATCTCAGCCCTTGCAGGCCATCTGCTGAGATCACATCTGAACTTGATTCCTACTCACACTAGAGTTGAAAAGCACTCATCAAGAACACGGTGAAGGAAGTGTGTTGCACTAACAGACAGCATCGAGATCACCATCATTTGGACTCTTGTTAGAAGCAGAATCTCAGGTTCTGCTCTAGACCCTGAACTCTTGTTAGAGGCAGAATGTTAGTTTCTGCTCTAGACCGGCTAAGCAAGCTTCTGGAGGAGCAGGGCTCAGGACAGGTATCTTAATAGGCTTTCCAGATGATGCTCAGGCTCACTAAGCTTTAGAAGCACTGATCGAAAGCCCCATGCTGACAACAGTTGAAAGGGTAGCTCTGGGCTTACATGGAAAGTTGAAAGGTTAGACCTAAGCCACAGTATTTAGTATCTCTTCTCTAGAGAGAAAAACTGACTCATGACTATGGTGCTTTAAGACCATACATATAGGACTCTTCAGGAAGTCAAATTGGAACTAGGAATAAGGAATAAAGGTTGAACAACCACATGAAGGAATGGGGGAAGAAGCAATATAAGAAAAAGATTAAACCCTATGCAGACAAATGAGTGTGAGGTATATTATAAGTTTTCAAGCTGAGTAACTAGCGAAGAGAATGGCTTAGCAATCCTTCTCCTTCTGAACATAATAGTCCTCACTTGTGGGAGAAAATTTAAGATGGCTGGTGAATGCTTAAAACTGAGCACTGGCCAGAACTCCAGGTACACCCTGAATTTTCAATATATGCATACCTATGACAAGGATCCATTTACAAATCAAGCACTGCAAGAGATTACTAGTGATAAAATGGAACAATGAAAACCATACATTGTAACAAAAGTTAGACTGTGATTTCTCCCCTCAACTCTCATAGCATCCATCAAAGTGTGAGGGAGCGGACATATAGTGTTGGTAGGAATATAAATGATAAGCATTTTTGGAAGGCACTTTGATGGTACCTAATGAAATACTAAAATATTTTTTCACGCAAATTGGTCTGGTAATTCTGTTTATGGGAAGGTCACCTGCAGTGGTAACAGGTAGCCATTTTTACAAAGTCACAGTACAAATGCTTATGTTTCTTTATTTGAAATAATAACATGGAGAGAATTGAAGCCTGTGCATCCTCTGAGACAGAATAGTTCAGCAAATGTGCTGTGTTCATAGCACAGTTATTTCTAAAAGTATTGACCAGGAAAGCTGTCAATAATATACAGCTCAAGGAGGAAACTGCCTAGCATCCTTTCTTAATGGGCAGAAAAAGAAATGCTTATGTGTGCATCTGTTACATGGACCAGCATCTGGGAAATGGACAACCAGCAGCAGTTATCTTAGACAAGGAGGAAGGAAAATGCCTGCCTTGGTGTGGATACCTGTCACTTTTACCTTAATGTGGTTTTGTGCTAATATATCTTGGGGTCAAGGTGACAAAATCCCAGCCCATAGGTATCCCTTGGTGTCCTAGTTAGGGTTTCTATTGCTTTGAGAGACGCAATGACCATGGCAACTCTTGTCAATGAAAATATTTAATTAGAGCTGGTTTATAGTTTCAGAGGTTCAGTCCATTATCGTCATGTTGGCATGAAGGCAGACATGGTGTTTCTGGAGAAGGAATTGAAAGGTCTGTGTCACAGGCAGCAGAAGCAACAACAAGCCACCCTGGGCATTCTAAAGCATATGAGACCTCAGTGCCTGCCCGTACAGTGATACCCTTCTTTGATCAAGTCCACACTTCCTAATAGTACACTCCCTATGGGCCAAGCATTCAAACACATGAGAGTTTGGGAGCCACTCCTATTCAAACCTCCATACTTGGGACAGTCATTTATGTTCTGAGTATGGCTCATGTATACAGTCAGCTTCTGGTACCTTCAGCCTTCTAATATCTTCCATTCTCTATGTCTTCAGTTTGAAACTAGAAGAGTCCAAAAGATGGAAAAGTTGTTTGTAAGGTCTGAACATAGGTCCTCTGTTCAGAAAGAGCACAAGGGGAAGCTACAGGGATCCTCGGTTCTAGCAGATGAGTAAGAGTAAACACATGACTTGACTAGCTCTTTTCAGATGGCATTAAAATGCACCTGTGACAATGTCCTCAGCATTTAATTCAGTGCTTTACAGGTTTTCTTCTCAAAAGACTTCTCAGATCAAGTACTACTTAAATGTTTAGGTCCATCTGGTATAAGTAGACACTAGATAGATATCTGGTATAAGTAGACACTAGATAGATATACACATGCATACATGTATATAGCATAGGTCTGTGAGACATAGCAGAAATGCACACATATGTGTGTATACATGTATATGATACACTATACATATATACAATATATAGCATGCATACATATAGATATAATATATACATATCATATATGCGTATAATATATGTATATATATGTATATAAACACACATACATATACATATCATATGTGTGTATAATATATGTATATATGTATATAAACACACACACACATACACACACACACACACACACACACACATATATATATATATATACATATATATATATATATATATATATATATATATATATATAATCTCCAGTAGCATACCCAGAAGCAGATTTTACATAAAGATGTTCCTCATATATCTTACATATATTCTCAGCCTTAACATTCTGCCTGGCACATAATTTAATGAAAGACTAAATGAATCTATAAAAGAGTAATGTACATAGTTATCTTTAGATTCTGGGGTTATGGATGATTTTAATTTCCTTTTGTATACTTGCCTCTATTCTCTGAATATTTAGCATCAGAAATAAACAATGAAGCTATTTTTTAAAAAAACTATTAAAACTGTATAAGAAAGCTGTGTGCTACTCTATGATAAAGTGGAACTGTGCTATGCCACAGCTTTCAAAACACTGCAAATCACCTCCCCTCCTCACCCATCCACCCTGTATGCTACTTAAAAAATAGAATAAATTACGATAAAACTCAATATACAAGATGAGCATTAGTCACATGCCCCATCAGGATGATAAAGGAGGTTTACTCTACAATTATATTATATATTTATAAGGAAAAATTTGGAAAGCAGATTCTTTTACATTGATGGATGTATGAACATAAACCATAAGAAATAATAAAAAATTAAGCATCTTTGTTCTCTGTTGCTAAGAATGCACATATGATGTACAGTGCTTCAATTCAGGGGATATATTTATCATGCCTCTAGAGGGTATGTGCACACAAATCAACTGAAAATCCTCTGGGTGTTGCAAACCACCTCTGCATCATTGACTTCTGGGACATTGAAAAAAACGTCTTGGTGTGGATCCGTTCACACTGTTGGCCTTGGCTGAGCCACTTAGGAGAATTTCAAGACATTTAAGGTTGTCACAAATAGGGAATACGACAGTACCTTAGGGGTCAGAGCTAAGGTTACAGCAAGATAACACTGGGAACATCCTCCACGACCAAGGACTCTTGAGCCCTGCTGTTACCACTACTGAGGTAAAAGTACTCCCCCCATCTGTCACAAGGCCCCTGCTGATTGTTTGATATGACTTTATCCTCTACTTCACTTATTGGCTTATTAAATTACCAGTTAGCTCATTGAATTTCAAACATTTTTTTTCTTTTTTTAGTCTTAGAATTTTAGCATAACTATGACCATTTATCTGAAAGATGCTTCCACTCAGTGGACTTGTAATCTATAGTTCAAGTGTAGCTCCTAGGATTGCCATTGGCTCTAGTTTTTGGGACTGAGAGACCACATATCCTAGGTTCAGGTACTCATTGTCTAGTGGAACAAATGAACAACAACAACAATAACAACAACAACAAAAAAGCCCACAGAGAAGTCCCAAGTCCCACTTGCAAGTGGCCTCATTCTACTAGCTACTGTCTGATTTTAGCTGATGAGACAAACAACAGTAGACTTTTGTTGCTTTGCGTCTCTGTACTGTTTATTTTTCCTTGTGAAGTATCTTGCCTCCCATCTCTTCTTAGCTGACTCTTTTGTGCCACTTAGGTCTCTGCTCAAATGTCACCTCCTGAGAGAGGGCATTGGTGATCATTCTGGCTATTGTCTCCTTTCAACTTTCCCCAGCCCTTTGTTATTTCACCCTTTATCTGAAATTATCTTGCTTTCCTGTTTAGTATTTGTCTTTCAAAAAGTGACTTTTAATGACTTTGAGGGCAGGAGAAAATACCCTAGCCTCAGAAGGCCTGGGAGGATGTCACGCTTAAGGACACAAAAGTCACCCTAAAGCCTTTCCTTTCTTATTTCCAGCAGCAATGGGCTGACTTCACTTCTTCACAAAGCACATTTTCTGGGACTATCTGGACATGAGCGTTGCCTAACATAATCTTTTTCTTCCCCATTCCCTTCATCGTTCCTCACCTACCACATCACAATTCCTGCCTCCTTGAACTCTCTCCCCTTTCTCTCCCTGTTCCTCGCCCCTTCCGTGTGTGTGTGTGTGTGTGTGTGTGTGTGTGTGTGTGTAAAATGCTGAGCTCCCTAGAACAGAGCCTTCTGTTCCACTTCTTGGCTTCACTTCATGCTGAGATTTCCTCCCTGTAAGCATGCAACACGTAGAAATGGAGTAATTTAACCCATGAGCAAAACTGGGAAAGATTTAAAAAGAAAATCAAACTAAACATTTTCTCAAACTTTAGCTTGCCAGTTTCTTTCACAAAGTTCTAGCTTCTTGGGCCACCCATCCAATATGCTTCTGCAGATTGTGTGTATGCACCCTAATTCTACACCACCAGTGATACAAAAATCTTCTGCCAAGGGAATTATTTCTAGAGAAAACAACTAAACCATCAGCCATGAGCATGAGAAAGCAGAGGCCCATAATGATGCTTCTGACTAAGACTACTCACCCATATTCACACGTGCACAGGCATGCACACATACTGATGTGCACAGAGACATACATACACATGCATATACACAGAGACTTATACACACATACATTATGTGCATGCACATATGCATATATGCACACACATATGCATGAATGAACGTTGCTCACATGTAGCTACTTGAGAAATGAAACATGTGCATGTCATGCGCCGTGATGCATTATTTTGACACCATCATGTTATGGTTTATGGATGTTTTCCACACACTTTAGTTGAGCTCTCAGTGTAGCCAGCATGGACCATGCCTTGTCCTTGATTCTGTAGAAAGAGGTTTGCAAACCACACCATGAATCGGGCATTGATCACTGACGGAGTCTGATTCTACATGCCAGAAGTGAACTCTGGCTTCCCTTGGACATATTGGCATCCCACACTGTTTTGTTCTTCTATTATTTTACCATTTTCTCTGAACACCAGCAAGTTAAGTATCAGAGAAGGTTTGGAGAATTTTCTCTTCCTAATCCTTCATTAAATAAATGTCTCATTATAGATTTTTTAAATGCTTTGCCCTTCTCTATAAAAAATTTTAACCAGAGCACATAGTATGGAAATTCAGATTCATAATCTGGGCTTCTAAAATTTATAAGGTGACTTTGGAATCAGAAATTCATTTTTGTATCAACCCAGCGGGAACTTTTGAAGCTGTGTTGCATTTGAAAGAGAAAAAAATAACTCAAAACAAATTCTCACAGCCTCTCCTCTCCTCCCTTCCCCCACCCCCCCAACACACACCCCCCAACGCCCCCCCCCACCTCCCACCACCATCTCTCCTGAATCTGTCCCCCAAGGTTAGGCTAGAAAGCTGCTCAGGGTAACTTGGCTGTCTTAGGAAAGCCATGTGCTTCTAATGAAAGGCACCGAATGAAATGCATGAAGTGCCGTTGTAGGATAAGGGGGACTACTATGGAGCAGGACTGATGGGGTCCAAGGATTTGATTGGATTTGAGTAAGTAATATAGCCAAGGAGAAGGCTGAGACTTTTCTTCCTTAACTTATGCTGCTACATGTAGTTTTGTCTATGTTATTTCTTCCATGGACATACTCATTTCCTAGTCTTCCATTTCAACTTATGTCATTCTAGTTCCTCATGATAGTGCCCCTGGACATAGATAGCAAGACCTTGACAAACTCTGTGTGAATCAGTACCTTCCTTTCCCCCAGCAAATGGCATATTCCCTGTCTTGCCCCACTCGCTGATTCTGGCCATCTTTGGTAACAAGTTCCTGAGACATACACAGATCTTACTTGCATGCATGTTTGCTTGCATTTGTGTTCTCTCTGTTTGGGATACACTCCTCTCTCCTTTCCTTGCTGATCTTCTTTTCATTCCAGATCTTAACTTATTGCCACATATTAGAGGCCTTCTAGACGCAAAGGAGGCTTCTCCCTAGAGTAGTAATTCTGAGTCTCTTGTTTTATTTCCTCTAGTGAATGCAGTACAATTTGCAATCTCTTATCTTCCATTGCATATGTCTATACCACTTCCTCAGTTAAAATATTCCCCTTGTGAGTATCACAGAAGTGGGAATAGAGCACAACTCAAGTTCCTTCATTGTTGTAGAGTGGAACTTAAATTCAAAACTTAAACCACCTTCTCTGTGCATATCTACCAGTGTAAGGAAGGCCATATGAGATGTATTGCTTGGTCCAACTGGAAAGTCAGCTTAGCTCAAAAATAGGCAGCTTGTCTTAACAATGCATGACAAATAAATCCTCTGAAATGTTTTCCTCAGAAACCTGGGTACTGTCTCCGGTGAAGATCCTATTGCCCAGGCAGGAGAATGACAAATGTCGTAAAACTGCTTGCTCTCTCAAACCCAGCCTTTAAAAAGATATGGATCTCAAGAGCAGAATAAAAGCAGTATGTTACATAACTTTGAATAGCGATACTTAGTTGAGGCTAGGTCAGAAGGGTCACCTACACTACAGTTGTGCCCCTATCTCAAAACAACCAAAAAAAAAAAAAAAGTTTGTCTGTGTTCCTGTACACTGAGTGTCCAGATACTTCCCACTACCATCTTCATATGATTCCTCAACAGGCCATAGTCATCAGACATATTTTATGGATTTTAGCTCATTTTGACTTCCTAATTTTATTTGTTTCAAGATCTTTTTATTAGCCACTGAAAAAATGAAGGAACTGAAGTTGCATGCACCAAGTAGGTAAAGTCACCCAGATGAGGGAAGGGACAGGAGGTCCTTGAGGGCAAACAGGTGCTGCAGCTGCACCGTGACTGCCACCCTGCCTTCTAATGGAGCAGTAGAGGAGCACAGATGCTAACACTGTTGTTCATGGTACTGTGTTTTATTTCATGAAGAGCTGTCTCACCACAGAGAATAGGCTTTTTATGTAAAGCGATTTTTATCTTTGGCAGAAAGCAACTCCAATACAAAGTCATATTTCACTCAGCTCAGAGCTCAGATCTATGCATGCATCTCTATAAGTCAATAGGACTGGGGAACTGGATGTCCCCTGGAGCATACATCTATAGACACATGGTACAAATCATTGTATGCTTCAAAACAACATAACCACATTTCAATCATGTTAGTGACAGCCTCCAGGGGGCATTGAGTCCTCATTTCTGAGATAAGTAAGCTTATATGATATGTTTAAATACTTGTGTGTGTGTATGTGTGTGTGTGTGTGTGTGTGTGTGTGTGTGTGTGTGAGAGAGAGAGAGAGAGAGAGAGAGAGAGAGAGAGAGAGAGAGAGAGAGAGAGAGAGAGACTTAACATGGAAAGTAATAGACAAAATACAAATAGCTGTCTCCAAAGATCTCCCCATTTCAATCCATAATGTGTCCTCCAAACACTGTCTGTGACTTGCGACCAACATCAGCTAATGTTCCTAATAACTTCATGCCAAGCAATTGCTCACTCTGATTTCTTAAAGAAATATATTGCCTTTAATTTCTGGTTGGTTCTTAAAACTGAGAAGTATTTCTCTTCCTCAGCAGTCTTCCTTCTTTCGTGGACTCACATCAGTCCACAAGGGTCAGTGTCACAAGGGTAGCAATGTCCAATGCATTGGGCTGGGTTTTTGTAGTCAGTGTCAGGCCCCAACCCACATTGTTGGCTATTGGGTGGTGAGGTTGTGGGAAAGGCAAAGCTATGAACCTAGCTAGATCCCAAGAATCCTCGGGGTATGGTCAGGCTGCATGTGTTGCTGGGTTTTGTTACCTTGTGAAAAAGAGACCTGAAGTCCTGGCTAGTGGCCACTCATGACACCTCCTGGGCAAATCTTTCCAAGGAGAAGAAGACCATGTGGAGAGATGGAGCAGAAGAGGGATGGGCATGGATATGATTTGACACTCAAGTGCCTTGAATTCTGGCCTGTATTAAAGCATCAATATTCTAGCCAGGTGCTGTGAAGTTAATCTGACAATTCCATATCAATTTTTGATTCTTAGGCAGTCATGCTTAGATTTCTAAAATTTTCTACAAAGGCTCTTGATCACTACAGACTGAAAAATTGGTCTTCTTACATTTTTAGTAGAAACAATATATCTGGTTATCATTTCCTCACCCGTGCTAAATTGCTCAAACACTTAACACATTCAAAATGGGCCCTATGTGCTTTGTCCTTATGAATTTTAAGTTGAGATTTTATTTTGTTTTTCTCTCCTGCTGAATCCATATCTCTCCTCCATAGATGCTGAGGAGACTATTCTGACACAGGATCAGAAAGTAGTGTTACTTTTGATCCTCTTTCCAAAGGATGAACTCTACTAAGGAAAGCCCCAAGCCTCAGGGAAGGGGTGACCATGACTATCCAGGTCAAGCTGTCACACTAAAACAAAAATCCCTATGACAAACTCTTTACAATCACAGCAACCAAGTGCCAAATCATTGCAGTGTCATGGGAATGCTTGCTGCATGAGCATATTCAGGAACTCATGAATGTGCTGAAACTCTCCAATGTTTGCTGCACATAAAAACAGTTTCTAACTCCAACTATAAGCAATATGGAAAGACTGGAAATGTTCTTGTGTTTCCTTACTGGATCCAAATATGCCAAATGGGGTAAAAAATCTCCACAGAGTAGGTTCACATAGTATTTCTAGTTTCCTGAGTTCTAAACCATGCTATCTCTGTTACTGAAACCTGTCCACAGCCCCTCAAGAGTCAACTGCTTCCATCGTCATTTCAGGAGGAGCTTTGAGAGACTAAGTAATACTAAGTAATATATCTGAGAACGTGAAGGAGCAGAGACTGAACTAACTCCACCCTGGGCTGAGTCAACAGGCTCCGTCCACTCATCTCTGACAAAATGAAGGAAAGGATGCATTTGGATGGGATTGGATGCACGTCTTGGTAGCCTGGCTTTCAGCAGCAGTGGCACAGAAAATAGAATTTTCAGAGCTGTTTAGCCAAATTCATCTCTGGAGAAGTTCTTCCAGAATGGCCTTTGGTTATATTAAAAAATGTGTTAATTCTAACTGCAGTGGAAATACAAGAGCTATTGTCTGGAAATATTCAAAATACCTTGTGTCTGTCAACAGCATCATCTTTACCTTGAACATTATAGGGAAGGAAAATCTCAGGTTCCACCAGAGAGCTACTCCATCAGGATACATAATTTTAAAAGAAACCACAAGCAAATCACATGCACATTTATTTCAGGGATACACTAGTCTAGAATAGAACTTTCAAAATGTGGTCCCAGGGTGGACACTGTCAGTACAAATGGGAGTGCATTGGAGAGGTGGAAACAGAGGAAAGAAAGGCAGGGAAAAGAAAATAAAGGCGTCAAGGAAAGGGAATTGAAGGAAGAATTGCCTAAGAAGGGATAGAAAGACATATTCACATCAGTTGCAAAGTCATACATAGTAGGTATAATGGGGTATTGGAATTAACGCCAGGATACTCAGGCAAGACAGCTCGGTGTCAGCGACTTTGAAGGTTTGCATCTTTTTTAATTATCCTGATTGCCCAACTGACTGGTTTCTTCCTCACTGCAGGAAAGAGCAGGCCTTGTATCAGCTAAGCAACATCAGCAGCCTTCGTGGAGCATGTATAAGAGAAGACAGTGGAAATGTCAGGCAGCCAAAGGGTGGATATTTTTAGGTGCCTGCAAGAAAACCAAAGGGCTGGGCTTGGCCCTCTTCCCTTTGTGTCAGGGAATGCGGCCTCTTCCACAATTCATCCATTCTCGGCCTTTTCAGTCCTTTCACCTAACCTTCTCTCCGCTGCATTTTCTCTCAGTGAGGAAGGGTCGTGGAGATGATAGCAGCTGTCGAAGAGAGGTAAAGAACCACAGAAAAAAATATCTCAAGGATTCTAATCTTTAGCTGACTATTGGGCTACCCACCCTACCCCCTCAGCTCCCCTTTGCAAACCCACAATGAGCTGAATGTCTTTGGTTTGAATGTGGTAACCTTTGAGAATGTTGGAGTTTGGATAACATCCTAAACTATTTCTTTCTTCATTTTTATCCGAAATGCTATTCTCCTCCCTTTTATTTTTTTATACTCCCAAATATCAGTTCTCTTTTAGGATCCCATTATTTTAAACCAAACTTTGGTCACCATCTTGACATACTGAGAACCCAGGAATCCAAGCAAAGACCTCAGAACTCTATTTTGGAAGCTGGTATTATAAAAGAGAATGATTATAATTCTGAAAATGTGTTTTACCTCTTAGCCATTCTTTAATGGTCAGAAATTTCCAACAGAAAGAATTGTTCTCTGGGTTACCACTGTCAGGGGCAATGGTCCTTCTAAGAATACACAATGAACACAATGAAGAGGAACACCAAAACTCCTAGATCTTTGTTGGCTCACATTTGCAGTTGTGGGGAGCACTCTTGATATTAACTGAAAGAAATTTATTGTGTTGTCCTGGGCTTCACATTGTGATGTAAGTGGAGTCATTGGAAATGCATTTAGAGGAAAAGTCAAGTTTGAGAAATTACAATATGAAAAACATAATATAAAGTTAGTGTCTTTTCCTCCCGTCATAATCACAAAGGAAATATTTGCATCAAATAACCTATGCAGACTGAGGGAGATCTGGGGAGTTGACAGAGAAATCAGGACATGAGGAATCATCTATTCCCAGGGAAAAGTCTTTGGAAACTATATACAAATTCCATGTCAGAGTATCAAGAGAAATCTCTTCAATCAATTGCAGGAGAGCAGAATCATATTTAGACCAGGCATTGGAGAAACTAGACTACTTCCTGTCTGGTCTTTTATACTATTGTTGGAGTCATTTGAACTTTGGCCCTTGATTTCCTTGCCTGAAATCACTATGATATACATACATGGCATACATGCAACCCACAGCCTTTCATAGAGCTTTTTGCTTTAATAAAATTAAGTGTGAAAAGTGAAGTAAAAAAGTCTTTTACTTTTGTATTCATCTTATGAATAAAATAATTGAGAGATGGCAAGTGCATTTATTTATAGAATATAACTTGGTAGCCTGGTGTTGCTTGCACTGTGAAATGACTAAGCAGGATAATTAACTCTAAGTCTTAACTGTGTGATCCATGGACAATTTACACAAATGGGTGAGGATAAACATGGCTTAGTGTGGGGCGAAAAGCAGCTTTCTCTTGTTAATGTTTCCCTTGGGGGGAAAAGATCATTTGCATGTTGGAAGATCATCCCTGGAAAACATGTTTATATTGGCACCCACAGTCCCCAGCACCTTGGCAAAGGCTTCGAGAGAAGCTGGCATTGTCTGAGTCTAACAATGGATGTGCCTCATTAAGGACCAGGCAGGCAGGACACATAGGTTGAAATGATCTTAACAAGCCAATTAAAACCATATCTGTATCCCCTAAGAACTGGGCAGCACCCTCCAGCAAGGAGGACACAGAAGGCAGAAAAACTGCTGGATGACAGCAGGTAGGTATCCAAGCCTATTGGCACAGTGGTTTGTTTGTTTGTTTGTTTATTATTTATTATTTACTATTTATTATTATTTATTTATTTTCCCTCTACTCTCTCCTAGAACTCCTGAATGTCTTTCTTCTGGAATTTCCTATGCTTGTACAAAGGGCTTTGCAGCCTTGGATTCTAGAGATAAAGACTCTCCAATCTGAAACAAGTACTGGTAAAGGAAGAATAAAAATACATTTTAATACAAGCAGGCAAAGAGAAGCAAGCAATTTTGTTGGTTCAAATTCTTTTTTTTCTTTTTTAATTTTTATTTTCTATATTCTGTGTTTACATTCCAAAGGCTTTCCCCTTTCCCAGTTCCCCCCACCATACGTCCCATAATTCCTCTCCCCCCCCCAACCATTCCCCAATCATCCCCCCCCCATGATTTCTCTGTTCTGGGTCTACAAAACTGGATCCAATCTTTAAAGATTGGTTCAAATTCTTTAGGTCAGAGAGTTCATAGAGGAAATGCATCTGCCACCAAATATCAGGATCTGAGTTCAGTCCTAGAGAACCACATTGGGAAAGAAGAGAAAGAGACTCTATGAGTTGTCCACTAACCTCTGTGTGCAATAATAAACAATAAATAAGTAATGTAATTTGAAAAACGAAAATTCCAGTAAACCATAAACAATGAACCAAATGTTAGCAGAATGAATGACTGTGAGCTAGAAATATGTCTCATGGTTAAGAGCACTTGTTGCTCTTATAAAGGACCTGGATTTGGGTTCTTAGCTCTGTGACTCCAGTTCTAAGGGATATAGTGCCCTCTTCTTGCTTATGCAGACACCAGGCACACATATGGCTTACATATATACATTAAAGGAAAACACCCATGCACAAAAAATAAAATAACCATAATAATTAAAAGTAAGAATGAAGATTCTGGAGGGGAGCCAGAGGCTGGATTATGCTAGCCTGCTTGTGCTAGACTTCTGCAGAAAGAGCGTAGTCATACTTTATATTATGAAAACTTCAACTTCACAACACCCATGACATACATCTCTTCAGTTAAAAACATTTTCTCCCCTCTAGTGAATTCTCTTAGGCTTCATTTTAACCAACTTCTCGGATACCTTTATCACAGTGTATAACGTGTAAATGACCATCTTGACTGCAAATTACTGCCCTGCATGAGAGAGATGCCAACCTGCATCGGTGTCCATTTGGCCCAACACTGATCACTTTTCCTTAATGGTCCAGGTCACATGCTTGGGTGTAGAAAGGGAATGACCGATGTGCTGAAGCACAGCATTGAGGTGTCATCCGGAAGAGTAAAGACTTACTGCCACCTCCGGGGAGAACAGCCAACAGCCTCCCACGAAGAAGCTCAAAGCCTCAGTGCTCCACCAGTCACGGAATGATCTTCTGCTTTGTTTAATTTTTCTTTCTCCTTTTAAACATCAACAGGAGAAATCGAACCTAAGGCCTTCTGCATGCTAGACAAATATCCCCCCACCAAGCTATATACCAGCCTTACTCTGCCTTTCATTTTGAGACAGGGTCCCAACAATTTTTCTAGGCTAAACTTGAGTTCTTTCTACAGCTGAGGCTGATCTTGAACTTGTGAATAGCTGAAATTACAAACCTATAAGTCTTGAGTATAGGTAGTACCCAGAAGTTACAAAAGAGTCTATAAAGCTGATTGTTTTTCTAGCTCCAATCCTGTTCTGGATATTTTGCTTTGGGTTATGGCTAGATGCTTAAAATATATTCTATACTGAAAGTGCAAAATTTAATGTGAAATTCCACTAATTTCAAATGAATGCTTAGTCTAAACATATAGAAGTTCATTGAGTTGTATAGACTTTGGATCTGGCTAATTTGGGTTTGTGATATGTTTATTTATTTGAAAGCTTTATTTTAAATAATAAGGTCTAACTAAAAATAACGTAAAATATCAACAATAAAACTAGTCAGAATCTTTCTATTCAGGTGTTGGATGAATTGGAGTCATGAAGTGTTCCAGAGAAATACAGCAATACCACTAATGCCTACCATATTATTTAGCAGCCCAGATGTAGATAACCAAAGTTTACTGCAGTTCTCAACAGGATACAGACCATGGGAGAGAAGAGGCTTGCGTGTCTTGGGTAGGCAACTCCATCAAGAGCTGACAGGGAGATTCTTTATAATCCTTGCTTTATATTCATGTGATTTTCCCCCCTCAGGTCTGGAGGTGAATCTAGATACTGAAAGCTTCCTAATACAGCCAAGCTCCAGAAAACTGATTTGCCCAAGGGGGTAGATCAAAACATCCTTCTGAAGCTTTATAATACAAAAATAATTCCTACTGGGAGTTCCCACTTGAATTAAAAAAAAAAAAACTGATCTTGGCAGGATGCTGGGCCAGTGTGCTAAATCGTCCTTAATTAACAAACGAGTTGCCCTTGATGATGGGATGCCACATGCACATGAAAGACCTCAAATTAGGTTGATGTTGAAAGCAGCAGGGACTTGGGCCCTTTGGAATACAAGAATGCTTTTAGAGATTCTTAGAAAGAAGTGATTAGGACAAAGAAAATGAAATCAACACATGTTAATAATGGCAGAGGGACATCAAACAGGAAGCCTGGCTCTGAGTGGTGTGAACCTCAGAACAGAGTTTCAGAAAGCCCTTTGAACAGAGCTCTCAAGTTAAACAGCACCATGAGGAGGTGAAAAGAAAACTCTGAGATTATGGAAATTACCCTGAGTTGAACACATATTTAGCTTTGCCAATAAAGCAACTTGAGAGTTTCTAAATTCAATAATATATAAATCTATTCCAATCTTTTGCATACATTTTCATATAAGGATGCCAATTCTATATAGAGATATGGAATCTTGGATAAATCTTTATATAAAATCTTAATGATTATCATTATAATCTTACCATGCCTCAATTCTGTACCATGTCTCCCTAAATTGCAGCCCTAAATTTGTCAAGTTTTAATCTTAATAGAACAGTATATGATGAGTTAGTTGGTCATCATTTTTTGAGCCATTTAAGTAAGCTTTCTCAGAAGTTTTTTCCCCCCTCAGATGATTTCTTTTAAAAACAAATATTTTTCACCTTTGTGTGTGTGTGTCTGTGTGTGCATGTACACATGTACATGTGTGCATGTGACACATGTGCGCATTTTCTCAGAGCCAAGAAGAAGCTGACATTACAGGTGGTTGTGAGCCACCTGCTACAAGTGTTGGGAATCAAATCCTGGAGATCTGGAAGATCAATGAGAGCTCTTCCCTGATGAGACCTCTCTCTAGCCTGATAGACCATCTCTATAAACAATTCTATCAACTATGTTAAGCTTTGAGTAGGAAATTCCATTTTTCTAATATTAAGATAAATCCTAAGGGTTGATTTTTAAGAGGATCCCACTATAAAAACCTTTAGAGTCTATTATTTTATAATGGTTACTCCCCTCAGTCCCAGAAGTTGTGTAAGTTAACTGAGGTGACTTCACGGGGCTACTGCTTTTTTTTAATACAATGACCAAAGAGAACCATACCTGAATGAGTATTGGAGATATACATGGATGATGGAGAAGCAGAAGAGAATACAATTTTCAAAGTTCATTGATATAGGTGAAAATAAAAGCTTTGGCAACAGATAATGGGAGATAGTGTTTATTTTTAAGAAAAGCCTAATTTTAGTAAAAGTAATCAAAGAAATAAGAAATATTACTGTGTCACATGGCTATCTTTCTAGAGAAACACAACCTGATATCAAATATCTATTATAAATGCTTCTAATGATACTGAAGAAGTTATGAAAATATGATAAGATTTGAAGATTTTAAATACATACAGCATGTAACTGATCAAATCTCCAAATGTGTTGGTTGAATTCCCAAATGCAGGATTTGGTGCTTATAAAAAGGTAAGTGGATAGAATCTGGGAGGAGATGGGGAAAAGAGAAAAGACAGTCAACATATGCCATGTGAAAAATATTTAATAGAAAAATCCTCTGAAGAAAACAATCTAAGATATTTAATGAACAAAACTAGATTGTGTTTGGGCTAAATTGGAAAAAAAAACTTCAGTCGATCTGGAAGTCAGGCAAGTAGGGGTTCTCAGATTCAGAGAACATAGATCATACATGATTTTGTATTAAGGAACAAATCATCCTATAGAAGTCATTCTTTGAAGAGGCAAGTGATCAAATTGTATTTTTTGTATTAGATTCTAGTGAAGGGACATCTCAGTAGAAACCAAATCTTTCTACTTCTTTATTTTACAAAACTTCGGAAGTTCTGCAATTGTGGGTGTTATTGAACCAAATGTAATAAGCTGAGAAAAGAAAATAAGACTGGAAAATACAGTTAAATCTCTCACGATATGATTTTATTTGGGGCAGTATATAAATTAGATTTTTATTACCATAAAAAAATACCCAAGATGGCTAATTTATACTATACTCCCAAGGTCTCCTAGCTTATAGTTTCGGAGGATACACAAACAAATGAAATAGAAAGTACATATGTAAGTTCTATTCACATACATCCAGTCTTCTACCAATGTCTTAACAGAGTCCCCAGCACACAACTCCTGGGTTCCAAGAGTATGGATAAATGTACGGGGTCATCAGGAGACACTGAGAATTTACATCATTGGCAGCTGGTCTTTGTCGTAAAATATCACTATAGAGTTACATGGAATTTTTTTAAATTTTTTTTTTATTTATTGAAAAGGGAAGCTAAGGGAAGTAAAAACACTTCATGATAAAATTAAAGATGTACATGGAAAATATTTCAGATAAACATGTTAAAATTGACAATTTTCATGGTAAATTAAGGAATAAAGTGATAGACATGTAAAACATTGTTAAATTATTTGAAATATGGAATAGAAACATTTTATGATAGAATTGAAGATTTACGTGAAAAATATCTCTGATAAAATTGTAGAAAAATGTAGAAAAACATGTTAGAATTGAAGATTATCATGGAAATTTTTATATAGATATAATAATTGCAGGCATAAAAGTATTCCTAAGTTGATTAAAAGTGGAATTATACAGAAAAAAGTAGAAGTATATAGAAAGACTTAAAATAGTTACATATAGTATATATTGTATATAGTATATGGTATTATATTATACAGTATATATAGTATATACAAAGACTTATATAGAAAGAATTAAAATTGAAGATTCTCATGAAAAATAATGCAGATAAAATGGTAGATATAAAAGAAATTACTAAATTAAAAGTGGAATTGAAAACATTTTCTGATAAAATTGAAGATTTACATGAGAAATATTTCATTAGTCTGTGTCTTTTTATTGTGAAGTTGAGTCCATTGTTCTTAAGAGATATTAAGGAATAGTGATTGTTGCTTCCTGTTATTTTTGATGTTATTTTCATGTTTGTGTGGGTATCTTCTTTTGGGTATGTTGGAAGATTGCTTTCTTGCTTTTTCTAGGGTGTAGTTTCCCTCCTTGTGTTGGCATTTTCCATAAATTATCCTTTGTAGGGCTGGATTTGTGGACAGATATTGTGCAAATTTGGTTTTATCATAATCTTGGTTTCTCCATCTATGATGATTGAGAGTTTTGCTGGGTATAGTAGCTTGGGCTGGCATTTGTGTTCTCTTAGGGTCTGTATGAGGTCTGGCCAGTATCTTCTAGCTTTCATCATCTCTGATGAGAAGTCTGGTGTGATTCTGATAGGTCTGCCTTTATAAGTTACTTGCCCTTTTTCCCTTACTACTTTTAATATTCTTTCTTTGCTTAGTGAATTTGGTGTTTAGATTACTATGTGCCAGGAGGACTTTCTATTCTGGTCCAGTCTGGAGTTCTGATGGCTTCTTGTATGTTCATGGGCATCTCTTTCTCTAGGTTAGGGTAACTTCTATAATTTTGTTGAAGATATTTATTGGGCCTTTAAGATGTAAATCCTTGCTCTCTTCTATACCTATAATTCTTAGGTTTGGTCTTCTCATTGTGTCCTGGAGTTCTTGGATGTTCTGAGTTACCAGCTTTAGGCATTTTGTGTTTTCTTTGACTTTTTTTTGTCATCATATTTTTTTATTGGATATATTCTATATTTACAATTCATTTCCCTTTTTCTGGTTCCCCACCCCCAAAGGTCCCACATGCCCTTTTCCCTCCCCCTGCTCCCTCATCCACCCCCTCCCACCTCACTGTTCTTGTACTCCCCCACAATGATGCTTTGGTCCATTCTAGCATGGTATCTTGAGCACCTGAGGTTCTTTCTTCTCTCTTGTATTCTGTTGTTGATGCTTGCATCTATGACTCCTGAATTCTTTCCAAGGTTTTTAATCTCCAGAGATGTCGCACTTTGTGATTTCTTTATTTTTTCTACTTCCACTTTTAGATCCTGGATGGTTTTGTTCAGTTCCTTCATTTGATTGTTTGCGTTTTTCTGTAATTCTTTAAGGGATTTTTGTGTTTCTTCTTTAAGGGATTCTGCCTGTTGACCCATGATCTCCTCTATTTCTTTAAGGGATTTTTATGTTTCCTCTTTAAGGGCTTTTACCTGTTGACCAATGTTCTCCTCTATTTTTTTAAGGGAGTTACTTAAGTCTTTCTTGAAGCCTTCTATCAGTATCATGAGATACGATTTTAAATCCATCTCTTGCTTTGCTAGTGTATTGGGGTATCTGGGACTTGCTGTGGTAGGAGAATTTGGTTGTGATGTTGCCATATGGCCCTGGTTTCTGTTTGTAAGGTTCTTGTGTTTGCCTTTTGCCATCTAGTGCTAGTTGGTATTCTTGTCTCTGACTGGAGTTTGTTCCTCCTGTGGGCCTGTAAGCCTGTGTGCTTACTCCTCTGAGCTCAAAAGTGAAAGCACTGCTCAGAGATCTCTCTCTCTCCTGACAGGCTATGCACAGAAGACTGTGGAGTCTCCCAGCTCCCGGGTACAAATGATGGTGGAAAGACTTCCATCCCAGCTGCTCCACTGATCTTAGGCCTTGTGTGCTCCTAGCTGGGTCCCCTCCAGAGAGAAGGTGTAGATCTCACCTCTGTGCTTAAAAGTGAAAGCCTGGTGGGAGAGCACTCCCTCCTGGCAGGCTATGCATAGAGAAGGCTGTGGCATCTCCTAGCTCCTGGGTGCAAAATCTACATGGAATTTTGATTTGCATTTTCAGGTGCAAATGAGATTGAAATATTAAGTATTCTATGAACCCTTGGGTTCCCCATGGCAACCACTAAGTTGAATAGGATAGTCACAGTATAACTTCATGTTTTGAAGAGGAAAAGAATGCACCGTATTTAAAAGAGAATGCATTATAGTACACAGTACATGGCATTGTGTACTTAACCTGGTGCTTATTGGATTAAAGGTATTCATTCATTTGTTGGATAATACACTGATTCCTTAATTACCAGTGAAGCACTAGCTGTGATTGAGATGATCTCCTAGGAGTTGGGGTACATAACTCTGACAAGAAAAGACTGCACCAGTCCCTGAATTCATGAACTTAATTATCCTTTGAGAAATAGATTATGCCAGGGAAAAGATGTCTATGATGTGTTTGAAGTTAGATGAGTAAATCTAATTATGGAAGTGGCGTGAGAAGACTTCATAGAAGTGCTTGCTTCCTAGGAAATTTAGCTGAGTTCTAAAACAAATATGGTCCCGAGATATAGAAAGTGTGAACAAAACATGCCAGGTCTGGAACTGCGTGAATGGAATGGACCTCATGAATTCACAGGTTGAGGAGGAGGATGGTGTACAGGAAATCATACAAATGAAGAGGAATGTGAGATGAAGCCAGAGGGATGGTCAGGAGCCTGATGCTCTGATGTTATCTCTTTATCCCTTTAATGGAGCTAATCATGGGAGTGATGAGAAGAAGCTCAGAATGATCAGAAATCACACTGACTGCTATGTGAGCATAGGAAAGCAACAAAGGCATGTGAGAAACTGGCTCCTGTGGCCAGTAGAAAGGCTCAGGAAAGAGACAGGACAACTGAAGAGTAGAGTGGGCACACTCCCTTGATAAATGTGTAATCATCACAACAACCTAACCCATCCGCCAGCACCCAGCTTCTTCTACATCCTAACCAAACCATCAGTCTTTCACTACAGGTTCACATTTCCTTTTGGCCTTTTGTCTCACAGTGCCATGGCCATGCCCATTAGGCTTTATACATGATAATGCATTTTTACACAATTCTATTTAAAATTTGCAGTCAGAATGCTCTCAGTAACATCTTTATATTTCAGAAAAGACAACTGTGATTTTTTGAGGAAGAAAACTAATATTTACCAGGTTAAAAACAAAACAAAAATTATCTCAGAGACACCATCAAAATCACACAGATCAAAACATGACTTTTTTTTCACTCCATGTTAGCATAGAGATATCATGAATGTCACTTTGTTCAGACAACAGTGGAGGTGCAAACAGGCTAGATAGCATAGTCAAAGCCTTGGTCTCATGGAAAGTGTATTCACTCTGAGCAGCCACAACAAGCCCCCAAAATAAAGACGTTTTTATTTGAGAAATCCCTTTGCAGTGAAAACGCACCATGTCCCCTGTGGCTGAAAGGAAGAGTTTCTAAGCTGACACTGTGTAGCTAGAAAATGTAGACATTGCTCTGTGAATGGTCAGCAGGGCCCCTTTTCAGGGTCATCTAAGACCAAGAGTAAAAACTGTTTTATTCTATTTACAACCTGAAAGGACTGTAACAATTCTTCAGTTTAAAGGTAGCTTGGAATAGCCATCTGGCCTTATCTTACATTCTACTGTTTGGGAAATGTAATACAATTTTCTGTCTTTGATAAATAGTTTACCCTACAGAAGCTAGAGGAAGGATTATGAGGCAGAACAATTATTAATAAAAGGATTCATTAAGAAATTGATTTACTAGAAAATCGATTTCTTGATCCCGACTTTGGTTATTTAGGTATACATGCTTATGATAACAAGGTTTCCAGTCATTACGGACTTTTCTGTCAACCACTGTCTTTCTCTTGACAGATATGCTAGTAAATATCTTTTGAAAGGAGCAGATCCTGAGAATTTCAGGGGTTTTTAAACAGATAAATCATTATCTCCTACAAAACAGAAAGGCAGGCAAACAAAACAGAAAAGAGCTAAAAAGTCTAGATTGTAGCCTGAGCTTCAGTTTTCTCTCAGTGATAATCTGGCCTGTGGCGACAGACACTGATCACCCCCAGACGTACATAGATCCAAATAAAAGAAACAAAGAGGAGGGGTATGAGCGCCCCCCCCCCCGGGCCAGGTTCAAGGAAAAACACTGATGATTGCTAATGATTGAGACTTAGCATGAAGTTCTCAGCTTTCACAACTTTCTTGGTAAATATTAGAATGGGTAGATTTAGTTTTCACTATCTAGACTTAGTGATTAATGTTGTCAGAACCAAACCAATAAATGTAAAATTGATAATGTTTTTTTTTTATAATGGCATGGAAACCAGATTTCTAAATGTCAGTTTGTAAACCAAATTTAATAAAAGAAAAATAATCATATTAATAAAAGCTCATCTGAGAACTAAAGAGGGCTCTTCATCCCATCTTTACTTATTCACATTTTTCAGACTGGAACCTTCCACCATAGTTCAACTGAGGAAACCCTCCTTATAGCTTCCCCTCTTACCTGGGGCCAAGTTCCATTCTCTACCCACAGAATTATTCTTGAGTAAAAAATTCTCAGAATGTACTGACTGATAGTCACCTGACTCTCTGGAAAGTCTCAGGAAGAGTTCAAATGTGTGTCATGCTTGCTAGCCAATAGATTTAAAGGTCAATATGCTTAGCCAATAAATTTGAACTATAACCTTGCTGATGTAACCTGTGCCCCTAAAAAGTACGAAAACTGTTTATAATAGCCATTTTGGGTTGCCTTCATCTCGAGGGACTGATTGAAGGTCAACCCCAATGCTCCGGAAAATAAACCTCTTGCTTTTGCATTGGTTTGTGATCTGCCTCTCAGTGTCTCACTTGGGGGCATCTCAAGTAAAAACCACTGAAGGAGGGTTGGAGTCTTACACAACCAATTGAAGATTATTCCGACTAGCTTACAAATAAATGAAACTCAGACTATGGTTGTTTTATTTGGCATTGACAATTACTGGAGGGTAATCCCTAGTCTACTCTTTTAACTGCTGGTCTGACTACCTCCCTAACAGTGTACCCCAGTATATTTGCTGTTTCTCCTGGTCATGTGCTCATGGTCTATCTCCCCTCATGGTGGCTTCCTCCTCTTCCCTCATTCTTCCTCCTTGTCCTCCACCTGGTCTCTCCTCTCTCCCAACCAGGTCACTCCAAACTCACCTACCTCTAATTCCTTCACTGATTGGCTGTAGCCAATTTTATTTAACCAGTAGTTCTAAATCAAGGAACACGGTTTGTTCACAAAAGTTTGAAAACAGGAGAATTCACTCATAGGCCTAGACCTGCCCTTTGTGTACAGAATTTACCACTACAATACATAGCAACAGACTAAACCTCAACATTCCACATTGATCCAATTGAGTATGGCTGCAGAGGACTTGAAGATGAATGAAGACATTGCATCTGTTGTCCTAGCAACTATTTGATTGATTTCTTCCCCTTTGGCACAATGGCCACTCTTTGGAATGGTTTGTTTCCTCTTGTAATATCAAATATCTTTTGAGTGACAAGCAATTCATTACAAAATTCATTTCCTCCCCTCTTTTTTTTTTTTTTTTTTTTTTTTTTTTTTTTTGAATGAGGCCAAGTAGTTGCTACGTCCAAGGCTAGATTCAGTATCCACTTACCTGTTCTATTTATTGTACTGTGGAAACCTGGCAATATATGCTTGGCTTATTGCTGGCATGGATAATTTGATGTCTTGAATCCAACAATCACACCACTCCATTGCCCCTTGGAAAAGCAGATATTAATGTCCTAGAAGGTCATTTTCAGGAAACTGAGACTTAACTTTGGCATGATGTCTTCGGTCAAAAACTATAGTTATCTGTAATATTCCTATACCCTCTCAGCTTTCCTTTGGAGAGGTAGTGATGTCCCTAGAAGATCTCACTGCTTCCTATTGGACCAGGTCCCAGCACAGCTATTTAGAGAGCAGCTGCAGTGCCTAAAACTTCTCTCTTCACACTGAAAGGTAGTTAGGAAATTATTTTATTTCTGAGGTACAAATGATGTGAAAATCTTTTCACGTTAAAAAAAGATAAATTTGACTGCATTTAAAACAAATATGAATCAGTATTAGTACAGAGGAATATTGGAATGCTTTACCTCCACTGACTCATCTTCTGTGGTCCAATATTAATGGAATTGAGTTTTGTACTTTCCCAATTATTAGACTCTATCCCATAACATATGAATATTTATACATATGTAAATAAATATATACATATATGCACATATGTATAAATATATACATATGTACACACATATAAGTATATATCTTTCATTTTATCTTTACCCATATTAAAAAGTAATGGTTTGGATTAACTATGTTAATTATACATATGTGCATAATTGGATAAATTTTAGAAGCAAAAAAAAATTGTTTTCTTAGTTATTTCTGTAGATTTTCCAACTGAATCTACATTTCTGCAAGGTAGGAGCTAAGCCAAAGCAAAGTTGCCACATAGTAAAGATCTTTAATCTATAACCAATGTCTTATTGACCTTCAGTCATCAACAACATATATGTCAGAGTTGAATAACCTGTTTCAACTTCAGAACCTTGTTATTATGGCTGGCTCTGTACTTTTATCTTCTACTGATAAAAAAGAAAGCTAACCTCCACCTTGGTATTGTTAGCCGTGAAAAGTGAATGATAAACTTTTCCCCATGAACTTTCATAAAGTAAGTCCTGCCCAACATAGCACAGCGCTGAGGCTGTAGGGCAGAAAATTGAAACTTGATCCAATCATTACCTAACTTGCATCTCATTAGACTTCTACAGTCTGCTTGGAGGAATAAAGTCTCAGCACAGACAGTGAAACAGTGATGTCTGCAACAAAGGTTTCCCACAAGACCAGAGCTACACAAGAATGGACAGGAATGAGAACTGGTGTCTAGGAGAAGTTGTGATGGATTTTCAAAGGGAAATTTCAAGAAAGCCTTAAGAAGAGATGGGTGTCATTCAATGATCACAGAAGATGGGATAGGTTTTAGAGAAGGCAAGGAAATGGTTTATAAAGGCATGTTCAGCTTTAAGAGTAATGAAACTTAATAAGTATACTTAGCATTCAGTAGATTCTTCTAAATGTCACCACAAATATGACTTCCAAAAGTAAACTTTATTATGTGTGTTTTAATGCTCCACTATTGTTCTTAAGGTTTTTATGCATATATGTTTACTTATTGATTTGTTACACTAGCAAAAACCAGGTGGTTGTTATTACCATCTGTAGTTTACAGGCAGCCATAGAGCTTTTAAACAATAGGCAAGCATCATAATGCACAAGTGGTAAAATCAGAATCTGAACCTACACAGTGCTGGAAACAGTGAGTTCTAAGCTAGTTTGGTCAACTCAATAAGATTCTATCTCAACATAAAATGCAAATGCAGAGCTTGGTGGCCGAATGCTTGCCAGGCCCTAAATTCAATTTGCAGCATCTACTACCATCCATCTGCCTCTGCAAAGGAAGACGAGAGAGTATGTGGTTCAAAATATAGATTGCTTGTGGCCAAACTGAGACATCCGGGAATATGGAAGGATTCAAATGAAAAATGTTACTAGACTGTTGTGAGTTCAAAAAAGAAAAAAAAAAAAACCTTAGGAAAAGACTGAGATGAGGCTTTGTTCTTGAATCATAGTGGTGACAAAGGAAAAGAAGAAAATACATGGTAGATGGTAGACATCATAAGAACAATTTCTGAACCTGTAGCTCCACAGAGTTAGATCAAGAAGATGAGAAAGAAGCTGGAAGAGAAGCCAGACCAGAGCTTAGTAACATTCAAAACAGTCTAAAGCCAATGAGAGAGCACACCTGGCATTGCCTACTGAATGTTGAGAGCTATACTGAGATTGTAGACAATTAAGGCTTTGGAGCTTCAAAGAACCTAGTATGGATCCCAGCTGTGTAGCTCCTATATATTTGACATCTGTGACTGAATTAACATCCTTATAGCTTCAATGTCCCTACAGGTAAATCATGCCAGGTTTCTGTAGTCATCCTTGTGTGACTAAGGAAGGCGTCTATGCTTTAGCTGCTATAGGCCTTGGTCTGCTCTTCTGGCTTATATCCCTCTTATCTGCCTCAGCATATTCCACATACAGAAGCCCTGGTCTATTCCTCACAACCATGTTTTCCTCAGGACCTTTGCAAAGGATGGGTGCTATGCTGCAAATGCTATCCCCTTGAGCTGACTCTATACCTTCATTCAGCTCTCTTTTTAAATGTCACCTCTGTCTGCTTTTCTTCCTGCATCACCTTGTCTTTCCATATATCCTGAGTGTCCACTAAAACAGAGCCTTTGATTGCTTCCTAGCTATATTGTGATCTAGAACAGATGGTTGAATAAATATTGGTAGAAAAGGATGAATGAATGGAACAGAAATGATAAGAGAATAGTAGAATCTCTAACAGTGTGTGGAAATGAAATGAGAGATCATTCGTAATACTTTGCAAATATCAAGGAAAAGCTATATTATGGTGGTGCCAAGGAGCTGAAGTGTAGTGTTTGGACCTGGAAACAGGCTTCAGGAAGATCAGCCTATACTCATAGATACTACCTATTCTCTCACGCATCTACCACCGGAATTTTTGGGAAAACCATTGAATACTATCCAGTGAGAAGTTGATTGGCTACATTGGTACATTATAAACTAATCATTTGTTGTGTTTGCTTTCTTGCTTAAACACCATCTACAAGCCGCCATTTATGGCTGCTCTGTGAATACGTTGGAGAGTTGGGAATGGGGTGGTATTAAAATAACAGCAATGAGAAGCTGAAAGAAAGCAACTGCCATTTCTATCATATGAATTGTAGTTATTTCAAAAATTACCATCACATTACCATAATAAGAGAAATGGGGTTCCTTTTATGATTTTTTATGTAATTATGGCCTTTATGAATAGTAATTGACTTGAAAATAGATCCTTGTCCTGCAGGGTCAGGCTCCAGGGAAGAAGGAAATTGCTAGAAAAATGATTAAGGGATCACTTTGGCTTGCCCAACTAGGCTAGAGAATTTCTTTTCTTTTGTTAATTCCTGTCCACTTCCCCATTCAAGCAGTTTTTATTTCGCCTTAGAGGCCGGTCATCTATAAGAAAGAGTGGGTGAGAATTTTAAAGCCTGCAAGATAAGTTGTTACTGACTGAGTGTTTCAATGATTCAGGACTAGAGCCAGCCAGCCTCTGAAAGGAGAGCACCATGATTTATATTCGGAAGGCCTGAACACGTGAGATAGAGCTGCCCTCAGGATATAATAGAGATGGGAGAGAAGGCCTGGGCATAGAGTAGAGCTGCTCTTGGGATATAATAGAGATGGGAGAGAGAGAGAGTTCAAGGGTCTATACTGGCCTGGAAGAAATATTACCTTTGGTTCTGGTTCCCCAAAATCCTTATATTGAGAGTCAGGAGAGATAGTTCATCCATTAAGAGTGCTTGTTGCTCTTGCAGAGATCTGCTTTCAGATCTTAGGTACTCCATGGTATCTCCCAGCAAAACACTCTGTAACTAATTGCATGGTTCTACAAAGAGTTTTTCTAATTTCTCAGGGCACCAAGTGCTTACTTGATATACATACATATGGCAGGGAAGACATTCATACACAAAATAAAATAAAATGTAAACAGTGAAAAAAACCCCAAACAAAACAAACCTTCTTATTGAGCATATGTATATTATATATTCTCAGTCTCCAGTGAGCAAACAGTTATGTATTAGGTACAAGATCACAGTCTATTAACTTATTCTTAAGGTCATCTTCAAACAAAGCTCATGTGCTTGGATATCAATAGCCTAGGCTCTCATATACTAGGGACAGAGAGCGTGCTGAAAGGACAAAAAACATGTTTAAAGCCCCTTGTCATTGGTGTTAGTCAAGACACATGGCTTTGAAGGGAAGTGAATAAAACATTCATTACATTGATGTGTCCCACAATGAGCACTCACTCTTCAACTGGTACTGGATAATGACTAAACACCCAGAAAACCATGTCCACTCAACGATGGGCTTTCTTTATCTCCGCCAGCCTTAATTCAGTTCTATTGCTTTATGTCTGTATGGGCAAAAGAATCTCAGGTTGGATTTCTTGGCCTACCTTTTCCTTTCCTTTCTTTTCTTTTTGTTTTTCTTTTCGATCCTGTTTATTCTTAGAGTCGCTTTTCTCTTACTCAGTACCTTCCAAGTCCCAAATGCCGCAGGTCATTGGTAGAAGATTCCCAAATCAGTGTTGGCTCCTAAGCAGCTAGTCTCAGTTTTCTCCAGAAAATCACCCCTCTTCCATCCACAGGCCTTTGGACATAAGAGTCAAACAGAATATCTCAAGTTTGGCAATGTTGAATCTCTAAAAGATGATGTTCTGACCACAACCAATCAATGTAACTACAAGAAACACACAGAAAAGATTCTCCAAAGGAAATTTGCTAAGCCAGGTTGCTTAAGCCTGGAACTCTTTAGACTATTTTGACCCAAATACCAAAGCCATGCCTAAGAGTGCCCAGGAGAGAGCAAGTCCTGGTAACAATGACCATGTTCCTCAACTTGGTTATCCCCTGGCTTCTTCTAGTCACTTCAGCTAAGACATCTTCTCTGGTGCTTAATGCATTTGAGTTGGCTTGCTAAAGCTGGGAACTTGTACACAGTTTCTTCTGGCTAGCTGTTCTGGCACTAAAACACATTTTATGTGACAGTGAACAAGAACCTGACAGAAATGATGTAAAGGGAGGAAAGATGTATTTTGCTCATGGCTTCAGGGGGGTGAGCTCATGGTTGCTTAGTCCAAGCACTTGAAGACCTCATGTGGCAAAGGAGCTTCTTACACAACGTCTCTCAGGAATCATAGCATATGGCAGGAATGGAGCCAGGGACAAGATATGCTCAAGAATCAGGGCCCTCAGTGACACACTTCCTCCAACTCAGACCCCCCCCTAAAGTTTTCAGAGTCTCTGGAAAGAGAGTAACAGTCTAGGAGTCAATCCTACATTCTCTGCCTCTGCCTTCCTTAACTCAATTCTAGTTCTTCATGTCCGTATAGGTAAAAGAACCACAGGAAGGATTTTTTGGGGCGGCCATTCCTTTTCTCTTTCTCACGGGCACTTCATATCCAAACCATAACAGAGAACATTTGCCTTGATGGCTTGTTCCTGTAATTTTACAATCTATTCTCCCTCCAAGTGATTTGTCTTATTCTTAATCTCATCTCAATAACTTTATTTTAAGTCTAGAAACAGTAAGCCTAAGGCAGACTGAAGGCTTCTCCCCAGTAATGATCCCAAATTGCATTGTTTCATGAAGTGTTTCTCCTTAGTTGCCTTTCTAAGGTCTGAAATTGCCAAACCATACTTTATTGCACTTATAAAACAAGGAGCCACAGCCTCTGACTTTGCAGGTAAATTATTGCAAACTAGTTATCATAAATTAATATGAAGAATGTGTTAAAGTTTTGTTATCCTCCTAACTTCTTTTTTTAAACAAAACAAAACAAAAACAAAAAACCAAGCATTTCTCTTACCTTTTAAGTCTATGTCTTAAAAGAAATCTTATAATAAGACCCCAATGCCTTTGCCACACCACATGAGGTCATTTCTAAATCTGTCAGTTAGGTCGTGACTGGATTAATATTCAAATTGTGTGCAGTACAAAAGAGATATAAACCATAGCCTTGGAATTTATATCACCTTTCCAAAAGTTACACCACAACAAAATAGAATTTCTAGAAACAGGATAATCAGGGTGATTCATGCTCAGTGAAGAACACCAAATGCCCGGAGTCCAATATGCTACCATGAGATCTTACGATCCAGTGGAGGAAGTCTGTCCTTCACACTCTGCTGTAAGCTCATGAACTGTACTGTGTTAGAAACCTCATATGGTCGATATTCCTTTCCCCTCTGAACTCTGTGTCCACATCCCTATTGAGTGAAAAAACTCACAAGAGGGCAGGGAAACCAGAAAATATACCTGAGACTGGTGTTGGTGGTGGCAGGGGACTGGTGGAATATGCTTGCCCTTATAGCCCTGTAGCACTCTAGACCTCTGTGAGCATGGATGCCAAGCAGCCTGTCACCTCCAGGTCTTTCAGCGTACCTATGGCACCAGGGACGTGGGGTGGCTTCAGGCAAAAAGCACCAAGAATCTGTCAAAGCTCCCAGTGCTGTCCATTTGAGGAAGTCTGTAGGAGTCGTCAGAGCCGGAACTAGGACAGGTGTTAGCTCTGATGACATTTTAGACAAGAAAAGCAATATTGTACATGATATTTTTTTCTTAAAGCAAGAGGAGAGAATTGGAAAATTCTAGCAAAAAGACCAAGAATTTTCTTCAAAGAATGTATATAAAACAAAGGTTTAAATTGTATCTGAAGGAATATTACAATATGGTACAATTTCTTGTTTCTAGTCATATTCATGCATTGAGAACCAGGAAAGAAGAAAGAAGAGATTCAACAGTCCTCAGTAGGGTTGCTTAAAGCAGAAATTATAGCTATATGCAGATTCTTGTTTACTGATGTTTTCTATAAGCTGGGTATGTTGCTAGTCATATCTTATAATGTCTTTATTATTTTTTCAACAAACTTCAGGGAACAATCAGCTCCAGAGACTTGTCTTAGGAGGTAAATGTACCTGCTGCCAACTTTGAGGACCTGAGTTCAATTCCTTCAGGCTGTCCCTGGGATCCACACTTGTAGTGTGGTTCACGTGTGTGAGCACGAACCCACAAAAGATACACAAATACATTTATATAATAAAAGAAAAATATTAAACTGAGAAATTAAAAAAACATCCTTACTGTCATCACCCCAACACAATTAAGTGACAGAAACTGAGACACAAATGATTTCCAGAAGTGACAGGGGTAGAGGCTGGGCTCAAGCAGCCAACTCTACATCAAACCTTTATCAACCGTCTCAGTCCTCATTTTAGCTTTTCATACTTTACATGTGGGAAAAACGAAGCCTTTCCCACTTTCAACAGATGTTCTTACGGTTTTTGTTTAAGTGGTTTGAATAGTCAGTCTGAGCAGACATGGAGCTGTGGAATGGGTGCTAGGAATACTAGACTGTGGCCAGTGCTTCACTAATCAGAAAGATTATTTCATTTTATTTCACATTTAAATTAGATCAGAGACTTTTGAAATTATGTCTTCCATGGGTAGAAAGAAAATTGAGGCAAGGGGAAGGAAAAAGATTGGCCAAGATCTTCTGAGATTCCTTAGTCTTGATATTGCATGTTTCTTGACAATGGTTTTGAGCAGGAAAGTGGTCGTTTGCCTACAATGTAGGCACGGGTTGCCCAGAATGAAAGACCACTTCCTGGAGGATGCATGGACAATTCTGTGATACTTTTCCCATTGCATTGTCAAAACACCTGACAGAAGCAATCTGTGGGATGGAAGCCTTACTTTGGCACATTGTTCCAAAGGTTCTCAGCCCAGTGTGGTAAGGAAGGCCCAGTAATATGAGCGATTCAGTCCTGGTGGCTAGAACTTGTGACTATACTGGGAAACAGAGAACTGAAGCTAGAACCAGGGGTACGTACAACCTTCAAAGTCCCACCCTAGGCACCTGCTTCAGCTGGGATGACTCAATCTTTTTAAGGATTTGTAGCCTTATAGATAGTATTATAAGCTGGAGCCAATAGTTCAAACCATAATTCTGGCGGGGGGGGGGATATTTCATATGGAATTGTAGCAAGTTCTAATGAATACTTGACTGACTCTGCCAGACTGCAAGTTCTATACAGTGGTATAGAAAGAGAGTTGGAATGGCAGACAGAGGAGAATACCTGAAAGTGATGGTTGATTCTGAAGCTGAAACAGTGGCCGAAGTGTCTCCTCAGAAAGCCTTCATCACTGGAGACTGTGCTGTGTCACATTAACTTTACCTATGTGGCCAGCCCTGAAATAGTCATTACTTAGAGGCTCTTATAAAAGCGCAGCACACTTTCTTTTCCTTCCAGAAAACCAGCTTGCACATTTCATAAAACAAGGAAACAATAAAGGCTAACCCTAAAGAGCAAAGCATTTATTTTCTCTGTGATCGGTGCTCTCAGGATGGGCAGGTTTCAAATGGGAGGCTATTCAAGGTCATTCCAGAGGTAATCAGGAAAGGAAGCCAGGTAATCCATCTTCTGATTCTAGCTCCATCCATAAGCTTTTCTATTTGCAAAAGGTGAGCGAGTCTCAAATGTTTGTGACATAAACCATGGTAAAATAAAATCCCCCTCGCAGTCTTTCTGTAAGCACCATATGGTACCAGGCGACCCTTTTCTTCACTTTGCTTTAAGATGCAACAGCTATGCAAGGCTCCATGAAATGAGAAAAGGCACATTAGAAATATATGTAAATTTCAGGTACAACATGTAAATCACAAAGAAATCATTACAACAGGTTAATGTCCAGGAAAATAACCTATCAGGATCTTTAAACAGGAATTAGAGACTCGATAAATAAGGAAACTCATTCCTAGCTATGTGACCTTTGCTAAAATCAGCAAGTCTCTGGAAGGAGTTTGATTAAATGGACACTCTAATAAGGATCAAGAGTGCACTGGGCGCTTGGGCTGTAAGTACTGTCATGGCACAGAGTACTATCAAAAACTGATGCTGGATGAAGGCCGCCACTTAGTTTCCCAAAGTGCTTACAGATAATATGGCCAGCACTTGGCCGAATATCATCATCAGTTTCTAAACCCATCTGAACTCTTGAGATGTGGAAATGCATTTTTAAAGGCCTGCCAAAGAGGTCATCTGTCCTGATGATGTGTCAGCGAGAACTTGAGAATGTAAAGCACTGATTCTGTGCTTCCTTTTCCAGAGAAATAGTTCCATATCAAGCACACTGTGAGCTTTCACTGCATGTGCATATGACATCTGATTCTGTATGTATATCACATCAGCGTTGTGATACTGGGAAAGTCACTTGATCTTTCCAAAGTGTAGCTTTACACCTCTATAGGTGAGGCAGTAATATGACCCACATATGTTTTGTTTTCTGCAAACTAATTGGAAACATACCTGGTACAGAATAAATAGATGCTCAAATATCCCTAAGTACTGTTATAGAGGTCACATGGTTTATAAAAACACCATATACTTTTATTTTTACAATGCTATAATTCAATGAACATGGAATAGTCTTGTCAATAATAGTACTGGAGCAACTGGACATCTTCAGGCAACAGAAACAAACCTAAACACTAACTTCACATGCTTCTACATAATTGACTAAGGGGATGGCCATATGGCTCAGAGGGTAAGAGTACTTTCTTTGCAAATGTGAGGACCTGAGTTTGGATTCCCAGCATTCATGTAAATAGCTGAGCATGGCTGTACCTTCCTGTAGCCCCAAGATTGAAAGTCAGAGACAATTAGGTACTGAGAGTTTGTTGCAGAGCAAACCAAGATGAAAAGGCAAGTTTTTATCTCAGCGAGAGACCCGTCTCAAGGAAATAATGCAGAGAATGATAGTGGAGCACCGGCCATCATACACTGGCCTATTCATGTGCACTCATGCACATGGACACACAAACAGACACACACAGACACTGTTACCACACCACAGCACACACAGAACTTACTGAAATGCTTCACTCAGATCTAAAATATAAAACAGTAAAATTTTCTGAAGAACATCCCAATAATCTATACCATTTAGAGATGAAATCAAGAGTCAATAAAAAGAACTGATAACTTGTCTGCCAATGTTAAGATCTATTGCTCTGAAAAAAAAAACGACCCTTAAGAATATAAAAACAGTAACCAGAGTTGGGACCAAAGCATTTCAAAATCATACATGTAACAAGGGATTTAAATCTGGAATAATAACTCTCAAAACTCAACACTGAAAAGAATCTAGTTGTAAAATAGACAAAAGCTCATGAACAGACATTTCTCTGGAAAACATAAGTTAGAGTTTAGTTAGTACATAAGGCTGCTCAACATTACTAGGAAAGTGAAAATTATAACAATTGTGAAATTTCATATCAATCAGGGTGATAGAAATGAAAAAGTCACCACACCAAATGCTGGCGAGGATGCAGAGACCCTGAACCACTCTCACATTAGTGACAAAACTCTTTACATGAGACAGGCCCTCTGGACAAAAGTCTAGAAATTCATTTAAAACTAAAAAGGTACTTATAATATGCTCAGAAATTGTACATTTGAACATTGTCTTAGGCTTCTTAATGGCATTATTATTTATAATAATCAAACACTAGAAGCTGTCCTAATGTTCTTCAGTGGCTTGGCAGTCACACAGACTATGCTTTGCTAGAAAGGATAGAGCATGTAAAATCTACAACTTGAATGAACCCCCAAGGAACTTAATATTTTCAGAGAGAGGCTGACTCAGATATGGTATAGATTCATGATTGTTGGAGGTTGGGTGAGGAGGGATGGGTAAAGCTTTGAAGGAAATGCACAAGGGTGACTTATGATCTTGTTATATTATTTCCTTAGTATGGTGGGTGGATAATGAAGTTGTAGTTGTGCTAAAGCATAAGCCAACAAGCACATAAAACACTCATAAACCAACAGACTCATAAAACACTCATGTTAAAAATGAATGCAAGTGTAACTGGGGACATTTGAATCCTCAGTTGCATATTCTTCAGATTGCAGCAATGCTAGTGACTGGTAACCATATTGAATGAAACTGTACTCATGCTGTTAACTGAGGGGAGGGCTACTGAGATGTTGACAACTTTATATGCATGATAGGTCCTTAACAGTGAAACCTTAAAGGAATCAGGTTGATTTTATTCTTTTAAGTAAGACCTCTCAGAAGTCTACCTTTACACCAAGTGAAAAATCTGAAGCTCACCAGTATATGTGCTGCAGTTAACCTACAGGATCCAGTATTATGTCACCCTCTCCATATCTCATCATCCAGAGAATGTGACAATTGCACATTCCCATAATCCATCAGGGGCAAGTTGATGTTTTTCTCCCCTCTGCTGGTAGGCGGATAAATATCAACTTAGGATGCTCCCAAAGAAACAGCAAGTGGGAACCATAACATTTTATCACACTTCCTCCAATACGCATGCTCACACACCTCACAGTTACTTCCCAGTTACCATATGCTAAGTGTTACAGACAACACAGACAGTGAGAAACACTGGGCTGTCAGCGTCAGAGCCTCAGTTTATATGTATGCACTTAGTTGTCACCAACAACGCTTAAGTAGGAAAAATATAAAAGACAGCTTTCAGTTCCACACTTGATGTATGACACTTGAAGTAGTTTTTTTAAATGGGAATTAAACTAGGTATCATAATGATATTCACAATTAAATAATATTCAAATTTAAGAAGCAAAATGTCATAAGTTACAATACTCAAAAGGTGTTATACTTAATTTAAAACCTTGCTAATTCATACACGATTAAAGATGGCTAATTTATATATAAAACTTGTAATGTTCACAGAAGAGGAATTTGGTATCTAAAGAATTCATGCAAATATAAATATAACTCTAAGCAAATTTAAATACTATCCCTTTTAAGGCATCAGTGAATACTTTAGACATTCTCAGATTAATGCAAGAATGGAATAGTTCATTACAAGTTATGCAGGGGTAGGAAATAAACTGTAATAAAGGCAGCCTGCACACTTAGGCATTTCCAAGTAAGCCTTTGCAGGTTCCAGGAGGGATCTTTGCTACTGAGCTTGACTGTCTAGCAATCTTATCTGGAGCTGTATTACTGAAGATTCAGACAGGGTGACGGCTTAGCAAGGACAAAGTCAAGGTCCACTAGGGTTTATTTTTTAATGTATAATAAAATGGTGAAATATTTGAAATTATGCATTGGTGACAATGTTCTCCCCTAAAGTCAGTGACAAAACAAAACCCCAATGTCAGGATAAAATCCTCCTTTAGAGTTGCTGGTCAGGAAAAGTCCAAAAGACAACCCTCCCGGAGCAATGTAGGCCATCGCTGTCGGCTTTAGCTGCTTTTCAGGAAAATAAAGTTAAGTCGCCATTGCTGATGACACCACATATTTCAAAAACAGGACTGAAGTGGAAACTTCTAGGGTTTTTAGAAAGTTAATTATGCCAAATGATGTTTTGTTGGTGCACACAGGTGAAAGGTTATCATGCTAAAGCAGACATGTGAAAGAACGCTGTTATTGAAGCAGATACAGGTGAAAGGATGTTTCGATATAGCAAACACTTGTAAGGACCCACAATGAAGGAGTATAAATATGACCTCATAGACAGTGGGAGACTGCCAGTGAGCATTGGCTTAGTTCACCCTGCCTCACTATTCTGTGCTAACAGCACACCTGTGTTCGGTTTGCCTTACATAGCATTAACTCGCTCAATACCTGTTTGTGAAGTTACTGAAACAGTTTGCTGTTTCCATGGCCTTGCCTCAGGTCTGTTGGAGAGCCTTGTGGTTTCTTCAGGATTCAACTACAGCTGCTGGTTCATGCCTGGTGTCTGCCTGACAAAAGACTGGACTATAGTTGCTGGTTCATGTGTGGTATCTACCTGCCTAGGGAGCTGGTCTGCAGTGACTTACAGGACTGAACTGCTACCAGAGAAGATTGAGCACCCCCACCCAAACAATTGTTGCTGAACAGGTCCACTTCCCTCATATCCTAATAACTTTTCTCTTCCACTACCTCTGCTGGGTGGTGGGCTAAAGGAGATGTTGAACCCTTAATAAAAGTAGGTTGCAAAAATTTATGCCTACACAGGACTTTGAGGAATCAAGTTGGAAATGTTCTGGACACCTCTCAGACTTGGTCTCTATGTAAGATATTTTCGGAGAAAAGCAGTTAATGGTCCTATCCAGATATAACCACACATGATTAACCACAATGATCCAGCTATAAATCATAACAATGATCAAAATAATCATCGTGAAAAGAGTAATAGTGGTATTTCTATCTTAGTAGTAACCAATAGCCAGCCACCTAGGTGGACTTAGGATCCAGGTAATGCACATAATTCATGCCTTGTGGTATAATCTTAGCCACAAGGTGGGCCATGAACACCAGAAGAGGACTTAACTAATATCATTCTCTTAAAACATTATAATCTTTAACCAGATAAACCTAGCTCTCATCCCTAATCAAAGAAGCTTCTTTATTCAGCATATGGAACTTGTCAAAATCCAGAGAACTATGACCATGGAGTTCCCATGCCCAATTGATACATCTATAAATCTACAATACAATCTCTACACTTAAGACTCAGAGAATATCGAGGAAGAAGGGGTGGAAAGATCATAAGGGACACAGGACTAGACATTCTGCTAAGAGATATGTCTACTCTGTGTGACTGGAAAGCTATACTATTGAAATACCAATAATGTAGTATCCCGAACAAAACCTGAAAAATAATAATAAATGTAATATTGGGAGTTAGGGTTCTAAATGGCATAGAAAAAAATCACATATTTGCATCAAGCCCCAAAATTGCATCACCAGTGACCTTATAACACCCTTGCCTCTGTCTCTTCGCTAGGATTGCCTACAAAAAGTGGAAGAAAAGGTTGAGGCGTTAAACTAAAGAAGGAAGATGTAGCAATGGCCTACTCAGGGGTAAGTGACTGGATGTACCTGTGAAAGAACTCAGGGCCATGTTCTGTACTTCATTCTCAAGTGAGATTCTTCTTTCCTATCGTTAATTTCAAAGCTGAAAACCGGAATTCTTTGCAAGTCACAAAAGATGGGGTTTTCAACATAGTTTCTCCCATCATATATTAAAAGAAGCAAATGTACTGGCACAGAATTTTTGATGTATAAATATCAGAAAGTAACTGCTATCTGGGTTTTTTAAAGATAGAAAGTATCAGCTAACTGCATAGTTCTAGTTTTTTCTTAAAATCTTCAATCAAAACTTCACTTGCTTTGTACTCTTCCCCATAAGATGATGAATCTTAAAATGTAAAATTAATCTAATTAGCAACTTTATTATAAATAATAGTATTATTTTGCAACTGCATTTCTCTATATCCTCACATAATTGACCTATTCTTTATCAAGACAAAATTTCCATGCACTGCTTTTAAACATAATATATATGTCTGCAAAGGTGTGGTTCCCCCCCCCCCATCTTGAGGCAAAAATACAAGAATCCACACAACAGAGATATTTTGATAGCTTCCCATCTTGCACTGACAGCGATTAGTGAGTCCAGAATTGACTTAGATTTCTACTATTGTGGGTCCTTGGCTTCTTATTTCTGTGCAAGGAAGTTTAGGATGAGAGTGGCGGCACACTAGCTTCCTGCATGAGAGGCAGTACTAATCGGTAAGGCGATGTGATTGAAAACTAGTGTTTGTAAAGTATAGGAGCTTCAGTAGGCACTCAGACCTCCCAAGAATAGGAAAGAAACAGACTTTCCCTCCCTGTTCCCTCAGAACTCTGTCCATTTCTGAACAATAGTGACATCATAATAGCCCGAATCCAGGACCCTCTATGCTTACCTTACAGTGCTGACTGTCCGTTATTGGTGTTGTCACATGTTTAAGTATGACACAAACACATGGCACTCTTCCCCATGTAGTTGGGGTAATAAAAAATACAAAGAGGAGGGAGAGAGGGAAAGCCAAATTGCACTATGACTTCTGCCAACTTCCGGTAGTCTCTTCTTGTCCCTCTTAACCTCCTTTGGAGTTGACTAGTTTCAGTAACTTGAGGATTGTCTGTGTGTTTAAGAAAGGAAAAAGTACAGCATTTGGGTGGATGGATCCCTTGGCTGACCTTAGATTTATTAGTGTGTGACCTGCAGTTTCTCAAATGTTCAGATACCTGTGCAGGGCTAGTGGGCTTTAGTAAACAGCTTCACTGATTTTTTTTTTGTCCCTCCCTAGAGGACACCATGGATAGTTGTAGAATAAAAGAAGTAAGCCTCCCTGAATTACCAGCATATCTCAGAGCTTCCCTCCACCATTTCTAAAAGCATAATAGAGAGATCACTGACTGGTAGCCAGACTGTCGGAGGCTGGGATCCCAACTCAAATACACGCCTGGACAATCTCTTCACCTGGTGTACAAAAGAGCTGCTGAGAGCATCCAATTTCCCAATGCATGAGACTGGCTTTTGGTGCCAAAACACTATTTATTTATAAGGTTCTATTATATATTTAAAAGGAAAGTTCATTTTCAATGAAACCATCTGTCTCCTCATCTGTAAATGTGTCAATGGGGTGGTTATAGGACATAGGGGCTGCCAATGGTTCTGTCTAATTGTCTGAGGGCTTCAGTGGATTTTTCTGGCCGTTTGTTCTAAATGGCACAAAAGAAACAGATGGGCTGTCTCCTTCCCTCTCACTACACCTGCTAATTGTTTTGGCAACGAAGCATTTGGGAGACGAGAAGTTAAACTAAGCCCTACTTCTATTTGCCTGCCCTCGGAGTGCTGTAAAAGCCATGGACCTTGCTTGAAATGCCACTCCTGTTAGGACCAGGATGCTACATTTGACCGGTTATTTTATATGAGGCTGGAGTAATGTGGGAGTAAGAGATTTGACCCTGTAATCCAGAGACTTCTGCTAGGGAAGGATCAAAGACTTGGAGAAGAATACTCTCTTAGTGAACATTAAGGGAGAAAGCAATGGAATCTGCTTTACCATAAGTTGGGAAATGAGCACAATAGGGTTTTGGAAATACGGATAGTTTAATTGTGAACGGATGTCTCAGATTTAAGACCCTTGAACTCCAAAAACTTATTGATAAACATTCTAATATAAAATCAAGTTGGTGCTCACGTAGTGCTTTCTTCCTTATTACTTTGTTAAAAATCAATTACTGGTAAATGGAAAGCAAGGGAAGGTTTCTTACCGTTTTTTTTTTTTTGATTGACATAGACATAAACTTTAATTTTGGCTCAAGTAAGCACAAGCACACACCTACTGTACCTCATGTGCATCAAAAAAACAATTCAGTTAAAATTTAAGTTGCATTAGGTAATACTTAGTTAAAGTTGGTCCATCTGGAAAAAAATCCTAGAAATTAGACTAAGCCTATACATTCAAAGAGCTATGACAGAATTTAAGGTCTTTACCCAAGAGAACACAATTGGTGATTACTTTTCATATTTCAAACTTAAACACTGATCTAATTAAAACTAACCTTAAACTCTATAGCCCAGTATTCATTAATGATCTCTCATTTTTCTTTACGGTCAATCTTCTCTTATAAAATTAGGTATACACTGATTAGAGCTATGTAGAGGATAAAGGGAGATGAAACAGAGGGCTAATATTACAATTGCCTGGAGTGTCCTAGTTTCTTCTAGGATGTTACCAAATATTTAATCATCAGCCATCAGGTTGGCAAGGGACATGCAAACAAAGCGAGTCTACCCTTCCTGCAGGATCGTTCACTCGCTGCCAGCTTTTGATTCGACAGTCTCACTAACTCCCTACCAAGTTGTTGACATCGGAAGCAGACAATGTTCAAAAGAGTCCGTTGAATTAACAGGCCATCTAATGTATTCTGCATGCTAAATTAAAGCTTCGTTTCAGTAGAGTTCACCCACTGAAAAGCTGTTCACTGGCAGTGGTTCCTGTGGCCAGACCTGGCATTTGATAAGCTGTTGCCAGCCCCTCCTCTTTAGGGAAAACTGTAAGTATTCTGTATCCAAAGCAGGTAAACAGTAAGAAAACCTAGGTGGCCAGTGAGATCCAGCAAAATAGGTAGCTCAACCTGGGGAAGGAAGTGGCACCTGGTGCCAGGTCTCAGCCTAGGGCAGTGACCGCTTTCCATAATGCTAACTAATACTAATCTGATAATAATCTTCAATTATTAGTCATCAATCTCCTAATAAGTCTATCTCCTGCTACGTCTTCATACTCAACTTTCTGTTCCAACTACTGTGTTGTTTCTCATTTCTGATTGTATTCTGATAAATTTAACGTATTTGCCTATACTACTTCTTTGAGTATGGAATATATGCATAATTAAGTAGATAGACCTAGATATTGTGTGTGTATGTTAAAACAGAGTCTAAAGATATAGATAGTATTCACTTCAGGTATGTCATATCCTAGGATATGAAGAGTTACCTCCATGAACACAGAATCATAGGAACTCATACAGATATGCTTAGTTTTCCTCTCCATCACCTAAACTATGGGCTGCATCTAGATCAGACTGGACATTGATTATGTACTTGAGGATCAAACACTTTTTCCTCTCCAATTTGTATCTCAAAATCATCAAACCCAAGGTAGATCTCTGGAATGCAAGGCCTCTGAGAAGGGACTATGTCATTATATGACCCTTCAGGAGTGGCATTAGTGTCCATGTAAAAGATACCTCAGTGTCTTTTATGCTTTCTACCATGAGAGAATGCAGTGAAGAAGGTATCATCTATAAAGCAGAAAGCAGGTCTGCTCCAGACACAGAGTCTGCTGGGAATGGTGAGAAGTGCACTTGTGGCCGTTATAAACTTCCTGGGATGTTACAGATATATTTTCATAGCAGTGTGTGCTGGGTTTACACAGTTGTATATTAGCCTTTCTTGCAGGTTTCACAGATGCATTTGGACATCTCTTTGTGATGAAAGCAGTTAGTTCATGTCTTAAGAGCTCTACTGAGGCTACATTCGCGCCAGTACATCTTTCCTGAGATCCTGTTACCCTGCCAGGCATTCTCCACAGGCTGTTCCTGATCATGATCTCAGTAGCAACTGCCCCACAACAAAACTCAGCCAGGAAGTCCAGGGACACAGTTTCACTGACCCCATTCCCCAAAGCTGTGAAAATGTGGAAACATAGGGACAGTCAATAGACGTTTAGTTTCAGGCACAATGGACACTTTCTTTAAGATGTGCATTCCTATGAAGAACACTACCTTAGTGTTATACGGAGACTGTAAGCAGTTGAAGCAGTAGTGAAACTTTTAGTTCCATCCTGGACATCAATTCTGTGCAAAAATATTAAACATAAATGTTACACTGTTGCATTTTTACTAGGGATAATTACAATATGGTGTCTATCAAGATTTCTAGTTTAGAAATCTAAAATGATGCTCAGATAAACAAATATGGAAAATTATAGTGTCTCTTAGAGGTAAAGTTCTAGAATGGTTCTAATTCCAAGACTGTCAACTCACATGAGAAAAATTCATATTTCTCTTTCTTTTATCTAGGCTTGCTTTTCTCTGTATCCCTCTTCACGACCTTTTAATGCAAAGGATGGTTCTCAAGAGGCACAGGTTGATAACTTATCAGCCTTAAGTATAGCTAACACAGTTTTCCTTTACTAAACTACTGAAGACCCTGAACTGAGTCCCACTGGCCTACTGTGGGTTACAGAAAGCTTAAAATGGTCAGACATGATTGATCTATGGAGCACAGGGTAGAATTAGCACAGAAGATCATAATGACTCCACAGAGGAAAGTTGAGAAGAGAAAGAACATTTCAATAGGAAGAACAGGGAAAGGCACTAGGCAGACACAACATGGCTTCTCCCTTTTTATTTTAACTAAGTATGACCTATGATACTGTAGCTAATTCGAGAGTTACCACACATTTCTTAAAGCCATAGAAGAGATTTGGTGCTCAAAATTTATATAACACTCAGGATTTTAGAACTGCTTTGTATCAGAGCTGCTGTGAAAACAGTCACCCCTCAACATACACTCAGGAAGTCTGAGAAGTCTGAGTTTGCATATAATTCACACACATGCTCTATATATGTGGAATGATTGTTGCATCACATGTGGTAAACACAATAAAATTCATAATATATAATGTATATATACATAAATATATAATACAATATAAATATGTATAATACAATATTATACATAATACAATGTAAATATGATGCAACTAGTTATTATACTACACTGTTTAGAAAAGAATGAAACAAAAGAGTCTGACTCCAAAGTAAGCTTTGGAACACATATAATCCATGGCTTGCTGAACCACAGTGCTGAACTTTTAATACCAAGACCCAGTAGTTCTGGCAGCTGCCAAAACTGTAAGAGAAACAAGGGAACTTTTCAGAGTCCCAACATATGAGATGGTTTTCATAGCTAATATGGGTCTGTGGTGGATCAGATGTTGAGTGACAGAGAAATTGTTAGTTGGAACACGATAAGATTTCTACATAGCTAGCTAAATTGGACCTTCTCTTCCAACATTCCCAGGTTTGAGACAGAAAAATAGTCCTGAGCAGCAAATATACTCTACTTTGGGTTAAGGTGAGAATTCATATTGCCTCTGGGAACTTCAGAGAAGGTGTGTGTGTGTGTGTGTGTGTGTGTGTGTGTGTGTTCCACACAAGATGGGACAAGGATGAAGAATGGTTCAAATGTTTATTGGAGATGAACAAGTTCATTTTGCCATTCATTCATTCATTCATTCATTCATGGGATTTTGTTATGCATCTATGTATTTCTAGGGAGGAAGAGAAAGCTGCATCTAATAGGCCTACATGCTGCATTTCTTGAATTTCATGAGAGGGTCACATGTGCCCTCACTTTGATTTAACTATGTCATTTTCAGGGACCAAGTCATCAGAGGAAGGTGAAGCATATTTACTGTAAATGGCAATTGCATTGTTTGTTGGTGTCATTATTTGACAATAAAACATGGAAGAAAAATGTGGGCAGGCATGACTCCATCTTGGAAGGCCAATCGGAGCTTGGCAAGCTACGTGTAAAGGGAGCGAGAGCACTGTCACTTGTGAGTAAATCAGAAGCCAATCTCATTGGAACTAGCTGAGTGGAACTGCATCTGCACAGCATGCTGGAGGAGCTGGTGCTTTCTACACTTTAATCACACCCGAGCTGATAAGTCCTAAACGCCCTCTTCTGGGTGAACACTAGCAATTCCATTTCCAAGAGAAGATACTTCACACAAAAAGGTGGCATTTTTGAGGCTCTCCCTCTTTCTACCCCCATGTATATATCTTCAGGGTATTTAATGTGGGGGGAAAAAGGCTGAAATATGCTCACTTGGAAAGCTGCCATAGAAGTAACTTCCCTCTGAGAACGCCACCGACTTCTCTCTTCACCCACAAAGTCGGTATCTAGCTGCTTTCTGTAGGAGGCCAATTCCAAATTCAGTTTCCAAACACCTGCCACTGCTGCTCTTTGATTCCATTCTCAAATGCCATGGTGGGGAATCTGTTCAAGCAATCACCACCGTGGTTGAAAACCCACAGAAATACAGCTGCTACATAATCTGTCTACAACCCTCAACCCTGGTGGTGTTGTAAGGACCAGAGCGCTGTCCATCCTATGCCGGCTCTCAGTGCACGCCAAGGACTGAGCACAATGACCTCCTAACTGGCAGCCTACCTCCACCACTTCTTCCCTTCCACATTCCCCCCTGCCCTCTTGCTCTCCCTTGCCACATTTGTTCTCATCAGTTAAACGGGAAAGAACTAATTTTCTGCACTTAAAGAATTAGAGTTAGTGTAAGCATAAGCTCATTATGGGGAGATTAATTGTCTGTGCTACAGAATCTCTGCCCCATAGAAACACAAGTTCTCTTGAGTCTGGACAGTGTTTTTCATAAGTTGGTGATTTTGGAAATCATGGTTTAGAGGCACTCCACGGAGTCTTGTTACGTTGGTTACAATGTATGGCTTTTCAAATCTATAGAGACAGAAAGTAGATGAGCTGCCTGGGGCTGAGGAGTAGAGGCACTGACTGCAAATGAGCACACAACATCTGGGATGATGGCAGTGTGCTAATGCTGGGCCGTAGCAAAGGTTGCAGAGTCTCTGAGTTCTAGGAAAAGCCATTGAATTCTACCTTTGAAGTAAATGCTTTTTCTGGAATATAAATCATACTTTAATCAGCTGTTAATAAAAATCAAGATGGATTAGATGGGTGGACTCACAGATACGGAATAAAGCAACTCAAGGAAAGTGCTAATGGTGCAAGCTGTTTAGGATAATTGTTGACTGATTAGCGTTAGGTATTTGATACTCTAACTCGTCCATTCATTGGCATAAATAGTGGGCCAGTGTCGATAGTTGCTTCTTGCCGTTTTCTTGTTTCTCTTAGTGTTGGAAATGTTCATAGTAAATTTTCACAGAAAACCGATGTGGCAGCTCCAGGTTTTATAGGAGGGGTAGAGCTTTCCACTGTGTGGAGATAGATGAAGACAACCATGGTTAAATAACAAAAATGGAAGTCAACCCAACCTCTGACTCTCTTTGATAAGACTCTGTCAAATGTGTGGAAAGTCTGGGAAAAAGCACTATACATTATTATATGGTCTATTATATGGTTGATGAAACCAAGTCTAAATCATGCTACAATATCCATATAAAAGGAGGAGTTTGAACAGGACACAGCCAGCATGGATGAGCCTTCAGTGAGCCTCTGGTCTAAGGACCAAATGCAAGGAGCAGTTCACATGTCCACAACTCAACATCATTAGTCTGAAAGCTTACTTTTGAGCACAACTCAGAACAGCTTGCATTATAATTAGCTCAGTCGTGCTAACTTCCCAGCTCTGTTCAAAATCAAAAATCACATTACATCTTCTGGAAAGATGGAAAAGAAGGTGTCTTGCACTGGTTCTGTGGCTTCTGTAAGATGATGGACCTGATGTCAACCATCATCAGAGAGGACAGCTGAAGAATGACAGTTTAGACAGCAGGTCACAGACTTCACCCTATTTTCACAAGGACCTCTGCATTTTTAAGCAAGCTTGTAAGAGCAACACGTATGTATTTATTTCTTAGAGGTAAAGCTGTTGTTGCTGAACACTGAGGAAACTTGGAAGAGCAGCAGGAAATGGTTCTTATCCTCTTGTCAGAGAACCTAAGAGGAAATGATCAGTAGAAGTCTAGAAGTTACCCCAGCACGACATGCTGCTGAGACTCTTGCCTACTTGGCTCCAAACTCTCAAGTCAGTGGCCAAGATTATTTGACTTTGAAAGGAATCAAGCCAGTGCTTTTCAAAGGTTGAGTCAGATGCCATATTGGAGGGGGCAGGTAGTGGGTGGCCACATGTACAGAGGAGAATGTGGGTGAGAAACATCCTGGGCAAAATAAACTCAGGAAGCAATATTTCTTTAACACCCCCATTGCACTCCTTCTCAGAGATCCCTTTGTCTTCCGCTTCTACTCAGTTCTCTTCTCTGATCCCAAGTTTTTGAATAAGGGCTCAGTACAGGCAGAGATGAAGAACTCTCACTCTAGTCTATGTCAATTTCCTTTGCAAATTTAACACCAAATCAGATAGTTTTATTTCAGATTTGAAGGATTTTCCTGAAGTGGGTTGTGCTATCATCATCAACATCATCATCATCATCATCATCATCATCATCAACAACAACAACAACAACAACAAAGCTACCTCCAGGCAATGAAGCTTGCTTACAGTGACAACAAGGAATGAGTTCACTTCTGGAGAATGCATGGTACAGTCAGAAAAATGGGCATGTAAGTGAATTAATTAATAAGCAATTAAGCAAGAGCAAAAGTAAAATTAGAAATGCAGAGCCATATGTCACTGTGACACAGAACAGAACATATACAGTAATGGTGCATTTTTTTAAGAAACACTTTTGAATCTGATTACTAGTCCAGATAACACACCTAATATTTATCAGGCATTTCTGACACACCCAGGGAATATGACGCAGTGCTTTGGATCCAAGTTCGAATTTAAACTTCACAACAATCCACGAAGAAATTACTATTTTAGTGGCCCCAGTTTTCCAAATGAGCAAAACCCAAATGCATCTGCTAAAATAGGCTGCAGTCTGCAGCTCTCCAACCCGGAGGCTTAGCTGCAAGCAGCATGCTTGTTCATGTATGAACCTGTTTCCAAGTTCAGCCATTGGCTGCCTTCTCCACAAAACACACTCTCAAGAAAAGTATCCCCTCATTACAAAGTTGGAGCCAGTTAGAGAAGCTTTCCTTCTGAGGAATTTTACTTTGCATGTGCAGATCTAGCTTGACGAAGCATGTATGGTGGGAAAACAACACAAAGATTCGCAATACAATGAAAAGTCCTAGATACTGCCAACATTGTACAATACATTCACACTCTTGAAACTCAATGTGGTTTTAAGCAGAGCATGGGAGAAGAACTTTCCATGTCTATCTAAAGTTGGATTTAGAGGGGATGGCCAGGAGCTGGTGGGGAGAGCTGGAGAGATAGATGGACTGGTGATTAAGTGCACTTGCTGCTTTTGCAGAGGACCTGAGTTAATTTCCAGCACACATATGGCAGCTCACCATGGCTTATAAGTCCATCCTCAGGAGATCCAACCCACCCTGTGGCCTCCAAGTATCACACATACATGGGGTGCCCCTACACACATACAGGAACTCACACATAAAACAAAGTTAATCTTTAAAAACAACCCAAACCTAACACTCTCTGCCATGGAACTGATCACCATTAGAACTAATTCCCCAAATTCCTTTAGGAGGCTCCCCTATGAGGGAAATAACGTGGTGTTTGGAATCATTCTCCAAGTTCATCTGTGCTAGCGCTGTCTCCAACTTGAAAGGTTGAAAGGGACTGGGTGAATTTTAGCCCCCGCAATTATGTTCTAATTTGTCTTTATTTCTTCTCTGCGTTTTTCATACAAGGTTCTTACCACCACTCAAAACATAATTGCATTGCTTTATTTTTTTCTTGTACAAAGGAAAATAATTGGAAGTACTTTGAGTTCCTAATGACATGTGCTTTATTTTGGCTCTATTGCTACTACTAGAAACATAAACAGAGATACTAGGATATAGCTAACATATATGTGTCTGAGCGTGTGCATGTGTTTGTGTGTGTCTGTGTGTGAATATAAAAGAAAGGGAATAATAGTAGGAAAATGAGGAGGAAGTGAAGTATGGGAGGTAGAAGCAGACAAAGAGGATGAAGAGGAATGACAGGAGGAAATAATAAAGAAGAAAGAACTCTTAAATTTTCTAAAGGTCAGCAGGCGAGAAGGCTCTCTCAACAGCTAGGAGTGTTTACTGCTCTTGCTGAGGACCTGGTTCAGTTCCTAGCACCTGCATTAGGCAATTTAAAATCACCTGTAACTCAGGCACCAGGGAATCTGTTTTCTTCTTCTGGCTACCACATACACATGTGTGCACACACATGGTGCACATGCATTTACACAGGCACACACACACACACACACACACACACACACACACATGCACATAAATTAAGGATAAATAAACCTTTAGGAAAGATGGCTGGACATGTGCCTGTGACTACTTGACTCAGGGCTGTCAAGAGCTTTTTGCTTTATATAGGTGTATCCTCAAAATGGTCCAACCAGGTCTGTGTGCACCACAAATCCCCAAAACATTTTGGAGTCCCTAAATTCCATCCTTCTTGGCAGCACCCGCTAGTAATTACTGCCTTTTCTAGGACTTGGTTTGTCTCTTGTATGTGTTTGTAGCCATGACACAATGACAAAAGCATGTCCTGGAGACCAGATTCATTCTGTGACTTGAGACAGATAAACTCTAAACTTTTGCTTTTCAGACTTCACATGAAAGACAGTGATTGGTGTTCTGTCAACAGTTCTGACCAGTTGATCACATTAAGCTATATTATGTACCTAAAAAAATACCTTATAGCAGATTCTGGACAGTGAGTTAAAATGATAGAGCAAGGAAGAGAAGAAGTACAAATTCTTTTTCTATTCAGATAAAAAATTCATGGATATCGAGGCTAACACACTTAAAATACATTTGTTTGTTTGTTTGTTTATTTGTTTATTTATTTTGCCTGTTTGTGGTATTTCTTATAGACCAGGCTGTCTTCAAAGTGACTCTGTAGCTGAGGCTGATCTTGAACTTCTGACCTTCCTTGCTCCAGCACTGGAGTGCTGGGATTCAAGTACCAAACACCCCACATAGTTTCTGTTGTTGCTGAGACTTGAACTCAGGGACTTCATGCATGCTAGGCATGCACTCTAACAACTGGGCAACATCTGCAAGGGTAACATTGTATTTTTATCACTTTTATGTTTCCCATTTTGTAATATCACAGGAAGGAAGTGGATGTGGAGTGGAGGAGGCCAGGTAAAGGTCATGAAGTGATCATTGCCACATGCACATAAAAGCATGCCTCCAAAAGGCATTCGTCTGGACAGGAAGAAAAGACAGCTGTGGAAAGTCTGTGGTTATGAACATATGAGAGCCACTCTCCCTCTGTGGATGGTCATGGAAGCATATAAGACAACTGAAACATGCATCTTCCTGCAGCAAACAGCCCTTGCACGTGGCATAGAACCGCTTCATGTTCAGTTGTCTGATCAAGAACTTCTAAGGGACACAGACAAGTGTACACTGGAGATGAGAAGAACACAGTGTTTTCCATCAATGAGTCACTCTGTTGGAACTCAGGTGTGTTGAACTTAGAAAATGGCTCAGGGAACCAAGCTGTGCTGGTGGCCCCATACTGCAGAAGCATTTTGATATTTATACCCCACTTTGGGTAATCAGGACTTTTTTATTACTGCTTCAACTATATGCTATCCACATACATATTATGATATCTTCTTTCCCCACATTAATGATCTTCCATAGAAATAAAGATAAGAAGCAGGAAGTTGGTTCCACGCCACAGGCTCTTACTCCTCTGCTCTCTTCTCTGCATACAAGAATCCTACTATAGGATTTGTTTGATATTATAGTAATTGCTTGGGACATCAAAATTTCAACATACATGAGTTAAACAGACCTGACTAGAGGAGATATGACCTATCCAAGGTCACCAGCTGGCCCTTCTCTGTTTCCACATTGTCACCACAGGCACGAACTACCAGGTTATATATTTCTCTTGCCATTCACAATGATTCCTTTGGGGTGGATTTATTTTAAAGAGATGGCCCTGTATAACTCATAGTGCCTATATAGGCACATGATTCTGATTAGACATTATTAGTTATTGAAGTTACCATCCATGCCTCTTTTTTCCTTTGAGTGTATATTCATGCATGCATGTTTGCATGTGTGCAATCATACATCCATGTAAATGTATGACATCATGTATGTTGAGGATTGAACCCCAGCCTCATATATATTAGAAGAATATTCTATCCAAGCCCTCATTCCTTGTGCCTCTTCTTGAACAAGAGACTTCACCAGATATCCGTAAGTGAAATAAACTCTTACTGAGTCAGTTCACAAACTATTACTACCCAATGATGTGAGAAGTAAAATACCAAGGGTTATAATGAGAGGCCCTCTCAGTGCTTCCCTTCTACCACCATCTGGTGTAAGTCAGCAGGCTCCCTTTCTGTCAGATTAATGTGCTCAATTGTCTTTTTAAAACTATCTAAGGTTAATAGTTAAGTAGAAGTATAGGCAAATTGAACCCCAGAGCCAACATTGAGAGACAGTGAGCCTCAGTCCGGAGAGTGGCTAGTTGCCATTTTCTCTGTTAAGACTTGTTTTAAACAAATGTATACTACCTCTTATATTGCAAGCTACTGGCAAGAGTTTCCAGGAAGTAGACACCCAAATCTCTAGACAGACAACCCTCTGAGTATTGGATTTATAGAATGCCAAGCAGTATGCTATCAAGTTAAAAACCACACCCCTTCAGCTAAGGTTACAAAATGTTTATAAACAGGAAGATTCGATTTTCATTTTCAGCCTGGATCTCACAAGGTGAATAAATCATTGGAATTGTTTACATTTGAAGTATTACTATGTCGGTCACAGTGGGCATCACCAGCTAGGGCAGATATCCAGAGGGATGATACCTGTGAAGGACATGTGGGTATCTTACTTTAATTCTTCCTTATAAGCAGCTAGGTTTCTATTTGCCTCCATTCAATTTGATTGACAGAATGTAATTTGTACATGTATTTAATTATTTCTAAAGTATAGTAGCCTTTATGTTGAATGTGAGTAACAAACTAGAGAACATTGGCTACGGTATAGGACAAAAACCACCCAGCTGCAGAGTTTCCCAATACTTGCACAATGAATTTGTGCTGAGTTAATTGTGTTCTCATTAACTGCATTCATAGTAAAGGGAAGAGCACATAAGGTTTGGTGAATTTATGTATTTGGTTTTGTAAACTTCATGTGAGCATGGCTCTTAGAACTTGCACTTTCTTAAGAGGCAGAAGTAAAATAAATCATGGTGCTAGTCATAAAGATTGGTCACAGATTTCAACCCAAGTTTGCTAACACCTTCTAGTATGCTAGGAACTTCATTTTCTCTGACCACTATGTCATGACTTTGGATTAAACAACAACAATAAAAACAACAACGACAATGACAAAACTATATTGGCAGTCCTTTAAAGTTTGTCTCAGTGTCCCCCTCTATCGATGGCAAGTGTTTGGGACAGTATTTATAAAGCTTGGAGATTTCAGAAGAATTGTGTGATATTCACCTGTTTGTCAGTAAAACTTCCTAAGGGCTTACATATGTGTTGAAGCACAGGATGATAGGAAATTTGTCTAAATGGCTTCTGAGCATGAATTGCATGCATATATTTGCACATACATGCAGAACACACACTCCTCTGGAAGATAATTAGAAATCGTGTCAGCATTGCTTACTATTCATTCTGTGGCATTATTACTAGGCTTGCAAATGTGACTTTTTAAAAAGTTGTTAGTATCTGGGACACACATAGTAATTGCTCACTTATTTTAAAATTATTCTAAATGGGAAATCCTGCTTGTTTATTGGCACAGATTTCCTTGCAAGTGTAAGTGGAAAGTCTCCATAAGCTAGCTCAATCTTAAGTAGCTAGAAAGTACTTGAGTAATTATTTAATAAACCCTCAAGGAAATCATGCTGATTACTTTGGCAGCAAGGAGGGTTACCCATTGAGAGCCCCTACCTTAGTCACCAAAGTTGGCTCAGAAACTTTTGCTTTCTTCCAAAAGACAAGTCAAGCTTCAAAGTAAGCAAAATAATGTTATGACATTGTGAAGGGTGTTCATTAGAATGTGACTTATGTCTCAATGAATACTGCAGAACTATTTACACGAATTATGGTATGGTGTCAGCTTGGGAGCCATGGACAGTTGACTGAATACTGAACAAAGACAATGTGGTATATGAACACAATGGAGTTCTATTTAGCCATGAAGAAGAATGAAATGTGTCATTTGCAAGACAATGAAACCAGAGACAACTGTGTAAGAGACAGAAACCAGACTCAGAGAAATAGACTCTCCTTTTATGGACAGAATCTACATGTATATCCCACATACTACATGCACACATGCACATTATTAGTTTATGCAAACAGGATGGTTACTAAATGACAAAAGGAATGGTTTCAATGGGAGCTGGAAGGGTGGCCTGGGAGAACAGTGGTGATGAATGTGAGATTAGACAGCCTAGTGAAACACATGTATAAATGTCATACTGAGGCATTATTTTGTATGCTAACTAAAAAGTTAAATACAAATATTAAAACAAGTTCTATCCCTTACTAGTAAGGATTAAGGTATGCTTTACAAAATTAGAATGAATGTCTAATGGTCAACATTGAAAGGAGAAATATATATATATATATATATATATATATGCACACATATACATATATATTCTAGCATGGCTATTGTGTAGGTAAGAGGAGGCAGAAATTTAGAGAAAAGTGACCCCTCCCTGCACATGGATTATATATCATCAAATGATCCACTGAGGTAAGGGGCCAACTTGAGTCACTTCCCTTTTAGCTCCACAAATACAGATATATCAGGAGTGGATGTAGAGAGGACAATGCAGCCGTTTCCTGTCTGGCACACAATTCATCTTGTGAAAAGAGCAGCTATCTAAAAGCAGACTTTTTTCTCAATGACATCAGATAGTTTGCCAGAAAGGACAAGCTCAACTTGCTAATGTTGAGCCTGTAAATCAGAGCAACAAACTTCAATGGGCTAAGTGTTCTCTTCCATTCATCCCATCCTTGACATAATCATGAGACTAAAATGGACATTACAGGACTTATGGGACCTGAGCACCAACAAGTTAGGCGGCTTGCAGGAATAGGTTTTCTGCGGCTGGCCATAAAGCACCTTCTGCTGTTATTCCCTATCGTATTTCTGGGTTTAATAAATAAAACATGAATCCTCACTTTACTACCCAGTGATGAACCAATGGTATGTACTTAAATCACAATGAAACATATAAGTTCTAATGGTGGCTTTGAAGTGAGTGAAGAAACCCCATGGCCGCCCAGCCCCTGTAAGTCACACTGACAGACCTCTCTGTTGCACATGCATTCATCCTATGCCTTTATCTGGATTCCATGCTGGTTGAATTACTAGTTAACTTTCATGTATATAATTTTTAAGCCATCCATGTACTCCTTTTTTCACATCCTGAGTCTTATAGACATGTGCCCCAGCAGCTCCATTGTGTGTATCTGTCATGGGATGGAAGGCCTGTACCAGAACATGCAATTCTGGGAGCAAAGCAGCTACAGCTTCTGACATTTAAAGATTCAGTACAATTGTCAAACACTTGTCTTACAAGTTCTGCTACCTTCTTAAGAAAATGTAATATAAATTGTTTTGTTTCTTGTTTGCCATATTAAAAGGCAATTTAATCTTTAACATGCAGTTTTGGGAAAGTGAAGACACAAATGGTAGGAATAACAGGGAGAAAGTCTCTTCCACCTTAGGACTCTACAATACAAGAGGAAAATTGAAAATAAAGGGAAAGACAAACAAAATTTAGTTTCAGCTATCGTAACTACACTGAAGTCCAATGTGTGAAATTAATCAGATGATCAAGGGTAATACCAAAGACAAACATTGGCATTTGTCACTGGAAGGAGTGAGATCATGAGTATTTTATGTAGCAGTGAAATGTTGGTACAAAACAATAGAGGAACAGAGGGAGCTGAGGGTTGAAATTCCTGTACCATCCATGATTGCTGTGGGGTCGGAAAGACCAGAAGCTGCTAGGGAATTAGTGAGGCTCTACTGGGGTGGTTTTAATAAGACTAAGATGACCCCAATTTAGGGAAATTAAGCATCCCAAACAAGTCAGCTCTATGGCGCTTACAGTTAATAGGCAGAGGAAGTTATAGTAACGTAGACAATCACAAGGACTGAATGGGAGAGGGCACCAGGAGCTATATTCAACAGAAAGAGACCTGGATGAAAATACCACCAATAACCTGAGAGGTAACAATGCATGAAAGAGACAGATGAAGAAAGAAAACTGCTTAGCAGACAAGAGAAGCCAGAGAACACCATGACCTAAGGACCATAATCTATTTATGCAAAGAGTTGGTCAACCACAGTCCTTTATCAAGATACCTTGTATGCCAATTAGGAAAATATTTTCGTCATGAGGAGGGAAAGCAGAGGAATTAGTCCCTTTTATCTATTGACATTGATCATTTTAGTTTAAAAGATTAAATTCTATCTCAAGGGACCAAACCAACAGATCAGAACTACAAACTTGATTGAATCTAAACCAGCACTTATTTTTCCTCATTCATTAATAATAGACTTTGGAGAACTATTTTAATTACAGAAAAAAATTACATGTTCAAGTTGTAATGAGTACTAAACTTATTACTGATTTGCCCCCAGCCTTAGTACAAATGCACTGTATCTGTGAGACTTAGCTCAGTTTAATTTAATCATGTTTTCACCTGAGACCCACAAGACCTCAATTTACTTTGTAATTTCCTTTATCCGACTCTGTATGACAGGCAACATTTATATGCCATTGTCACAAATGTATAAACTCTTTTGAGAGTGTCTATTCTAGTGATCATAAAAAAGAATCTTATTGAGTTAATGACCCAACCAAATTTAGATGCTAAGTGGCATTCTTTCCTAATTAAGAATGTTTTGTTTCAAATGCCTAATCCTTCCTCTATTACAAATACAGTTCATACTGTGACTTGCATAATTAAGTGGGGGGGAACATAAGGTTCATAAACCTATTTATCATATTAAATATTTAGAGGATGAAAAAGGATAAACCTGTTTTATGTTCTGATAATTGTTCTAGCTATTAATTCTTTATTCAGCATGTATAGGGTCCACCAATTTTTTTTCTTATTAACAAGCAATTATCATCAAACATGACCAGGGATGAGATAAACTTAGTAGCTATCTGTGGCATGAGGTTCTCAGATGGTCCTCAGGGTATGAGCTCTTGTATACATGCCCTGTCTCTTCCCGTTCAGTATGGGTAAGAGCAGTAAATAGGATGGGCTATTTAAGGCACTAATAGTTTGAGTTTGACTAAACTTAAAGACAGGTTTTTCTGGGTGATCCTGACCAATCTAACAAGAAACTCAAAATATAAACAACCAGAGTGTACTTACTGGAAGGAATAGAAACAGTAAACAGCTATATACAGAAGAGGAGAGAAGAGGAGAAGAGAAGAGAAAGGAGAGGGGGGAGGGGAGGGGAGAGAAGAGAGGAGGGGAGGGGAGGGGAGGAGAGGGGAGAGAGGAGGGGAGGGGAGGGAAGAGACTGGAGAGGTAGAAGTAGGAAGAACACAGCTGACAGTTTGTTAAGATGCCTCCCTTCTGCACAAGTGCTCCAGGAAAAGTTGCAAAGCTTGTGTGCACGCGCGCGCGCACACACACACACAGAGCAGCATTATAACTCCCTAGTCCCTGTGTTACAAACCTGTGTTTTGATGTTCAATAATGCCCATATTAGCAAACACACAGGCAGGTTCAACTCCCCAGCGTTTCAGGTCACTATTTGACTAGTTCTTGTCAAATTAAAATACTTTTAAAAACTGTCTTTGGGTTATTGAGAAACTTGTTCTGGAGGGGAATGTAAATGTATTTCTCACTGTCAGGCTATGCTGGAGATTTATTTTTTTAAGATATAATAGCTGCAGCCATATTTCCCTAGTGATAAAAAGAAATCCCCTTAGTAATCCATACAAAATCCTGAAGGGCTAAAAAGCAATGAAGAGGATTTCTAATGGTAAGTCATAAATCCTTTTAGAGAACATCTTGGTTTAAAATAATTTCAAAAAAAGAATGCGCAGCAATTGAACAACACTATTTAGAAATCCAACAGCAATATCAAGGACACTCACAAGGATCTTACTTTCAGAGTTGAGGGAGGGGAAATGAAAAGGACCGGAAGCCACTGGAGAAGCTGAACTCTACATTCTCAGAGCTGTATGGAAATTCAGTGGTCATGCCTAACTGTGTCCCAGTCTGCTTCACCTTCGGGGACAGGTGAGGGTCTCATTGTCTGATAAGCCATTGCATGTCTCCCATGCCTACAGCAGGAATTTGAACAAGTGTGTTCAATTTCCACTCAAGTTTTTTCCCCTCTGGCATCCCATAGAAATTGCATGTGTGGTTTATATAGATTGCCAAGACTCTAGAATCACCTTGGAGACAAAGATCTGGGCATTCTGGTGAGGGATTAAAACTTGGTTAAATCAGGTGGGATGATCCACCAAAAATGTGGACAACCTGATTTCAGAAGCTGGGATCCTCATGGCATAAAATAGAGAAAACTAGCTTAATGCATTGCCATCAGCTTCCTGAGTGCAGGGCTCTGAGATCAGAGTCCTCCGGTTTCTGCCACATCGTCCTTCTCTCACTTGCCTTGATGGACTACCTACCCCTCAAGGTGCAGACCAGAAGAAACTTTTGCTCCCTCCAATTTGGCAACAACAACCAGAAAAGTAACCTACAAAATGGTCGTATTCTACTTAGCTGTAATAATAGCTGTTACGATTATTAACTTTCATAGGCTAAACATGCATAAGGCTCAGCATGAGAAAGTAAACAAAGACACAGCAATATGCAATATAAAAGATGAAACACAGCAGACTCATTGTCAAGCTGTAGTACTAACCCTGCACCAGAAGGGGAGATGCTGCCCATCAGATCCCGCTTCTGATGGTTCAGGAACGACAGGTTATCAGGAATGACAAACTATTAATCTAAATGTTCAAGAATAAAACACTTTCTAAATCCAACATTCACTAACCTAAGTATTTAGAGTATTTTTTTTCAGTTTTTTGAGATAAGAATTTTGCAGATTTTTTTTCCAGTTTTTTAAGACATGGTCTCAATATGTGTCCCACAACAATCTTAAACTCAATGTTTCTCTTGCCTCGACTCCTGAGTGTTCAGATAGATGGGTGAGTATCAGAATATTCAGCTTTAGAAATAATATCCCTCTCACCAGAGAATCATCACATCAAGGTATGCTGTAACTTGACTCTTAAGACAATTATATCTTAAATCAAGAAGATAATTTAAAATCTACATCTGTTTCCATACACACAAATGGAAATATTGGGAATCTTTACTGAACTTCTACACTTTTTATCTGAAATGTTAAATTTTTGACATTGTATTAATGCTGGAAAACTGAAACATCCAATCATGTGTGGTGTTAAATAACCCTCTAGGAAATGCATTATCTTATATCATACTAAGTGAGGTAACCCAGACTCAAAAGAACCCATGGTATGCACTCACTGATAAGTGGATATTAGCCTAGAATCTTGGAACACCAAAGACATGATCCACATACCAAATGATGTCCGAGAAGAAGGAAGGAGTGGAACCTGGATCTGGAAAGGCCAAAGCATCAGTGTAGGAGAATACCAGAACAGGGAAGTGGGAGGGGGAGGAAAGGGGAACAGGGGGAGGGAAAAGGGCATATGGGACCTTTGGGGGGTGGGGAACCAGGAAAAGGGAAATGAAATGTAAATAAAGAATATATCCAATAAAGAAAAAAATTTTAAAAAAGATCTATTAGTAATGCAGAGAGAAAGACAAGGGGTCAGGAGCGAAGTTCAGTGACAGCATGCTTGATTAGCATGAACGAGGCTCTGGATTCCACCCTCTGCAGCAGAACAACAACAAACATTTACATTCCCAATAATCGAAAAGAGGTGTGCACTTAGGACACTGTCCTCAGAAAGAAACACTCATGGGCACAGGAGAGAGCAGTATAGGCAATCCTGGCCCGTGCAGAACAGTCATATTCTTTTCATTAAATGTCCTTGAAAGAAAATATAATGGGAATAAAAGCTAGCAATTAGACAATAAAATAATAAAATAAAAATCTGAGTGAGACAGTAAGTGCCCTTACTTCAGATAGTTGTATAAGCAAAAAATACATCTATAGCCATATCAACCCTCCAGAGAACTTTATTTTAATAAGCATTTTAGAACTGGGGAGGGTCCTCAGAAAATTGGGCATGACACTTTCAGAGGACCCTGCCATACCACTCCTGGGCATATACCCAGAGGATTCTCCTGCAGGCAACAAGGACACAAGCTCCACTATGTTCATAGAAGCCTTGTTTATAATAGCCAGAAGCTGGAAAGAACCCAGATGTCCCTCAGTGGAGGAATGGATACAGAAAATGTGGTATATTTATACAATGGAATACTACTCAGCAATTAAAAACAATGAATTCATGAAATTTGTAGGCAAATGCTTGGAACTGGAAAATATCATCCTAAGTGAGGTAACCCAATCACAAAAGAATACACATGAAATGCAATCACTGATAAGTGGATATTAATTAGCCCAGAAGCTCTGAATACTCAAGACACGATTAGCATATCAAATGATTCCCAAGAAGAAGGAAGGAGAGGACCCTGGTCCGGAAAAGACTTGATCCAGTATTGTAGGGGAGTACCAGAACAGAGAAATGGGAGGGGGTGATTGGGGAATGGGCGGAGGGAAAAGGACTTATGAGACATATGGTGAGGGGGGAACTGGGAAAGGGAAAAGCATTTGGAATGTAAACAAAGAATATAGAAAATAATAATAATAATAATAATAATAATAATAATAATAATAATAATAAAGGACTGGGGAGGGAAGCAAGATAGTACTTGCAGTGTGGACCACTCCCAGGTTTCAGTTGTTAATATCTTACCTCAGTATGTACACATGCAGTGTATTAAATAATTACTTTACATTGATGTTCTTTTAACAAAAGTCATGCTTTTCACCTAACGCTTTTCTTTCTGTCCATAGATCCTATCCACAATAATCCATCACCTACCAATAATCCACCTACGCAATGTATACTGTATTGGTACATTTTGCCGTTTGAGCTCATTGAGAAGTTGGCTCCAAGAGAGAGTTATTCCCTCATTTCAAACCCAAATATGTTTTTCTCACTCATTTGTCCTCTCAGTCCCTGTGAGAATGGGATGGCCACTACATCCCATGCCCCACCCCCAACAAGATGACAGGAAGGAAAATACAGCCCAAGAGTGAAAGTATTGTCCTTGGGGACAGCTAGGAGTCTCTTTTGTTGTTATGGTTTATCCAGTGATCTAAAGGTACCTGTCATGGGAAAGAGGCTGAATCACAGCTATGGGAAGCTCAGCTGTGGAAAGAGAACCATTCGCAAACTGGTCAGTTGCTGCTTGGTGTTTGAGTGCCCAATATGACCACGTTAGCCATATCTGTTGCTATGTCTTTTTTTGCTTGGAAGCTGTACCTAATGGCACACTCTACTTTGCCCAGGACATTCTCTATGGAGAACTCCAGCTGACTACTTTCAAGGGCCCAGTTAGTGACTGCTGAATATTTTGAGCACCTGATTTAATGATATTTATCTATCTGCTTGTCTGTCTGCATGTATGTCTGTCTGTCTGTAAGTATGCATATATGTATGTGTATCTGCCTATCATCTATCATCTACCTACCTATCTATCTATCTACCTCCCTATCTATCTATCTATCTATCTATCTATCTATCTATCATCTATCATCTACCTACCTATTATCTATCCATTAATCATCTATCTATCTATCTATCTATCTATCTATCTATCTATCTATCTATCTATCATTTTTTGTGTTGCTGTAAAAGCTGCCTCATTTGAATCAAAAGTATGGCTACTTTATATTATTCACAAGATAGTTCAGAATAGTCTTGGTATTGTTTCTGGCTGTGATAATTTCTCAACATTTTCCTTGTTTTAAAGAATTTTACACATAACTTATAGAACACAGCTCAGTTTCTGTTTGTCTGACTTGTGTTGAAGAGTGTGCTGAGGATATAGGTGATTAGGATGAGCACTCCAGAAGTGGTCCTTTCATCTCCTTATACGAAGGACAGCAGCAATCACACTTATGTTCAGAGAAACCCTGCCACCTGGCTGAGGGAGCCTTGTTGGTAGGTGTACATGCATACCTGGGTGTGTGCAGAGAGGTCAGAGATCAATTCTGGGTGTCTTTGTGTGTGATTCTTTGTGATTCATCTAGATTGACCTGCCACTGCCCTCCAGCACTAGGGTTACACAAGAAATCCACTGCACATGGCTTTTGTCTCTTGGTTTGTGGTTTTGTCTGGGTGCTTGGTTCCTCAAGCTTGTGTGCCAGGCCCTTGACACTTTCCTCAGCCCAACTTCATTAATTTTGTCGTTTATTATCCCACTTTCTACTGGCACCTTGTTCAGTTTGTTGGCTCCTTGGTCATTAGAATCCATCACTATGGGGTGTTATAGTTTTAAGCACTTCTTTATTTTATTGTACCGCGAGGTATCCCAGGCTCATCTTGCATATTCCCTATTTTTTTCTAAGAAGCATTTCTATTCCTTTCTTCAAGGATATTTTACAAATATATGCCTATAGCATGCAACTTTACCGATTAAGCTACAATATTTAAATGCAGCTTATTTGCCCTTTAATTTTACAGGTCACACTTTCTTCTGAGTTCAGTTCCACATTGTTTAATCTCTTCCTGTCCTAGCTGACCTGTTTCTGTTGCTGTGATAAAACACCATGACCAAAAGCAACTTGAGGAGGAAAAGATTTATTTCAGATAACAGTAGCCTTTCCTGAAGGGAAGTAAGGGCAGGAACTGAAGCAGGGGCTTGGGGGGAGGGACTAAAGCAGCGACTGGAGAAATGAAGGAAAGTCACTTACTGGCTTGCTTTCTCATACAGCCCAGGACCATCTCTGCCCAGAGGTGGCACCACACACAGTAGGCTGGGCCTTCCCATATCAATCATTAAATCAAAAAAATACCCTAGATATTTGCCTACAGACCAGTCTTCTAGACACATCTTCTCAGTTGAGATTCCCTAACTTCAAGATGACTGTAGATGGCTATAGTTTGTGTTAACTTGATATCCAGCACATTCCTCTTCCATGACGTCATTTCTATATTGTAGTGCCATGAGTCTTGATCTCTTCCTTATTCTGGATTCACAGTGATTGACTTCTCTGAATGTCTTTCATGAACTTTCACATGTTAAGGCTCACTCTGTGTGCTGAAAGGTTCAGTGGATTTCAACAGATTGTCCGTACACTTACTATATGGAATATAGTTTATCGCCCTTGGGTTTTATTGAAAATAATAAAATAAGTGATGGTCTTAAAATAAAAATCCCCCCATAGTCCACCTTTTTTACCCCTGCATCCTGTTAAACCTTAGGCAGGTACTAATCTCTTTACCCATCTCTAAAGTTTAGCACATTCCTAGATGTCTTACAGTTGTAATTATTCATAGCCTTTCAGACTTGTTTCTCTTATTTACACTACTCAATTTACACTAAAATCCCCACATGTCATTTAATGGTTTGATAGCTAGGGTAGTTTGAATATTATTTTGTGGATGTATCATAGTTGTTTTATCCATTCACACATTGAAGAATATCCTTGTTGCTACCACTCTGTAGTAATTATAAATTACCAAAGGATAGTCCTAGTGTGATTCTGAGGCCAGAATAAACATACACCTGAAGATTTTTTGTGGGGGTATACATTTTAAAAGATTTAGGTAAATACCTAAAAATATGAATGGAGTATATGAAGGTAAGATTAAGTTTAGCTTTGTAACAAACTGCTAAATTCCTTTCCAGAGTTGTCATACTTAACTGATTGATTGATTGACTGGTTCTCATCCAAAGCATTTATTAGAGAGTTTCCTACAGAGTGTACAGCACACTTCTTCTTAATCCCAGCTGCTTCCAGAGAGAATTGCCACGACTCCACCTTACTGATAGCACTTTATATTGACATTTTCAAAAATGTTAATCATTTTACGTCCTGTTCTATTTACTGGATGTGTCCTAGGCCATGACTTGGGTTTCCATTGTCTTAAAAATGCTTTCTGCAAAGCAGAATCTGGGAATTTCAATATTCTCTAATTTATTTGTTTGCTATTGTTATTCATGAATCATGCTTTTGCTGTTACACGGACACACACGGTCACCTAGATCTCTAGAAGCTATCTGGAAATGACAGACTCCATCTTTGGGGGTATAATTGCAATGTGAAGAATGACTGGGTCAAGATCACATAGGCTAAATTCCAGCTGATGTGGTCTGACCTCCAGCCCCTCTATCTGGGATTCTCAACCTCTCTAATCCTGTGACGCCTTAGTATAGATCCTAATTATTGTCATTGTTACTTCATAACTAATTTTTGTTACTTTTATGAATTGTAAAGTAAATAATCTGATATGCAGATGATATTACGTAACCTGTACGGAAGGCTCTTTCGAACCCCTAAAGGGGTTGCAACCCACAGGTTGAGAACCACTGTTATATATGCGTTCTCATGTTAATGCTGTTGAGAGCTACTGTGATGACTTGTGTCAGCTTGGTGCCATTTAGAATCACATGAGAAGAAAGCTTCAATTTAGCAATTGTCTTGGGTGCTTTAAATGAGGTGGGAGGACCCATCCCAAGTATGGTGGCATCCTCTGGTAGAAGCCCAGATAAACGATGTGGCAGAAACTATTCACCTTTTGCTTCCTTTGCTACAGAGATAATTGACCCTGTGGTTGCTCCTGCTTCCTTCCCTGACATCAGAACTAGTGATTTCAGGCTTCTATCATGGAGCAGCAGCTCCCTAGTCACCCTCCAGGATTTAGGTACCAGTTAGGAACTGCTGAGGTACCAAGTCTCAGGAACTGAGTAGCTATTACATTCTTGGTCTCGGTCATATAAGACAGGTGTTGTAGGACTGCTCTGATTGGTGAGGACTGTCTCAGTGTGATTCTGTTTCTCGGATAAAACACTGATCAAAAGCAGCTTGAAGAGGAAAGGATTTATTTCATTTTACAAATCCTAAGTCACAAATAGGGCAGGAACCTAATATAGGAACTGAAGCAGAGATCATAGAACACTGCTTCCTGACCTGTTCCACTGCTCATATTTAGCATGCTTTCTTGTGCAACCCAGTAACATGTGCCCAGGGCTGCCCACAGTGGTCTGAGCCCTCTTTCATCAATCTCTAACCAACAAAATATCATATACCATAGACATGTCCACAGCCTAATCTGATGGAGGCAATTCTCTGATTGAGGCTCACTCTTTCCCAGTGACTATAGCTTGTGACCAACCAGCACGGTCACCCAGCCTTAATGTACAAGAAACTATTAGCTTCTCAGTCTTTTATGTGTGAGAGCTGTTGTTACTATGGGCATCATATTACATATGTTGATTTGATACACACACACACACACACACACACACACACATACACTATGGGTTCTCTTCCTCTTGGGGACTCTGACTAATGAAAGCATGTTGTCAGTGGGAACTAAATGGGATCATGTATAGAAAGTACCTGAATATATTTCATATCACATTTACTTTTATTGCCATCAATAATATTATTATGCACATATATCACCTCGCCTTTTTCTATAAGTCCTAACCACATTAATACATAATAAAAGCCCAGGCTGATGATACCTCATTAAAGATAATACAGTAAGATTCAGTTTTATATTGATATGATCTAATAGTGTGAGAATCTAAGATCAGCAAGAAGATATACAACATCTAAGGAAAACCATACCTTCCTTCTTTAAAAAGAAATGTGAACTATGATTTTAAAGCATTCTCCACTTCTTTTTTTGGGTGTTTCATTTCACCTGCAATGAAAAACCTACAATCTAATAGTTAGAACAAGGAGAATATGTTCTCCTATGGATACAATAAATAATCAAGGGCAGTTTATGTAAAGAATGCATGGCATCTATGGTACACCTATAAGGCAGGCCATAGTTACTACAAATAGCATCAGGTATTTTTGAGCCTTTACTTTATGCCAGACATAGTACTGAGCACTTAGCACCAGCTCTCTTGCTTAAATTCAGCTATTATTAATGACTTATTGTTTAAAAATGAGGATGCTAAGGACCAAAGAAATGAAGGGATGCACTTAAAGTTAGGTGAGGCTTAAAGATGAACTCTGAACCCAGGGCATGAGCTCTCACGCACTGTACTTTCCTGTCCAATCCAAACCATGTTATTAGAAGGCCAAATTTCATTAATATTTCATCATGCCAAAAATCTCAAGAAAGAAACATTTATAGTACCTAGGAGAACAGATGGAGAATTTTGGAAGGTTATAAGCAAAGGCTCTGTGTATGCCACTTGACTAAGAGAGTGATAACACACCACTGCTCCTGTCAGAGCGTCTCAAATCTTAATGGTTTAGTAATTTTCAAGTACTCTTGGCAGATGAAGAAGATGGTTAGAGTATGTAATCACGAGAAAACAGGACAGAACAAAGCATTTGGATCATGTTGCCTTTCAACCTGTTGATGGACATCTAGAGAAAGACCAATACTCAATCGATCTATTCTTTCTAACCAACACTACAAACCAGAGCTCAGGTGTTTGACTGAGGAAGTCAGAATCAATTACAGACAGCTTGTTAATGCATTTTCCCCCCGGCAATATTGCAAACAGCATTATCTGCTTCTAAGTTAACTCTTCTCTATGAAGTCCTTTTTTTTTTTTTTTTTTTACGATATGTGTATAATAACATCCAGGTAAAAAGATGGGCAAAACTCAATAATATTTTATGAAAGTCAAGGGTATGTTATGAAAGTCAAGGTTGAATTGATTCAATATTGGAAGAATGTGCTAAAGGCTCTATTGGCTTTAATCAGAACTTTTCTGTGTTGTTCGCAAAGTAAGGAGGCTTCAGCTGGGTCCACTCCCTGGTCTCCAACGTTTACTGTAAACCTGATTCCTGAACTGGAGGCTGTAATGCAGAGAAATTTCACCTGTGACTTCTCCTATCTTCTCAAGCTACCCTGAACATATAAGTTGGGCATCTTCCTGGGAACAGTAAGATTGATAGAATCTACAGGCTTGTTACTATTTCCTCTAAGATTTAATAACATACACACTGATTATCTGACTCCTTGATACTTTACAAAGGTTGGGGATGGAAAAGCAAAAGCAAAAGCAAAAGCAAAAAAAAAAAAAAGCTGTAACTTTTGGTAATGGTGCCCACATTTCATTCTGAAAGATTTAGTTCTCTCAACTACATAGGAGCAAGCTACATTAATGAGCTGCATGAAATTTTTTTAAACATAGGCTTAGAATTGTCTACACAGCTGGATCCCCAATACTGTAATTGCTGGTGCTGTTGTCACACCCAGTTTATACAACAGAGGGAGGAATCTTACCCAGAGGCTTATTTCATCATAGAAGTAACTACTTGAAGATATTATGAAATAGTTGTTGCATTTTCATGCATAGAGGTGCTGATTTTTCTCACTAATCATTGTTACCCAACATGCACTTTCTCAAGTAGCCTAATAGTCATGAAATAGGTTTATTTTAAAACTTAAACTAGCTGGATTTCATGTTTTGGTCATGGACATACAGGTGTTAGAACTGATTCTATTGCCCAACATGAAAAGGTGCTATTTCCCTAGACATAAAGGAAAGTGAGTAGCTTCAAGGCTATATGATACATACTCTCTCTCTAAAATTATTTTTATAAGTTATCACCACTTACAAGTAAAGGTTGCTGATTCGAGAAGAGAGTGAATGATTGAGCATGAACAGAATCCTGCAAGTTTCTTAAAGCATCCTGTTTTCCTTTGTCTGCACTGAGTCCCGTAACCTCACCTGAGAGTCAGTGTAGTAAATGTAGCCAATGAAAGAGAAGTATGGAGGTAAGCAGTCAGTGATTTCAGAGTATCCACCCTGATACTCAGCATGTTCATCTGAATGCTACTGACTGGTCCTGTTTAGATACACTTTAGAGAAGTTGATAAGTATGTAGAGATAACATTCAAAAAAGAAATTCCACACAAGGCACAATGGTGAGAAAAGAGAGGAATCTGAATAACAACAGAAAGGGGTGAATGTGCACATGATGTGAGTGATTCATGATATTAATCATCTGATAGTGGAAGAAAAACTGAGCAGCACCTCATCACATAAAAGAGATGTCTGCTCTGAAACATAAGAACATTTGTATCTGAAAGGATAAATAAAACAGAGAGAGAGAGAGAGAGAGAGAGAGAGAGAGAGAGAGAGAGAGAGAGAGAGAGAACTGAAGGTAGGGGGACCTGAGATAAGATCCATTTCTCTCCCTAGAAGCAAGATCGCTCAGCTCAAAGCCTAAAGAATATTATATTCAGTTTTTAGTAAAAATGTCTCAATGTCTCCCTACTGAATTTACTTACATAGGACTCGGAATATGGGCTAGCCTATACTCTCAAATGTCATCTTTGTCCCTCTCTCCCAGTCAATTTGCTTCAGTCATTCAATTCTTTTTTTTTTCTGTCTTAGCGTGGGAAAAAACAATTTCCTCATGATCACTGCCCATGGCCTTCCTCTGTTAACTTGATCTCCCTGCCCACCACATCTCCCCATCTTTACATCCTTTCTCCACCATACTCTTAGACTTGAATTAAGTGTCTTCTTAGTATTTTTCTCATATATTCTACTGGGATAGTTTCACATGTAAGAATCATGATAGGAAAGGCATTTATTGCCATATTTGAAATCTTCTCCCTTCAACATAGCTTCCACAACAGAAAATTTGTACTTGTCAAGAAGAGGACCTCTTCCACAAGCTGTCCTCTGACCTTCACACACAGAACACATGCATACTTCCATTCATTCCCTCACATAATAAAAAAAAATATTCTTCAAATGAATAGCAAGCAGAAAATATACTTTCTAAGTACCAATTCTATAGTATTCTTCTATCTGGTAAGCCATGACCAAGATAATCCTTGCATAGTTCCCTCCAATAAGGAATAGAATTAGCTGCTTTCAAACCCAGAAAAGCTATTGCAGAAATGGCAGTTTGTGGTTTCCAGGGCTAAGTCATAAAATGCGTGGTTCCTAAGAGAGTCTGCTCTGGGAAGATATTTAGCCATACTGGGGGGGGGGGGGATTCTACCAGTCTATGAAGCAATCCAGAATGGAGTTGTAATGTTTCCTTTCAATAGTGAGCTCCAAGTGTTAATTATCTTAACATGAACTCCTTTGACCTTTATAAAAACTGTGAGAGATAAATAAGTCTTGCTCAACAGCTAACTTTGGGGAGTAGCTTCATATTATAACAACATAAAAAACAATGTACTAGCTCTCATTGCCTACAATTATCATGCAAAATTATCTAGTTGCCTCAGTAGTAGCAGAAATTGTGGGGTGGCAATACCTCAGTGGGCCTGGGGAGGACTAGTTTGCTATATAATGAAAAGCATTGCTGGATATTTATAGTACTTGGTCCATAGAAATTGTGGCAGTGCATATCAGACATCAGAACCGATTCCTTTCCTCTTGCTAGGCCAAAGGATAAATGGAATTGACAGGGTGGAAATTTAAAATTATTTTGTCTCTGTTAGTCAGGTAACCCTGGAGGATACTATCACATGGGTGTAAGTCCCAGATATGTTGCCCATCAGACTTTACTAGGCAGGCATCTTGAGAAGTCCATGATCATAGCAAGCCTAACAAACATGTATTCATGCTGAGCACCACGGCAAGGACACCTGGTCTCTGAAGATAGTCCCTTACAGCCTCTGTGCAGGCAACCTTCCTTGTAGAGAAAAGACCCTAAGGAACAGGCCTTAAGAGCATTGGGTTTTCCTGAGTCTAGATGTTTGTGATGAGGCCTTCTATGTTCTATTTCATTTTCTTCAGCTTCTGATAACTGAATCACACATCTAAGGTAAAAACAAATGGAAGGTGTTAAATAATAGAAAAATCTTCAAAAAAATAGGACTCGGTGGTAATAGGAGAGACAGTTCCAATTATTTTCTCCCTTTCTCTTTCTCTAAAGCACAAGCTCATTACAGATCTAGGGCAGCAAGAAGGAAAGATGAGAAAGGTTTGTGATGGAGCTTGGTGCCTTCGAACCATCTTTAAGCATGCTTAAGGAAGAAAACAAGACTGCCACTGCGGAGATTAACACGGGCTCCTCATTGCAGCTGCTGTGCATTTCATATGCATTGATTTAGACTCTGAGCTGCTGAATTCCGGTCTCTGAGACAGTCTGTTATAGATAGATTGTGGCGTTTTTTTTTTTTTTCTCATTAGGGTTGTATCTGTATTATAATGCAGGAAGAAAATTAAACTCTCCAGCATAGGCAAACATGAAATTCTTTGGGATGTTGCAGAGTTTGTGGATAGGATAATTCAAAAAAAAATCAAGATATACAACTAAGAATTTAAATCAATGTCTAAACACATTGGGAGCCAGAAAACCATGGGCTGCGACTGCAGTGAACAGACGTGTAATGTAATAATGCAAGCGGGAGAGAGCAAATAAACTGGTTAAGGAGCAAGAAGGGATGATGATAATGCGATATGCCACCCTCTAAATTTAATTGTTTACGAGAATCACAACATTTCTATGTAGCTTTCCATTTGTTACCAAGTCACTGTCCATTTTCTTGTACATCAGTCATAGAAATTACCATCATATAAATGGAACATTCTTTAGGGAGGACTAGACATGTTCTAGGCTGTATTAGTTTTCTATTGTAGCATAACAAATTACCACAAACCTAGCCACTTAAAATAACACAAATTCATCAGCCACCTTGGGTCAAGTGCATGGTGTGTTCCAGCTGGGTTCTCCGCTCAAGGGTTTCCAAAGGCTGAAATGAAAGTCTCTGTTGATTATACTGTCAAATCTGACTAAGCAAAGATCTAACTCCAGACCACTGTTGATTGCTAGCCGAATGCACGTTCTCACATGTGTATAGTTATGGTGCTCATTTGCTTACCACCTATTGGCTGGAAACACCTTTTAGATCCCAGGGGTCAGGCTCAGGTTCCTCTGTAGGTCCTCAACATGAAATAGCATTTTCTCTATCAAGGCAAGAAGGAAGGCATTTCCACAGGTTGGAATTTCTTCATACAGTGTGCTCCTGATTAGGCTGCACCCATGCATGAAGACTTCCTCATTCAGACAATGCCAAAGAGTGAATTTTAGAGGTATGCAATATGCAGTATGTTTTACACCGAATCCTGAGTCATAGGCTTGTATACATGACTAGAAATCAAGGCTTGGTCCTTTCTTCTTTAGGGAAAGAAGCATCCTAGAAACCTAGACTGTGAACATGTCATGTCAGTTCTCAGGGCAACATGCCAGATGGAGTTTAATAAAATACTGTTTCGGTAAATTGACTCAACAGCTACCAAAATTAGAATGGGGCTTTGATGGACCTGAGTTTGGGGGAAAGGAACTGAGAGATACTCGCATTTGGGCCAATTATTTAAGAAAAGGTCTCTGTTACTGTAGCTTTGTCCCCATTGCAGACTTAAGCAAATGTTAAGGCTGTATCTGACAGCAGCAACATGGCTCAAAGGGTAAAGGTGCTTGCCTATTGACCTGAGTACCTCCAGAACTCACATGGTAGAAGATGAGGACTGACTGTTATGTGTTTTCCTCTGACCCCCATGCACATGCCATGGCATCTGCACACCCTTTCACACCACTAAAGTAAAATACAGTCCTATGATTTATTTTAAAAAAAATGCATCCATGAAGAAAGGAGCCAGGGCTTTGCTTGAACCTGTTAGAATAACATATACAAAGAAAACAGACTCCAGACATTGTTCAAGGCCAAAGGGACGGTTTTGCCTTGACAGATCACACTAACTCAGCTTGTAACCACAAGCCTGAAAGGACTGGGACCTTGGCTATTACAGTCAGTGTGCTGATTTCCAAGGCTCTGGCATTGCAACACGCTGTTGGGGGAAAAAAAAAAAAGACTGGTCGACAGAAGGAAATGCCAGCCCCTAAATCTTTGGATGCATTCATTAGCCAGCAGTGCTTGGCAAACTCTGTTTTACTGGGGAAAAAAATCAGAAGGGTTTTTCTTTTGTTTTAATTGCTTCATCTTCTCTTCATCCTTCATCTATATTTGCAAAGGGGCAGAGTTTACCTTCCAGTGAATAGAAAGCAAAACTGGAAATTCTTCCTGTTTCTGAAAGTATCTGAGTCTATGGAAACTCAACTGCCTCCGAGGTTGAGCATCTTTCTAAGCATCCAAACAATAGAGCATGCTGCTGCTAAAGGAAGCTTTGCATGCACTAGCCACACGAGCTTGACTAAATATTTCATTTTTTCAATTTTGCTAAATGGGACTAACAGGAGCTCCTAACTCCTACAATTCTGGTCATCCGGTGAGTTCTACAAGCTGTCTGAGGCGTGGTAAAAGTTTAGCAAATACCATTCCAATCTCTACAGGTTGTACTAGCAGAATACAGATTCTAATGGCTTTTTATTGTTGTTTGTAAAGCTCTGTTTCCTTACAATCACAATACAGATTTCTGGAACTGTCCCCAGAGGCACAGACTTAATATGTCTAGCACATGGTAACCTGAGAATTGACATGCATGCTTATGAAAACTGTGGACTGCACAGCTTAGAACATGATTAATGGAAGAAAAAAATCACCAGTCCACGTAGTAATATAACATTGCGTTGTATAGGCAACATGATCATGTTTTTACTAAAATATTTTTCTTATTATCTACAGAAAGCATCATTTTTCATTCATTTTGACATGTTGATATATTTTAATTCATGAAACTTGGCAATCCTCTGGGTAGCATTTGCCAGGCAAATTGATATCAACCCCAACCTTAACCCTTTGGCTTACACATACATACATGTACATTTTTAGATGTTCTCAATGTTGATGACTCCCGACCTTCCCTGTGAATCACTTCATCAGTTGAGGTGGTCAGGCAGTTTGTGCTCTTCATCAGTGTGGTGTACTGGGACCAGCTTGAGCTTCCCGTGTCTGTGGACATCACGTGACTCAAGTCTGGCCAATTAATACCCAATCTCTCAAGTACAATAGTTGGTTCAGGGTCCAAATTAGTCCAATGAGACATAGCCCAGAATTTTGTGCCAGTCCATTGGAAAATGTTCCCTTCTGGAAATGGATGTAACTTCTTTGTCTCTATATAATGCAGTATGGTGAGAAAAGAGCCATCCAAAACGATGGTGCTCCAAGATGGGGCTTTGTGGCTCTAGCCCTGATGCTGCACAAGAGGGGACAACTGCACTTGAAGTTATGGTATTACTGCTTTTTTTTATTCTTCTATGTCAATAAATCATTTTGCTGAAAGTAATTTGTACCTATTTTTCAATCCATACCTTAAAGATCCCTGAATGGTGTGATTTATCAATTAGTACATTTGTAAGACATGAATAATTACAAATCAACATATATTTGAGACCATTTCATAACATTTCACAAGAAATCCGATATACTAAGGAGACAGACATGATCACCCAGGTCTTTTTAAGGCTGTCAGCAAGCAATTCTCTATCTGCCACAGTTGTCATCCTAAATGTTCTTTGTAGAGAATATCATATTCTGAACATTCATATAGAAATAAATTTCAATTCACCATTTTCGTATACCCTTAATATGTATATAGTATATCTCTTTCCTGCTGTTATAGAGTTGCACCTAGTTTTAAACCTACATGGTATATTCATTTATCCTTCTCTTATACATTATATCCCAACTATAGTTTCCTGTCTCTCCACTCCTCCCAGATACTCTCCATATCTCCCCTCCTTCCCAGATCCACTCCTCCTCCATTTTCCCTCAAATGAAAGAGCAGTTCTCCCATGGATATCCACTGAAAATGGCCTAACAAGTTACAATAAGACTAGGCACAAACCCTTGTACTAAGATTGAAAAAGGCAACACAGTAGGAGGAAAAGGGTCACAAGCATAGGCAAAAGGGTCAGAGACAGTGCCCATTCCCACTGTTGTGAAACCCACAAGCGTACCACGCTAGACAACCATAAGGTACACACAGAGGACCTAGCTCAGACTCATACAGAGTCCATGTTTGTCTCTTCAGTCTCAGGGAGCTCCTAGCACCATAAAACTCTTTGCTGATTACCAACAGTTGTTTTCTCATGTATAAATATGTATTTCAAGATAGATCATATAAAATAATATCTAAAATCATTTTAATATTTATGCAACACATAGAAAAATGAAGGAAGTTAGGCTGTGCCCTTATTTCTGGGGGGCAGGTGCTGTACATCAGATGATGACATTCTTCTTTATACTGCAGTGAATCTCAATGCATCATAGACATGAAGTGTCTTCACCAATCTCTTGAGAGCTCATCCAACAGGAGAAAGTTGAAACAGTAATTAATAGGAAGAGATCTACTCTGTGATGTTTGTTAGTTTGTTTGTTTTGTGCTTTTGCCTTTATCTGTCCTTAGATGCATGACAATGTCTATGTGACAGAGATTTTAGTCATTGGTGCATTACTTATGTTCCTATAAAAAGTACCATCACATCACCTGAAAATAAATGTAGCATTTTGAAGAAACAAAATCATCCAGACTACAAATGTTAGTTTCCTTGGACTACAAATGATATGAAATGTATCTTTGTCCAATTACAGTAAAAGATATGAAGCCCTAATGGAATTCTACTCTTTTGCACTCTAAATATCTACATTTCACACACACACACACACACACACACACACACACACACACACAGAGAGAGAGAGAGAGAGAGAGAGAGAGAGAGAGAGAGAGATATGATAGCATGCCTTTTGCAGGTCTGCAGAGTCCAAATAGACTGTCTTCTCTTTCCTCATGCACACAGGTGTTTATCTCCTTGATCTTTCAGGATGAGATCTACTGTACTCTGGTTGGACATGAGACACTAAGGCAGCTCAATGTGAACACAGCCAGAGCTCACTTCTTTGCAATAATTTCCATTGCATTTATCGACTAAGAGTTTCAGCTCATAAAGCACAAACCCTGGTTATTGAACCGAATCAAATCATTTTGCAGAAGAATGTGAGTTCTAAAAATCACCCGTGTCTTCCAGAATAAGGCAAAGAAATCCCCCTTCACACCATATTTCATTTCAGTATAAAGTCACAGTTCATTTTCTTGGGCTAACCTGCATTATGGAATTCCAATACATTACACACAAGGTCAGTTTTATGTTATGTGTGGAACTACAACTGGCCACTCAACTTTATAATTCTGTAATAAGATGTGATTTACTAAATGGGAATAGTTATGCTTGAAATGAAAAGGGGAAAAGAGAAGTAGGTTTATAGGGCACCTGGGAAGCCAAATGATACAATGAGAACAGATATTTACAAAAGGAGACCATAGACCTCCGTCATCAAATGAATTAGCCATTAACTCACTGGATGACCTTGAGCAAATTAGCTTCACCTTGAGAACTTCAGATTCCTCTAAGGGATTTGGGAAAAGACTACTGACAAAATCAGAGTTCTTTACAGAAAGTTGTTAGGAGGAATATGGTAGAGAACCAAATGTCCATGGTGTGATATTTATTTATTTATTTATTTATTTATTTACTTATTTATTTACTTATTTATTTATTTTACCTTTTTGGCATTTGAGACTCCATCCAAGTAACTGACTTGTAATTCTGGTTTTACTTTACTAGCTCTAGCAAAGGCTGGAGATTCAAACTGATTTATAAGACTATCCCTTCCATCCCTTTGGTGGATAGTTCTATTAATAAGGAGCTAGGTATATCATCAAACAGTGTTAATCAATGTCACCAATGAAAAGTCTTGGCAAAGGAGATGTAGGAGCTAGCTAGTTTAACTGGTAAATTGGTGGAGGATCAATTGGTGGTGGCCATGGTTAAGAACTGAAACATATTTAATTAGCTATTAGCCTCATAGAGACCCAACTGAAATCCCCATATTTGAGTGAATTTCATAACCCAGTTTTCACAGTAAATACTGCGGGTAAGTCCCTGGTGATCATGGCACAGAGAAGAGAAGGAAGGACTTTGACTCATGCTAAAACAGTCTGTTCTAACAAGGCTGCCCTCACCAGAAACTTTATGAAAGTCATGTCTGATGTGAAAAGAGCAGAACTGACCTAGAAGCAAGGGAACCTCTAAACCCAGAGGGCCCTAGCTTTTTGTGAGGGAGAACTCACTGGTTCAGCAAGTTGAACTATGACTTTTGCTATGTTGTCAGTTCCCTATCTGGGGTGAATAGACATTTGTTCATGTCTCCCTAAGAAAAGTATCTCACAACACAAGACAAAACGACAGGGACAAAAACCAAGAGTTACAAACAGAAAAGTGACAGATATAGTAGGTCTAATTCCACTAATAAAAAACTTAAGTTTCCAGGAGCAGTTGGTGGTATATACCCTTAATCCAGATCTACTGCAGAGAGAGGTAGATCTCTATGTGAGTTCAGGGCCAGCCTAATCCACATACCAAATGCATCACTCAGGCCAGTCAGGGCTGAAGTGAGACTCGGACGAAAACAAGAACAGACAACAAAATTTAGAAGTTGTTTAGATGATTGGATAAAGAAAATGTTGCAATGTACCCAGTGGAATTTTATTCAGCCATAAAGAAAAATAAAATCCTTTCATTGATATGTAATGCTACTGAACTTGGAATTGATTTGTTAAGCAAAGTATTTCAGATTCAAACACAAATATGCCATGTTCTCATACTTGGATCATAGATTTAATTTTTAAATATAAGTGGTTGGAGATCATTTCTAAGTCCTAAAACTAGAACAGGGACCATGAGAAGAGAAAAGGGGATCTTAAGGGAAGATGAGGGTAAAGATGGTAGAATATATTGACATGATTTCTGATGTTTTAATAGTACATCAGTATATTATTTTTCTCATTACAGTGACAAAATACCTGATAAAATGAAATTAAGGAAGAAGGGTTTTATTTTGGCTCATCATTTGAGGGTTTATTGTATTATGATGGTGAAAGCATACTGGTTTGTCACACTGTATCTCTAGGTTAGGAAGTGGAGGAGGATGAAATGCTGGCCCCCAGCTCACTTTCTTCTTTTAATTCAGTTTGGAACCATGGCCTACAGGGTAGTGCTCCCCAGTTTGATAGTAGATTTTGTTTCTTAGTTAAACATCTTTACAATTCTGAAATTGCAGGCATGGAAGTTTGTTTCATAGGTGAGTCAAGTTAATCTATTGACAGTGAATATTAACCATGAAAGGAAGAAAAACTATGGTTGGCAACCTTGATTATTTATTCGAAAATACACAGTAAGAAAGATTTTGAATGTTTCTGTCACAAAGAGATAATGACTCTTTTAGATAATAAATATGCCAATTATCCTGATGTGATCCCAATAAATATAATACAGTGTTCCACAAATTTGTACAGTTGTTTCATGCCAATTAAAATTTTAACAACACATGGATGGAGAAACAAATAATACTCCAACATTAATAAAAAGCAAATTGGTCCAAAGATATGGGTTTGAGATAGAGTATATGTGAAAGTAGGGAGTAACTAAAGATAAAGTGGGGCATTATACAATGACCAAGGAACATAATGACTGTTGTCAAGTATCTGCTCAATTACGAAGAGGCAAGTTGCTAAGTCATCTTGGGCAGAATCTGGTTAGCTGCAAAGAGAAATAAGTGAATCAACTTATGGGTTGAGACTTCAGCACTCCTTCATTGCAAATATACAGAGCCAGAAGGCAGAAAACCAGCAAGGATAAAGTTGGATTCAAGAGCATCATTAATGAGCTGGATAAGACTTAAAGACAATGTCATCAAATTGACAGAGATAATGCATTTTCTTCTCAAGTTCACTCAGAAGATTCACTAAGACCTACTGAACTCAACAATAAAACACACCTTTGCAAATTTAAAAAGATTAGCCAATCTTTTCTAAACAATACATATGTAAAAGAAGTCCAAAACTATTTTAATTTAAACAATGAAAAAACTCAAATAGTCTGATCTAAATGAAATCAATAAATTGAAGTATGTCTTATCAAAGTTGGCATAACCAAGTAGAGTAGAGGCAGCAATGAGGTGAAAATTGATTCCATTTGGGTGTCGCTATTACAAAAGAAGCCATGTGTGGTTTTGCCTTAGGAAACTAGAAAAGGAAGCTGACAGGAAAATGAGCAATGAAACAAGAGCAAAATTTGATGAAAGAAAATTGAAAGTAAAATTTCAATAGGGATAATTCAATAGAACCAATAAATAAATATATTTTTTCAAAAATCAATAAGCTTCTACCCAGTCTGAGTAGGATAGAGCAGAAAAGGAAGAAAGGAAGAGGGAAGAGAAGAGAAGGAGAGGGGGGAGAGAACAAATGAACATGATAACACAAATTATCTCTCTTGGTGATAAAAAGAAGACATTGCTGCAGAGGCCTTGTAAACTGAAAGGGATCCTAAAGGAAGAATAAGAATAGATACATTCTAATGGATTTCATAACTTGAAGGGAGGAATGAGTCGGCACCTTGAGAGACATAATTTGTCAAAAATTGCACATGAATTCACAAACAATGTCAGTAGGCCTATGTCTGCTAAAAAAGTAAAATAATTACCAATAAGCTTCCAAGTTAGAGAGCATTAGGCCCAGATCTACTCATTGGTCATGTCTTCCACACATTTTAGGAGCAAAGTACTCCAATTCTAACTCATCCTACATAGGCTGTACCACCTAAATATCAAATCAGACAAAGCCACTGCAAGAAAAGAAAACTACAAACCAATACAAAACGCTAATGTAGAAACCCTCAACAAAATCTAAGCATGTTTAATCCATAGGAGTAGGAAAAATGTGACCAGTTAGAATTTGCCCATCGAATGAACACAATCATGGTTCAGTGTTGGAAAACTATGTTATCCACCACATCAACAGGCTAAAGAAGAAAATAGCGCCCAATCCCATCAGAGGTACAGAAAAAGCATTTAGCAAATATGATCGCTATTAATGACAACTGCTTTTCAGTGCCTGGGACAGCTTCAACTCAATAAGAATGTCCCTAAAAAATGCAAGGAACATTATCTTTAATTTCACAAAACTAAAAGCCTTCTTACTCCAAGCAAGACAGTACAAAGGAGTACCCTTATCATTTAGTTTCCACATTGTACTTGGTATCCTAACAAATGCAAAAGACAGTAAATTAAAATGTTACTGAGTTATTGGGTGGGATATTGTTTGCAGATAACAGGATTGTTAGTGTAAAAGACATTTTGAAGGACCTACTACAGAAACAAAGGAACTTCTTGAATTAGGAAGTCATTAGGGTAAAGTTACAAAATATAGATTGACATAAAAAGTCAATCACATATATTAGCAAAATGTTAACTCAAAAGTACAGTACAATTTATACTAGCACCATACAAAATGAAAACTTACTTATAAATCCAAATTCATGTCTATGATACCTATGTGATGTTAACTATAAAAGTCAGGTGAAAGAAATCAGAAAACTAAATAAACAATCTCTAAAAGGGAGATTCAGTATTGCCAAGATGCTGGTTTTCCTAGCTTACTTATATATTCAGTGAAAAGCCAATAAAAATCTCAGTAAGTTATTCATAATATCAAACTGGCTTCGTATAGAGGCATACCTTTAATCCCAGCCTTCAGAAGGCAGAGGCAGGCATCTCTGAGATGGGATTAATCTGATCTATGTAGTAAGTTCCAAGACAGTCAAAGCTACATAATTGTTGATTAAATAGGTGTTTCCAGGAACAAGCAAAAGATCTAGAATGGCTAAAGGGGAGTTAAAGTAGAAAATGCAAAGTTAAAAGCCCAGCACTATCTACTTCTCAGACTTATCATAAAGAAGCAGCAACAAGGACAGCATCATTCTGGTGACAAGATAGACAGATGCATCAGTGTAGGTGAATGGAGAATTCAGAGCTTCACAGATCACGCCAACTGGAGTTTCACAGAGGACAAAAGCAATACAGCCTGGAGAAATGGCAGTCTTTGCAAAAAAAAAAAAAAAATGACCATCAAACAAGTGGACACTCGGTTGGAAAAACTTAAGAAAAAGGAAGGTTCTAAGCTTATATCTCACACCCATCTCAACAAAAGTGAGCTCAGTGTAGATAAGAGACTTAAATGTGGAATTCAAAACCACAGTCTCCTAGAAGATAACACAAGATAACATTGAGAGAGGTTGGGTTTGGTAGTAACATCTTGCTTACCAACAAAGCAACTGTGAAAACAGTAATAGCGAGGGTAAGCATTCTAAAGTCAAAAAGTGTCTGCTGTGCAAAAGCTACACAGATAAAAGGAAAAGATAACCCTCATGCTGGGGGAAATATTTTTTACAAGGTACTCTTAATTCAACAATAAGAAAAAAATCTAGTCTATTTAAAAACATTAATCAGACCAAAGATAACTCTCTCTCTCTCTCTCTCTCTCTCTCTCTCTCTCTCTCTCTCTCTCTCTCTCTCTCTCTGTGTGTGTGTGTGTGTGTGTGTGTGTGTGTGTGTGTGTGTAAACAATAGAGAAAAAGAGCATATGACTTTGAGAAGGATTTGAGGAGCCTGAAGAGAAGGAACATGGATTGGACATGGATTGGAGGTAGAAAAGGGATGAGGAAAAGTGATGTAATTATATTTTAATTAAAAATAGAAATTAAGAAAAAAGGGAAGAGGAATTCTCATTCTTACCAGTGAAAATATAAACTCATATGACTTTTTTGAAAACAGCTTGAGTTATTATAATACTAAACCATAAGACCCAATGACTGTACACTTTAGTGTTTTCCCAAAGTGTTTGAAAATTATGTCCGTATAAATCTAATGCAGAGATGTTTATAGTAGCATCATTCATAATCACAAAGCTTTGGAAGCATTCAAGTAAATGAGGAAGTCATTCAGATAGATCTGTACAATAGCATATTAGTTGTGATGTATTATTTGTAAAAAGAACTTACTTCAGATCCAAGAAGAGATGTGGAGGAGACTTAAATGCATTTTATTAGGAAAAATAAGTTGGTTTGCAAAAGTTTTGTGCTGTATGACCCTAAATATAAGGCAATAAGGACAAGGCAGACGTTTAGAGACACGTATTTTCATCTCTTAATGACCAATATGCAAATGTATGTATCTATTCAATGGATACTCGTCAAACAACTTTTACATACTAGGTCCTGAGATGGCAATGGTGGACAAAACAGAAAGTGCCCTGTAGCTGGAACTTATACTCTGACAGAACCAAAATTGCAGTATGTTTAATTACATATAATTAGGTTTCAGAAGCATTCAAACCTTCTTTACTCGGGAATAATTGAATCCAGAATGAAAAATGACACCACATAATTCACAGATCTCAGCTTTCCCAATGTTTCTTCCAACAGTAAATTTTGAACCAAGTTTATCACAAGAGCCTGAAGGTATAATATTTGCTAAGATTTTCTTTTTTAAATAAGGACTCCTACTTGCTGTCTTGACAAAGATATATCCATGCCTTGTTTGATGGAAGCTTTCTGCAGGAGATAATTTTGAGTAGTATCTGCCCAACTAGGGTTCTATTTAATAAAACCACCTGCTGGGTATCAAAACAACACAAAGGGTATTACCATTTCAGCCTTCTTTATTATTAGAGGCTGCACTGATAAGGAGACAGAGGAGGCCATGGTCCTGGTTCACTGCTGCCTGCCAGGATGCTCAGTGCATTCCCCGGGCATCTATCTGAGCACTATCCTTCCAACCAAGCCACCATAACACCTGCAAGGTAAAAACGAGATCATGCCAAAGGCTCATGTGATTCAGTGAACATGTAATCCACATCAGACCTGTTTAACTTCCCCTACAAGCCACCATATTGTTAAGAAAGACAGTCAAATAAGCTCAGGGAATGCTTGTTATAGTAGAGCTTAAATTTTCTATTCATTGTTGAGGAATTTTTTCATTCACTATCCTGGCAAGTCCTACTAAATAAGCCAGAATGTTGACAATACGTAACCGAGTCCATTATTATACTTGAGACGGTGGCTTCGAGTCAGTGGCTATATTATATGCATACATTTTTCATTTCAGACTGTAGTATAAAGCACAATTCTAGGCCTTGAGAAAGAAAGTGATAGATGTTAAATCTGTGATAGATTTCATATTTTTTTATCCCACAACACTCTCTTATCCTGGAGTTCTTTCTGTATGTTCTATAAGCCGCAAAATGTTTGTCTCTTTTCTGAAATGTATCCCATGTAGTTGAATCAGTTACAGCATCCTCTTCCAGACAGAGGGATTGACTCATGGTTGGTGCTGATCAAACTGTTCAGTTTCCTCAGCCAAAGTGATTGTTTCAGATGTTGGTAAATGACCCAAACTGGACATATTAAAATTGTTTACTTAAAGTAATTATAAGGAACAGTCACTCAACACTGACTAGTAGGGACCATCTTATCCACCATGTTGTGGCATCTATATGAGCTGGCCAGGTACAGGAAGCACTGATGCCAAACATATGTGAATCCTCCCAGATCAGCAAAAGTCGGAATGAGAGACAAAAGTGTGACAATTTTCTACTATACGCACCTACAGGGATTTCCCTTTATTTCATCTTTATACTAATGTCAACTGTATTTTCTCAGCTAAGAGGATGCTAAAGACACATTGGGTGACAGAAAAGTCAGATCCTAAGTAAGCACCCAGCAGGGTGAGTGATTAGCTGATTGATTGACTTCCAGGCTCCCTTATTCATTCAGAGTGCACTGAACGCCCAGCATGTGGCAGGGGCTGGGTGAAAAGAGGCACAGTCCCTGGGGGAGTCCAATGTATCTAAGGAAATACGTGCATACCAAGGCGCCATTGTACTACAGTGTGTCCAGAGAGCAACTGCAGCATACAGAATACCTTTGAGACACAGAGAGGTCCCAGCAGCTGAGGCAATGAAGAAACACTTCCAGGAAGAAAGGCGCGTGGAACAATGAATACACAAACACAAGTTCCACATTGGTACAAATATACTTACCACTTTTGCAGCCTCAGAGAAAAGTTATAAGTTATGTGGATGGAGTCATGTCAATAACTCTGTGAAAGCTACTTATTTATAGGTGGAAAATAATGCAGGCTCAGATTCCTGATTGTTTGACTGATTTTTTTTCATAGGCATCTTTGCAGGAGCATCATTTTTCCTCAAATCACAGTGAGCCACGACCTATCTTCTGAGATCCTAGCTTGTTCCAAAATACCATGCATTTTTGGATGCAGCTGAGATTAGGAAAAGAGATAGTAATTTTATAGTTGTAAGTGGTACTGACTAGGCACACATTTTTATAACCATGGATTCCATTCATGTGTGTTTAGTAAGCTCTTACTCCTTTCCAGATAAATCTTAGGAACTAAAGGAATATAATGATGTATATAGTAGGAGATAAAAGAAAAGAAAAATCCAGCACCACCTGGTAAGAGAGTTATGAGTAGTGGGGATACCTGGGGCCAGTGAGTTGCCTGTTACTCATCTAGAGTAGGCAAAGCTGAGAGCAGGGTTTTCAGCCTTGGAAGAATTGACTTCTTGGGCTGGATAAAGCTTTCTCATGGAAGGGCTTTCCTGTGCGTTATAAGGCATAAAGTGACGTTTCTGAATGCTAACCCAATGCGCTTTGGGCAGTAGAAATAATCCCAGATCTGACAACCAGAAATGCTTCTAGAAAAATTTAAATGTACCATACAAACCTGTGGTACTGAGGTAGCAATGCACAGAGACAAACTAGCCATAATCTGAACCTCCTCCAGCCAGGACATGGACATGCATATCTAGATTCTAGGAGTTCTGAATCTTTCAGAGTAGGTGTTGATAACCAAGATTAAGGATCATGTCTCACTGAGGTTAAGGTTCATGTCTGGCACTTAGGTCTTATGGTTTATCTTCCCGGGACTTTGAGCAACTCCTTCAGGATTTTGAAGGAAGTTAAGCAATGTGACTAGTAATTAGGTATGCCTATTTTTATAGTTAACAAATGTACATATAAATCAGAATAACCAAAATTAGCATAAATCTTGAAAGAATATTTCCAACTGCTATGGGCTATTTAAGGCTGTAGTCACAACCCTTCAGGCATACATTCCTCCTCTTCTGATGTGAACATAATACGGAAGATGTAGAGGAGAATTTCAACACACTGGTAATTGAGGAGCATATCTCTAAGCAAGACGGTTGGAAATGAAATGGCCACAGTTAAAAACTGACAGTTACAGAGAAATGCATGAGAAGACAGCCACCATGATAATGGCAATGGTAGCACATTGTCACCTGTGACTGTCACCAGACTTTTGACTACTTTGTGGGTTCTTTGTTCTTTCACCTTTTCTACTCTTCTTCCCTTTCAACCCCCTAGCACTGGATAAGAAAGAAGAATAAAGATAGAGGGAAGGGGATGACCATATTGTTAGACTTCTTCCTGCTGATTAGGGTCATTGAGTTCCTTGGGGTCAAGGGCAACAAATAGCATTCACTCGCCAACCAGCCATCAGGGCTCTAGCCTTTAGATATACTCTGAAAAGTCCCCCAAATCCCAAACTTCACACATTTGTAAAAAGTATCTGCAGCTGGCAAAATAATGCCCCTGTTAGAACACGAAGCAGCTACTGTGAACAATCTGAAGCAGACCTGTAGCTCATACCTAGGATTAAAATGAAAACATCATTATAATATTTTTTGTGTTTTTAAAGAAACTAAATCTCACTGCATGTATTGTAGAGTTTACATAGAACATCTACACCATTTCTTTGACATACCCACTGGTGACACTGCCGTATTGAAGGATGGGGGAAACAAAGGCTTTATACACTGAAGACCTCTGTTCTGGAGGCATAGAAAAACATATGAATTGCCTTTGTGTCCTATAATGTTATCTGAAATAGCTTGAGACAAAATAAATTTTTATAAAGAGCTCAAAGTTTGAAACTACACCATTTCTTACATGGATATGAATATGTCTACTCCTGCCACTGTTCCTCCATATGGACATACACACACACACACACACACACACACACACACCTGTCATATTTGTTCCAGCTTTAATATACTACAGCTTTCATAACAGTAGCTCAGCCTTTACCATTTAACTACATCTCATCAGATTTTTTATTAGCATAATTATAAAGAAAAAGTATGATTAAGCTTATCTTTTTCAGTTGCTGAAGGTGGCAACTATGAAATTATAATCTCACACATTGGCAAAGTTTAAGTGGGGATAGCTGTGGAAACTTCTGTTTAGTGATAGTGAGACTATCCACACACTGGATAGTCTCAACACTACTCCTTCTCCCTGACACTGCTGCCCTGGGTCCTGTGACTTGGTTGTAGCTTCCCTTGTGGGAAGAAGCATGGATCCTCACCGTGTCTTTGAACCTGAGCACTTTACATGCTTTAGCTGTTGAGCAGAAATGACAGTACTTTTATACTAAGACATGAGTTCTAAGAATTGAAGGCTCTGCAGGTTCCCTTGAGCTTCTTTCTTTTTGTCATGGGAAGAGCATGGTCCAGACAACTGAGCCTGAATCTCACAATAGAGATAAATGACAGAGATTCAGTCCTGACCATGAGGATAACATGAAGCTAGGCAAATCAAATTCAGCCAAGACCAGCTGAAAATAGCTACTATCCAAGTCAACATGCTTTCAAGAAAATTTTTGCCATTGGAAAAACCTGGCACTCAGGATTTGCTTGGTACATGGCCTTTAACAGCAGAGATGTATTAACAAGGACACCATGCAAGAAATACCTAGAGCAGAAGGTTTGAGTTCTACAACTCAGCTATAGAACGTTAACTAAAACTTAGGGGAAATAGACTTTCTCTAAGAATAAAAATATTTTTTATTGATTCATATTATAATTGCAGAGTTGTTTTTGCCTGGAGGAAAATGTCTTTAAAATTATGATGACAGCCATACTCTCAAGAAGGCAATGAACTCAACATACAAAACTCTACTGAAATTTCTATCCTTGACAATGCAAGCAACTTCAAAGCAGCTCTATGTAGAGAGGACAGAAGGCTTATTAGTGGAGAGAAGATGTGGCTGGACTTTTTTGTTTCCTTGTTTAAATTTCAAAGGTAAGTGATTTGGATAAGTTTTTGTGTTATGAATTCTATTTAACTTGGTTATTTTCTTGGCGTTTTTATCATTTATTTATTTGTTTATTTATTTATTTATTTATTTAGCTGAAATACAGAAGCTTGTAGACTTAAATAAGGGATTTAAATGCCTTTCAACATATAACAGTCCTTATATGAATAATGTAGAAATATTGAATCTAAGATACCTGTCTTCTGCCAGATTTCAGCCCCTAAACACCATGGTGACTAGTGGAGTTTGCAGTTTCCTGTAGGTGACAAGACAGGTACTATGACTAATTTCTCATTCTGAAAAAATTTCAGTGGCTCTTTATCCTCATTATCTTAAGGAAGCTTCTGAAGATCACAATAGAATCTAAGGATATAGACAGTTCAGTGATAGAGCTAGCATGTCAAGGGCCTTTGGAAAAAATATAGTGCACCATCTGAATCATCTAGTAAGAATGTTTTGAAAAAAAATTCAAAGTAATTAAATTGTAACACAATCTCCTTTCTACCATCCATCATTTATATGTATGCCACAAAACTCCCATTTTTCTCTGTATCCTTTGCTCAGTAAATGCTTCCATGACAATTGTTTCTGGAAAATGCTGTGAAACTGAGCCAATGATGCTTTTAAGATGTCCTGAGCCTGATATCTTCCTAAGAATGTCCAAGTAGGGATGTTATAAGCCTATGTATTATATGGAAAATCAGATATGGATACAGTTAACATTGGGTTTATGAAACAACAAAAAATCAAATCACGATCAAGACAAACATACAATAGTCTCATCATAAAACAACATTTTCTTCATCCTTCTTTCACAAGAATTCCTGTAGAGTTCTGGTGACTTCATCAGACAGGCCAGCTGAAGCAGAAGCCATGGTTGCCACTATCCCTGGCTAAAGGAATTTTAAGATTCAAGAAATAACAAAATCTATGACACAAGAAGTATCAAAAAATCAACAAAAAGATGAGAGGTACTTATGAAAAATGTCATAGGGGTATTTATTTAAATTACATACCAGTATGTCTTAGTTTTCTTCTCTGCTACTGTGTTAAAACACTGACTAACACATCTTAGGGGAAGAAAGGATGAATTTGGCTTATGTGTTCGAATCACAGTCCATCATTGAGGGAAGTCAGGGCAGGAACCTGAAGACAGGAACTGAAGCAGAGACGATAGAGGAGTGCTATTTCCTGTCTTGATCTCCATGGCTTTCTTAGACAATAGAGGACCACCTTTCCATTGATTGTACCACACCCAGTGGGCTGGGCCTCCTACACCAATCATTAATCAAGACACTGTTCAATAGAAACTTATTCTAGACAAGGTCTTGCCCTACCCCTGGGAGGAAGAAGTCTATACAGAGAGGCCAGAAGACTGTAGACAAATTGGGCTTTCTTGATTCCCTCTCCTCATCCTCCCAACCTGGCTAATACTCTGAGACCAACCGCCTTTTAACCTGGCTGTCTGTGCATCACCAAGATGCAGCATATTCATAATTAGTCTCCTCCACCCGAGTCTTAGGGTTTTTCATTCATAAATGCTTTTGTGTCACTTAAAATGTGTTTAAATCTCTATTCTTTCCTTGTTAATGTGTATTTTTACAGTCAAGTGGGTTGTGATGCTTACGGTGACAGAGAAAGGTATCATATTGTTCTTCCAGTGGAGTCTGAGAGGGCATAGTTCCCGTGTTAGTGTTTTGCCTTTAGAAAACAAAGCTCATGAAAACAGAGTTCAAGTTGATGAGACAAACCATCTTCTGGAAGGAAGACTTGGTTGGATCTTTCCTTCCAGTGGCTTCTTGGTGTCATTTAGAACACACTCAGAAACATTGTCAGTACTAGAGAGGCTGCCAGGCTGTCCTGCAGAGGATGCAAGATAAGCTGTGATCTAATTACTCATTTCTTTCACTACAGGGTAATGCAGACATAAAAGACTGACAGGAGTAAGGAACAGAGAACAGAATGACAAATGTTGGAATTCTTTCCTATCTCTCTCTGACACCATTCAAGGTAGGGAGCAGGCTGATTCCACATGACTAACAGCAGTTCTTTTGACAGATTCCCCCTCATGTAGAGCAAGACAATTCATTTCAGCCACAGTAGGTTGATATAATAGCTTTGAAGTTGACCAGCTTCCTTTGTTCTAATTCATTCTCATCAAACAGCCTGCTTCTGTCTAACTGAGGCTTCAAAGTTCAGTCACACACTAGGGGAAATTCCCTATGCCAATGACTAATAATGCCAATAGTGACACTAGGAATTACAGCAGTGGCAGCAGTGGCATTAACAGCAGCCCCTTTGTGCCTGGTATCACACCACCCCCTTCTCCTGAATTATCTCATTTTAAATTTAAAGCATCTTACAAGAAGGAAAAAGCATCATGTTCAGTGTAGAGGTGAAGAATCAGAGGCAAAGGGAGACTAAAGAGTTTGAATCCAAGTCATGCACTAATCAAAGCGACAACCCTTGAGATCAAGAATTTACCTACTACCTTGTTTACCTTGCTCATCTTCTTGATATAGTTTTGGTTATTGACACACAGGTGAACTGTGAAAGGGCCAGTGTTAAGGCAGAAAGTTCTCAATGAGACTCAGTAATCCAGAGGAGGCAGAGCTGTGTTGGGCAGCCACATTTGATACAGGCAATTGTATGGGACTATGTTCATGTATGTGCAGGTACAGGTGTGTACAAGTACAGTCAGGGGGTCAGAATTAAGTGTTGTGCCTCAAGAACCATCTCATATTGGGTTTTGATTACTTTATTTACACAGAATCTCTCCCAAGCTCAGTAGGCTAGGCAGGCTGGAGAGCAAGCTCCTAAATTCTGCCTCTCCTAAACACCAGAATTTCAAGTTTATGCCACCATGCTCACCATTTTATTTTATTATTTTATTTTATTTTATTTTATTTTATTTTATTTTATTTTATTTTATTTTATTTTATTTTATTTTATTTTGGCTTTAAAAAACTTGTATTCTGGAGAAGAAACTAAGATCCTTGTGTACATAAGGCAAGTATAGTATCAACTAAGCTTTCTCTCTGGCCATGAACGATTTTGCAATCAGGAATGTATGGAAGAGAGGTAAGAAGAAATGGGTTCAAAGATCATTAAAGGTTAGTCTGAAGGAAATTTTTAAGCAAGATTCTCTCTTAGGCTATAGGCTGTATGCCAGTAAAAACTAGTATGTGGGCAAGCATGCTGAAGTGTAATAGCCATGCCCAGGAAGAGAGAGTGCTACCCACAATGCCCATTGCAGCCTATCTTTAAGCCAACATTGTTTGAGGATTTATACATCTGGTCATTGAGACTAAGATGGTGAACAATATATGATCTCTACTAAACTTTCATCCTGCAATTTTATATCCCAAAATTTTGTTCTACTCACCAAAGATTACTTGACATAATTTAGTCCTGAATAAACAATCATTAGCATGAATCCAACATGAGTCTGTCTCATTGTCTAACACTGATGGCCAGTGTCTGAACCTAGAAAGCCATGAGATGGTCACAAACTCTAGCCATCCCATGATATACACATCCATTAAAGAAATAAAATGGCAGGGAATGAGACCATGCTTGAACCAGTGGAGACCCAATGGTAAATGCTGGATGGCATAACAATTCCATCTTTCCTTAACTGCAAGGTTGTCCTCCATACAAGAGGAAGGAATTCAGCTTTAAGAAAATGCAGTTCAATGATCATAGCAGCCTTGTTTATAATAGCCAGAAGTTGGAAGGAGCCCAGATATCCCTCAAAGGAGGAATGGATACAGAAAATGTGGTATATTTATACAATGGAATACTGCTCAGCAATTAAAAATAATGAATTCATGCAATTTGTAGGCAAATGGTTAGATCCGGAAAATATCATCCTAAGCGAGTTAACCCAATCACAAAAGAATACACATGAAATGCAATCACTGATAAGTGGATATTAATGAGCCCAGAAGTCTGAAATACTCAAGGCACAATTAGCAAGTCAAATGATCCCCAAGAAGAAGAAAGGAGAGGACCCTGGGCCGGAAAAGATTGGATCCAGTATTATAGATCTAGAACAGAGAAATGGTGTGTGTGTGTGTGGTGGGGGGGGGTGATTGGGGAATAGTTGGGGGAGAGGACTTATGGGACATATGGTGGGGGGGAACTGGGAAATGGGAAAGCCTTTGGAATGTAAACAAAGAATATAGAAAATAAAATTTAAAAAAAGAAAAAGAAAATGTAGTCACCTGTCAAAGTCCATAAAACCAAATTCTTGATGGAAACACAATTATTTATAAGAACCTGGATTGTTATATAAGAGATGAGAGTAAACAAGTAAACAATGAATATAAGAAATAAAACTTTTAAAATCTCATTAGGCCCCACCCATAGATGAAGTGATACAGACAATTAATGATTGTAGAGAATGGGGCATCAGTCTATCTCAGGAATAAGGCCCTAATTTTTATTCCAACCTCAAGTGGTCAGCCCCAAATTTAAACACAGGCAATATTAAATGGACTCAGCAGATTTTATATATACACACACACACACACACACACACACATATATATATATATATATATATATACATATACATATATATACACACATACATATACACACATATATATACACATGGAGAGACATAAATATACAATGAATTTGTGCATATATACAGTCATTAAATAAACAGCGCATGAATTCAATGGAAAACAAGGTGGGATGGGATGGGATGGTGGAGGAAGCAATGATGTAAAAACAATACCCAAGTGATATTTAAAATATAAAACAAATTAAAGAATAAAATTGAAAGATAATCTCTTCCAATGGCAGCATATATATTTATGCCACATCTATTTATGTTCTTTACACAGAGGGATAATAGTTAAAATCTTCCATTTAGAACACAAGTCATCAACTTATAAGTCAAAAACATGAAGAATAGATAACAAGGGGAAAAATCTGCTCAAAGAATTTTAAAGCCAAATGATATTTCAGTGATATGAGAGAATCAACCTTGTAAAATTATTCCTACCATTGCCTAGGAAAGTAAGAAAGTCTGGGTTGAATAACTTAATTTAGATCCCCCCAAACAAGATGTCAAATACACTTAGAAAACTGATAACATTAAAGCTAAAAACATATGTTTGATATAAAAGCAAACAAACACACACTATTAGGAAAATAACAGAGCAACCCACAAAATGGCACATGCAATAGAATTAACGAAAGATTATGCTCAGAATTTGAAAGATCTTTTTCACTTTAATAAGACAGAGTAAGGGCTGGTGAGATGGTTCAATGGAAAGATGCTTGTTCCCTAGCCTAACAACCTACATCCAATGTCCACCCTGGACATGGTTGGAGGAGAGAGACAACTGCTTCAAGCTGTCCTCTAACATTTGCATGCTCTCCAGGGCATATATATGCCCACATGCACACTCAGACCCATCCACAAATAAATTATAAATTCAATGGAAAATTTGAACAGCAGAGCATGACCACCCAGTAGAAAGTGGGCCAGATTGAAATAGCAACCACAAACCATAATATTCCAGCAGCCTGTAATTACATGAATAATCATAGGAGTAAGCCTTCGATTTTATTACTTAATGAAACAGAAATCAAAACCACAATGCCACCACAGTACTCATTACAATGGTGAAAATTAAGAAGATTGACAGAACCAAGTACTTAGAAAAAGTTGAGTCAAGGATCAATGTCTGCGCTTTCTGGTCTGAGTACAAACTTGAAACAGGTAGGGAAAATGTATAGCATTCTTTACGATAGGTACACAGTACTTTGCACACAAGAACCCCCAAATCCTTTTCCAGATTAACTTGTAGTCAATTTTCTTAATTAGTTATTGATTTAAGAGGGCCCCGCCCACAGTGGATGGAACATTTTTGGATAGGTCCTAGTTTTATAAAAAGCAACCTAAGCAAGCCATGAGAAGTGATCAGTAAAGAGTGTTTCTTCATGGCCTCGGCAATGATTCTTCCCTTGAGTTCTCCCCCCACCCTCCCCTGCATGCCCAACTTCCCTGGATGATAGACTGCAAGCTATAAAATGAAATAAACCGTTTCTTCCCCAGTTTGCTTTGGGTAACGGGGTTTATCACACGCTAAGTATCTCAGGTTAACTAAGACACACTTCCTGAGAAAAACTCAGGAAGACTGTTAGTGTCTTGAGCTCAAAATGGTAAAACAGTACTCAGGAGTCCTCTAAACATGTCCCTGTAATCCTGTCCATGCAATGGTAACCTATATCGGCACACACAACCAGGTTCACAGGCATCTTAGAGAATAATGAAGCCACTTATATAAAGCCATTGTGTAAAATTAAGAAGAAACAGACAAAGCTAATGTGTAAAGCCAAAAGGGTAATGTCACCTTTGACTAGGGGTAAGAATGACCAGAAAGCATATGCAAAAGTCTCCTATGCAAGTCTTGTGTTTTTTTTTTTTTTTTTTTTCGAGGCCCCTTTCTGCTAATCCATTGAACCTTCCATTTATGGTTTATATAAGACTTCTGTGTGCTATAGTCCCATCAACAGGATTTTGGAAAATACCTTGACCAGCTACTGATAAATAGAAAATGATCCCAGGTTATGTGCGGAGTAAGCAAAAATGCCGTGCTTGTATTCTTTTTTTTTTTCCCCCACACTGAAGGAGATGAGGAAGAGTGCACGCAGTCTCAGTGTACTCTCAGTTTCTCTACTGAAATTTCGTGTGAAGCTGGTGTGTGAAGCGTAGTAAAGATGAAGCAGGAGGTGAGCATTTCAGAAAAGCAAAGTGGCTTGACTCATTGTTTTCACAGTTTCACAAGTTTTAAAGAATCTGCTAATTATCCGCAGAGGCAAGAAGCAAACCCAACTCCCAGTAGCTTCTTCCGTGGGCAAGCTCACGTGTGCTTTGATATGCTAACTGATAGTGAAGGGGCGGGGCAGGGCGTTGCAAGTGCTGTTATCAAAAGCTTGAGTTTCCTTAGGAGCTGAGAGCAATTTAAACGTCTTGGATCTCTAGGAAAAGAACTGAATGAATGCAGGCGGGGGGCGGGGGTCTAGAGGGTGGGGAGAAAAAGAAAGGAGAAGAGGTGACCCGCGCAGATCAGGTGCCCAGATGATGTAGTTGAAGGAGACCCCAAGGATGCTCACAGGAAAATCAATAATTATTTCCAGATTCAGGCAGATAAGACATAGATTGTCCTCAGCCAAGGAAATAAATTCAACAAAAGGTCAACCCAGAAAAAAAAAAAATGCAAAAGCTTAGTATTTCTGTTAAATCATGGAGTGAAGCCCCAGGACTTGAGTGGTTGATGCAGCCAGAGCTTCTGAGAAGTATATAATAAATACAGAGAGATGACTCCATGGGCCATTCAGAGCCTATTTTTCCTTCAGTATAGAGAATTAAATGCACCAGATACATGGTTTATAAAGTCAAAGAGCCATGGTGGAGACCGTTAACTACATCACAAACACAATGCAGGTGTCTGCTTATCAGAAATGGCAATTACATTGATTATCTACACTGCTCCCATCCACATGCAAGAGTTGAAGGGATCTGGTGCTGCGGATGAGAAAAGGCCTTCGTTTTCACTCTCAACATTCACATCTCAGGAAAATAGGGTTTTAGCCCACAGTCTGCTGTTATGTTAATGCAAGGAGCTGAGTTAAGCTTCAGAGCACAAATTACTGGGAAGTGTAAAGAGAGCAGTGCAAGAGAACAGAAAGGTAAGTTCAACTTCCTAAAAGAATAAGGAAAGAACACCAGAAGTGTTTAAGATTCTTCAACAATTGCAAGTGACCCTCAGGGCAAAATTTAAAATCTGTATGAGCTATAATAATTATTCCTAAGTAGTGGAACTGCATACTAGGAGAATCTCAACATTAGAAAGGAAACCCAGTGAGAGAGAAGGCACAGGAGGCTGTGCATTAAAGACAAGAAGGTCACTCTCCAGCTTTATTTCCAGGGAGTGTTAATTCTGAAATTCGAGAGGGAGAAAAACCAATTCTACCATTTTAGGCCAAATTTAAAGCAAGCTTTATCAAATATTAAATATGGACCAAGAGATAGACTTTGGTCAGGACCATTCCCTGGAGTTTCCCAACTGAGAATGTCCTCAAACCAGGGGTTTATAAGGACAAATCTTTGGGTCTCTGTACTTTCCCATGAGGCTGTTCTTTTCAGGAATCACCAGCCCCAGAATTCCAAGAAGTTTCGTTGTTCCTGGGCCACTGTGCCTTAACAGGTTACTTTCAGGCATTACAGCAGAAGGGCTCCTGTTTGAGGTATCCTCACTAATATGTGTTCATATCTCTATGTGATAAAATGCAGCTTTATCCTCAGCAACTCCCGCTCAAATACAGCTTTAAATGAAAACTTTATATTGTCTTAATTTACATTCCTTTGGAAGCTCTCTTCTACTTATAGTCAATATCAGATGCTAGTCTTACACATGTTAAGAGTCTTTTAAGAGAAATGAATTTGCGACACAATAAGGAAATTATAGTACAGGCCATTCACAGAGGAGCAAGCTACAAAAGTTCAGTCAATGGGAGAAGAGGCCCTTGGTTCTGTGAACGCACCAGTGTAGGGGAATTTGAGGGCGGAGATGCCCGAGTGGGTGGATGGGTGGGGGCACACCCTCATAGAAGCAGGAGGAGGGATGGGCTAGAGGGTTTCTGGGGGGAAAATCGGGAAAGGGGATACCATTTGAAATGTAAATAAATAAATTATCCAATAAACAAACAAACAAATAAATAAGTAAGTAAGTAAAAAAATAAAAAAGACAGACTTGGAACACCACCTCCAATGCTGCCAGGGCCTGCAATTTTGCAGCAATTAAGACTTTTTATACATAACTGCCTCTGGACTCAAAGAAATGTGTCTTTCTATCAAAAAGGATCCCCGCTCTTCTGTCTTTCTCATGCCTCCCTTGGCTAGCTTCTAGGTGCTCTTCTATGTGACTGAGTCCTTCTGCTTTAACCTCATTCCTATCTTCCAGACTAAGCAATATACACCCAGCTTGCTGGCTGGGAGGTTTGTTTTCCTAAGAGGCTGGCAACTTCCTAAGAAGAAGGACATTCAGATGACCATTGTGAATGAATGGAAATTCCAATAAAGAAGTTGTGCCTGACTTTGAGCAACAACAACAGCAACAACAAAACCATCTGGAAGGAGTCCCTGTGTGTGTCTGATGGACAGGTTGGAATTTCAGTACTGTGGAGAGATTGGAATTTGGCAGGTTTGGAGGCTAATTATTTGGGACTAGTTTTTGCCTTCTCAAATGAACAGGCATTCCTTGCCCCACCCTGGATCTGAACTATCACGTTGATAATGAATAAAAACCTTTTAGAAAGGATAAATCAGCAACCAACAAATTGGGAAAAAAATCTTCACCAACCCCACATCTGACAGAGGGCTAATTTCCAATGTATTCAAAGAACTCAAGAGGTTAGACTCCAGAAAACCAAATAACCCTATCCAAAAATGGGGTACAGAGCTAAACAGAGACTTTTCACCTGAAGAAATTCGGATGGCTGAGAAACACCTTAAAAAATGTTCAACATCATTAGTCATTAGGGAAATGCAAATTAAAACAACCCTGAGATTTCACCTCACACCAGTCAGAATGGCTAAGATTAAAAACTCAGAAGACATCAGGTGTTGGCGAGGATGTGGAGAAAGAGGAACACTTCTCCACTGCTGGTGGGAATGCAAGCTGGTACAACCACTCTGGAAATCAGTATGGCAGTTCCTCAGAAAACTGGAGGTGATACTTCCGGAGGACCCAGCCATACCACTCCTGGGAATATACCCAGAAGATTCACCAGCATGCAATAAGGATACATGCTCCACTATGTTCATAGCAGCCTTATATATGATAGTCAGAAGCTGGGAAGAACCCAGATGTCCCTCAACAGAGGAATGTATACAAAAAATGTGGTATATATACACAATGGAGTACTATTCAGCCATTAGAAACAATGAATTCATGAAATTCTTAGAGAAATGGATGGAGCTGGAGAACGTCATACTAAGTGAGGTGACCCAGTCTCAAAAGAATACCCATGGTATACAGTCACTGATAAGTGGATATTAGCCTAGAAGCTTGGAACACCAAAGACATAAATCACATATCAAGTAATGTCTCACAAGAAGAAAGGAGTGGACACTGGTGCTAGAATGGACCAAAACATCATTGTGGGGGAGTACAAGAACAGTGAGATGGGAGGGGGTGGGTGAGGGAGCAGGGGGAGGGAAAAGGGCATGTGGGACCTTTGGGGGTAGGGAACCAGAAAAAGGGAAATGAATTGTAAATATAGAATATATCCAATAAATAAAAAAAATAAAATAAAATTCTAAACAGAAATATTTAAAAAAAAAACCTTTTAGAAGCTATTGATTTAGTAGGAACTAGATTCCACCAGTATATGACGTCAAGAGTATATGACGTCATGTCATCAGATATTATGTTGTTGCCTATTTTTTTAAAAGCTTCCCCCCAACTTGATGTATTTGCTTACAGTATACTCACCAGTATATTTTGAAACTTGTTTTGATTTATGACTTTCTTTGTTCTGTAGAACTATAAAAATCCTTCAAAATGGCTTCCATGTTGAAACATTAAATTTGAGGTAACCTGAATCTGTGTTCCTGGCATATGGGCACTCACTTATGATGGCTCCAAAATAATCTATCTCATCTACTGTTTATGATGCAAGCTGTGGTTTTTATGCAGGCAGCATCGAGACATATTTCCTGTCACATAACAGGGTTAAAAATTTATTGATTTGAAATGAATGGGATAAAAATGCCATTTAACACACAGAGCTTAACAACTTATAGGAGGAAAACTATATGTCAATATATCTTATATGTACGGCATTCTTAAAATATGGGCTCAAGTAATGTTAACTGCAAAGTCCACTGATGATAATTGTTTTCAGGTGGGGACCATGACCTCTTTTTCTTTATTCCTGTCTATCCTATCAATCATGACAGTCAATTATCCTGAATTAGTGTGCAGTGTTGACTTAATTGTTTGCTCCTTTATTCACAGCAAGCTGAAGGGAGAACACAGCACAAGAGGTACATTGTACTGCCCAGTTCCTTTGTCAGGCACAGGAATCTGAAGCATCATGGTGACATCTTAGAGAGGAGTAGTTTAATGTCAGTGTTTGGATGAACAATTTGAGCTTTCTGCTTGGGTTACAGATTAGGGCTAATTACATTCAATTGTGAGGAAGGGCGCTATCTTTTTTAGTATATTAGCTTTGTGCTGCAGAAGGCCAAGGTCAGCTCATTACCCCATCCTTGTGGTTATCTCTGAAGCACATGGCATTATACCACACATTTGTGCATCCATTCTCCCTGACATGTTAATGACAGTTACTACTGTTTTGTATGCATGGGTTCCCATCCTAGAATCAAAATGAGATCTGCAGACTGGAGTCCAATGTAAATAGAATATGCCTACTTGCAAATATGTTATTTTTATTAAGTGGCTTAGAAATTGCCAACCACAGAAATAAGGGAATAGATAGTCCTTACATTCAGAAGAGATGCAGGAACAGAAAACTGCTTTAGGTAGACTGTACATCCCACAGAAGGATCAAATAACCTTGTCTCCTCTGGCTGAGGGCAGCTAATAAATACTAATAAAAGATAAACAGCACCCAATCATTGTCTAAATCCTAACAGTTCCAACCAAAAAGCCTTTATTATATGAAAATATGATTCTTCTCAAAACTGGAACTTGACCAAGATATTAATATGCACCTCACTCTATACCTCAGTGGAGACAATATATCTGAAACATAATAAGCAGCTGGAGTGTTCCAGTGCATGATAATGCATGGCTTCTGGTTCATTATTTCTTGATGTTATGACATTGCTGTCCAGTCCCAGGGTGTAATGAGGAGCTCCAGAACTTATATTATCACTTAATGAAGTCCAATTAAGTATCATTAACCTTTGATCTACTCCTCACACTTGGTGCACAATGAGTGGTCCCATAAAAACTTGAAAAGGTGAACTTGGGCAAGAATTAGTCAGTGAATTATTTTTTGAACAGCTAAAACCACCCCAAACAGACATTTTCACCTGAAGCAACGAGGCCCATGATGTTCTTGACTGATGACAAGCCTACATACATACACCTCAAGTCAAATGTATTGAATATTACTAGGTTTCAATGACAGAATACTTATTCAGAAGGACTGAGCCAGTTGATAATAAACACTGCTTTGAAGATTTACCGCTCTATCTGAGAACCTCCTGAACCTAGACATAAATTATATTTCTTTCCATTTTCAATTCAGTCTAACCTGTAGTTATTGCCATCATATGCATAAAATGTAAACAGCATCGGTAAAACACGACACTACTACTAAAAAGCAAACCGAATTGGCTGAAATTGCCAATAGATGTATATAGTTCATAAAGCGGTATGCCTTATGTAAGAATCTCAAGAATACAAAGTTTATGTAAAGAAATGCATTAAGGAATGTAAGACATTCTGTGTAAACACACATTAACATATATGTGTGTGTTTGTCATTAAGAACATTAAACAGCTCGATGCAGGTCTGGGGAGAAGGCTTCCATCTCATGTGTAAGGCTCTAAGTTCTGTTCCCAGAGCACTGCAAATGAGTGAAAGGGAAAGAAATGTTTGCTAAATGTGGAGGTCCCTGCTTACACTCCCAGCGCTCAGGAGGCTGAAGCACAGAGCAATCAAGCGATAACAAACTAGCAGCTGAATCAAGAACCTTAGCATTAGTAGTCCCAAATTCCCATTTCTGATATTTGAATATGTTAAGCTGTTAATGCGTTTTTTGAATCAAATACTAGCGCATTGTGTGGAGCATTTAAAAGCTAAATGTCAGAACCTCGGGAACTAAAGACACCCCACAGCACTCCGATCACATTCATTTTCTTCCCTTTACCCAGCACAATAGTGTGGAGGTGGTTCCAAAGCTCACAGAATAGAGTCATGAAGGAGACCTATTTTCCAGCTGAGAGCTTGACAGAGAACAGCTCCACTGAGGAATACATAAGTTATCAGTCAAAAATGGCTCTCATGTCTCACATAATCTTTACCATGATTTGGCCCTGTGCCCTTTACCCTCAGTGAGCCTGCTTGCTTATGTTTCAGAGGAAGGTAGCAACCCTTCCTTCTCCTAACTGGTGGGAAGGGAGCCTGCTTTTTGTCATCTGCTGTGTTCCTTCTCCCTTTGTAGCCACTCACTCTGGGTACTTGCCATCACCAATAACATTCTCTATGTGGTCTGAGACGTATTGTAAGACATTTGAAAGATAACCCCTGTAGATGTGTACTGTTTAGTACGAGGGGCATAGACTGAGGCTCACAGTATAAAGTGGACATCACATACTCACTTACACCTTAAAGGGTACTGGCCAATATCCCAGTATGGGCTCTAGACTTAAACAAGATATGGTCAATATGGACAGAAGATTATGAGATGGCTTTTGGTAACACTCATGCTGGATTACAGGAAACATTGTGTAAATTCAGTAAGTACTTAAAATAAGTGATTTAAAAATAATATAATAAATATACAAATCATGAACATAGCTTTTTGCTATCATTATCAAGAAGTTTGTGCTAACTGCATGTACCACACTCATATGTGACAGGTACTGCAGTTGATTTGCTTACATCACAAATAGGAAGTCATCATCACAAACAGGAAGTCGTGCCTTATGCTGCAGTGTTTTAGTGGCTACAGTATCATTAGATGATAGGAAACCTTTAGCTCCATTATAACCCCAAATGTCATGTGCCACATGTAACTTGATTTTGAAAGGATAATTATCATACACACAACATATTAGTAGGTCAGAGTCCATAGTGGTTGACTTACCCACCACGAGTTACTCTTACTTCATTGCATAGCTGAGAGATTCTAATATCAATCTTTCTCTAATACTACAGACAAAGGAGTAAGAAAGTTCCCTGTTTTCACATAGAATCCTTAGGAAAATGTCTTCATACTCTACTCAATGAGCTGATTTTGTGGAGTAAGGTATATATTCTGTAGCAAGTTGCCTTTACTGGAGTAAGCATGCTTATCTGTTACTATGTAATGACTTAGGATAAAATGTAATCGATTAAGACAATACACCGTGTGTATAAACCAAGGATCTGGGAACAATGTAGCTAGGTCCTTACTTTCTAACAGAGGATTTAGCCAAAGCAGAAGCTTTGCTCTAAACTCTCCAGGTAAAAGAAAGATTCACTTCCTAGCAATCTGCTCAATGTGGACCCTAAGCAACTCACAGGCTCCTGAACAGGGCACTCATATTTCTGCCTCTTCTGGAAGGCAGCTCGCATCACAAAAGCAAGTAAGCAGAGAAGGAAAGGGACTGCAAGGGGAAGCTTCACTATTTTATTATCCAAGCTCAGAAGTAAAATGTTGTTTTGTAAGAAACTCCTAAGACCCAACCCATTGCCTAGGAATGGGGAGGCACGTGGGCATGAAAATGAGCAGAGGGTGGTTGAAAAGCAGTTGAGAAGCCACCTCCTCCTTACGTATTGTCACTGTCCTGGTGACTACACATTTCAGGTTCCAGAGAGCAGATAAGCACTGTCAGTGACAGAATCCTATGAGACTCCACGAAAATGAAGGAGTGGCACAGACCCAGTGTCTGTGTTAAACAAGCAAGCTTCTTGCTCAGAACTGAGTGGTCCAAACCAATCCTGCCTGCAGGTGAGGCCCCATCCTGAGCAGAACCCTTTATCTCTTCCTAGCTGTAAGTTTTCCAGTCCTTCCTCACTTTCAAATGATAACTCACAACCTAACTCTTCCTGAGTCTATAATGAAAACACTGTTTTAAGTGTGAACAAGCATCATCCGAGTGTGACAATTTGATGTGCAATGGATGAATCAATTTCTTCTGGCATTTAACCATATGTATAATTTCTTTGCATTTACAGAAACACACAAGAATCAAGGTGGGTAAACCACAATTGATCGAGGTGGCCATACGGATCCCAGGAACATCTCTTCAAGATCCTAACTGACCCTCCAACACAATACAAGAGAAGGGGCATCTTCTATGGCTCACTCAACTTCTTTATTTTAAAATAATTGTAGCATCTTGAAAGTAAATCAAGCAGATAAAGACCAGATAATATTACTTTGAAAAGTTTACAGAGAATACTTTTTCTATGTTCTTTATGTATGGAGTTGCAAATAAGAAGTCCTTGAGGAAAGCACCAGACAATTGCTTGTTGCTACACCATTCTTTAACAGGCTAACAACACTCACAAAGCAAACCATAAAACCCTTGGTGCAGATTTTATAATGCATAAAAAAAACCACACACACTAAACTAAGGCAAGATGATACTAACCAAAACAAAAAAAAAGAATCTAATGAAAATTGGAATTCTCTGTTCACCCTGTGATAACAAGGAACAAATTAAGTTTTGAAGGTCATTTAGAAAGACCATGTTGTAACAGTCGTAAAGATATTTTGTAGCTAGAGAGAAGAAAATGAGAAAAATATGCTGATCTTGTACATGTCCTTGGATTTTAAAGATTCAAAGCACCAAAAAAAAAAAGGGGGGTATTTTATATAGGGAGGAGAGGCATGAAGGAGACACAACATACTGTTTTCCTGAAAGTGAACAGGTTATAACCTGGTGGAAATATGACTGATCATACTATATGTATTTTCAAACTGTAGAACTAAAGTCTGTAGTGAAATTTCTAGAATTTGGGGTTCTTTACAAAACACAGAAATAAGAAAGTGTTTGCATTTTAATCTCAGGTGTAGGTATGTTGTGCTACTTTGGAGTGTCTGCAGTAACTGACTATGATTTGCCTCATGCTTTATGAGAGGCATGCTTTTTTTCCAGCTGCAGATAGTTTCTTCAATTGTGTGATGTTTGGGATTCTCAAAACTTTTCAGAAGGTATATAAATGCGAGAGCCTCAATAGGTAGTGTGGGTGGTTTTGGGTCATTCAAGGGGTTGGTTAGTTTGTTAGCAGTCATGCTCAAAGAAGAAACAAAAGGAAAGAAATTAGATTCTGAGATATCTCTCTCTCTCTCTCTCTCTCTCTCTCTCTCTCTCATTCTCTCTCTCTCCCCCTCTCTCTCTCTCTCTCTCTCTCTCTCTCTCTCTCTCTCTCTCTCTCTCTCATTCTCTTTCCTCTCCCCTATCTAATGATAGTGGGTTAAAAACAGAGGGATAAAGGGTGGTAGGAAAGAATCCACAAAGTAGCAAAGATCAGCTACAGAAGTCTTGAGTGGTTCTGCCGTCAGAACTACTTTCACCAAGTAGGACCCTTGTGAGCACCACCACCTCCTGACCTTGTCTGTACATTGATACTGAGAACATCTAACATCTCCAAGTATATTTCAGAACACCCTGTGATACAATACAGGCCCAGATATGGATGTTTGCTGATACCCTCTTTGGCCAGAGAGGAAGGTCAGAGTCATCACTGACTTTCTTAGAAACAGCTTTCAGTGGCCAACTTGAGACATGCTTCTTGAAGAATAAATTTCGTGTGTGAGTTCAATCATATAGGACCTAAACATCTGAAAGAACTTGAAGAGAGGATGCTTCTGTTTTGGCTCGCTGTTGTAAAGCATCTAGTCCACCAGCTCTTGCCCCCACCTGCTGGGACCAAACATCATGGAGACAGGGAGCCTAAGGGCTGTTTACCTCATGGCAGACAGAAAGTGTGTGTGGAGGCAGTCACACAACAAATTCTTCAGCCCCACCACAAGTAACCCTTTCCCCCCACCTCCTAACATATCCACAGCTTCCTTAAACAGCACAGGCAGCTGGGGGAAATAAGCATATAATACTTAAGTGAGAATCTTTGGGATACATATTGTATTTCAAGCCTAAAAGCATGTTCTATCATCTCTATCGGGCTGCTGACCACACTTCAGATGTAGTGGAAACTCCTTTCATGAATGAAAAGCCTTTGTTAGTCCTCTCCCCATCCTTTCCCTCTCCAATTCCTCACATCATCTTATTCTCACCAGCCTAAGCAACCAAAATGCTGATTGATGTCATCCTGCCATTTAGACCACTGTTGTTGCAAAAGTTAAAACCTAGAAACTGAAGCCACATGATCTTAGCTTTCAAATATTGAGGTATCACATATACCTACCCCATTACCACAGGGAACTCCAAAACAGGATTGTTCTGATCTGAATATCACTTTAAACTCCAGACTACTTGGTTTCATTATAATGATATCATACAGAGACAGCTATGTCCAACTTATGATGCCTTGACTGCTAGAGGTCTGTTCTCTTTGCATGAGTTCTGGAGACAGCATGAATACAATACTCCCTCATAATTCCTTCCTAGCAAAGCCTTCAACCCAGATCCACCAAGAAGAGGCATCATTAGAGTCTGTGCTGACTTTACCCATTGACTTGTTATCAGAAGGAATTCCTTCTTGCTCATAGAATAGTTGATTATTTACATGGGTTGCTGGGTAACCTGGAGATTATGACAGCCCTAGCCCAGAAAACTGGTCTTCTCTCAAGTCCTTGAACATCCATCCCAAGCGCCTTCCACCATAGGATCCTGCTGGCCTGAGAAACCTTGTTCTGAGCAGGCCTTCCAACCACTTTTGGTCAGTTACATATCAGCATTATACAGACCTTCTCCTGGAAGCCTTCCCTGGATGTTTAGAATTAAGACTCATTTTGATCTCCTGGTTGTTAGTCTCCATCTGAACCTGTTACCTGATTCTTTCTTAGCACCTCAAAGTTCATGATTATTTTGTTTATCTAATAACTTTTGTCTCTTTCACTAGAATTTTATCTAAGAAGGAAAGGAATTACACCAATCAGATCAGCATATTCTCCAGACACATCAGAGTGTCTGGAACAGTGGAAACAACTCCTTGAGAAAATGAATGAATAAACAAATGATAGGTGACAAATTAAAAAGCCATTCCAATTAGGCCAAATACAACTCAACACAAGAATGCCACTATGTCCTAAGTGCTGTGCTTTTCAGGGCTGTCAGATTTCATATTTTATCCAATTCCTTGTATGAATATATATATATATATACATATATATATATATATGTATATATACATGAGAAATGGAAGCTTGATGGTGTTAAGTCATTTGTTCAAAACTAGATGCATAAAAGCACTGGAAGAATGATTGAATTCTATTTCATTTTGCTGGACTTCTAAGTTCCAGCTTGTAATTATTACACATGCCATTAATAGTTAATCCCTCACTGGAAAAATATGGTTTCTAATTATTTGGACAATTGCCTAAGACTACATTTAAACTTGTATCAATTAAACTTGTATGACAATGTCTCTAACCACAAATTGACTGTAACAGGAGTGAAGTCCTGTTCTGTTCTTTCATACTACAGTCAGGTGTCTCAAGATGGCAACATCTGCAAAAGAGGAGGTAAGGATAAGACCCCATTGCTGAAGATAGCACACTTTGCATGCATGAGATAGAGAAATCATCCTGGAACTTATCTAGACACTTCCTTTCTGTCATATAGCTTTCATGGTTCCCAGAGATGTTATGCAAGCTGCTGGAGGAGAAAATGCATAAATAGTCTTATCCTACCTTGAATCCTACCATCTTTAGAATAGCCTTGAATCCTACCATCTTTAGAACAACTTGCCAGTTAAGGTGTGTTGACTGTATAACAATAGCACTACTCTTACGGGGTCAACCAACTTCTATCTAATTGACTTTGAGACTGGCTCCACAGTAGAGAAAACTCATGCCTGGTACTATAAAAATATCACACACACAAACAGAAAGAAGGATATTATAGGCCCAATGGATAAATTGAATAGTATTGTTTAACAGACTGCTATGGTATCAAACTCCCTTCTCTATATTTATAGACACATACTCCTTATAGCCTTAGTCATAGAAGCCTCTCTTTCTAGTGAACAGTGGTGGAGCAGAGACTCGTGGTTATATAGGGTATTGAGAATAAGTGATGTATGCATGCTCAGGCATAAATAAGACATTTATACAATCATCTCAGAAATTCAGGGAATATATGGATAAAGGAGTTAGAAAGAATATAATAATCAGAAGATAGGCGAAAGGGCAGAGAAATACAACCACTGCAATCAGGAACTTACAGGAAATGTAGAGGCTTGGACTAGGTCTGTCAACAGTGAGGAATGAACAGAGGCTTGGATAAGAAAATCCTACCTTCACTGCTAGACTATTTGATACAGACATATTGAAAGAAAGGGTTAACTGTTATCTCTAGTCATGGACTTGCTGAAGAACCCACCAAACTCCAATGGCTACTGACAACTCAACATTCACACAGATAATCCTGTCTAATCTAAATGAGTCATATAACAAAACCAAAAGTTTGCAGATCTGAAGAGAGACTGATGCCCATTAGTGGAGATTGGTAGCCATAGGAGGAAGAGGAAAGGTTGGGAGTAAGCAGCTTATATTAAATTGTCAGTAACAAAATTTATATGAAAAAGTGATGCCAGTAATAAGCTGCCCAAGAATATACAGAATTTATGGGCCTTCTGATTGGGATGTTCCCCCTGTAGTTACTGTGAAATGTGGGCTGTGAGTTTTTTTTAATTATATATATATAATTAATTAATAATATATATAATTTAATATATATATTAATTTTCTATATCCTTTGTTTACATTCCAAATGATTTCCCCTTTCCTGGTTCTCCCCTCCACATAAGTCCCAGAAGCCCACTTCCCTTCACTCATTTCCCAATCAACCCCCTTCCACTTCTCTGTCCTGGTACTCCCCTACAATGCTGCATCAAGCCTTTCCAGGACCAGGGCCCTCTCCTTCCTTCTTCTTGGGAATCATTTGATATGGGAATTGTGTCTTGGGTATTCAGAGCTTCTGGGCTAATATCCACTTATCAGTGACTGCATTCCATGTGTGTTCTTTTGTGATTGGGTTACCTTACTTAGGATGATATTTTCCAGTTCCAATCATTTGCCTAAGAATTTCATGAAGTCATTGTTCTTAATTGCTGAGTAGTATTCCTTTGTGTAAATATACCACATTTTTTTTAATCCATTCCTCCATTGAGGGACATCTGGGTTCTTTCCAGCTTCTGGCTATTATAAATAAGGCTGCTATGAACATAATGGAGCATGTGTCCTTATTGCATGCCAGGGAATCCTCTGGGTATATGCCCAGGAGTGGTATAATAGGGTCCTCCAGAAGTGTCATGCCCAGTTTTCTGAGAAACTGCCAGACTGATTTCCAGAGTGGTTGTACCATCTTGCAATTCCACCAGCAGTGGAGTGTTCCTCTTTCTCCACCTCCTTGCCAACACCTGTTGTCTCCTGAGTTTTTAATCTTAGCCATTCTGACTGGTGTGAGGTGAAATCTCAGGGTTGTTTTGGTTTGCATTTCTCTAATGACTAATGATGTTGAACATTTCTTAAGGTGCTTCTCAGCCATTGGAAATTCTTCAGGTGAAAATTCTTTGTTTAGCTCTGTACCCCATTTTTAATAGGGTTATTTGGCTCTCTGGAGTCTAACTTCCTGAGTTCTTTGTACATATTGGATATTATCTCTGTCAGATGTAGGTTGGTGAAGATCTTTTCCCAATTTGTTGGTTGCCATTTTGTCCTCTTGATGTTTTATTGTTCTTTTAAAATTTCATACATATCTACAATATAGCTTGATTGTACCCACTCCATAACTCCCCTCCTCTAACTTTCCTGAGATCTCTCATCACACCCCTCCTCCAACTTCATTTCCTCTTGTTATAATTATTGATTATTGTGTTTATATATTTATCCCACTGAGTCCTATTAATACTGCTGATGTGCACACGCACAAGTATGGGTAGCCCACTGAGGTACTGGGAAGATTTCAGTGACTACACTAGTCCCAAGTAGTCATCAACTGCTCCTCAGCTAGGAGTGTTCAGTAGCAGTTTTCTAACAGATCTGGATCTAAACTTTTCTGAGCATGTCCAGTGATTTACCAATCAAATATCTCAGAGAAATTTGAGGGTGTGTGGGGCAGTATATACTTGACAAGAATGTATGACTAACTCTGGAACTCATTCTATCAACTTAAATGAAATGACACAGTTGCCACCTAATTAGAGTACCTCTTGCTCCAACTGAATTGCATTTCTATGCATATTGTCCCCACTCAAGGAATATAGGCAGAAACTCTGGCCAAGTCTCTGTGATATTTACAGTCTAACTGAGGTCTGCACAAACCCTAGTGAAAATGTCAGTTTCTGATGATCACCAAGCCCATAAAACAACCTGATTTTAATGCCACAAAGAATCAGATGAGCAGTACAGAGAATCATAAACAACCAAATCAATCCCCCGTACGCACACACTCCCCCAGATCTGGTAAACGATCTATTCCCAGGTTGAACTTTTGTGCTGAGTTTCATCCCAGAGAACAACTTTACAGCAGAGTTATAAACCCTGAAATTGCTGATGCAGCCTTAATTATAGCTATGCTGGTGACATGGTCCTAATGAACTCTTCGCTGTGTTATGTGGCCTGGGGATCCCAGAAGGAGCATTGTGGAAATGTACAAACACATTGGTCAGGGTTCAGTGGGATATTTTTGGACTGGAGAAGTGGTAAATGTGTATATGAATGCAAATGTGAATTATGTAGATTTTAATGAGTATGATACCAATGTGGTAATAACATTAGTCATCATCATAGAAAAAATAATTAATGCCAACATGTTCAACTTTCAAAAATGCATCAAGATTAAATAGAAGAATAAATGTGCTGTAATCTGTGCTTCTATTTACATTATGTCCTTTAGTGCATTGGACAACAACTTGACTTTCAAACCAAAATATCAACCGTCCCTTTCCACTTCATGCAATCTGGTGGTTTTGGAAATGCTATTTGCATGGGAAGCACAATTTAGTTCAAATTTAGAGTCTGGGTCTGTGGATCAGGGGTGGGCTTCCCTAAGTATCTCAGTTGCTGGTCCATGTCATTATTTATGTGCAATGAAACTTCTAGGAGAGGTCATGATCACACTGCACTGTTTTTATAACAGTCAAATGGACTTTGAAAACATGTGGGGCAAATTTATACCCAAAGAAATACTTTCATTGCATGTGATACAATTTCTTCTTCTTCTTCTTCTTTTTTTTTTTTTAAATTAAAACAACCTACAATTTCTTGTCAAAATATCTAAAGTGACTGCTTTAAACTCAAGTTTTCTGGACATCCATTACCTTGAAAATAAAATGTGTAAAAGCACCTAGCTAGACTCAGGTAGAGTAATCAATGCTTTGTGTGCTGGTGGTGTCCTACTTGCAATATGAAGACATTAACCCACATCTCCTCAGTGAAAGTCATCTTGAAAATGAACTCTTATAGCAAGGCCAGTCTTGAAACCTGCAAGCTCTAAAAATGCTTGAGGTTTCCATGTAGTAACCATGCCCACAGCATACAGTCTATAGCCTTAAATTCTAGCTAATGTTAAGGTAGGCATGTCAAAGAGGAAGGTTTTCCTTGGTCTATTTTCTTTTGCGTGTGATAGAAGTGAGAAGAAAGGAGAGGACCCTGGGCCTGAAAAGATTGGATCCAGTTTTGTAGGAGAGTACCAGAACAGAGAAATGGTCGGGGGGGGGGGTGATTGGGGAATAGGGGGGGGGGGAAGAAGACTTATGAGACATGTGGGGGGGAGCTGGGAAAGGGGAAAGCCTTTGGAAAGTAAACAAAGAATATAGAATAAAAAAATGAAAAAAAAAGACTTTGGTTTGAATGTATACCCAGAGTTCACATGTTGGCTGGTGGGGTGCAGTGGGAGAGATTTGGGACATGAATGGGGACAAGGATTCATAAATGGATTATTGCCGTCATTGTGGGAGTTCGCTCATGAAAAGTTTTTCTCTCTTACAAAACAATTTCCTTTCTTAATCTTCCCGACATTCTGCTATTGGATAACACAGAGAAAAGGCCCTTTCCAGATCATGCCTGACCCATTCATCTTGGGTTTCTCAGCTTTCAGAACTGCAAGAAAACAAGTCAACAAGTCTGTTCTTTATAAATGAGTCAGAGTGAGGTGTTCTGTTATAGCAACATAAAATGGACCAGGACAAAATGTCTTCTTGTATAGCAAAAAGATAGTGCTTGTACTTATTGCTGAAGAAATTCAAAGAGCAGAAGGTTAGATCCAGAGATATGGTCCTTACACTTAGTAGGAAAAATACTATGCAGGTGATATTAGCTCTGAAGAAGATGAAGGACCGCGCACTCTGGTGCATTACAGAACAGGATGTGCATCTTGAGAATACATATACATGTATTCCTGAATGTAAACTGCCACTTAAATATTTGTGAAGTGGCTACTGAATGTCTCGTATGATTCACAACGTTGGCACTCTGTCACACAAGATGTAGGTGATATGGACGCATGTCCCTGGCTGGAGTTCTAACCCACACAGCACTGATGAGAATTTAGATGGTTTAGATTTTAGGTAACAGAAGAAATGTGCCTATGTTTCAAAGGAGAGAGTGCCAATGCTTCCAGGAAAATATTCAAGTGATGTGAGAGAAAAATAGCCTACAGATATGATAACAGCTGGAAAAAGGTACCACTGACATTTGGCCTGAAGAATGTGAAGCTTTCTTCTCAGAAAGGCAAAGCATTGTATGAAATTCAAAACATAAGAAATCAGATTTTTCCTAGGTGAGGTCCTCTATTGTCTTGGCCTATTATACTGTACCCTAACCCCAACCCCCAACAACCCCCTCACACACCACATTCTAACCCCACAAAACAGAAAACTGATTCTCTGGAGCAAATATTCTCTTCCTGCCATTGTTCAAGGACCACATGTCACTTTAGAACATGGAAATTTTGGTTAAATGATGTGTATATACTTTCCTTTGTAACTTGAGCTAGAGTTCTAGCTGGCTTTCCTAGTGGGGTGGGGCTTGGGGAGGGGGAGCACAAGTGGGTGTTACTGATGGGATTCTTAGCCAAAGCACCTTTGTCAGGTACCAGAGCAGCAACCTGGGAATTTTGTTATGGCTCCTGGATTAAAATTGCTACATTGAACTTAAATGTCCACAGTTTTAATGTATATTATTTAAGATGTCTTTTTAAATAATAGATTTATTGAACTGTAATTCAAATGTCATGAAACTGAGGACTGGCAAGATGGCTTAACAGATAAAGGTGCCTGCTGCCAAGCCTGATGACCTGAATTGGATCCTTAGTACCAGCATGGTGGAAGAAGAGAACTGACTTCTTCAAGTTCTCTTTTGATCATCTTCACATGCACAGTGTGACAGATACACACGCACATGCACACACATACCCACACACACTCACTTACTCACTCACACATATATATCACATCAAGTAAATAAATAAATAAGGGTAATAAATACAGTAAAATGTACCCTTTTAATTCAGAATTTTTAGTATAGTCATAGCTATTAAGCAATCTAATTTTTGATCCTTTTAGGAATAAAACCCTGTCCCCGAGAATATCCATCACTTCCCATACTTTCCCAACATCCTTTCTACTTTTATAGATTTTTATAGTGTGATTATTTTATAGAAATACTATGGTGGCTTGCTTCTCTATGGCTGCGATAAAAACATGACCAAAAGCAATTTGGGCCAGTGTGTGTTTATTGTATTTTAAAAGTTAGAGTTCATGATTAAGGGAACCTGGGACAGGAACTCAAGGCAGGAACCTGGAGACAGAAACGGAAGCAGGGGCCATGGAGCAGTGCTGCACACTGTCTTCCTCCTCATGGCTTGCTCAGTCTGTTCTTATACCACCTAGGACTACCAACCAGCCCAGGGTGGCACTTCCCCTGGTGGGCTAGGCTCTTCTCTGTGTGGAAATGAAGATGTCCACAGACTAACCTATTAGAGACAACTCCTCTTTTGAGGTTCCCTCCTTTGAAGTGATTGCAATTTGTGTCAAGTTGAGAAAAATGAACCAGCACAAAAACCATCACATATCAACTAGGTCACTTCCTGTGAATGGCAAACCTGTCTCCAAAACCTGAATATCTCCTCATCCTTCCCTGGTTAATGGTATCTTCTTTATAGAGGTGACTTATTCAACTCCCCTCCCCATGTTAGAAAACTGAAGGACGTGTCTTAGTGCTGTTGAGTTGTAAGAATTTTTATACATCCTGGACAATAATGCTTATCAAGCATGTGATTAAATAAGGGTATATCCAGTGTTAACTGTGTTTTCGTGTTGTTAGTAAGTTCCTTAATACACAAAAGTTTGAGTATTAATGAAATACTTGGCCTTTTTTTTTTTTGCTTTATCTGCTTATGCTTATCTTTTCATTTATAAAAACTACCACCTAACACTAAGCTAGAAATGTTTATATCTATGTGTTCCTCTAAATGCTTTGTACAGCCTTAGCTCTTATGTATTAGTTGATCATCTATGATAGATAAAGCTCTTTATGATAGGAAGCAGTTTTCCCAACTTAATTCTTCCATGAAAGGTTACTTATTGTTGAACATATTAATTTCTGTACTAGTCCACTTTGAAAATCAATGATCATAAGATGAACCTATATGGGGACTTAATTAGTACTGTGTGTATTCATATATCTTTATATGCAACAAATCCACTGTTTTGATGGGTGTGGCTTCATAGTTAGTTCATAATTATGACAAGTTATTTCTCCAAACGTTTTATAGATTATTTTAGCTGTACAGGTTCCCTGCAGAGTGCACATGAATGTGAGGGTCATGTGACAAACTCTGCTGGTCGGTCTGTAGAGTGCTATCATCTCAATCCTCTTAAACCTCTCAACCTTGATGACCACCAACTTTTTAGTCAATTTATTCTCCTGTGTTAATACTTATAATATTCATTATCAAACTCTCATATTACTTTTGTCAAATTTATGACTAAATGCTTATTAGGGTGATATTATAAATGAAATTACTTATTTCATAAAAATGTCACTGCTTGGATGAATGTATTTTGCCAGGAGTACCTTAAAAATAGTTTTGCCCTGTATCTTCTGAAGTCATGTAATTTGGTTTCTTAAAATAGTAATAAACCAATTATTAATATTGGCCTGTTATACTAACTTGTTTCATGTAATAGCTCAGTCTTACTTTCCAATAATAAACCCAAATTTTTATGGTAAATAATCTCTTATAATATATATGTACATAATTTCTGCTTAGTAGAGTTTTGTTGAAATTTCTGTATTTATAATGGATTTTTGATCTTCTCTAATCTTGGTATCAGGATAATTAGCTGCCCTTATATAATAAACTTACTTTCTCTATTTAAAAATTATGTTATTTCTTCATTCATGTATGTGCATGGATGGTTTGTCTGTATGACTGTTTGTATATCACATGCACACAATGTCATGGGCAGAAGAGAGCAGGTCCCTGGAACTGGAGGTGCTGATGGTGTGAGCTTCAGTGTGGGTGCTGAGAATCTGTGGATTCTGTGTCTCAGGGAGAGCAGCAAGTCATCTTAACCACCGGGCCATCTCCTGCCCCCTCTAGATTAAAGACTATGTGAAGGGTTACTGTTACATTTCAAACATTATTAAAAAAGGATTAGGTTATATTTAATAGTATACATATAATATATAACATATGTAAAAATATATACACATATGGTGGAGAAATGGAAGTCATTATCTTAATATTTTTAAGGAAAAGAAGTTACTAGTGAATTCTGAGTGCTATTAGGGAAGATATTGGCTTTTCATTTAATCTTTGTTGTAGGAATATTCACATTTCTGTTTCATTGGTGGTTTCAGTAGTTTGTGTAATTCTTGGCCCTTGTTCATTTCATTCTGTTATCCAACCTGCTTGCATATGGGTCTTTATATTGTTTTATTCCTTGCAGTTCTGTGAGATGATAAGTGATAGCCCACATGGTCTTTCTGATTCTGGTAATTTTAATCTTTCGCTCAGCATAGCAAAGGCTTTGTCAATTACATTCTCTTTTATGAAGAACTTGTCTTTTATGCTTTATTGATTTCTTTACTGTTTTTCTACACTTGGTTGTTTATTAGCACTTTAATCTTTAACTTTCGATGTTATTCTTTACTTAGATTTAGTTTGGCGCTCTTTAAAAAAGATCCCTGAGTAGAAACTTGTGGGATTTGTTTGTTCATTTGTTTGTTTGTTTAAAATGTTTGTTATTTCCAAACATACAGTTTTACACATATTACTTTCCTTTTCTATGTGCATTTCACAGATTATACATCACCTTACACTACATTAATCTCAATTACTAAGGGTGATTTGTGTGTCTGTGCTTGTGTGTATAATTTCATTGCTAACTCTTTATTACTGCGCTGTTTAGTTTCTCTTTCTCTACACACACATGCACTCACACACACACATATGAGTTATCAAATATTTTTTTCTACTGTTGAGGAAAATACTTTGAATGATTTTAATTCTTTAACACATTGTAAAGTTTGTTTCTGAGTTAACAGTGAATGTTCCATATGGTCTAGAGACGAGAAGGTGAATTCACTCACTGTTATGTTAAAGATTTTGTAAATGTCTGTTAAATGTGACTAGTGTATAGTTGCTTGCAAATCTTTTATTTCTTTGTGATTATATCAAGCACTGGACATCATAATTATTAAAGTTTTTACTCTACCTTAATGAAATTTTGTATTGTTGTACGTTGTACTCTATTATGTTTTACACATGATTATGAGCTTTCTGTCTTCCTTACAAACTGACACATGATATAAAATGTTCTTCTCTGCCTCCATCAGCATTTTAAGCCTATTTCATTTTACATCTGTATTGCACTGTCAGACCCTACAGTTTGCCTTTCAACATTGTCTCTTTTCCCATGCAAACATTCTAACATGGTTTTTTCTTTCTTGGAACAAAAGTGCTTCTCTTATAAACATGATAGACTTCAGGCCAGCAAGGTGGCATAGCAACCTAAAATGATTGTCAAGTAACCCTGGCGATCGGAGTTCAAGCCCTGAAAACTAGGTCAAGGTTAAAGAAGAGAATCAACTCTGCAAAGTTTTCCTCTCGCCTCTACAAATGTTCTGTGGCATGCATCATCCCACCCCCACAGATCATGTACACACATATGCACACACACACACACACACACACACACACACACCCCAAACACAAAAACATTATAAAACAAAAAATTATTTATATATATAAATATAATTATAATATTATTTATATATATAAATATAAATATAATATAAATATATATAATTGACTTATATTTTCTTACCACCTCTGACAATCTCTATCCTCTCGTACTGTTTAGTCCATGTTGATTACATGTGAAACAGGAGTCACTCCTGCCATTTTTCTATTTCTGTCCTAAGCCATGCTTGCCATTTTCTTTTCCTCTATCCTTCAATCCTGCCTCTGTTGTGTTAAATAGATATTGCCTGTGTATGCCTTAATTTCACAATTTTTACCCTTGTAATATTTTTAAAAATTAGTGATTTTTCTGAGGGTACACCTAGCCTTTCAACATACTAGAACAGCAAAAGCTTAAATAATATACAAAACCTGCTCCTATTTAGCTCCATTTCCCTATTATTCTGTACATTATATTCTAAAAATTATCTCTTTATTGATTATGCTATTTATTAAGATTTATTTAAAAGTAGAAAGGAGGACAAAAGAGTCACAAAGGAAAAAATACATTTATTCTATCTTCCACATGTGTCTATATAGCTAGTGGCACATAGACTCAAGTTATTGCCTATGCCTTTCCTTTGTACCTACAGTATGTGTGCATCTCTAGTAGGATAGAACTCTTAAAAAGTAAGTTCTCTCATTTTTATTTATCTAGAATAATTTCCCCCTTGATTCCTGAAGCACAGACTTGCTAAATGTCTTAGCTCACTTTCTGTTACTATTTCAGAATACCTGATACTAGAAAATTTATTTAATAGGACTTTGTTCATAGCTTTCAAGGCTGGACATTCTCCACCTGTCAGAGACTTTGTTGTACGCCATGACAGTGCTGTGGAGTGGAATGGCCTGGGTTCATGCCAAAGAGAGAAGGCAGAAGGGACAACCACATTGCCCATTCTTCTGATGAGTTGACTTTATAAGAGCTACCAGATTCTTTGTTGTTGTTGTTGTTGTTGTTGTTGTTGTTTTCAAGACAGGGTTTCTCTGTGTAGCCCTGGCTGTCCTGGAACTCACTCTGTAGACCAGGCTGGCCTCCAACTCAGAAATCTACCTGCCTCTGCCTCCCAAGTGCTGGGATTATAGGCGTGCACCACCATGCCCCGCTTAGAGCTGCCAGATTCTTAATAACCCAATCGTCTCTTAAAGCTCCAGCTTCTCTTGGCACTGAGGACCAAGTTTCAGCAGTAATCAAGGAGGTCATAGCCATATTCAAACCATAGCAGTGGGCTGAGAATGGTCAGGAGTCTTTTCTTTCAGTGCAATAAAACGTTAACGTATTGCTTTCTACTGTCCTTGAATTCTGATAAGGAGTCACCTGTCAGTCCTATGACCAGCGCTGTTGCTCTTTCCTACCATTCTCAAGGTTTCCTCTATTGGCCCCTGGTCCTGGAAAGGCTCAGTACAGCAGTGTAGGGGAATACCAGGACAGGGAAGCAGGAGGGGGTTGATAGGGGAACAGGGGGAGGGAAGAGGGCTTATGGGAAGGGGAGATCTGGGCAAGGGGAAATCATTTGAAATATAAAGAATGTATCTAATAAAAAATTCTATTTTCCATAAGCTTGACACTGCTACATTTCATAGGTGAACCTCTTTTGAAATATCACCCACTTGCAGTTCACTACACTGATCCAATGGGTATATTATTTGTTAGCAACTTTAGAAGAATTCAGGCCACTCTTTCTGTCTTTTTTAAATTTTCCCAGATCTTTCTCTTTTTCTTTCTTTTCTTTCTTAGTTTGCTTTCTGCATGTTGCTATATCTAATGGTATGTCCCAGGTGTTGGAAGTCTGTTCCTCTTTTTTTCTGTTACTATTTTTATTACTTAACCTGGATGATCTCATTTGACCTATCTTAAGGCAAAGTTGTCTTGTTGACTTTTTTCCCCTCTTCCCCCTCCAAAGGCTGTTGGAAACGGCTAGTGATGTCTTCATGTGAAATTTTCATTTCAGTTTGTTGTTGTTGCTGCTGCTTTGTTCACTTTGCAATTCGAGAATATCCTTCTAGATGTTTTTATGTTTTTATCTTTATTTAATATCTGTATTTGACGAGGTATCATTGTTTTATCATGCATTAATGATTCGAGGCAGTATCCTATGGTTCTTTTACCATATCTATAATAGCATATTTAAAGCTGTAGTATAACAAATCCACCGTGCTTCTGCTTCAGGGACAGTCTCTATCATTGGCTTGCTTCCTGTGTATGAGCCATGAGTGCCTCAAACCTATTTTTCATAGCTATATATTCACATATATAATCTAGAAGCTCTGAAAATAAGCTCTTCCTTGTGTCCCAAAAACCTGCTGTAATATTTCAAGTACCACTTGTGGACATCTCCTGACCCACATTTCCCTTTGAAGTTCATGGTCAGCCTCTTTTTTGTTTGTTTCACTGTGCCACTGCTTGAGAGCACTGTAATGTTACGCAAGGGCAGCTGATTGTTTTGCATTCCCCCCCCCAAATACCCCAGGGAGAAGGCTATTTGCACAGAGGAATCTGAGTCAGACTAACTAAACCAAGCTTCCCAAATAGGGCATTCCGAGGAAGTTAGTAATGACTACAATGGTGATCCAGCTTTGGGAAAGCTCCCAAATGACTTTAATCCCTCCAGTGGCAGATATACTGCTGATTTTTCCCCCAATATCGTGGCTGTGAAGCTGTTGGTTTCCAAGGTGACTGGAAACCTAAAAGAGGATGGTGAGAATATGGCAGGTTAAAAATGAGATGAATCACGGTCTTCTTATTGATATTCCCTTGTCTCCATAAATAAATGCCCCGAGTATTATAATAAGTCTTTAGTTCACTGCAGAGTTCTGTAAGATTTGAAAATTCTTTGCTTCAATTTTTGCAGATTAGGGGTAGACTCTAATCTTTGCCATCCTAGAAGGTCTTTGTGAAAGCCCTTCTTAAAGTCTCTTATCTTTCAGCTTTGTATTTAACTAACATATCCCATCACTATCAGGACATCAAGCTTGTTGATCACTCACTAAAGGCAGTCAGCTTCTCATCTGTCAAGTGCTTGTGGCAGAAACATCACTTTCCCTTGCCTCATTGTCATAATCTTCTTTCTGAAACCTCATTAAAACTAACGTGTGTCAAAACTCTTCACATGATCAACACACTTAGGGAGATTTATTCCTGCCAGGGAGTCTGGCTGCATCTAATAACCCAAGCCTTTTATTTGTCTTTCTTTAACAATAAAATTCTATACAGGTTGAACATGCTTTATTTATTTGAAGTACTGTGGACCAGTCGTTTCAGAGTTTAGATATTTTATACTTTTGAATATGTGAATATGTAGTAAGACATTTAGATTGGTATCCAAATATTAATGTGAAATAGTCTGTGTCTCAAATATACTTAATATATATATACACCCTAACTGTAATTTAATATATTTTCAGTTCACATTCATTTGAACTCATTTGAATCATTTTGAATATGACCCATCTTGTCACACCTTATTCATGCTCAAAAGTTTCATATTTTGGAGTACTTGAGATTTGGAATTAAGGATGTCTGACTTATACTTGCTACCAACTGCTAAACAGAACATCTCCAAAGAATCATTGGCTTCAAGAAGATTTCATCATTCCTTTAAAAATGTCTTTACTACTGCATGGATGCTTGGGGTTAGTGATCAAATAACAATTACTGCTGCCTAGTTTCCATGAAAATGGAAACCGGAACACTTTCTTTGGTAGATTACAATCCATTCCCTCATGTTGTAGTCAGAGGATAACTGGGTGTAATGGATCCACTCCCTAGGCTACGTAATTAGAAAGCTAGAAGTAAATTTTATTTTACTTAGTGCCCCAGTTGCTCTGTGCATGGCAACATCTATGGGTTGTTTGAAAGTCACCATGATACTGCAGCCTGCATCTTCCTGAGTATGAAAGCACCAGCTTTGAAAAGTTCCCATCCTCATGTCTCTTACCTTCTGGTCATCTGGGCCAGCCCTGATTCAATTTGAGAACAACACAAATTAATAGTAACATAAATCATTCAAGAGTATCTTAAAGAGCACCTGCTCTAGTATCTAATTTACCTAGGACTATTTTGCAGGGTATAAATATTTATAGATGTGGCTACCTCTTAAACGAGTGCCAATCTCTATGCAGAGAAATAAAAGCATGCATTCCAGTACAATGCAACTCTACATAGCTCATGTGTCAAAAATAAAAGAAAGATGATACATTTTGAAAATTCAGTAAAAGTAAGGATTGCATCCATTTTTTTTCCAGAATCAGAGTTTAGACTATGAGAACCTCTTGGCTATGGCAGAGAAATCAGAAAACCATTGTTCAATTTTTAAGAGACTGGTGCACTGCCTACTTCTATAAAGAGACAGTGTAATATTCACTTTTTATCCCAATGTGATCTTTTTAAAAGAAAAATATGGTTAATGGAATTGTAAGACCATGAGCAGTTTTAGACCTTTTGGTTTTTAAAATAATTTGCATATCAAAGAAAGGACCAGAGGACATCAACATTATCAAGAAAAATTAGTAGGATTAATTTTAATTACAACTAGACTTTGCTCCTACAACCTGAAGAACAGAAAATAGTTCCTAAATCTGGCCTTCTTTAATCCAATATAATAAATGATAATAGTGTCTCTTAAAAAATGGAGTCATGTAGTTGTCAGTGTTGAAAGCCTTGCATTGTTATATATGACTTCTATAACACTTCCTTGAGGAGTCTGGAATTTCTGTGACTGCAATGCTTCACCAGTGCTGGATGTTGAACTGGATTACAGGCCAACATCCATCTATCAATTTCCTATATTTAGAGTAAATGCTTCTGGGCTATGGGCAACAGAACCTAGAGTAAGTATTCACATCACTTTTCTATTGCTGTGATAGGACACAATGACCAAGCACCTGATTAAAAAAAAAGATTTCCATGACTAACACAGCCAGGAGCATAGCAGCAGGCAGGCAGGCAGGCAAGTAGGCAGGGATAGCATTAGAGCAGTACTTGAGAGCTCACCTCATGAGATAATACCACAAGTCAGTGAAAGAGATACTGGATATGACACAGGTTTTTGAAACCTCACAGCCTGCCCCAGTGATACACCTCCTCCAGCAAGGATACACCCCCAAATATTCTACCTGGAAACCAAATATTCAAATATAGGAGCCTACAGGGGCTATTCCAGTTCAAAATTATGAGGAACAATGTTTCCCATAATTTCTACTGAATCAAATACAACATGTTTTTGTATTGTCTGTGTGTTTGAAGTGTATGAAAGAAAATATAAACAACCAAAAAAATCCAAACTTATGCTAACCATCAGTTTTTCCTAAGTTTTTCAATGAAAAACTTAATGACTAATAGAGAGTACTACTCAGGCAAGCATGACCATTACAAGTACCTGTGGATGTATATAATTTAAGTCTCTCTCTCTCTCTCTCTCTCTCTCTCTCTCTCTCTCTCACACACACACACACACACACACACACTCTCTCTCTCTCTCTCTCTCTCTCTCTCTTTCTGAGTGTGTGTGTGTGTGTGTGTGTGTGTGTGTGTGCATTAGTGAGGTACATATACAATATTCTATGGAGGTTAGAGGATAGCTTATCTTTTACTTTGTGTGAGATAAAGTCCCTTTGTGCCACAGAACATACCAGATTAAGAGGATTTAGGGGTTCCAGGAGTCTTCCTGGCTTAATGGTCTCATCTTTCTGTGGGAACACTAAGGATCATAGAGACTTGTTTTGGCATTTAGGTTTCTGTGGGTGTTAAGTGTCAAAACTCAGGTCTGCCTGCTTGTGTGGTAAGTATTCTATCTACTGAGCCACCTCTCAAGCTCTTCTTCGTTTTCTTAAAGCTTCATATTGGAATTTATTTAGACCTCTATACATTTTATTAAATATCTTAAACCATCATATGGCTGTTCATTTTTTGTACAGTGGTCCGTAAACTCTGATATGGTAAGAATTCCTCCATGCTCTTATTTTTATAATGGAGGTACTGTGAAGGTCCTTATAGAATGGATGATTGAATAAAGCTCCAAAAGTCTTCATTTTAACTCTTCCAGGGCCATTCTGAAGTAAACTTTTAGAACAATGCTTTTAAATAGCTGAGTACCACAGCATGAGCTATATTGACTAGAGCATCAAGGAAGCATTCCATTCAACGCAAAGATTTAGCATGCCTGAACCCATGACTCAGCTATGGCTTTGACCATCCATGGAATCTGGGGTAACTTTACCAGGGTTCTAGTAAACAATAGAGCATGTTCTTGTCACATACTAGTATGATGGATACTAGTATGATCGATACTATTCACTATTGATTTGACAAGGTTTAGGCTCCCCTACGAGGTAAATCTGAATATGTTTAGTTTTCTAGAATTGTGTGAATCGAAGTTTGGTGACAAATTCCCAGGTTTGGGGTTGAGAGCTGATTTCCGGCATTCATTTTTCTCTGCTTCCTAACTGAGGTTGAAATGGGACATCAAACTTCTGCTATCATGATTCCTTCCACTATGATGGACGTTACTCTCAAACTATAAGTCAAATGAACCCTTCCTTTCTTCAGTTGCTTAGTCAAGTATTTGTAACACCCATAGCAAAGTAACTCACACAATAGAATTTTGCTGAATTGGAAAAGGGACATAATCCTCACGGGCTTCATATCCTGTCTAGCTCCTCAAACAGCACTCAAACCATTCTCATTTTGGAGGCATCGGCCAGGAGTGACCAGCTCATACCTTTGTTCTTCGTCATTCAGAAGCTGTGACCTACATGTCCACTTTAAGGCCACTGCACTTTCCTTGGCCCTCACACATGTACGGGGATTGCAGGTCCACAAATGGGTAATTAAACCCTCAGCCTCTTCCTGAGAGTCTTGTCCTCCATTTGATTCTAGAACTTCCCTCTGATGATTAAATTGGCACCTCCATAGAAAAAATGCCCTCTTGTCTGTCCCAGGGGAAAGGTTGCTTCTGCCCATTATGGGCTTTGCAAGGGAGGCATGGAAGCTCTGTTGTGCCTTTCACAGTGTTAATTTTTAATGTGGAACATCAGATTCCTTTGGCTCCCTGCATCATTGTAACTATTCTGTTGGCCTCTCATCAACTCACGGAGGCTTATCTTTGGTCTGGCCAAGAGAGTGGCTTTCTTCTGCTAAGATTCTCAAGGTGTCAGATTCTTATCCTCTCAATAGAGGCACCCAAAGCTTACTTTGTTCATTGAATGTTGTTACTGTAACCTGAGAAAGATGAAAAGGGTTATAAACATGACAGGCAGAAGAATGACTGAGAATAGATACAGTGCCCTGAAAGGAAACCAAGAACACCAAAACTAATATGGGATAAAAAGACCACAAGTGAAGCAATAAGAAATATATACACAACCAAGACCAGCACAGTCAGACATGAAGCACAGTGGCCATGCCTGAAATTCTAGCACTTGGAAGGTAGAGGCGGGAAGAATTCAATGCCACTCAGGAATGTATGAGGTTCTGGTTTTCATTTGTTTCCCTTTGCTTTGCTTTTGGTGTATGTGGGAGGGTTGTTTTTGTTGTTTTATTGTCATTGTTTTAAAAATGTTAACAAGAAAAAAAGAAATCTGGGGTATTCTCATCTCAGTAGACTAACAAAACCTTGTCCTTGGCAAATAAAAGCTTTGCAAACATATCTGATCCCCCACTTTCCCCGTGGTCTCTAAGCTCTGACCACATTAGCCGTCAGCAGGTTGGTTGTGCTATGGTCTTGTCATGACTTTACCTGCCTTTCCCTTCCTTCCATCTGCCTTTGCTACTTTCCTTGACACCATTTTCAATGTTGTTGAAAAGTTCACGGAGAGATTGGAATTGTACCTGGCCCATGCAGTAAGAATGAACAGTGCCTTCTTCTGTTCTTTGTGTCCACTTTGCCATGAAAATATTTCCTCATTCCTATTATTGTTGTATTCAGTTATTTAAATTCAAGTTTCAAATAATTAGGGAGTATGTGTTATTAGCCAGATGCTGTATTCTGACAACCTATGGCACTTGAAAAAATTTAATAGATGTGTATTTGTTGGATAAAGAAGCCATTAAAGAGCATATTACCATAGCCATAATACTTTGCATAATAGACTTGAGACAGTTTGAAGGCAAAGACCATTGCATTTTCACCTCATCCTGCTGCAGAACAGAGCACAGTGCTGACGTGGTGCAGATGTGCAGGAGTAAACAAATTATGCTTAGCACTCTGACTTCTTCAAAATACTCTGTATTGAGACTCTGCATGGTCACATTCCACAGCAATTTACCCTGAGACAGTAAAGTCAGGGTCTAATCGCAGGTCTCAGCCAGAACTGGGACAGAATCCATAGGGAGTTTTACCACCCAGCATCACTCCTGATTGAGCCTTGGTGGGTACCCACCTCACATTTGAAATAGTGCTTCAAATTTGATCACTAATCTTTCTTGCTGGACATGTTGCTGTGTAGTGGTGCTCATCAAACATGAGGTGAGATTCTAAAATGAGAGTAGATAAAGGCTTGCTATGTACACAACATTGTAGGCTTCAAGGCTGTCGATCGTCTTTATATTCTATTTGTCCAACTGAACCTTGGTCTAAGCTTACTTATATTGAGCAACTGTGCAAAGAGTTCATGCGTGAACAGCCCCTGTTGTCTATCTACAAAATAGAAGGAAGGGAATGTGAGCATTGCAAAGTAGTGGCATGTACAGAGGAAACAGTAGAACAATTACTTTCGGACATATTTTATGAAGTCTTAAATTACATGATATCATCATATCACTATCACCACCATCATCATATCACCATCATCACCACCTCCTCCTCCTCATTATCATTTAGATAGAGGTCTGAGGGTGTGTGAATGCAAACATGCCACAATGCATGTGTGATGGTCAGAGGACAATGTTCAGGAGTTGGTTCTCTCCTTCTATCATGTGGGTCCCAAGGTTTGAGCTCATTTTGCCAGCCCATATTTTGTGAAGATTTGAGGCAAAGACACTATCTTTAATAATACATCTAAGCAGACTGTCAAAGGATTGTTACAGTCACTATATGTGTATTAGAGAACTGAAGAAGGCTTGCTCAAGTTATCTTCCAGATGGAAGGGAAAGTAAAACTGAAGGAAGGGTATATTACAGAGGACTCAATGTAAACATTCATGGGAAACTATGAGCTGACTAAAAGAACTGGATGTTACTCATCTAATTTCTCCATATAGCCTTCACACACACACACACACACACACACACACACACACACACACAGACTATCATATTCAAGGTCAAAAACTATGTGAGCTCAAAGGCAGATGGAAATGGAAAAAAGATTATAATGAAAAAGAAGAGATTCTGCAAAAATGAGAATTTGTTGAACTTCCACAAACCGGAAGTGTTCCACACAATGTACCTGAGACAATTTCCCAAGGGGGAGGGAATTTATTTAAAATTTGCCTCTTGACACCTCCAAGAGGAAATTCCACTAGTCACTTGATAACACCAATTCCAATGTTTAATGGGCCACTCTAGAATTTTGCTCAAATATTTGCGAGCCTCCCAGCAGTTCACATATATTAAATAGTGTACTTTGAGATACTGTTTGAAAAATCACTTATTGAAAAGAAAGTCCTTTTGTGTCAATTTTCTACCCTGAGTGAAGGTTTATGGGCAAATTAAAATCCCTGGGGGGAAAAAAAAAAAGAGACTGTGGTGGAGGTGCTGAGTCAGCAGTGAGCTTCAGCATGGCACGGGACACGGTTTTAATGATGCTGGCGCTGCACCGAATCACTCCCGAGATTAGCATATCCGTTAAAAAATAAAAAAATAAAATAAAGTAAAATAAAATACGAATATCCAGCTACTAGAGCCAAGGCATTTTGCTAGTGGTCAGCAGAAAGGATATTTTAACATAAAGAGGAAGGTTGGGATGTCCAATCAGGAGGTTTGAAGGGGATCTCAGTGTTTATAGAAGCCAGGTAAAACTGCAGAGGTGTAGATTAGAATCGCTTTTGTCCCCAAGCTCATTCCACAAGAATGATTTTAGTAAGAGTTCTCATAGACTTTAACTGGCTCCACCATTTCCGCTTACACACACACACACACACACACACACGCACGCGCGCTTCCATTGTTAGGGAAGAGTTTCCAGCTTATTAGCTTTTAAAATTTGTCTCTTGATAAGACACCCACCATAAATGAGCTTAGTACCCATACTCTTCCAGGCACTTTAAACTCCCTGATGAGAACGTACCTCCTACCCTTGAGAGTGTCACAGGTGTGCAAAGGGTCACAGTCAGCAAAAGCAGGAATTTTACCCCAGACTTATTATGCGATGACATAAGTGAGCAGAGAGTATGATGGGGAGGCAAAGATGGCTGCCCCATGACAGGAAATGTGTTAGTCTGTATTTCAGGAATGACTTGGCTCTTGGCATACTTTCTTAGAATTATTGACTCATTCAAGCACAGCCTCAATTTCTTCAGGAACGCAGTCCCTCTTAAAACTTAAATGCTTTTTAGAAACGTGAACAAAATACTCACAGGAGGAAATATGGAGACAAAGTGTGGAGCAGAGACTGAAGGAAAGCCCATCCAGAGATTGCCCTACCTGGGGATCTATCCCATATACAGCCACCAAACCTTGTTGTTATTGTGGATGCCAGAAAGTGCTTGATGATGGAAGCCTGATATGGCTGTCTCCTGAGAGACTCTGTCAGAGCCTGATAAAGACAGAGGCTGATTGCTCACAGCCAACCATTGGACTGAACTTGGGCGTCCCCGAAGGAGGAGTTGGAGAAGGGACTGAAGGAGCTGAGGGGGTTTGCAACCCCATGGAGGGAGCAACTGTGTCAACTGGCCAGACTCTCCCCAACACCCCCGGAGCTCCCAAGGACTGGTCCACCAAGCAAAGAATACACATGGAGCAACCCATGGCGCTGGCCACATATGTGGCACAGGATGGCCTTGTTGGACATCAGTGGGAGGAGATGCCCTTGGGCCTGAGGGTGTTTGATGCCCCAGTGTAAGGGAATGCCAAAGCAATAGGATAGAAGTGGGTGGATGGGTGGGGGGGAGCACACTCATAGAGGCGGGGGAGGGGCAAGGGATGGGGGTTTTCGAAGGGGAGACCTGGAAAGTGGAAAAATTTGAAATGTAAATAAAGAAAATTTCCAATAAAAAGAAGAAGAAACTGTATATTGTAACATTAATATGTGTGACTTGCATCTTAATTTTCAAATGAAATTTTGCTTAATTGTGCTATTGGAAATTAAAATGTTAAACTATTACCAAATAGACATAATGATATTCCTTGCAAAAAATAAATTTTGGATGAAACAACTAATAAAATGGAGAGATCATGCATTGGCCTGAGGGTATACAGCAAGGTCATAGCAGGGTTTGTTAGGAAGAGACATTGGCTAATGCCCAGATCAGTATACCCCTCTGGAGTCATTCAGTGACATTTCAAACTTCAGTAGTACTTAGTTAGAACCTGGCTAATACACTGAAAAGGACTGATCAATACATAAAGAAGAACAGCCCTTCAGAACATTACATGGGAAGAAAAATAAATCACAGTGCCCTTGAAAGAAAAGCTACTTTTATTTAAGTTAATAAAGCTTTATTTGTTCTCTAGCTGTTAAGTTTATAGAAATTAAAAGTCTTGACTATTTGTCTTTTGCCAACATGAATTTAAAAGTAGCTTAAAAAAATCTCATTAACATTGTGCTCTTTTTTTTTTTAGCCCAAGCTGATTCAATACAAAACACATTACCTCCTGTCTTTGCCACCAAAGTGCACATAAATATTTCACAAACCAATTTATCTCAAAATTTTTGTCATTCTTCATTCTGAGTCTGGACACAGCACACACTGTAAAGCACTTTAGGATTTTCAGAGAGCATAATCAGAGAGGCAACACTATATTGTATCATTTTTGGCGTCTTGTCTGGGCTCAAAATATTCCTCTTGGAGTATTTTCACCATTTCCTTAGGTCAGATTGAGAAATGGATAAATAATGATGTGTACTCCCCCACAGACTTAATCGTGGTAATTTAACAGAATACTGACAAAAGACGGCACTACTGAGCCTTAGGGGAAAGGATGAAAATTTTTGATTTTACTGACTCAGGTGGGAGAAATTATAACCCCCATGCAAAGATTGATATAGAACATTGAGGGGCACATTCAGAGAAGAAGTGGAGAATCTTTGATATTGAATTCAAAAATGGGAAACTGAAGTTAATAGCCCTCTCTTCTCTTCAGCTATCTTACTTCTAGAGATTTGTATCTCCAGACAAATCATATTCTTTATAAAGGAACAAATAGCAAAGAATTTCTGCTATATAAACTATCCACATGCGGAATGACTATGCAGGTTTGCTGGCGCATTGCAGGCGTGAAAATTGAAATATGAGGATTGTGCTCCAATAAAACTTTATTTATGGAAGCAAGTGATGGGCTAGATTTGATCCACAAGGCTGCAGCTTTGTTATTCCTGTACAAGAAAAAGAAACCATGTATCTCAACATAGAAACCGAAAGGTGTCAGTATCCTCTGGCTTGTCCAAGGAGGAAGTATCAAGTCTCCATGCCAACAGGGTTAAATATAACAAGGAAGGAGGGAAGGAAGGAAGGAAGGAAGGAAGGAAGGAAGGAAGGAAGGAAGGAAGGAAGCTTAAGAGTAGAATTCAGGCATAATGGCTTGACTAATCTCATTAATCAGTGCTCTCGCTAGAAAAAAAAAAGGCATGAGCAAACATTTGGAATGTTTTTCTGATGCTTCAAAATAATAAACAAATGACATGAATATTACAGTTATTTGGTTTTTGCTGAGTTATACAGCCGCTTTCTGGGTGCTATGGTTTCAAGCTTGGTGAGTTTAAAATAGATGCTGATACTGCCTGTCTGGAGACCACTTATTCCTTAGAAGTGAAGGTGGGGTCACAAATGGAATTCCAAACTAGAAAAGTGAGGGTTACATAGATGTTTGAGTCTTTTATATATAATAAGTACCTAAAATTGAAAGATACATTTTGTAGTCAGCATATCAAGCATTTTAAGCACTTCACAGAAAAATATGTGACCCTACGATAAACACAAGCACCCTTCTACAGCTTTCTAACAGATGCGGTGGTGAAGCACATTTGAATTAGCTTTGTTTCCAAGAATTACCATAACATTACACACACATCTATAGTTAAAGGATATACAGTTCTACTGGAATCTCCAGCAAAAAGCTTTAAAGGCATGGCTTGGAATAATTTTAGGATGTGGTTCTAAACAGACACATACTCTGAACACATGGACATTTGCATTTTGACCTACAAAGTCTACCCAGCATGAGGAAGTGGCCAGAAGCTCTGTTTCAGTGAGTCAGCTTGGGCTCTGGGCTTAGGCAGATGGGACAAATCCTTCTCTCTAGCCCTGAGATGTCAGTGGGAGGGGTCCACATTCTGACTTTCTAAGTGGAAATCCCATCCATACCCATTAATGTTCATATGAGGCAGAGAAACTATTGAAGTTTTCTAGATCTTACCAGTAATGTTCAATTAAAAAAAGTACTTACTAGGAGCTTGTTGCTTCTCTAGTTATTCTGCATCAACTTTTCTCCTTATATCAACTCTGACACTGATACTATTATTATATCCACACTAACAACTCAGAAGCTGAATGGTGTATGTGTGTGTGTCGGGGGGGGGGAGATATGCAGTAAAGCATCCTATATAGACTCACCAAGCTAGAAGGAAACAAATCTAGAACTATTTACCCAGCAAAATATGACCCACTGGTTAAATCCAGTCCCAGAGTAAGTCTTATCAATGAGCCTTTATTGAGAAACAGCCACACCCATTCAATCATATCTAATGTTCATATTCCTTACCAGATCTGAGTAATAACAACAGAGAATGAACGTCCACAAATCTTACATATGGGTAAAGTTCACTGACATCTGCTCTGAGAGCCCATAGAATGAACTGGCATATTCTCTGGCAAGTTCCTTCCCTTATATCAGCCTGTCGCTTCACTAAAAGGGAAGGCTCACACCATTGACCTTAAAGAACACCAGAGCTCTCCACATCTAGCATCCATCCAGACGCTGTGTGTCTTGCCTTATCTGACTGTAGAGGTTCTAGAGTTCTTGCTTTGGGAGGTCTGTTGTTAACGTTGTTAAGAACGATGCTTGGAGACAACACAACCTGGAAATTAGTAATGGGCACATGGTCTACCTCAGTGGTGCTTAACCTGTGGCTCACAACCACATCTATCTCCAAAATTTTCTACATTGTGATTCATGACAGTGGCAAAGTTACAGTTATGAAGTAGCATGTTAACGTTGGGGGTCACCACAACATGAGAATCTGTATTATAGGGTTACAGCATTAGGAAGGTTGAGAAGTGCTGGTCTTATTGCTTCCTTTTAGGTGAAGACACTAAGACATATTACTTAAAATCCCATACTAGTTAATTGAGAAGACTTGAATCATTCCTTATGATGTCAGAAGACTACTCCCAGGAGATCATTCCATCCCTGTAGTTTGCACAGGCATGTGGTTACTCACCTGTCCACTAGTTATATCTTCCTTCAGCTTAGACTGTAAGCTGGGATCAGACTCCATATACTTACCTTTGCTCCTAGGAACTTGTGCAATGTGCATGATGAATCAAAATCTTAGTAACTTTTTATTGCCAAGGTCCCATACAGAGTTTTTGTGAACAATTCATACAATTTATACCTCAAAAGTTGAGTTTGCACAAAGATATTGATACCTCACAAGTTGAATTTGAACAAAGATATTTTTCCATTACATTGTATGTTCCAAATGGTCCCTATGTGCAGTTATATATGAGGGAGGAGGTGCTTCCAAAGGTTGCTAGGAAGCCAGATGTTTGTCCTGTGCAATAGAGTGGGCAGATGCTTCTGAATTTGAGAGGTCACTGAGAAATCTCAGCAGTATACTGATGAACACTATTGTAAGAGATGTGGCTGAAATCAGAAGCCCTTTTCTTGTCAGTCCAGGACTGGCAAAAGAATAAAGGTCCAGCAAAGTCATTCTGCCAGAGGCCCCAGTATTAGGGCTGCTCTTCAGGGGCATATTTTCTAAGGGGCTTGAGTAAAGCTTCATGGCTGGTTTGAATTTCTGCTGATTGTAGCAGGAAGGTATTGATCTGTGGAACTGGTTAACCCCGTGGAGGAAGAGGCAGATCATCAGGGAAGAAACTAACAGTAGGAGCTCCCCCCATTATTCTCTGTGTGCTGAACAGTAAGATACAGGTTTTCATCATTTAATTCAGGTCCTGCAATCCAAGGAGCCCTGTCTCTTTGAATTGATGATGATGATGATAATAATGATGATGATGATGATGATGATGATAATAATAATAATATTAACTGAAGATGATGAGTCTCTAACCTTCTTATAGTGCATCATACTTATTAAGACAACCTGAAAGTGAAATGTACAGTCAGAGACACCTAGAGATAAACTGGAGGATGCCAGCCCCACTTAGAAATGACTAAAGAGACCACATGTGAGGTTTTATCATCTTGGATAAATAAATGGGAAGAATAAAGCCTGGGAGATGAGACCGTGGGATTACTTAGTCATGTCTATTGATCAAAAGACAGTTCCAGAAAGACTGAAAACTATTTTTAAAAATAAACAAGCTGTATTTTTTTTGCCAATCTGCCTTTATGCCTTCCAAACAAGGTTCTATCTTCTTCACTCCTACTGCAGTTGAGATAATTCATTTCCAGTAAAGGAGAAGCTGGCTTATCAGATGTTACAGACAGAGTTGTGATCATGTAAACTGATGACTTTTGATGCCTCCTAGCAATACTCTACTTCTGACTTAAGATGATGCGTCCACCAAAATCTTCTGCACACCACTAAATGTGGACTTCAGCCTGGATTTCTATAGGATGCTCTAAAGTAGGCTTTAAAATACAGAAGCCATTTATAGCAGCCCTTTTTATAATAGCCAGAAGTTGGAAAGAACCCAGATGACCCTCAATGGAGGAATGGATACAGAAAATGTGGTATATTTACACAATGGAATACTACTCAGCAGTTAAAAACAATGAATTCGTGAAATTCTTAGACAAATGGTTGGAACTGGAAAATATCATGCTAAGTGAGGTAACCCAATCACAAAAAAACACACATGGAATGCAGTCACTGATAAGAGGATATTAGCCCAGAAGCTCTGAATACCCAAGACACAACTCACATATCAAATGATTCACAAGAAGAAGCAAGGAGAGGGCACTGGTCCTGGAAAGGCTTGATGCAGGGGAGTGCCAGGACAGAGTAGTGGGAGGGGGTTGATTGGGGAACAGGCAGAGGGAAGAGGGCTTATGAGACTTATGGGGAGGGAGGAACCGGGAAAGAGGAAATCATTTGGAATGTAAACAAAGACTATAGAATTAAATAAAACACAGAAGCCATAAACAAAAAAACAGAGGGAAATGGACAACTGTGGCCTTAGTATTAATTTTCCCTGCTCATTTCTGAATACTCTTCAAATACATGTTTCCTGCCCCCACACCAATTGCTTCTGAAATCAATCTGAATGAAAACACAAGAGGGTAGGAAAGAATAAGTCAGACCTAAAGCTTGCAAAAAGAACCCAAGAACATTTTTCCTCTTTTTAAATCATAGTGGTCAATAGCATTAGAACCAGGATGAGTTCCAATTCAGCTCCTCATTGCCAGCTAAAAGTAGATTCAATCTTTAGGAAACTACATGACCTCCCCAGACCTCAGGTTTTCATCCACATAATGAAGATATTAATACCAACCTAACATTAAGAAATGCATAGTTTTAGAGTATCCATTTATTCATGTTCTAAAATTTAATACAAATTCAATAAATGTAGTTAATTTTTATTTTAGAAATGAAGAAAATAGTATTTATCATTCCAAAGTTCTGATCACTGTCAAGCAATCTTAACTGACTGTTAAAGCATCAAACTGCTTACTATTTTGGATATAATAAGGTAAAACAGGTTTATATGAATGGATAATTTATTGTGCAGCCCAGACTGCACTAGGCTATGCTGATACATTTCTTCTTGAGTAAGTAACGATCATCATGCATCCATATTAATTAACCATTTCTTTTTTTTTTTCTTTTTTTTTTTCTTTTTTTTTTTATTTTCTATATTCTTTGTTTACATTCCAAAGGCTTTCCCCTTTCCCAGGTACCCCCCACCATATGTCCCATAATTCCTCTCCCCCCCATGCTATTCCCCACTCTTTAATTAACCATTTCTATATGATAGGTGAAGAAACTGTGCCCCAGAAAGTAACATAACTTGTAAAATGTCATATTTCATAAGAAAATCCAGGGAGAAAGAAAAAAAAAACCAACTAGACAAATAAAAGTATCTACCAGATTTCATGGCTGATACACAGGACCACTTGCTATACCCAGTACCCCTAGTCTCACATCACATGACAACTTCTGTAACTTCGTCCTTCATTCAGACCCAGAGAGCCTGGTTCAGAGCAGCCAAAGAGCTCACAGACACAGTGGCCTTTCTTCTGCCAGGCCTTTCTTCTTCTAGATGCTATCTGTCTCCTGGAAAATCTTAAGGCCCACGGGTTTCATTTCCTAAGCCTGTCTTCATATAGCAAATTTGGTCCTGGCCTTACCTCATCTCATCTACTGTGTATTGCTGACACTATTCTTAGTTTCTTCAAAATAGCTCCAGAATCAAAAATGGTACCCATGGGCCAAATGCAGCCTGCCTGATCCTGGGGTTTGGACCACCTGGTACTTGAAGGGGGAAAAAAGTAATAACCTAATTATTGCTACCACCTGCCTGGCATCACTGTTGCATGCCTGTCTATTGCCAGGTGTGCTGCTGGCAGGCTTGGATCAATTAGTAATTGTAACTGAAGCTGAATGCAATTAATTACATAACTTTAAGCTGTTCAACTTTAATACCCTCAAACTACTGCACAAGACTTATTTTTAATGGAACATTGCGATAAACAAAGGGACACAGTCATGAATAAGGACTCTGCAAATGTTTTCTTCAGATTTGGACTCTATTCAAGCCTTGGGTAACTTGTTCAGATCTGACCCTTTCTGTTTTCCCACTAGCATTCTAATGATTTGTTAATTTCCAGCTTGTGGTCCCTCAAAGTACAAGCTCTGTTTCTCAGATCATAAAGGAGCATGGCTTGTCCTGTGTAGCCCATTATGACCGGAGCTCTACGAGGCATGCAGGTGGGCACACAGTCTCACCTATGAGATTTACAGTTGACAGTCATGGATTAACTTGAGTTCTGGCTTAGATCTTAAATAAGACATAAGCGATAACCCCTCTCCACTTCCATTTCCTCAGCTATAAAATAAGGATAACGTCAGCGCTGGGAAAGTTAGGAGAGCATGCAGTGTCTGGAACAAATGCTGACTCTACAGTCCCATCACTCTCTGCTAACACCGGCACAGGTCCAGGGATTGCCAAGACTTCTTTGGCTCTTCCATCCCTATAGGCTTCACAAGTCACTAGTTATGTAGCTACCCATGACTTAGGACTGGGAATCTGAACTATATGGCTACTCACCATGAATTTCATTTAATGTAGATTATGTCTGAGGAGAACCAGTATGATTTCTTTAAGTCTGATCTTCATCTTAAAATGGGGGGAAGTATTACCTGCCCCTCGTGGTGTTGATAAACTGTAATGAGGCATCACATGAATATAATGCATACATGTCAACTTTTATTTTTTGTATGGCAGTTCACTGTTATAGGATTTTTTTCTTGATAATCCCTCTCTTATTCTTATTTTATGCTTTATTGCTCCAGAATTTTGCTGACACAGAAAGTAGAGATTAAATGTTCCATGTGCATTCAGTAGATAATATAAGATGTGTGTGTGTGTGTGTGTGTGTGTGTGTGTGTGTGTGCCTGGGCCCATGGCTGAGGCAAGTAGAATTATATGGATATAAATAAATAAATTTTGGAGAGAGTGGAGCTACTCCTCCTCCCACCTGCCTCGGGACAAGACAACCAAAACAGTCTTCAGGTATCCAGAGAAGGAAAACCACACAAGGTCACTGGTAAAGCCCAGAGCAGGAGGGGGTGAGAAGAGACAACTATGAGTCTCAAGGAAGCAGCACATGCTTGGATAACATGGTATGAAGATCAGTGGTTACAAGCATGGTTTATACAGTGACATGGCATTCTAAGCAAATTCTTGAGGTTGTACAATAATCTAAAAGCCAAAGGAAGTTCAGGAATGGAATGCTTATAAACAGGAATTGGTTAAATGTTCACAGAACACATTCCTTCTTTTGGGGGAACTCAGGGAATCCCATTTACGAGCACAGATTGCAGTAGGTTGGTCAATGAAGATATTCATCACTGGTCCAAGTGCCATGTATAAATAACATCAAGTGATCAGCTGTGAATGGGTTATCTATATCAACCTCTCCTCATCCAAGCCTAGGGTACTTTATTGGCAATGGAGCAGAAAGACTGTAAGAACCAGTGGGTCTGGAGAAGTGTCAACCCACAGCAGCTGTAATCACCTGAACAGGACCTTCATATAAAGACCAAGGCAGTTAAAAATCTAGTATGGATGGCATAGTGGCCCTGAGGCCCAACTCCTATCTGAGGGATTATTGGTGGTTGGTAACTGCTGAGGAAGAGAAAGCCACTCTCTTTTAAAGCTGTGGACACTGGTAGTTTGTGCATGCATGTCCCAGTGGATGGCCATGTATGCATGCCCATATGGGCAGCACTAAATGAACTCAGGGTTGTTAATAACAACAAAAAAGAGAGAGACTTGAAGTTGGATAAGAGACAGGATGGGGGACACTATAAGAAACTGAAGGAGTCATGATCAACATATAGTGTATATATTTATGACTCTTTCAATGAATAAGAGTATTTAAAATAATAGAAAGAAATAAAAAAATCATATGGCATGTATGAGATGGGTCAGCATTAATCACTCTTAGTAGTCAAGTGATTGACAAAAAAACTTTCATATCTAAAAGTGAAAAGCTAGAAAACAGAAGCAAATAGATTTAAGGTAAATAATGAATATAAAGTGAGTCACACATGTATGAATGAGTTTCTTGAAAAGTGGAATTTCCATGTATCTGTCCAAGCAAAATTAATCTCAAAAGCACACGTTCTCACCATGGGTTACTGTGGTGACAACTTCAGAGGAGCCATGTGACAGGGCTCTCTCACTCAACATTGGAGTGTTGTTGCCTTTCAACTGTGAGTGGGCCATAGCATCATCAGATTGTGTCAATCTTAACCGTTCTATGGAGGTCTCTCTGAAAATACAAGTGACACTAACACTCAGAGCCTGGAGATATAATATAAATAAAGCATAAACAAAGAAAATAAAGCATCCTTTGAGAGCTTGACTCTAAGCCTCTTCAAAGCTATAGAGGAGCTTTTCAACTTATACCCAGTGAGTCCGTATGCATCCACCTCCTCTGGCTTTCTCAACAAAACATCATTCTTTCCACTCCTTCATCTTTCCACTTAGCAGTTCCTAACCATGACCTTCCAGCTTTCCCTCGGCAGCACTTTCTAAACAGTCCTTGAAAGTGTCCAGTGACACGTCATAAACCACTTTATTCGTTTCAGTAATTTGAAGCATCTGGGAAATAAATACCAGCTGAACACTAATTGGGTCTGATGTGAATAGTGAGGTATTGATCTGTGTAGAAGCACAGCTGGCACAGAACTTGACCACTTTAGATTGGGCATCATTTATACTATTTGCCTAGAAAATTTTGCTAAACCTAACCATCAATGGGGAAATAATGGCTGAACTATGAGCAAAGACAGTGGCTCATGTTTTCATCTACTGATGGACCAGAAGGTCTTCCATTGACTTGGCTACTCAATATCCAGGCTCCTTAATTGTCGAGTTAAGATCCAGCCTTCCTTTAGAAACCAAGCTTACTTTCCCCTTCCTATGTAGGGATAATGAGTAGTAGATTCCAATTGTCACTACCTTTACCCTGCAGTCCCAAGACTTACAAACAGTACTCCATCTCTGAACTTCTATGTTGCCCAGAGAGGTGAAAGAAATAGTATGAGTCATAAGTCCTAGGATTTTTGAAGTAATCTTGTTGAAATATTGGCTCTTGCGAATGGGAAGTGTAATCTACAGAATATACACCTAGCATTAGTGAGGGCTTCCTCTTCACCATTTTGGAAGTCCCCAAAACTAAATTTATCATAAAACAAAGAGCAAGTTAAACATGAAGAGGAGAGAAAGGTCCCTGAGCTATCTATATGTTATATAAGCAAGAAAGTCACTTTTTATGCTTCAGCCAGTTTGAATTGGTGTCACCGAACGCACCAAGTCTTAAGTCAGGAGGCTGAATCCAATTGACGGCACTATAGGCAGATCTTCACAAAATGCTCTGCAGCTTGTATAACGGGTAGAGTACATAAAGGGGGTTAATGGTGACAGGTGTAGAAGGTGTGAGTAGAATCTTTGTACAGTTGGACACAGTGAGTGGCATCATGATAGGGCGGGAGGCTATGTGAGATGGCCATCCTGGGTTTAAATCAGGAGAGTCCCATTTACCAAGTGAACCTTCATGTCAGAGAATCACTTAGCTTCTTCAGTTTCTGAATGCTGACTATAGGCAATGAGGAAAGTCAAACCAATACCACTGAGTGATACTGAAGACTCCACACGCTGCATAGGATGCTGGACATTAGTTCATATCTCCCCAAAGTAGAATGAGTATTGTTATTGTTGTTTGTAAGATATGGCTATAGTTTGGTAGACAAAGCACATAAGTCGTTCAGTGTTTGATGGGAAAACTAGAAAGAACCCAAATCAACCATTTAATTTGGTGGGCAAACAGAAGAAAATAGAAAGTTAAAATAAAGGCATCCAGCTAATCTAGACTTGTAAGATCTTATTTCCAAGATACAATCTCTGTTCACTTTTCCCTTGGACATGAGAATCTGCCACTGCCCTCCATATCTACAATGGGAAGGCGTTCCAAGATTCATCTTATAATGATTTGACTTTGTTGACATAACAGTTGCAAAAACATCAATCATATTGTTTTTATATTCCTTTTTTATATTCCTTTTCCTTACTGCCCTGAGCTTTGACTGATAAAGCAGTGATTTACAGCAATGTCTAAGAAGGTAACTTGAGTATGTGTTTACAGGATAATCACCAGGCTTCCTCTTTAGATGAACCCTATTTTTAACCAACTCCCTCCCTCTGAGTGTGGTAATTAAACAGGGGAGCATAGGAAACAGGGAAAGTGCAAACCGAAAGCTAGGTTCATTTGGTGTTATATCTTGGGTAACTGCAGGTGCGTGTTAGTGAATTACATGACTGGTTAGATGAAATTAAAGGCAGCTGTGTATGTTTACAAAACTGCAGCCGACAATTACAGGTATCTGTAGCATCCATAATTCATCGGTAATTGACAATTTTCATATTACTGTATAAAGAAGTAAGTCATGTGGGTGATCCCAGCATTTGCCTCTTAGCGCCACAGACCTTCTCTGGTGCCAGAATCTATGCAGCATCTCAAAGGAAATAAACACAGCTTTGCAGGGAAAGTCCTCAAGGTAGAGGCAAACACAGGTGACTCAGCCCACAGCTCCATTCCCAGAGCTCCAGCTTTTCCATCAATAGAGGAGAGAGCGTATACCCACGCTCTACAAACACACAGCCTTCGCTCTTCACACCTTGGCTTCATCCTGGAATCCTCAGTTAAGTTCCTTACAGCCCCATACCTCAGTTTCATCTTCCATGGGATGGGATGACATCACTGACTAATACTTGAGTTTGTTTTATTTGAATAATTAAGATTATTGACTTAAATGATGGAATGTACTTTGAGCAATGGCTAGCACCAAGTAAGTACTTGGTGAAGATTTATTAATAACTGCAAGCATTAATTTCCTTAACCATAAAGTGAAGGAGGAGAATGGCTTGGCGCATATGATTGCCAGAGGCTGGAGGGAGGGAACATATCCTGATGCTTAGCTGACTAGGGCACATGCACACTCCAAATTCCATTTAGTCAAATGATAAAATAAACTTATATTGCTGTTTTTAAAAGTGTACTTTGGTTTACCCACCCACCTCGGACTTATTTTTATTTAAGAGATTTTTACATTTGAGTACTGGGGTTTGGATTTTCATCATGCATCTCAGGCTTAAATCACTTAATACTGATATTAAAATTCCCTAGTATAAAGGGCTGCCCTGTGCATAGGAGCGAGCCCCCTGTGCTTTCTCTCTATGACAGGAACTAGACTTCTCGGTGGCTTGATAAGGAAAAATCAAGAGCTACTCTATAAAGATGATGGAGTTGAAAGGAAAACTGAACACAGCAGGGGCTGTGAGCAAGTGAGCAGAAAAGCACCATAGATACAGGCCACTGGCCAAACGCTAGTCTGAAATCTCCAAGAGACTATCAAGAAGACATTCTCAAGTGCATGCCATTACAGAGGGGAGAAGCTGAGGGTCTGATAGGAGGGCCAGGCAAACAGACTCCGAATATAAAACTAACTGTCTGAGGCAAACAGATAGGAACTTGTGTCAAAGTTCATTGCCTATTAGTTAATAGGGACCCATCTGGAAGAAAACATTCATCTAGAATTCCGCAAGAAATTAAACGAATAAGCTCCTCGGAAGGAGCCCATCCCACTGGCCATCAGAGGTCATGCTTTTAACCTATACAGAGTAAATGTGAAGAATAATATGCTGCTATTATGGGTACAATTCTTTCGCTAAAAAAGAAAAAGAAAAGAAAATGGCGAGAAATCTGTAAGAGAGGAAAAGGATTTTTTAAAAAAACGATCTTTGGCTGTTCATTAGATAAACCAGTTAACAAAGTTTTTCTTGCCTTTTCCCACATAGAACTAATGACTTACCATAACTGTACAGAGGCCAAACATAAAAACAGTGGCAGAAACAGTGTCTTGATTTATTATTTCTAATTTTTATGCTGTACAAATGTGGCCGACAACTTCCTTAATTCTAGACAGTTTTCTTTCATGATAATAAGATCGTCTCTCAATTTCTTAAATGCATTTGGAATGTTCCTTTACCAAGGGTTTTAAAAGCAGTTCTGTTTGCACAGACCACTGCAAATGTTTCCAGTAGGTATAAACATTAGGCAAAGTAGGTGTAAACCTACTTCATTCACAAAGAACTGGGCTCTTCATTCCAAAAGAATTGGCCCTGTGGATGAGAATAACTGTCTGTGTTCTAAGTCTATCATTAGATGACTGGAAAGAGCCAAGAAGAGACTCATTTGAGGAATAGATATAATGCAATCTACCTTCAACTATTTCACACGTTTCATTGATATTGGCACTAATCAGAGTCAAGGGTGGTCACAGATGGCCATGAATTCAGTAGCATTAGTTCTGAGGGTGTTGCGTATTGTTTTATGTTTGGATCCATTAGCTATGGCTACAGACAGAGTCGGAGAGATCCAGAAATGCACTTTACTGCATAGCCAGTTCCCAACCTACAGCGGCTCAATATTAAGTTTTACAGCCTTATACGATATGAAAATGATACCCACTGAGCAGAAACTCTGCTTTGGATTGTGAATTTTAATCATTTCCTGGCTTCAAAATTTCTAGGGATGTGGAGCAATGGTGGAGACCTGCCGTCCTCAATCACTCCTGTCATCGTGAAGCTACCAAGTCACAACAGTGGACTGTGCTGACACTATTCTGGTATCTGGACATTCAGTAAGTTGTGGTGGCTATTGAACACTTGCTGATGCAGTACGTTTTTGTGTGGGATGAGTTTGCGTGATGAATGCAAATTTTTCTGGCATGTTTGGGGTAGATTTGAGCAAGCTATGCTCTTTGACCAAGCTATGTGGATAGATCACACTCTCCACCTAATGATGTTTTTCACTATAGGTTTATGGGTCTATACTCCCAACTTAAGAATTGTACTCACAGCAATTCAACAAGGGAGGCATGGCATGCCACACAGAGATACTCGGGGGAAAAACAGTAGGGATGGAAGGGTCGAAAGTGAAAAGTCAGCTGTAAGGGACAACACGCTCCATCAGTTTTATTGGATTTCCTTAGGAAAGTAGAGAAGGGTGAACAATTTAAGATTGTCTGACTTAAATATTTTTTAAGTTTTCTATATACCATAGAGGTGGTACCTAGTTGCCAATCCTTGATCCTTGGATGGTACAGGCAGATTACTGTTTCTTAGATATCTGAGCCAGGTGGTACAAGTACATCTTTGTACTAATTAGTTTGCAAATTGAATGTCTGTTCCTGGATGTATCATTGCTGTTTCTAAGAACTTTCTGGTCCAGATTAAGCAGTTATTCCTCAGCTAGGTTTTTAAAGATATCAAAACATCAAAATATAGATTTTTTTAAAAATCTACATGAGGAGCATTTAAAAGTTCTTGTTATTTCTATTTACTCTGTCTCTGTATGTGACCCCACATCCCTAAATTGATTTCAATAATTTAAGTCTAAGCAATAAATATGTTATATGAATAGTCCCTCTCCCTTCAGAAAATCAACATATCCTCATAATCAACAACATGTCATACCAGATAAACTATTTAAATTAGATGGTCTTCCACAAATTCTGTGAATATTTTTTGTCCCGATGGCTGTCACCTCAGCTGTATATCAGGGTCAAGTGCTCTAAGTCTTCCCCATGGGACTGTGATCTGGTTTAAAGTTATATGGAAAATCCAGCAGGAAATACTACATTAAACTTTGTAAAGTGTGCCTTTGTTCATATTCTGCTTCAGTTGTTCCAAGGTAGCATATCAAGGTGGGGAGCCATGGTTGCTTTGTTTGTCAAGAGTAATTTGTAGGAATCAGTGTTCTGACCGACTGACAACTAGCCTAATACCCTTTCAAACTTTCATTATCCTGGCCTTGAGGAAACCTTTCCAATGTGTTCTGGAAAGGTCCTTCTGTAAAATCTCTTCAAAACTATCTTGAAGGACCATGAAATTCTGGAGTGCCGCAGGCTGTTCACATACATTAACAGGTAGCAACATGGTCTACACCGTGCATGCTGTCCCTTAGAGTTGTGAATAATAAAGCCTTATGTGGGTTTTGTTAAAGTACTTTAACAGATGCAAGTTCATCAGTAACAGCTAACAAGCTAGGCAATTGATGGCACTTCTATCATTGTCGTATGCCGTCACCATGCCAACTCTCTAACATGGTGTATTGTGATCCGATTTTCCAATTAGGAAATGGAATTTTCTGTTGGTTGATGAAAGATTTTATACTTAAGCTCAGGGTCAAAGATCAGGGAGGAAAAAATATCAGGAGTTGGGATTTGATATGAAATCTAATTACAGTGACTGTGGCTTTCACATAGAAAACTAGGTTAAAATTCTATTGGTAGAGAAAGTGGGAAATTAAAAGGAACTTGGAGAACAATATTTCAAGAGAGGTTAATGTAAAATGTGTGGCTGGAATGTGTTCTTAGTAAACATATTCTTGTTTTCTTGATTTGAAATGAAGAATACTGTCTAAGCAGACAAGATAAAACAAACATATGTATCTCCTCCATGAAATACATATTAGGGCTTTTAAGAACGAACGATGAGCCAGGCCTCTCTTGGCCAGCCCGGCCTCACAGGCAGCCGAGAGCAAATGAGAAGGCTCATGAGAATGAGGTGATAAAACAACAATAACAAAATTTAGGAAATGCCTTCCAAGAATTTGTTCACACCCCAGCAGACACTTGGTTCTAACAAATGGTCGATTCTGGATCCTAGGAGCACAGAAAGTTATTTTTCCGCAGCCCTGAAATTTGATTTTTTCCCCTCCTTCATAAAAGAGTGGTTCTGCCAAATCTTCTAAAAAACAAAAGGATGTTTAAAAAAAACATAAAGTCCTCTGGCTTCTGGTGACATAAAGGGCATGCTGAGGATAAACTGTCTATCAGGCACAGTTTTTAGTTCCAGTGACAGTTAAAAGGACAGATTGGAATTGGGCTAGGTTATGAAGTTTAAAAGTGATATAGAATTCAAGGAGCATGTGGGATCTTGAGAGATGGCTTAGTCTACTCCTATATCTCCAAGAATGAGTCTTCTCAATCACTCTCTCTGGACCCTCAGATAATAAAATTCATCCCATTTTAGAGAACATTGGGAAGCAGGTTTTACTATGGACTAAGATCAGAAGTCATTTCTTTTATTTCCCTGTAAACCCCCATCTTTAATCTTAGTTTAACTTAGTGCTTCACAACCTCTCTGTAATAAGTCCCACTCATTACAATCACCCTGGGGACATGTTATAATGCAGGATGGTCCTTCTTTTTTATAACTGGAAAACCACTAACAGCTACCACTAAGGTAGCTGTTTCCAAGGATAATGAGATGTCCGAGATAGGCCTCACAACAAGGAGTCTTCTGGGCCCATAGGTTAATACTTTGCAATGGTAAAGCCAAGTTGCCCATAGGAAGGAGGGTAGACAATGTGATGTTTGTGCCAAAAGGGCCTAACTATACCCAGGCTAAATTTCTTGTAATTCTGGAACACATTGCTTCATAGCCCACTGTACAAGCCTTTATTAGAAAAAATACATTATTTTCATTTTATGTGTAGGAGTGTTAAGCCTGCATGTATGTCTATGCACATGTGTGCAGTGCTTATGGAGGCCACAGAGATCGACATATCCCCTGGAAATGGAGTGACATATGGTGGTGAGCCACCATGTGGGTGCTGGGTATTGAACATGGGTCCTCTAGGAGAGTAGCCAGTGCTCATAACTGCTGAGTGATCTCTCTAGCCCCCAGAAAACCACTTTGTAATAATAATACAGAATAATCAGCTAGCTTAGTAACTGGTAAGTGATTTCAGAACAGAAATCACATATTGCTAACCCCTAACATAGGGAACTAACATAGGGAGTAGCATATAATAAATGATAAACATGGTTATCTCTATATGGACATTTAGCTAATCCAGTTTTGTAAGAGAATTTTTTCACGAATTTCAAGCATGGGCTTGAGATTGTCTGGGTTGGAATTTCAGCTCATCCTGTGTACTTAATGCTGATGGAGTGTCCAAGGGAGACAGCTCAAAGAGTTGCATGGTCTTCCTGAGCAGCTGCAACCGAGGACTCTGTGGTTATAAATGGAATTCAGCATTATAGATATAGATATATGAAGATTTTGCAGATTTTTTTAAAAAGGATAATATCCCAAGTGAATGTCAATGGGAAATTCACAAGGCTAGATTCTCCAAACTGCATTTTGCTCTGCTTTCCACAGGGCAGCCCCGTCCAGCTATGCACAGGTCCATTTTGTGGAAGAGAGCCACTTCTGGGAAGAATGTCTGAAAGTGAATGCAAGCTAGGCAATTCATGACATGGGGTATATTTAAAGTGTTCTTGGAAAGCTACCAAGCACCACCATCATAGACACAACCCATTTCTGTCTTAACAGGAACGTCTTTAGCCCATCCTGTTAGAGTAGGAGGCTTTGCCAACTTCCTTTAGACTTTAATTGATAACACACAAATCTGTTGCCACAGATGGTTAGGTGGGCAGCATCTGAAGCTGAGGTCTGGAGAAAGGCTTCCCACCCCCAAGCAAATGCCAGAATGTTCAAGGCACGTCAATGTACAGTGCACCATGGAAACAGAATTAAGGGAAGAGCTATGGGCACACCACTAGAAAAGAAGGTGTCTGAATTTAAAGCATCCTCGTATGAGGAAGGTTAGAGGCTCCCAGATTGCCTTTCTATTCCTTGCAGGTGAAAACACAGGACTTAGAACCACACCTTTCCTCACTAGCGGCTGACATAAGACCTAGAGCAACTTAGTTAAGTTTATCAAATTTATCAGGTTCTACCTCCCCCACCTCCAAAGGAAATATTTAAAAAAAAAAATGAAATTGTTCCACTGATTGCTAGTGCTTCCAAGTATATAAAACAAAGCACAGAACCTACTTATGCTCTCTCTCTCTCTCTCTCTCTCTCTCTCTCTCTCTCTCTCTCTCTCACACACACACACACACACACACACACACACACACATCAGGCTCTTCAGGGACTCTGTAGAGTTATATCATGGCAAAGGGCAAAGTGACCCAGGTAGAAAAGACCCGAGTTGAAATATTCACTTCAGGTGAAAAGTCTTTGTTTAGCTCTATACCCCATTTTTATTAGGGTTATTTGGTTCTCTGGGGTCTAACTTCTTGAGTTCTTTGTATATATTGGATACTCGCCCTTTGTCAGATGTAGGGTTGGTGAAGATCTTTTCCCAATTTGTTGGTTGCCGTTTTGTCCTTTTGACAGTGTCCTTTGCCTTACAGAAACTTTGTAATTTTATGATGTCCCATTTGTCAATTCTTGATCATAGAGTATAAGCTATTGGTCTTCTGTTCAGGAACTTTTCCCCTGTGCCCATGTCCTCAAGGCTCTTCCCCAGTTTCTTTTCTATTAGTTTCAGTGTGTCTGATTTTATGTGGAGGTCCTTGATCCACTTGGAGTTGATCTTAGTACAAGGAGATAAGAATGGATCAATTCGCATTCTTGTGCATGTTGACCTCCAGTTGAACCAGCACCATTTATTGAAAAGGCTATCTTTTTTCCCACTGGGATGTTTTCAGCTCCTTTGTAGAAGATCAAGTGAACATAGGTGTGTGGGTTCATTTCTGGGTCTTCAATCCTATTCCATTGATCTACCTGCCTGTCACTGTACCAATACCAGGCTGAGAAGTACCTTAAGAAATGTTCAACATCATTAGTCATTAGGGAAATGCAAATCAAAACAACCCTGAGATTTTACCTCATACCAGTCAGAATGGCTAAGATTGAAAACTCAGGAGACAGCAGGTGTTGGCAAGGATGTGGAGAAAGAGGAACACTCCTCCACTGCTGGTGGAATTGCAAGATGGTACAACCACTCTGGAAATCAGTCTGGCGGTTCCTCAGAAAACTGGGCATGACACTTCTGGAAGACCCTGCTATACCTGGCATGCAATAAGGACACATGCTTCACTATGTTCATAGCAGCCTTATTTCTAATAGGCAGAAGCTAGAAAGAACCCAGATGTCCCTCAGTGGAGGAATAGATATAGAAAATGTGGTATATTTACACAATGGAATACTACTCAGCAATTAAAAACAATGATCATGAAATTCTTAGGCAAATTGTTTGAACTGGAAAATATTATACTAAGTGAGGTAACTCACAAAAGAACACACATGGAATGCAGTCACTGATAGGAATAAGAAGAAAGATGTCTATGCCTCTAATAAAAAGGGTTTATTAAGCGCATATGAGACACCTCTAATCAGCTGTCTCAATGGGGAAGAATCCTGTTCTCAAAATAAGTCATCATGAGCTGGTCTCTTCTATTTTCTTCTTTTGTTTGGGCTGTATTCTTCATCAAGGCTTCCTGTAGAGGCAGCTCCAAGGACAGCTACACATACAACCTTTGACCATCAAGGCCAGCTGACAAAAGAGATTTCCCAAAGCCATTTGAGAAATCAGAATTTAGAAAAATCAGAAATCTCTTTTGCTCATACCTTGGTCATGTGTCTCTTCCTGCCATCAGACCAAACTTGATCCCAGTCTATTGAGATGGCGAGAAATTAAACAGAAACCAGCAGAATAGATGACAGTCGGTCTTCTCTGCCTTCTTGCAGACCACTCAAGTTCTCTTTCTTAATAAAGGTCCTTGGAACCTCCTTCCTTCCTGTCGTGTGTTGTGGGTGGTTTCAAAACGGAGTTAAGCATGGGTGGAAAACAAGAGGAGAGTAGCAACAGCAGATTGAAAAGGTATTTTTGCGAGTTCATTAAAAGCAGGTCTACCCCAGGGCATGCCAATGTCACCTGTCTATCATTTGACAGTTTGGCAGCCTGAGGAAGTAGAATCTTAATGAAGTACTGCTGGACACTGATCTTTGTCTCCCTCTCATTATTCTCAGACTTTACAGCTAAGGATCTTAGAGCAAGAAGGAAAGAACAGTCTGGGTACAGTATTCTAAGCATCGATCCACAGTTGGCTAATTCCATAGGCAAATGGAATCTAACCTAGCTAGGATCTAGCCATCTTTCTCTCCACAGTAGATTCAGTGAATTTCTACAAAAGCCTGATGATGTCACTCTGAAAATGAGGGCTTTTAAAGGAAGGTAGGTCAGAGTTTTCAGAGTTCTGTTGGGTGGATTCTAGGAAACAGCACAGTAAAAGAGCTACATGTTTAGGCTTTATGGTGCATTTAGTGGGGAACCCCAGCAAAAGACAATATTTAACTGTCCTGAGAGAATTAGCTTGTCCTGTAAGCTGAAGGCAGTGGTTACATTGAGTGCTGCCAACTTTCTCTAAGTGTTATTTATCTATTTATAGCATATGAGGAATATGTGTAAATGAAAGTAAGGAAACAACTTTATGACATTGCTTTCTCCCTGCTACAGTTATGTGGGTTCCAGGGATGGCACTCAGGTCTCTAGGTATGGGCAGCAAATGCCTTCACCAGCTGAGCCAGCTCACCAATGCCCAAATTCCATAAAGATCATCTCAAATCATCGGATGCCCTCAAGATGAGAAAGAATAACACTTAGCTAGGAAAAAATGCAGTAATTTAATCTGAAAAGGCTTTCTGAAAGGGGAAGTGCTATTCAGGACTGCCTCTGCTAAGACTTGATCTCTTCCTTCTGAGGGTTGAAACAGGCCACATTTGTGTACAGAGAGTAAAGAAGGAAAGACACTCATCCCCAAGCAAGCACACTGGCAAATCAATGTCAGTACTTAATGCCAAGGGCTACCACGACTAGATTACTTTCTGCCTAACTTGAGTGTGGACTATGGACGGCTGCTAGGACAGGTTCTCGTGAGGCCACTTTGTATCCTTTCTACTAGGATTTACTCCCTGTAGTGTGATAGACAAGACTAAATTCAGGCTACAGCACTCACAGGTACATCAGTTCGGGCATGGCCAGTACATATTTAAAATTTTACCTGCATCATTTTAGGTAACCCTGACAACTCCTCCACCAGTGAGGAACTATTAACTCAACTTTTCAGGTAAAATGCAGAGTACCGTTGAGAAACTTGACCCAGTATTATATATAGTCAGTGAGCAGTGGAGCCAGTCCCAATGAAGAGTTGTGTTATTCACTGTGATATTCTCTATTTCCCATGTTGCCTTGGGTTGAGATACAGCACTGTAGGGTCCAGATAAGCCTGATAAGTCTTTCTACAGAGTAGAACGGATTCCTATACCAGGCTCCAGACTTAATATAAGTATAAAACCCAGAGCTCGTATAATGGAATGAGTTCAACTTTTTCATGACCTCAGGGTACCCAAGCGTTGGGGGGAAAGTTGAAGCCCAATAAATCTTTTTATTCTATAAAAGGATGCAATCTAAATGTCTTGGTTACAGTAAGCAAGGCTTATATTTAGGTTTTTTTTTTCTTTAAAGAAGGAAATGATTAAAAAAAAAGACAACAAATGGCCACAGACTGTCTTTATCATAACAGGACTCACTGTACCCACAGTGAATCAATATTTCCTCATAATGTAACTTGTTTCCCACTGAATTCCTGGCAGTGTCTACAGGGGAAAGCAGTACTTACAGTGCATTATTACTTTGGTGTTTGGTGGGGAATTATTCATCCCCCATATATTATTGAAACTGTGTTCACTTTACAGAGTCTATTCCCAACTCTGACTTCCGTGGTGTGTATTTCTCATCTTACTGCTATTTAAATACATAATTAATTTCTAAGGCTAATTGACCTGGCATTTGGTGTATCAATGTTTGCATGAGTTAACATAAACAAATACTGTCTTTAAAATGGTGACTGTAACAATGCGTCCAAAATCCTACCGGTATTCCTTGACAATTAAAAGGCAGTAATGAATCCCAGAGTGTTAAAGGTTTCATTTCTGCCCATCAGGAATACAGTGCCTGTTTCTGCATGGCCATATTAACAGAGATAACTCACCAAATGGAGGCATTGTTATATAGTCTTTCACTGGAATTGTCTCTCATCATGGATGCCAACTCTTGATAATAATATATGACTACCTGTTGTATGTAGCTTTTCTACCATGTGCCTAAGCTCCAGGAACAGGTCACGCTACTAGCCCCCACCTTCATAGCTTCCCTTCATTGCATGGATAAAAGACACACACACACAGGTTGTTCATGTTTAACAATTAGACACAATTGTTGGGTGGTACTAGCTCCTGCCTGTTAGAAGCACACTCTTATTTATATTCTTATCTCCATAACTCCCACCTGCCCTAAACTTTAGTGTCTCAGATACATCTAGTCCTTTCTAAACACCACTGATCAAACTGCCTATAGGAGTAGCCACAGGCTGCCACTCCTCCTGAAATCTCACATGGCTGTTTTGCTTTTCTCTCTCTCTCTCTCTCTCTCTCTCTCTCTCTCTCTCTCTCTCTCTCTCTCTTTCTCTCTCCAAAGCATGGCAAACTCTTCTCTCCTCCCTGGCATTTTGTCTCTTTTCCTCCAGGGACCTGGAAGTCTCATCTATTCCTTCCACTCAGCAACTGGCCTATGGCTTCTTTATAGACAGACCAAGGACCAATTGGGGAACAGGATAGCATCAGAACCACCCCTACAACTACCAATGTGACTGAATCCAGACCATGTACTAGATCCTTCCACTGGCCATTTCACATGACTTGCTCAGGGATAATGAGTTCCCATCATACACATGAGAAAACACTGGCATAGTATCCTGTGATCCATCAGGGCAAAAGGAGTACAGCTAGATTCCTACTCTAACACTGTTTTATTCCAATGTGTAGTTTTAATAAATACTCTGTTTCTTTAACTATACAAACACAAATCTTGGCAATAGACAATTCATGTTATTGTAATACAGAAGCCACTATACTCACACAATGCTCCTAAGAACTTTGACATTGTGCCTCTACCACATCCACATGAGAGCCACGATGAGGGTCATGAGCTTGACGAAGAGGAGGTAGGAATCTTACACCATTGGCTCATAAGCGATTCAGTCCACAACTAAGTATCAACTCTATTCTTAATCCAGAGAATACTGTCTTTACATGGCTCAGCTTCAAGATGGTTAGATGAAAAAGGATGCATGCATCCTCTGATATGTAACTCTTTTATGACCCTTAAGTAGGAGGTGACATTCTGAGCTATTCTATACATTGGATATTTGCATATTGGTTCATTAGACAATTTCAAGTTCTTTACCTGAATTTTTAAGAGGTAAATAATATGCTCATTGAATCTACATTTTATTCACTTTATTACTAATATCACCATATATGGGATTTGTAGAGTAAAACATTTGCTTCACAAGCATGAGACCTTAGTGTGATCCACAGAACTCACACAAAATACTAGCTATGGTGGCATGTGCTTAATAGTACATTGATGGTAGAGTCGGAATCCTAGTAGAATCCTGGAGCTTACCGACCCCCAGCCTAGTCTATTTGGTGAAGTTCCAGGTCAATGAGAGACTGTGCCCCAAACCCTAAGTGGAAAGCTTCTGAGGAATGGCACCTGAGTTTGTCCCCTGACATGTACATATATGTGCACACATATGTTCACATGCACCTACATCCATATGTATACCCATACACACACATATCAAACAAATAGAGTAAGATGTGTATTATCAACTGGAATATTTGACAATAATAAAATAGCTTTGAAAAGGGTGATTACAGAGTACTAAGAAATAGATATGGACACTGTTAGTCCATTAGTACCTACCACCAAAACTATTACCATTTCTTGCTAAAAATCACTAAAAAAATTCTATTTTCTCCCAGGAAGTTTATGTGGGAAAGTACCAAGTATAAGTGCCAGGCAGATATGAAGATGACCTTTCTGTACCTTTCTTTCCATGCCTGCCATGATTTAACGTTTATATTCTCATTTTCTGCCCACAGCTGACCAACACAACTACAGGTTCAAGGGGCACCCGGCTAGGGTCAGCAGCCTGTGTGACTGTCACCCTGCATCCTTCTCACTCTCTATTTTACTGGAACAAAAGGCAAGATTCAGAGTGTAAAAACACCCAAAGCCACCACAGTTCTTGTCATTTTGTTTCCCTTTTTATATTCTAGGAACCCAAAAAGCTTCTGGTACTTTCTGTTTTTCAATAGAAATTATAATAGAGGGCACCTATAATTTTTACTTACAAGTATACTACAATTTATAATACACCCATTTTATAATACATCCATTTAAAATCATATCTTGTCTCAGTATAATCAGACAGGATAAGTTATTGTTGAAACGGTGAAGTATTGAAGGAAGGAAGAGAGGCGATGCTCTGAGGCGTGACCGATCAGATCAGGACATCTATGTGGAGAAGTCTGAGGTGACTGGATGCTGAGGGTGTCTTTGTTGTCTTTGCCTTGTTTTTCTGTTTCTAGGGGGTTTTGTGTTTGCTTCATGTGAGCAAAGCAAAGGTTTTGCTACAAATCACTTTCATTTTAGACCTGGAGAAAGGCTTCAGGTAGTCTACCATAATCATTCTGGGGCTCCTAGCCTTCTCTAAAAACTTCTCTATTTGCAAATACATTATTGAGACTATTTTCTGCCTACTGGTTCTTCAGAACTTAAGTTTTGACGAACAGTCTTTCATGAGCAGGTGGAGAGAGACCAAAGTGTCCTTTGGTATTTCAGCAAATCACTGGGCCAAAATGTAAGTCACCAAGAACAGTATAAGCTAATAGATCCAAACCATGCTTCCTGGGGATGCTAACTGATGCTGTCTACAAAGCGAATTTTAACCCCATCTTTCCACCTATGCCCATCCAAAAAAAGGAAGAAACCTCAGAAAGTGGGAAGAAAAGAATAACTCTTTCTCTAGAGACTACAAGTCTTCCTTTTCATTATGTAGGGACCCAGGCCCCCGTTTTCTACATCCTTCCCAATGAGTACATTTTAGAAAGACAGAAGCGCCCCGTGAAGAGGTTGCCATGGAGAATCTGTTCCAGGTAAAGAACAGTCATTATGGGAAAGTGCCATGCAACTTGTCAGCAGACATGCAGCCACTACCCTGCAGTGCTCATATTTCCTGTCCCTCTTCATTTCAATACAGCATGACTTTGTCTTTGTGTGTGTGTCTGTGCCTGTGTGTGTGTGTGTATGTGTGTGTGTGTCTGTGCATGCACATGTGTGAGTGCATGCATGCATCTTACTTTAAAGTAGAGTTGTGCCCTTATTACCTGGAGTGAAATCTGACTGCATTCTAAATGCCTATGGGTGGAACCTCATCTAACAGAACTATGGAGGCCTTGCTTCATTCCATGCTTTCTTCCTTCCTCTGTGAACTTTTGGTACAGTGGACTCCCTCTGCATGGGATGAGCTTGTAAAATTCTGACTCTTGCCCTCTCCAGCTGGGATGAAAAATCAAAGGCCATCTTCCCATATTCTGGCAGAAATCCATCAGTCAAAACCAGAATACATACACACAGATCTTCCTCAAGCCTTATCTGCTCAATTTCCTGGCTGAGAGATATTTAAGCATAAGAAGGTGGAGTTCAGTCCAGTTGTTAGACAGAGCCATGCTACCTGCATTTGAATGAAGGAGAGGATAACTGCACTGGAGATACATACATGCAACCCATACATGTTGAAAAATGGATGTACCATCATCATAATGAGTGTTGTTTAGATGTAATATGAAAAATACTTTAAAAATTATTAATAGGTATTTGTGTGTGTGTGTGTGTGTGTGTGTGTGTGTGTGTGTGTTTACTATGTGCATGTGAGTGTATATCATGGTATATATTTGGAGGTCTTAGGACACTCGGGCTCTTTCCTTTCATTTTTATGCAAGTTCTAGAGATTTGAACTATGGTCGTTAGGCTTGTACTATCTTTATCCACTGAGCCATCTTGCTGGCCTCAAAGAGTCTTGACAGATTTAAAGGAATGAGAAAACTAAAATTTTCATTCTATCACAGCTGTTTAACTAAATGATCTGGCAAGTCCAAATGCTATGATCCTTAAAGAACTACCTCCAACTTTGCACATAAAAAATATCACTGACATTTATCAACCGTCTATTATGTTCCCTTGTACAAAGCCAAGTCCTTTATACTTAATGCCATTCAGTTCTCAAAACAACTTATGAGAGATAGTGGTGTGTGACCAGAAAACACACGCCTAAAGTTGCTTAGCAACCTGCCAAAGTTCATTCTTCTGCATAAGAGCCCCATCAGCATCTGCTTCTTCTTCCATGCTACCTGGACATAAGAAAAGGTCAGCATTTAAGTGCAGAACCTCTGATGTGCTAGGTATGGGTTCCAGACTATGTATTTGGATGATGCTTTTGGAAAAGGATCATAGACCATGTTGGTTTCAGCAAGCCATACATGTATCATGGCAGATATTGCTGTTCAGTGGTGTGGTTTGTATGAGAATGTCTCTTAGACACAAATGTTTAAATATGTGTTTTACACTTGGTGACACTATTTGGATAGGTTTAGGAGATGTGGCCTTGCTGGAAAAATGTTACTGGGGTCAGGTTCTGAGGTTGCAAAGCCACCCACCATTTACAGTTGCTCTCTGTTTATTTCTTGTGGTTTAGGAGGTAGGCTGTCAGCTGCCATCTCTAGCCACCACCCCACTATAGATTCTTGTCTCTCTGGATTGTAATTCTAAATAAATTCTTAATTCTCTAAGTTGCCTTGGTCATGATATTTTATCACAGCAATAGAAGAGTAGCTAATAGAAATGGCTACCTCAAATCTCTTCTCCTCTCCTCTTTACTAGCAGGTGGATGTGCCCAGCCAAATAACTACATGTTCAAGTCTTATGAAGAGATATATATAATGGTAATGTGTGTAATGGGTTAAGTTGTCACCAAAGCTTTTTACAAAGAGCCTTGTTTGGCTGTAATGAGTTACTTTGAACTTCTCAAAGCCTTTCTCTACATGTTTAGAATGTTACATGGGAGGCTGAAAGGTAAACAATTATTCATAATTGTGAAGGAACTCAGAAGGTAAAAAAAACAGAACATGAAGAAGCCTCATGTACCTCTTTTGGTTGAAACATCATTCTTTATAAGAGAAAATGTATGAACCAGGGAAATGATGCTGAAATTAAGGATCCTTGCTGCCAAGCTTGAAGACCTGAGCTCCACCCCTGGAATCCATGTGGTGAAGATGAAGTGAATTAGTTTCAGTGCTTTTCTCTGACTTCCACATATGTACTGTGGGATGTGCATACCCCTTACCATGATCAACTGGAGGTCTGCTCCATGAAGTCCAAAATTGGTTTCAACCACAACTTAATGATGTTAGATTAAGGAAGAAAGTAAATCAGGAATTCACATCCTTGTCATCCCCCAAACAGAACTTTCTGGAAATGCAAATTCCACCTATTGCTGTCTTTTAATGTTTCCCCAACATGACCAACGATTCCAGGAAAATAGAATGGTGCCCACAATTTCTTCAGTGCTTGAGCCCATAGATATTTTTGAAGCACCAAGAAAAGTCTAAGTTTCAGGACATCAGTGTTTCAAAGCTAAACTCAGTTCAAACACTTCAACTCTAAGGAAATATGCTTGGGACAGACTCCAGCAGGCCACTGACACTGACTGACAGCAAGAACCAAATGTTCCTCAACCTGGTGCAAAGAACCACCCAGCACTCAGTGTGTCACTCTGAATGACAGCAGCTAAATAAGGAGCCTGTGGACTTTGAAATAATTATACTTGACAAAGGAACTGCTCCAGACTTCCCTTGGTATCCTGGGGTTTGAGTCAAGACTTCCACGGATATTAAAGTCCACCCAGGCTGTCAAGTCTCTTGCATAAAATCATGCAATAGTTTCCTGTAACCTACATGCAATTCTTGTTAATTTTATATTATCTATAGTAGGTTGTCTAAGATCATATTAATGCTATACAAATATTGTTATACTACATTGTTTACATGGTATAAACAAGCCTATACTTGTTCACTACAAAAACACATGGTAGATATGCGTACTGCAAATAAGCAGTTTAATATGTCTCTTGGTGGAGGTGTAAGACTTTTATTGTGTGGTCCGCATTGCCATCACACATACTGTCCAATAGCTATAGACTCACAGGTGCTGGTTTTACTGATATGCATCATGCAGGATTTCAGGTGAATGTGCTTCATGTTGTAGCTAGCTGATCTATCTATGATGAGGGAACCACTATATATACCTTAGGAATCCTTTCAAATCCTTCTCTCATAAGGAATTGTGTCTCCTAAGGCAACTTACTCCTGACTTTACAGGAGTTCTGTACCCTTGCCCCCATTTAAGGGCACTTGTGGATACCTTCCATCTTCCTTCTACCATACTGCCCAGTTTATATTGTCTCTTTCCCCTTTGTATATACCATCCCAGAAAGTGTGCAGCTATGGTCATATGATCTTCTCTAGAGCTACTGTCTCCACTATGGCTAAATATGAGCTCAGAGTGCAAATTTCTCTGGATTACCATACCTGGTGGTACACATGCTACTTGGGCTAAGATACCTATCATCAACAAATATGACTGGGCTTGTCACCCCAAAGTCAATTCTCCAGGGTCAACCATTGCAGCCCACTCTTCAATAATTCCATAAATAAATGGTTTCCCTCCCCATTATCATCACAGACATCATTTGAATTGTATCTAACCCTGGCTTCAGTGTCCAGCACAATTCCTACATTTTCCAAGATGCTAGGTATCCACTGTGACCTCAGAGGTATATCCGTGTTCTTGACGTCCCCTTTCCTTAACTCTCTGTCCTATTAATTGTGTCTTGACTTCAAAGTATACTTTTGTATGTGCATGTATGTGCATGTGGGGCAGGGTTTGTCACATGTATGGGTACATATATGTGGTAGCAGGACAATTCCAGTGTCATGCCTCAGGTACCATGCACCTATGTTTCTAAAACAGTCTTACACTGGCCTAGAATTCACCAAGTGGGGTAGACTAGTAGGCTGGCTAAAAAGTTCCAGGGATCCTTTAATCTTGGCCTCTTCTATGTTTAGCTAGAATCACAGGCCATCATGTCTAGTTTTTATATGCAGGCTTTAGGAATCACATTTCACATTTCACATCTCTGAGAATCATCCTTTTATCATGTGAATAGTGACAAGACTCATGGAGTTTTTCAAAAACAATTCTGTGTCCCTACCTTCCTTAATCCTCAATAGTGTGAGACATAATAGTCAGCAACCATTCTCTACCCAAAGCAAGCTTGATTGTTGGCATTAGGAGCCTACCTTCTCTGAAACTGAGGGCATGGGAGCTGTTGTGATGGAGAGTCTGAAACTCGGACAATCCATAGAACTATTAGTGTTTATCATTTCTCAGATTGGATCTAGAGAGCTTAGTAACTGCCACCTACTTGATTAAATGTTTCCATAACTAAGAAGAAACTGAGGCATTAAGTCTGCTAATGAACCAAATCTACATCCAAGGTCCCACCCCAGGCTCTAGGTCTCTAGAGAGTTGAAATAGAATACCAAATGGCAGTTATTCTATGCAGCAAGTTTTGAACACTACCTGTTGGATGCAGCCCAGCCCCCTACAGCAAGGCTCATGTGCCATTCAACTTAGCCCAGGTAGGAGCTAAGAAATAGACTATCATTGTACAGTGACCAGCTCATAGCAACAACTGTAAAGCTCACTTGGTCTACCTGGGGAGACTATTATAAAGACAGCTCCGGGCTGAATAAAGGAAACAATACAACAGTAGGAGGCAAGCAAAAATACAAGTAAGGATGAGGACTGCAGAACAGGGGTGCTTGACTGTAATAACCTGCACACCCTCTGGGGAGAACAGAAATCAACTAATTGGCCAGAATAAGCATCTTTGATAGCCAGTAGTCTCTTTGTGGTGTGTGTGTGTATGTATGTGTGTGTGTGTGTGTGTGTGTGTTTATGTGTGTTTGTATTAGTTCCTATACAGAAATGATCATAGAGAGGTGCTATTATATTTTACCCAGAGTGGATAGAACATAGATAAAGTATGATAGTGTCACTTATAAGGAAAAAAAATACCACTCAGTCATGGTTTTAAAGGTCTACCATTTATGGTTCTTGGAATCTTCCCGAAAAAATATAGTTCAGCTGAGCATTTATAAAACATTCTTCTTGTATTTAAAAATAGATTCTTTTCTCATCCAATACATCCTCATTATAGTTTCCTCTCCCTCTGTTCATCCCAGTTAATCCCCACCACCCCTTCTCTCCAGATCCACTCCCTTTCTGTCTCACATTAGAAAATAACTGGCTTCTAAGGGGTAACAAACAAACATGGCAAAATTAAATAGGATGCAACAAAAAAATTATTATATCAAAGTTGGATAGATGCCGGGCAGTGGTGGCGCATGCCTTTAATCCCAGCACTTGGGAGGCAGAGGCAGGTGGATTTCTGAGTTCAAGGCCAGCCTGGTCTACAGAGTGAGTTCCAGGACAGCCAGTGCTATACAGAGAAACCCTGTCTCAAAACAAACAAAACAAAACAAAAAACAAAACAAAGTTGAATAGAGCAACTCAACAGGAAAAAAAGAGTCCCAAGAGCAGACAGAAGAGTCGGAGACCCACTTCTTCTCACAGTCAGGAGTCCTATAAAATACTAAGCAACTAAGCTATAATATATACACTGAGGATCCTGTGTAGAGCCATCAGGGCCTGTGCTTGCAGCTTCATTCCTCTATGAGCTCTTATGTGCCTTGCTTAGTTGATTCAGAAGGTCTTGTTCTCTGAATTCTCTCAATTGGGCATTCTTTTACATTTTAACTTACTCTGCTAGTATCGAGGCATATTATTTAATATGATTCTACCCTGTTACATGCATTACACAGTTACATAGTGGTAACCATACATAGTTAGACTAGGACTCTGCCATCTCATGCCTCTTGTCATCTGTGTGGGGGAGGCAGACAATACATACACCATCAATCAGTGGAAGAGTAAATAACTGAAACAAAGATGATTCAGCAAACTAGAAAAGAGGGAGTCTGAGTCAGGAAAGAAGCGGGACGCTTATTGAGAAAATGATGTGTGTGCTGAGATACTCAGGGGAAAGGTCCATCTCTGCTACCTGCTGGCAAGGAGAGTGGTGTTTTTAGACAAATAAAGCCAGGAGGGCAAATGCCCTGCTGAAGAAAGTAGTTTGATAAATTGGAAGGAGAAAAATTCTGGGTGGATATGAGAGAGAGAGAGAGAGAGAGAGAGAGAGAGAGAGAGAGAGAGAGAGAGAGAATGAATGAGGCGAGTGGAATAAAAGGGGTGTCTCTTAACCTGTGATACAAACTTGGGTTTTTTGTTTTAGAAAAAGGTGAGTGGAATGAGAGGACAGTGCTGTGCTGGCGAAGAATGCATAGCTGCTGAAGGAAGACTGGCTCTTCAATACAAGATAGATGGGAAGAGGGCAGACATGAAGGCGAAGGCTGCCATGACAGGGTTAGGTGGTCTATGACAATGTGAGAGCAGCAGAAATAGAAACCAGCAAAAGGGCTTGGAACAGTGTCTTGGAGAAATGCAACCTGCCTTCCCTTTGGCACAGTGTCTAAAATCTTAGAATTAAATAATTTAGAAGGTAGTGGTTCTATCCAACACCAATTCAAGAAAGAATTTCAGATAGCTATGTTCCCAGGTTCTTAAATGAAGGGCTCCATTGTAGAGGGTCAACCCTTTAAAGTTACTGAGGCTTTGGTGGCTCTACAGGCCTGGGCACCCCTATTCCTAGAAGAGTTGCTATGAAAAATTAATCAATCAGTAATAAATAAGATAAAAACCTTTAAGGTGTCATGCTTGTATCTCTTTAAATGAACCACACGTCATAAAATATTGCTGAAAGTAATGTGAGAATGGGTACTCCACTGTGAAAGGTTTCTACAGGAAGCTGCATTGTTGGGCTTCTCAGAACCAGCAGTGGGTCAATCTGAACAGGAGGCTACAGTATTACTCTGTCATTCTCAAACTTATTCCAAGAAGGAACTTTTACTTTCTCTATAGTTCCATGAGCCATGGAACCTGGTATAGTAAACCCTGTACTACAGAGATGAAAAGACTAATACTGTGTACAAGATGGCCTTCAGAGGTTAAAGTTCAAACCACCCTAGAAGGATAACATATGACAAATCTAACCATCAACTTGGAGAAGAATGATTGCCTTGATGAGGGCACTGTCAGAGAGCGAACACAAAGGGAAGCTCTGGGAAATAACATCTCCCTTAATGCAAGAATTTGGAAGAGTTAGCTATTAGGATTTCCACTTGATTGAGAATCTGGAGCTGGGAGACATGGTGTGATTTACAGAAGTTCTGCGAACCTACCCATAAACCAACATGTGAACCCCTATCCCATTACAGCACATCACTCTTCCATTTGTTTCTGGTTTTCATATTTTGGTTAGGAGACAAGTCTCATGTGAATCCCAGACTGGATTCATACTCTACCTTCCTACCTTAGCATTCCAGTTATTTGGATTAGAAGTACATACATCATGCCCAGTTTACAACATTCTTCTTAAAATGTCTAGATCAAATGTAGCAGCTTTTCAGTTAGTGTAACTTCTATTTCATTTTGTACCACAAGGAGAAGAAGGCAAAGTGTGTAAATCCTGACTATATCATTTCTGTTTAACCTTCCCTCATGCTGACTAACTCACCTATGTAGGGAGATGACAATGATCATGAATATTTATTGAGACCTTACTTAGGAGTTCAGTGCCTGACATGTTTGGACCATCTGCTAAATATTTAGACTTCCTTATTATTCTATGCACTATTAGCTGTGTATTGTAGACTGTGTGTATTGTATATTGTGGTAAACAAGAATATCACAATGTTGACATTCTTGGAGAATGGTGGCATCCTGAACATGAGAACAAGGCTAGTATCTGCTTCCAGAGTTTCTTTCAGTACAATTTATTCATGTTAATACAATTAAGCGATAAAAGACAAAAGCCACATATTTTCATTTGCTCTAGAAAGTCAGTTGCTTTTCCAGGAATGAGCTTTCAATCAAAGTTGGTTATTTGGTTTTGTTTTCTGGAAATACTACCCTTTATGCTCAATCATGTTACTGAGCAAGTCAAGGAAAATTGTAATACTAGAGATAAGGACTTAGCCACTCAGGCTGCATAAGTCCCTAGGTACAACTCTGTGGAGTGTGAGACAGCCTGCAAGGGATGGATTCAAGACAAGAGGGATCCTAGGGCATACCACTATAGGGAATGTACTCAGACAATGCATAAAGCTACACTGCCGATCTCATCTTTTTCTTGACTTATTTAAGTCTATGGAAAACCCGCTTATGACCTTTAAAACACAACATCTTCCTGCTCACAGCCCCCTTGTGAGTTGCTTGTCTACTTAATGAAATTGTTGCTCAGATAATAAAGTTGTGGTTGGTGAAGTTGTACCTCCTAGCCATTAACCCCAGGATCTGAGCACAATTTTCTGTTCATTACAATCTAAAGTCCCTGAGCAGTGGGACACAGGGTCTTGCTTAGAACTGAATCCAAATGGTCCTGAGCTTGATGAGTTTAAATTGGAAAATAAGATGTTAGATTAGAATAGAAACTATGTGGAATTCAGCATGTGGCCTCTGGAATCAGCCTTTCTGACTTTGAGTCTAGGTTCTATGGCATATTAATTGTGGGACCTCTCAAGGCTTGTTCCTGCAGCTTTAACTGAACAGTAATTATAATGAGAATGATTTTTCTATAAACATATGTATGATTTTGAAGATTCAGAGACAAGTAAAACTCCTAAGGCAAAATAAATACTAGCATCATTTCTATTACCATAGTAACCATCATATCTACTCTACCACCATTATAGTCAGCAACACCTTTACCTGGACCTCACCACCATTACCAGCACTGACATTTCCACTATTAATTATCAGTCTATTCCAATGATCAATCAATCAATCAATCATCACTATCACTACCAACAACACCAGCACCATCATCATCACATTATGACAAATGCCATCATCATCAACACTGCCAAAATTATTGATGACTACTATCATCACCAACATGATTACAACACTACCACCATCAATTACCACCACACTCTAACTCTTAGCACTGCCACCATCTTCACAACCAACATCATCACTTTCATCCATATTTAGAGCACCCCATCATCATAACACCACCATCATTACCATTATCACAACCAAAACTTTTACTTTTGTGATTATTGCTACAATCATCACCTCTATTACCACCACTACTATCCTCAATATCACTGTTATCCACATCATTCCCAATGACATGGTCATCTGTACAAGCTCGGTCATTGTCATCATCACTGCTACCATCAACTTGACTTTAACAACAGCATTAACAGCCACGTTCCACCCAAACCTATCAACCTAAATCTACAAGAGTCTTTAGCATATCTTGTAAATTCCAATATTTCTCCTTCCTTGGTGCATTTCATCCTAGTTCATATATTGCAATGTGGTAACTAAGAACAGTTATCATCATCATCATCATCATCATCATCATCATCATCATTAATTTTTATATCTTAGTTTCTCTTCTTCTCCTCCAAGTCCATTTCCTTACCTCCCTCTGCCCCCTCATCCACTTCTCCTCTGTTTCTATTTAGAAAATAGCAGCCCTCCCAGGGATATCAACAAGACATGGCATATCAAGTTGCAGTAAAACTAGGCACATTCCATCATATTAAGACTGGACTAGGCAACCCAGTAGGAGGAAAAGGGTTGCAAAAGCCATCCAAAGAGTAAGAGACAGGTCTTGTTCCCACTGTTAGGAGTCCTACTAGAACTCCAAGCTATACAAATGTAACAAATATGCAGAGAGCCTGCATCAGTTCCATGAATGCTTTCTAGGTTTTGGTTCAGTCTCAGTAAGCCCTTGAGCCCAGGTGAGTGAATTCTGTAGGTTTTAATGTGGTATCCTTGAATCCCCTGGCTCCTACAATCCTTCCCCTCTCTTCTGCAAGATTTCCTGAGTTCTACCTAATGTTTGGCTGTGGGTCTCTGCATCTGTTTCCATCAGTTGCTTAATGAAGCCTCTCTGAAAACAATTTGGCTAGGTACCAATTTATGAGTATAGGAGAATATCATTGGAAATCAGTTTGCTCACATTTTTGCCAGTTGTATTTAGTTCTACCCTAGGTCACTGGGCTATCCAGCCTCTGGGTTCTGGCTTTCCAGGAAGTGTCAGGGATGATCTCCCTCACTTGACATGGCTCTCAGGCTGGAACAGTTGTCTTACCAGGGAACTCCTACAGTGACAAACACCTTCAGAAAAGTAGCTGGATGAAAGATTATCCTAAAAGCAAGCAAGCAAACAAACAAACAAAAACTGTAGCCCTCCTGTATACAAACAATAAGTGAGCTGACAAAGAAATCAGGGAAACAACACTCTTCACAATAGCCATAAATAATATAAAATATCTTGATGTAACTCTAACCTAGCATGTGAAAGACCTGTCTGACAAGAACTTCCAAGTCATTGAAGAAAAAAATTGAAGAAGATATCAAAAGATAGAAAGGTCTTGCATGTTCTTGGATTAGTAGGATTAACATAACAAAAATGGCCATCTTACCAAAAGTAATGTATTGATTTGATGCAGCCCCCATCAGAATTTCAACACAATCCTTACAGACCTTGAAATAGCAATACTCAACTTCTTATGGAGAAACAAACAAACAAAAAAAAAAGCTAGGCTAGATAAAACAATACTGAATAATAAAAGAACTTCTAGAAGTATCACCATCCCTGATTTTGAGCTATACTACAGAAGAAATTGCAGAATTCTGAAAGAAACTATAGTGGTCTTGTTGAATCAATAATCAGCTGGTAAATACCCACCTTGATTCTTTAGCTTGTACTGATTGTATTTCCAGTGGTGGTCTGCTGGCCACACTGTATCTCAGCTGTAACAAAGGCTATTCTGATCAATATCTGAATCTATGGAGATAGGTAGATTCTATAAACACCCCAACCTAAAACTCAAATCTGTCCTCTTTTGAAGATTAAAATTGTGTACTTATTTTATTAAAGAATTTGTGGCAAGTGTTTATTTGGAACATATGAGCATGAGCCTGCTCTACATTGCTAAGGGGATGCCTCTCATTCTTCAGCCAGGAGAGGATGCCTGTGGTCTTATTTTGTTAGCAACTGTGGGGTATGATCTCCTGAACCTTCATGCAACAAGAAGTGCATGACCACTTCTCTCATAGACTTCATCTCTCACCATGATGCAACCATTACTGTATATTTGATTTCCAAGCTTTGCCTTAAAAACTGGGCAGCAAAGCATTGACCCATTTCTGCTATCACACCTGAGGCAGGCCGCTGATAAATATATGACAGTAGAACATATATATCCTCAGAGACACTTTAGGGTAACAAAGAACTGGCATATTTACCAAATTCCCCTTCTTTGTGATCATAAGGAAAACAGAAAGAGTGCCATGGCTAAAGATGGAGGTAGCCAGGCACGTCACAGAGCCCTCCGAGGAGTCTTTGACATCTTCTTGCCATGTCTCCAGCACAGTGTTTGGCAAATAAAACCAAACAACCCCCAGCTGACCTACTCCTTATCTGCTTCCTAGAAGTATGTTGACTCATGCACTCACTGACTCAGTCATTCATCCAGCAGTTGTTGCTATCTACTGACTGCCAGACATTAGGGTAGACTCTGGGGAGTCAGCACTGACCAGGACAAATGGTATTTTTATAGATATGTGGGAACCCAGGCTTCTGCATTAGGATTTCAAAGACATGTATGCTTCAGTTTTGGTCCCAACAAATCAGAGCCCAAGACAGGCCTTCGGACCAAAACGTTTCTTTCAAAGGTAATCAAAGAACAGAGCATCAAAGTAACAGAGACAGTAATATAACAACGGGGTAAACTCAATAAAATGCTGTGCTCAGAGGTCTCTGGTATAGACAGAAAGAGCTGTAGGAATCCCAATAAGTGCACAGAGCACTTTGTAGATGTATTACCTGGAGGATGAGAAGCTGCTGTGCTTACCCACTAGCCTTCACCTTGACTGGGCTGTTTGCAGGCTAATTATGTCTTCATGGTGAGGGGCTTCATCAGAAGAATGTGTAGTACAGTCTGAGTACATCTGTGCTAAAGGGCTATTTCTGTGAGGAAAGCTAAATGTAAGGATCCCAAAGTCCCATCTACCTTGATGGTTCAAAGAAGGAATGAGCTGAGAGGACCAGATGGGTCACTAATGACAGAATAATAATCTAGTTTTTAAGATACCTTCTATGTAGTCCATGCTGGCCTAGAACTAACAATCAACCCGCTTCAGTCATTCTCCCAATACTAGGATAACAGGTGACCATACCTCACTCTACAGCCACCCTTTCACTTGGAATGGAATAAGAGTCTCCTCCCAGGGCCTACAGAGAAGGCCTCATGCTATAATTCCTGTCTGTAAGCTTCACAAGATCAAGGGCTTCTGAATTTTAAAGTTCCCACATCTGTCAGCCAAGACCACATTTCTCTAGCCACTTTCAGCACACAGAAGTGATAAAACTTCCACCAGGATAAACAGCAATAGTGCGGGTAACTCCACATTCCAAGCTCTATTCCAGTCCTTTATGTAATGGGGCTTAGTCCTCATAGCAATACAGGAGCATACATGCTATGATGATCAGCTCTGTTTTACAGGGGATGAAATTAAATCCAAGACAAGCACTGAGGTTTCCAGGGTGAAGTCAGTAGTGAGGTCAGGGCAGGAATTCATATCTGCAAAGCCAGATTACAGATTCTACATTTTCTAAATTCCACTTCTCTAAGCTTAAAGGAAGGAAATCGGGTGTAGCTCAATGGTAAAACATTTGACTTGAATATGGCAAATCCTGGTTTTCATTCAGCACTGCAACACATACACACACACACACACACACACACACACACATACACACACACACACACACACACCCTACGTACAGAGAGGTCAATGTTATGATCAAGCATCTTTTAGAAATAAACACACAAACACACACACACACACACACACACACACACAATGTTTTACCCAATCCCAGAGACATTATCACTTAGTGAGTATCCCCACCCCATGGAGATCCCCTACATATTAGTCAGTTCACAGGAAATATTATACAAGGGAGTTGCTCTGAAAATAAGGAATGACCAGAGGCTGCTTTCATTGCTAAGAGGAAGAATTTCCTTTTGAAATCTCTCATTCCATAGCCCCTGCTAATTATAAAACTCTTGTCATCACTGAGTAGCAAGGCTTACAGCCAACACAATTAAAAAATTTTAATTAATTAAGCTGAAGGCAACATTCTCTTATTTAAAAAAAATAATAACCATAAAACTCTCTACACGGGAGCATCAGCAAATACAGCAAGGATTTCAACATTAAATGGGCTACCATCCTTTGTACCTACTACTAGTGATCCAACTTAAGAAAATATTGACAGAACTAGGGTAGTTCAGAAACAGTGGCAGCTACATTTTCTAGTCATTAAACACATTAAAAGGACACATCATTGTACTTTGTATGCTTTTTGATTGTTTGAAATCATATTGTTACTTTGAAAACATTTTGTTAATTATTGAAGAACTTAATATATTTTATTTTGAACATGGTTTTCACCCTCTCTCATCTTCCAGATCTACCCCTCATTCCATATTCTCCCAAATCCAGGTCCTCATTTAATATAAAATAAAAAATGTAGAGTCCAACTATATACTGTCTATATACTTACATGTGTGGCTATCCACTAGGAATGCTTTAAGCATTGTTTTTTCTGCTACTTCCAATGGGTAGACCGTCTCCTCAATGACTAGTGAAAATTTGTTTTGTGTATATGTCATGTATGTATATATATATATATATATATATATGATATTACATATACATATGTAAAGTGAAAATTGATGTGTAAGTTTCTGCATATTAGTACATATGCATTTGTACATACACAAATGACATCAATCAAATTATGGTCAAAGCAACTAAAGTCTTAATAAAAAAATAAATTTACCATTTGTTTTTTATTCTGAGGATTATCAAATAAAATACTTGTTTTTCCCCCCCAGGCTTTGTGTTTTATTAAAAAAACATGTAAGTGATACCGCTGTAAACAGTGCTCTCATGCTTGTCTCAACCCTGGTTTTCAGTACAACATAGCCCTAAATTCATGTTGAACTTCTTTTTCTTCCTATCTAAGAGTATGCATTCCCATTAGGTGGGTTGCTTAACTGGCAATATGTTTACCCTTTTGAAACCCTCAACCTACGTATTATCTCTATCTCACTTATAATTCTTTTCAACCTATACTTCTCTTGATTATGTTTTCATGACTGACATTATACACAAGGCAGTGTGCCCTCTGGCCTAATGTGTTCATGAACACCATGAAATTTAACATTGTAAGGAACACTCTGTCAAGTACTAGTGTCATTGTCAAGAGCAACAGAAACATGAATGTGACAAGACTGGCAAATCCTCAGTGTCATTAGAAAAGTTAAGTGATATAGGTTAAAGAACACTGGTGCCGAGACACTTTGCTGGGGAAAAGCAGTATAAAATTTGACTCAAATTATTTGGCATGAAATTCGAATGCCAGATCCATGCTGAATGGCAGACCATGGTAAAATGGTCTTTCTTTGTAAAATAGAGATTGAAAGAAAGAGATGTGAAATGAATTGGGTAAAGAAACTGAATCATACACAGGTGAAGTTTTATTCAGCCACAAAGGAGAATGAGATCATGTCATTTGAAGGAAAATGGATAGAAGTTGAGATCATTATGTTAAGCAAAACAAGCCAGTCTTCATGGATTATATCACATTTTCCCTCATTCAGAATCTATAACATATATATTATATGTATTATGTAATATATAATATATAGTATATATCATATATATATCAGAATCTATAATGTATATATTATATATAATGAAATATGTTATGACATATATATCAAATACATATATTATGAAAACATGTAATACAGAAGTAGAAAAGCAGTCATATAGTAGAAACAAAGCAAAACAACAACCAGTAAAAGCCAAAGTCCAGTATCACATGTTCTTTCTTATATGTTTGACACACACATATATGCAATATTAATATATTACAAATGTAATATATGTGTATAAGACGTAAAAGGGAAAGAGGGCATGTTTCAGTGGAAGGGGAGAAACGGGAATGTGACCTGCAGCCACTAAGAGAAAGTATAAGATACACACACAGAAATACCACACAGAAAGTTACCATCTTGTGTCATTACTAAAAATCCATTTTAAAAAGAGGTATTTGTATATATAAAAGAAAATGCTACTTATGAATACAGCACACTGCTAGGCTTACAGAGAAAAGTGCACACTTTCTAAACCACTGTTGGTGTTAATAATAGGGATGGCAGACCATGACATGGATGCAGACATCCTGCCCAACCTGCCAGCTTCCCATGCTGCTGGGATGACCCTAAAATACTACATGGCTCCCATCTGGAAATCACACTCATTTCAACTTTTGAACATCCCCCTCTTCAGTTCATTGTCAGTTATTCTGAGAAGTCACAGCACAGCCTGTATTTTGATTGATTTAAATGACAGAGGTCTGAAACCAAACAAACCTGTAAATTGTACACATTGATCTCAGGCTTTTTTTTCTTTCAATCATGAACACTGCCTTGTTTTGGAAGAATAGGGAAACCTGCGATTACTGAATTAGGGACACCATGGAGAACTTAGTGTCCCAGCTGGTCCATTCACACCCCAGATACACACTGTTCTTACTCGACTGGAACCCGTACATTCAGTTCAAGAGTGTTCTTCAAAAACCTTGTTAGTGAACTTCAGATTTCTTAGAACACCAAAAATAAGCTTGCATATGTGAAAGATCCACCAACACAGAATAAGGAGTTCTGCCAGGGTTGTCAAAAACACTGGAAAGTCATCTTTCTCCTCTGTGTCACTAATAATTATTGAAACAGAAGACCCTAAGTTTACTCCTGGGAAGCTTCAACCCTGCTGATAAATGTATATATACATAGACACCATATATATGAAATTATGTGCACAATTATCCACAAAGGCAAACAGACACAGGCACAATATTTGAAAACTCTAATTAAAATGTGTCCTGTGAATAATTAGGATGGAATACATTATACAAAGCATTTTGCAGCTTCCATTAAAATCTGATTAGAAGGGATCTAAAATCAAATGCCTCCTGTATTAGTTCTCCTCTGCCCGTCTGATGCCTTTGCACCCTCAAGCTCGTGGCCTAGAAGCAGTTTGCTGATGTAAAAGGAAGTGATGCTGTGAAGAAGGAGGGGCTATTGATTCCAGGTAGGGCTGGAATTTGTCAGTTAGCTCTTGGCTCAACTTGTGTAAACATTCTTCAATGGACTGTAAGTAACTTTCACGTATGGTTTGTATCTTAGAAAAACTGAAACTCGGAGCTGAGGGGATGACTCTGAGGGTGAAGCACTTGCCATACAAGTTCAGTTCAGATCTCCAGCCCCCATGCAAATGCCAGGAGGGTGTGGTAGTCCACTTAGAATCCCAGTGTTCAGGGAGGAGATTAAGAGGAAAGATGGGAAAAACTTGCCAGCTATATGAGTCGAGGAAGCTTGGGTTCAAGCGAGAGATATCACCTTCATTTATAAGATGGAAGGATACTTTCCATGAGATTCAGGCCTCCACATGGATGTGTACCTACATGTACCCACAAACATATGAACAAGTACATCATCCTCATACATACACACACACACACACACACACACACACACACACACACATATATATATATATATACATATGCATACATACTAAAATATATTAATTTTAAAAACAAAAATAATGAAATATTGGAACTAGGCTGTTACATTCCTAAAAATGTATCAACATACTAACTGCAGATATCTCCTTCCACTCCTCAGAGATCATGGGGGGAAGTTCTTATCACGAGTGCTGGGAAAAAAATCAATCCCCATGGACTCATGGAAATGCAAGTTTCTTTCATGAATTTTCATGAAACAGCAGGCACAAAATGAACATCTGTTGCACAAACAATGAAGATAGCAGCAGTGTCTCTGAAAATGACCATTTCCCCAGGATTATTAGCCTCACCTCCTAAGATGAGACCCTATCATCGCTGGGATCCTTGCTAGGGCACACAGAGGAGTCTCACTATGAAAAGCCACAAAATCAGATAATCTGAACTGCTTCCACATTCTCCACCACACCTCTGCTCCCACCCTCTGTCAAGGATTTCATAGTTCTCTTCAAAGAAGAATTGATTGAAAACAACCAGCAGGCTTTTGCATATAGATGCTCCATTTTCCCTTTAAAAAAAAAACCTAGATCAATGGCTCTCTAACTTGAGTATATCCAAACTTCACTACATACAGGCACAAGAATGTATATATAAAACTATATAGATGATCTCCAAAAGGAAAAAAAAGTTTGAAAAGGGAAAACAAAGTTAGAGATCTCATACTTCCAAATCTCAATTTATTTCAAAGGCACAGTGATAAATGCACAAAGTCTGATGTCTAACTAGGCCAGTGCCTGGAAGTCACCCCTGACCAATGTGGTGAAAGGACCAAACACAGAAACCAAGAGACTTAATTTTTTTCAACAGTTGCTGTTGGGAAACCTAGATAATCACCCTCAGAGAAATGATGCTAGACTCTTCCCTTTCACCATGAACAAACAGTTCAAAATAGATCAAAGCACTAAAATAGATCACACTTTTAGCAAGGAAAGTTTAGGGGTGAAGCTTTTTGACATGAGTTATCAATGGTTTCTTGGACATGAAACCAAAAAACATTGACAATGAGTGTAAATACAGATAACTTGGTCAATGTAAAAAATTAAAACTTCTGGGCATCCATGGACATGATCAAAAATATTAAAAACAACCTACAGAATGGAAGAAAAATGTGAAGTTATATATCTAACTAGGTTTTCACACCAAAGACAGAAAAATCAGAATCAGAAAACAAAAACAAAAACAAAAACAAAAAACCATAAAATCAATTGAAACTTGGGGCAAATTAAATAAACTCTTTTCCAAAGAATACTATATGACAAGCAAGGGCATGAAAAGGTATTTGGTGTCAGTAATCTTTAAGGAAATGCAAACACAAACCACAATGAGATCTCACCTTACAATCACAAAGCCACTACCATAAAAGCAAGCCAACAGGACTGTAGAAAACAACAAAGGTGTGGAGAAGCGAGAACCCTTGTGCACTGTTGGTGGGGCTGCAAAATAATGCAGCTTCCATAAAATAGCACAATAGTTTCTCAACAATAATAGTAATGGAATTTCCATTTAGTCCATCAATCTCACTTCTGGCTATTTATCCTAAATAATGGAAACAGAACTGCAGAGAAAAGTGTGTTCACTCATGTTAACAGCGGGGTATTCACAATAGCAAAAAGGCAGAAGCAGTTAAAATGTACAACAGTAGGTAAGTGGATAAGTACATGCAATACACAAACAAAGGAAGAATGGGTGGCCTTAAAAGCAAAGGGAGGTCTTCTGTGTGCTGAGGAGCTTTGTGGATATTATGGGAAGCGAAGTGAGTCAGGCACAAAAAAGACAAAGATTGTATTATTACATTTACAGCAGGCACCTAGAGTAGACACGGTTAAGGGGAAGTATTCCGTGATGCCCAGTCTTTCACTCTGGGACCAGCACACAGGTTCTGAAAAGTCGTAGATAACAAGGATTTCAGGCTTTGCAAGCCAGGCAGACTCAGTCGCCAACTGTACAGCTCTGCCCCTCACTGAAACGTGAACACAGCTCTAGATAATATGCAAATTGTTGGGCAACATCATTTCCAAAAACAACTTTATGTATAAAGCCTGACAAATGAGTAGATTTAGCCCAGAAGCCTTTGCTCTCTGCCTGTCAGAAGCCAGGGGTGAAGGCCCAGAAGTCTTTCTTTTCAAACATCTCTGTCCCAGTACATGGATGAGAGAAAGGCAAACAAAGGTAAAAGGACCACCATGTGCCTTGGACTGAGGCAGTTTCAACTCTCCCAAACTAAGGGTTTCTAGCCCTGACAAATCAATAGATATTCAAAGGAATCCTCTACAAATTCAGACCCGGAACAACTGATCCTTGTGAATCCAGCTATGACGTATATATCTTCAACCCAATTCCTGCAGCAAAGGCTTAGAGAACATCACAAAAAAAGGAGACAGAAAAATTATAAATAAAACAAACCAAGCAAACAGAGTACCAGGAAATGAGATGTGAGACTGTTCCTCCAAGAAATGACAGGGAAGCTTCACTTCAACAACATGGCTGCCAAAATGGCAACAATTATGCTAACATGGATGGTGGGAATCTCAAAGTAACCACTCCTAGACAAAAAAAATTGTTGGCAAAGAGCCTGGAGAAAGGGCTCAGCAGTTAAGCACACTTGTTGCTGTTCAGGAGGAACCAAGATCAATTCCCAGCATCTTCCAGCATGGCTTACAACCATATGCAACTCCAATTCCAGGGGATAGGATACCTTCTTCTTCTAGCTTCCACAGGCATTTGGTAGGCACATGGCACACAGAAATGTATGCAGGTAAACCACCCATATGCATTAAAAAAGTAAACCAAAAAATTCTACAGCACCTGAGGAATGCTGCGAGTAGAATTACTTCTCCCCTGGGCTGACTCCCTTCATCTCTTAGCCAGTACCAAACCTGACATCATATACACATAATTACATAGTCAACTCTGAAATCATGTACACAAACCAACATTGAATGGACTCAAAAGGTTATATATAATTACTTCTGTGTATGACAATAAGATTTACAGGAAAAGATTCCATGAATTGAAAGTGGGGCATGGGAGGGCATGAATAGAGGGAATGCTATAATTATCTTCAATGCTAAAGAAAAACACTCTTTTGTCACACCTAAGATTGTGACTCAGTAGTTACTGTTAGAATTGTAGATCACTAATTCTTTTAAAAATAAATTTTATTTGTACATAGTATATTATACCTACTTATGGGTTATAGTGTAAACTTTCAATATACATGTATCATAGTTGGATCAGAGTAACTAGCATTGCTTGGAACTGCAGGCATATTTCCATATGCTAGAAGCCTTCAAAATTTTCTTTGCCAGCTATTTGGAAAAGTTTGGTCAATTACAATCAATTATGGTCATCCTATAATCTTAGATAACATTAGAAGTTACCTCTCTATCCATGTATGCCCTCTCTCCATCCCTCGTTCACTCCTCCTCATCCTTCCCAATCTCGAGTTATCACTGTTCTAGTGGATATTTCTTTGTGATCAACTTTTTAGCTTCCACAAATAAACATTTGTTTATGACAAGGAAAAATTAGGGGTTTCTTGTTTGTTTTTAAGTTCTATGATAAGAGATCACGTCAAACAACCTTTATTTTCTAAATATAGCTGAGAATAATTTGCTAATTTCATTGGCAAAAAGCCACAGAAGCAGTGATATTGAATCAATGATCTACTAAGGAATCTTTTTCTCCTTCATTGAAGGCTAACTGTGCCTGTACATTACAAACAGTGTGGTGGCTTGCGATATTAATGTTTTACTTTTCTAAGAATGCTAGATACATTTACATAATGTACATATCTAAATTCCTTATTAATTCTTAGGGATTTTTCAGAATGACTCTGAGGGATACATTTTATTAATGGCTGGTCTTAAACATGGCACTCAAGGGTGGTTAATTCCAAAAGTTTGTTTTTCCCAAGAATATTTTACCATGATGAAAGGATATGGCCTGCACAGCATTGCAGGGCTTTTGAATAAAAGTAATTAAATCTCCTTATAAATTGCAATAGAAGGTGAAGATGACTCAGTCAGTAAAGCATTTGCCATGCCAATAGGTGGATCTGAGTTCAATTCCTACCATCTACTTTCAAAGTTGGGTATGGTGCTAAACCCAGAATTGGACATACAGAGACAACTCAGAATTAGACACAAAGAGATGGGAGGATTTCCAGGATTCCTAGAGACCTAGTTTAGCCAAATGGATGATCCCCAGGTTGTAGTGAGATACAATGTCTCAAAAACCAAGATGAATCTATGATCTTTGAAGGGAGACAAAGCCCAAGGCTTCCTTCTCTCCTACACACACACACACACACACACACACACATACACACACACACACACACACACAGGTAGAGGTTCATGTACACATACCTACTGGTAAGTATCTTGATGGGTTTTCTCCTCACCCTGACAGTTTTTAAAATTGAGAGATAAAGGCAAACCTTCAGCATGACAGAAAATACTTAGGGAACAAAGTACAAAGCATGCAGGTAGGTGTTTTAACTATTGTGGGTTTCTACCAAGACACATCAAAATCTCTACCTGTTCCAGAAGTTTGCATTGCCATGGTCGTGTCTCTCTCTCTCTCTCTCTCTCTCTCTCTCTCTCTCTCTCTCTCTCTCTCTCTCTCTCTCTCTCTCTCTCTCTCTCTCTCTCTCTCTCTCTGTACAATAGTACAGCATGGCAGCAAACAGACAGCAAGGTGTTTATAACAGAAGCTGTGAGATTGTAATTCAACCATAAACACAGAGAAGCAGAGGAGACTAGGAGTGGAATAACTCTCAAAGTTGGACCCCAGTGACCATCTTCCTCCTCTGTACCTCCTAAGCTTCCCTAATCAGTCTCACCAACTGGCTCCCAACTGTTCAAATGCCCAACACTATGGGGGATATTCCTCATTTAAATTACCACACTTTTAAAAAAGACTTTTGTTTGTATTCTATGAAACATACAAGGTCGCACATATTGGCATTGTTTATAAGAAGCCTTGAACTCAAATCACTGCAAATTTCTCTCAGTTAGAAATTAGGGAATCATCATGGAATAGTGTTGTAAGCTAAAGAGTATCTTCACTATCAGATATATCAAAGTATCAAAAGCAAAGTGCCTGATATATCAAAATGGCAGTCCACCATGATCTCGTTTACACAAATAGCTAGATGTTTTTAGCTGTGTGTTTGGAGATCAGAATAAGGAGGGAATGAGCGGTGAAGGAGACAGGACAGGGATGATAGTGCAACTTGACAGGTGTCAGAGACTAAGGGTATTTCCTGGAGGTGCAGTCCACAGGATCGGATGACAAATTTCAGGTGGACTGTCCAAGAAGTCAGTCAACTCTAGTCTGAAGGAGGAGGTTTTCAGAGAACCAGCTGTGAGAGGCTGTAGTCATAAAACAGAGTTGTTCAGAGCCTATTAGAGTGGGTTCCATCTCAGACCTTTCCTGGTATGACTTGAAAGCCTGAAAGTGGCACCATGGGCAGTAGCCATGAGCCAAAAGAAAGCCACACTACACATGGATGACGTCTCAGTGGAAGCTGATTGAGAAGACAGCAGGCTCTCTATCCCTAACACTATACTATATTATTCCAGCACCAGGTCTAGGCCATAAAATTGTCCTAATTGTGGAGATAAATAAGGTTTCCAGTGCTCAGTCATTCCTACAAACATATAGTAAATGTCCACAATACAATGGAAGATATCCAGGCACACAAGAAAGTAAAGCACATCGCTGCCTTCTGGCATGCACAGGAAGGTTCTTCTACTAGCAGAACTCTGGTGAAAACTAATAGGCAAGACGTGGAGTGAATTGATAGTCTCTGTGTATTAACACATGTGATAAAGAATGAATTGTCTGTCTAGACAAAGGCCATCTTCAGACCAGAAGGTGGAGTAAAGGTGGAAGGAGAGAAGTGACTCTACAGAGTTCTCCTTTTGCACTTTTTTGTGGGTTCTGAAGATCAAAGAAATCCTCACAGATGCACAGCAAGCTCATTTCCGCACTGAGCCATCTCTCTAGCTATGAACTCATGAATGTTATGGTGGGAACATTTTCTATGGATTCCTTCCTTTATTCTGAGACCTAGTAATATTGCCCATCTCTACAAGTATGGCCGTACTATTCCAGGCCTGGGTCTAGGTCATGGCAAGGCAGGATCATATCCCTTATAGTATTAGAGACTTCAAAACATACAGTGAAAGCAAGCTGGCCACTTGTGTAAATGAGATCATACTGGGCTGCAGTTTTAATACCACTGGTATTTGCATACTACAGATACTCCTCAACTGCAATATGGCTATATCCAAGCAGGCAGCACTGTAAGTTGAAAATGCATTTAGCATATCCAACATGAAATGTCAGAGCTTGTCACACAATACACACTGATATGGAGTATCAGCCATCCACCTATGCTGCCATAGTGCAACTAGGAGCTGTGCCTAACTGTGACTGCCCTGCATTATACTGTATGTTGCTAACCTTGGTAAAAATCAAAACTGAAAACATGAATTGCTCCTACCCGGCTATCACTTTCATCCACACCATCAACTTCTACCTTTGGTCCATAAGTTCTCATTATAGACACTGTTCCTACCCCAACATCTATGCACTCACAGCCTATCTTGTTTGTAAAGAGTGTTGCTGACTTGCCTAATGGCTTCCTCTTCTGAGTCACACAGCTCTTCTTACAGTATCTTTCCCAAAAGGCCCTGACTCAAGGCCACAACAAAGTTCTTCTTCAACAAATCCCCTGTATATCAATCTAACTTTGTTCACAAGGGCATAGCCATGAGCCCAAGGGGTAGAATGCTTGTCAAGCATGTCTATAGCCTTCAGCTTGCTCCATAGGATCACCCCCAGCACACATATGTACATATATGTGTATGTGTGCACTCCTATATCCTACATGTGTATGCATGAATAGGTATAACACATAAATATATATATTATATATTTATAGTCCTTGCAATTCTCTTCTGACATTATTCTTTAAGATTGTCTCGAATTCCTCTAGACAAGAATAATAGTTCCCTTTTATGATACAGAGAAAGTTGCCTAAAAGTATCATAATTGATTATCAGATGAAGGGAATATAGAGGAAGAGGGAGCACATAAAACTAAAGCATCGTGCTGACACACAGAAGATGCACTCAATGTATTTGATAAAAACTGATGTGACAAAGCTCTGGTCGGCATGGAAGTCATTTAACCCAACCATGGTTTTATGAATCTATTCTTTATGGGGAGGAGGCTGGTTTTCCCTTCCTTTCCTTTCCTTTCCTTTCCTTTCCTTTCCTTTCCTTTCCTTTCCTTTCCTTTCCTTTCCTTTCCTTTCTTTTCCTTTCCTTTCCTTTCTTTCCTTCATTTCAAATCTCCATATTGATGTCATTCTATTTCCTTCCCAAGAAAATATTTCATTTTCATTTTCAACAAAAACATATGCATTTAGCAGTAGATCCAAAGTTGTAACAATGAACACCACTTTAACAATTAAGTGCAGGAATCTGAAGCCGAAGAGCGAAAAACCTGTAAAACCTAAATACTCATTTATAGGGACTAGGATGACGCTCCTGTGTCTAAGAGCCTCACTTGTAGGTGCTTTTTAATGAAAAATATAATGCTAAATTACCATGGGGATAGCTAAATAAATCATGTGAGCAATGTGATAGATTACAGAGATGAATGAATAACATTATGCAGGTTTAATTTGAAATATTTCTCTCTATAGACACATCTATATTATTTTTATAGAGTAAAACTGAGAGTAAAGACTATTACATTGCATTTCTAGGCCCTTGTTTTATCTTAATATTTTATTTTATAATACAGAAAATGAGGTAACAACTCAGAAATTTAAATTTTGTATCTGTTTAACTTTGGCCAGTTTCCTTGGGTGTGTTATATGTCTTCATCTAATCAACAACAGTGTTCTTTGGGTTGAGAAATTACTAAATGTGCTTGTAAAGGTTTGTGCTGCCTGGATTAAGTTGTTCTCATTTACTGTTTGAAGTCTTCTAGGGACCTGAGTCCCTGTGAACTCAGCAATCAGCTGGTACTGGTATCATGCACTTCTCAACCTAGTGGGCAGAGAGGGAGGGTGGCTGCCAAAGGCTGAAACACAAGATAATACTTAACTCTTCACACGTACACAGACAACTGTAAGGAAAACATCAGCTCCACTACCTCGTCTTCATTTCATTAAATTAGACATTCATTTAAAAAAAGCCTTATGGACATCTGTGATCTCAATTTTTCTTTGTGTTAAGACTTCTTGATTTATTAGGAAAGTATAGTACAATTTCACTTTAAGTGGCTTCACACATTTAAATTCAACTTCCACAGTTCTTGTCTGAATAAGTTTCTGCATTTTACCACATGAGATAAGCACCTTCAAGGACAGCAACAATAAAATTTAACATATCGTTTGGCACAATGATCCTATAATATTATACAAAATTATCTACTGAAAGTGATTACTTTTGCTAATATGGAACCTTAAAAACTTTGGCCAGAAATAATGGAATGCAATAACATATTTTTGTAACAGAGAAATCACACAGGCTGTCAGTCTCTGCCTTTCCTCATCCAGGCACTGAAGCACAAGGTTTGGCATGAGTCTGTGATTTAGTCTTATTTAATAAGTGTTTAACAAAATTAGTACTTTAATGACTAGGGCAGAACCATCCAAGAGCCTCTGTAAAATCAATAAAAACACAAGCAGCAAATTGAAATTGACAATAAATTATGTGCTAAAAGACTTTTGCCCTTTGAATTTGAATTTGAATCTGCTTGCTGCTAATTGGTGTTATCTGAGAATATCAGGAATCATATGAAGGCTAACCACTCCAGGAGCTTCCTCGGAGGGAGAGCTCTGACCAGCCTTTTAGCCTCCACAGAAGATCTGGCCCCGCTGTGAAAGCCACTGGATGGTTAGAGGCAACTACTGCCTGCCTTCTAATTCATCAATAACTTTTCATCATCCAAGTAAAGGGAACATGGAAGAGAAGGGAGACATGGTAGATCCAGTCCCCCTCCCCAAATGCTTCCTTCAATATCTACTTGTACCTTTAGTCTTTTATTTTTAAGAAGGTATTCTTATTTGCATCTCAAGAATTTAGCTCAATGTTTTGTAATCATATTTACCTTCCTCGGCTCCCCCCAGGCTCACCTCCCCCTCTCTACCCAACCAACTTAATGTTCTTTTAATCTGATTAGTATTATGCAAATACAGGGATGTTGGACATGCCCTGGAGTATGGTCAACCTGCTAGGGGTCACTCACTTCAAACTCACTCTCCCTCTTCCAAAGGCCACCTAATGCCAGTAGCTCCCTCACGCTGGGATTTTTATGGTGTGGGCATAGGCAGATCATATGCTGTCACAATCACTGTGAGCTCATATGTGCAGCTGCTTCTTGTGCAACACTGGTTCACTGTAGTCATATATCAACTCTGACTCAAAATCTTTCTGCCTTCTCTTCCAGAAAGATTTGTGAGCCTTGGAGGTAGACATGTGATATAGCTATCCCATTTAGTCTTAAACCACAGAAAGATTATATTTTTTTTGACATTGTTTCGTGTGTCGGTAGGTTTTGTTTGTTTTGTTTTGGGTTGAACATTACTCCGTATGTGCATATATCACTATTTGTTGATCCACTCCTGCTGGATAGATATTTTGGTCATGTCTGGTCTGTCTAAGTCTGAATAAAACTATTGCAAACATTAACGCACAGGCATGTGATTAGATATACAATTTAATTTCCCTGGTACTAGAATCTCTGGATCATATGCAGTGCTGTAGCCGTAAACATTTAACAATTCACTTTCCCTTCCTCCCTGTCTAAGTTCCTAATTTCAGCATTTTCTAATTACTGTGATATAAATAAACACTCCCACCCTGTCCTACTTCAAGCTTCCAAAAGTGGCCAGAATGGAATATAGAGATAATCATACGTATATATTTATTCATTAAGTAACTACCATATTGTCTTGCAAGGCGTCTGCATTCCTACCATGAGGCCTGTAAAGTGCATGTGCTCAGCATTCAGCATTGACCCTTTTTAATTTAGTCACACTGCCAGGTATATAATGTTTTATCATTACGGTTTTCCTCAGTTTCCCTAGTGACTGGGGATGTTCAGTGCCTTCTCTTATACTTATTTGCATCATTCTTCAAAAGTCCTTTTTATTGAAAAAGCTTCTCTCTTAGTGTTGCATACTGAGAGGTTTTGTGCTCCGTAGCAGGCATTCTGGATAAAAGTGTTTGTTTTTTCCACACGGGCCTTGTCTTCCTTGTCATAGCTGTCTGTTTACGAAGTATGACTTTTAGTGCTGACAAAGTCTAATTTACCTTTAAAATTTATTGTATCTATTTATGCTGAGGGCCTGGGAGGCTATAGCTGTGTGTGAAGGTCAGAGGATGTCTAAAGCAATTTTCTCCTTGCTGAAACATTCCAGGTGGAGGGAGGCTCTTCAGCAAAGTTGGAAATTCTAAGCCAAAACCTTCCCTGCAAGAAGCAAGCCAGGATGCTCAGGAGACCTGAGAAGCAGAAGCCTTCGAGTAGCTGGGAAAAGTGAATCAGTCACGAGGCCCCTCCCTGGGGCTGTGAAAGCAGTAAACATCTGCTGCCCTGTAGAGCTACCTGCCAGTCATGCAGAGAGCTCCAGGGTGGCAGTGTGTCTGACTTGTCGCCCACAGCTGGCCTTTGAGTTGCCTCTGCTCCAGTCCGGAACCCTCCACCCACATACCTGTACATACACAATAAACCCATTGGCTCTCCAAGTTGGACTTTGTTGCAATGGTTCTCAGTTCATAAGATTTGGTTCTCCCTTTCCACCATGAAGGCTTGACAGGTTCACCGTGGCTCATAAGGCCCGGTATTAAGCTGCTTTACCCACTGAGCCATCTTGCCTGCCCTCCTTCACCTGTTGGTTGTTGTTGTTCTTGTTGTGGTTTGTGCTTTCTCTCCTAAAATGTTTACCAAAGCAAAAGATAAATATTTGTTCCTAAACATTCAATGGGTGCCTTAGTGACTATACATTTGAATAGAAAGTAAATAAAAGTAAAACATTATTTCTTCATCCTACTGATTATATTTCTAGTCCCCAATTGATTTACTGACTAAGTTCTATCACAGCATCTAGTGAACATTTCTGTCAGTGTTTGATGTCCATTCTGCATGCCTTTACACAAGTTTTATTATTTCAGGTTTAATGTACTTAATCTAGGCATATGGTGTAAAGTATGTCAGTGTTAGCTTTTGCACATGGATTCATGTGCAAAATTCATGGATTGGTTGCATTTTGAAATATTTTGCACAGTGTAATTTTTTATTTGAAAGTGTAACAACAACAACAACAACAATCATTTTTGTCAGCACTTATAAATCCCTTTCCAAAGCATAGGCATGCCTGAGAATAAGAGATTTAGATCCTAGCAACTGTACCTGAATTGTGTCCACCACGTTTTCCAAATGACTATCATGTTACCAACTGCACTTCATCTTGGGAACCAAACTTTGTTCCAGATAGACTGTTGACCAGTCCTTGGAAAACTGATCTCTGATTGAGTCTAATCCTAGGCAGATCAAACCTAAGAGAAACAAACAGGTAGCATAAATGCAAGAAGAAGCTAACTTCTACCTTAGACCTAGACCACAGAATCACAGGAACCAAACCTTCCTTTATCCATAGTGTAAAGACAGGCCTCTGCAGACAGGCCTTAGTGCACTGGGGTGGGGGAAGAGCAGGGGTGCTATATGCCTTCTGAGATGTCATCTCTTCTTTTCCCCATTAGCTTAGTGAGTACATTGATACATAGGTTAGCTTCAATTGTCAACTTAACACAATCTATAAGCCCAGGACAAGCCTTGCTAAGGAATTATTTGTATTGGGTTGGCCCATGAGGCATCTTCTTGACTGCTTAAAGGAGGAAGGAAGTCCCACTGGCTGGACCCTGGACTGCATATGAGTGGTTAAAAAAAAACTAGCTGAGCGTAAAAAAGGAACAGGCAAGCAAGGACCTGAGCATTCTCTCTGCACTTAACTGTGGGTTGGATGTGCCCAGTTGCTGGTGTTGCTTTTACTTTCCTGAAATGATGGTCTGTAGCCTGTAATGATAAGCCCAGTGAACCCTTTTCTCTCTAAAGTTGCCATTTGTCAGGCTATCTTACCAGAGCAACAGACAGGAAGCTAGAACAGTAGGAGACTATGCTTCTCTCACATACACTTTGCTGGGGTTTTTTCTTCTCTTTATTTGGAGAATTTCAATAAACAGATTTTGTGTTGAAAGACCAGCTATAGGACAGAGATAACATTTGATCTTTTTCAAATTAAGCCAGGTTTCAATTCAATTAAATATTTCTTTAACTGGCTAAACATTTTCGATGACTTGAATTATCTTGAAACAAGAGTATTTTGTCCATCTGGAAAATCTCAAATATCCAATGACTCTGGGGAGTTTTAGGAATGACTATCTATAAACATTCAGTTTGAAAGAGAGTATTTAGATCAGAAGTTATCAGACTTGATGGCAAAGTGTTATCAGTAAACATTATAGTCTGAAAGAAATTCTTTAAAGCAGATGTTATCAAACTTTTCTTGACAAAAGACCAGGTGTAAATTCCAGGTTTTACGTGGTGTAGTATCTCCATGACTGCCATGTCATACTACTGTCATGGCATTAAAACAGCCACAAGCAGTGTGTGAACCACTGGGCTTGATCACTGTCTAATAAAACTGTGTCTGTACAAAAGGCTTGGGGTGAGATGTAACTCCCGGCTGTGGTTTGCAGAACTTTACTTTGAAATGATAACTCCTTAATTTGAGCCTTTCTTGGAGAAAATTCACTGCAATACAATTTGTGTAAAAATAAGTGAAATTTAAGGACAATTCATTTCACTTAAAGACCATTTTATATATTCTAGGAATGTAATATTTTAACCATAATATGAACATAATGAATTCTGTCAGGACACTTTATGATTTTTACATACTTGGTCTCATTTAAAAAATTCTGTGTTTTGCATACATTTGAAAAGATAATGAAAATTTAACTGAACAATGTAAAATTTCATAAAACCTTTCTTAGAATGGTTTGATGTAGGGTTATTTCCTTAGCACTTACCTAAGTAAATACAAACATATATTTCAATTTGGCAACTTCCCAAGCTCTTTAATGACAAAATTAGGAGACTGGTATAAAATGGCTACAGAGTCCAGCATGTAATTATAAGAAAGTCATAAAGATTAATTATTGTTAGTAAGCCAGTATGGGTCTTTAAATTGCTACCATGTTCTGGAGGTACTTTCAGGATAAATCAATAAAGTGGGATGACAAAACATACACACACACACACACACACCTGGGAATCTTAAGCCAACAACTTGGGTTCAATTCCTCACCCTGCTGCTGAGCCTTGTTAACTTTTGGATATGGGGAAATCACCCATGGGTTAGAGGTAAGAAAAGTAGCTACCTTAATGGCATGGGCATTGCATGGTATAAAAGAGGCAACGTGCTCAGAACAGAGGCAGAATATAGCTAATAAGAAGGGAGTAGAGGCTACTGGCAATTACTGCTGTTATTATTATTTGATGATGATGATGATGATGATTACAGTGCTCAAACTTAAACTTGGCAGACCCAGGGAACTTCAAAGTGGTCTTAGACACTTCATAACTCACCACCAATGACTGGCTAATGGGATGGATGCATAGAAATATGTTAATTGAATTGAGCACATAATATGAATGTATTAGCACTAATCTGGTTGGCAGTGTTCAGATTTTAGTACAAATTTAACATCTATAATAGAGGAACGAATCAAAGAGGCTAAAATTATCATAACATGCAGTTAAACATTTGAAGAGAAGGAACACTCAATACGAACTTTCTCACAATACTTAGGCCTCAGATACTTAGGCCTATACTTCCTTCTTACAGGTGGGCAGAGGTGACCCCATCTGCCCAATACTTGAAAGACAGAAAGCAATACTACAGGTGAACACAAACACACACACACACACACACACACACACACACACACACACACACACACACGAGTCCCTTTTTCCATCATCCTTGACTACATTGTGGGGGACTTTTACAGGATTTTGAGGGTGAAATGCTTTCATCTCTACCCTGATGATCATACTTGATTTTCCATGTATACTCCCAGCACACTTTTCTGACCTTAGGAGGGTAACCTAAAGGAAGAAAGAAACTTTTAGGACTTTAAAGTTACTTGTTCTAAGAATTCTAGGTTCTTTGGTATCCAGAGGATGATGCAGGAGTTCAATAACACTTCCAGATGGACACAGTTTTACACCTAAGGATTCCTACCCCAAGTAGAAGGACACAACCAGAAGAGAAACAAAACTAACTGGCTCCTAAAGCCTGTCTTGGCCTAAGGTAAATGGTCTGTCATATCAATGTACTGTAGGCTGTACATGTCTGGAGAGACAGGAATAGATAAGGTCTTGTGACTGGTCTTCTGGGAAGTCCCAAAGGTTAGGAATTAACTGAAACCACCTGAGAGCCCAGGTATCTCTTTCTTATCCTCCAAGAAGTTCATCAATAAATTGCTAAAAATCATGATACATAATAGCAAGTTTACTAACTTTTATAGGAGCATAAATCTTCAACTCGGTTCCATCTAAAGACCCAGACATTCAAGAAAAATAAATAAGTAAAAAAAGAAGAGGTTTCTGTGTGTATTTGTAGTTAACTGTCATTAAAGCTCCTGGTTGGATCTCCTATTAATTAGTATGGTGTAACATGCCTGCTATATCTTAATGAATGCTGGGTCAGAGATATACAGGATGTTGCAATATTGTAGTATCATAGTTACCATTGTAGTATCATAGTTACCAGAAAGGTAGATAATGAATGGTATTAAATGACTGGGCTTTAAAATCCTAAGGTCTCTTTCTCTCTCTCTCTCTCTCTCTCTCTCTCTCTCTCTCTCTCTCTCTTTCTCTCTCTCTCTCTGAAAAGCCCACAACCAGGCTCTGAGTGCCTCATGCTTAGGCCTATATTGAAATATCTTTATTAAACCCAGGTCTGCTTCAAAGAGAAATCCCCAGTTTAGGGTACTTAAAGAACTGGGAATTGATTTTAGAACTTGTTTCATAGGAAAGTGCCCTAGTTACTCCCTAGTTACTGTCTATTGCTGTGATAAAACACTGACCAAAAACAACTTGTGGGTAGCAGTTGTTTGACTTCTAATTCCTGATCCCAATTCATCCTCCATTCATTCCATATACTCAACCATTCCTGTATCCCTGAGATGAAGCCTACTTGATCATGGTGGATGATCATTTTGATGTTTTCTTGGATTCAGTTTGTGAGAATTTTTGCATCGATATTCATAAAAGAAATTGGTCTGAAGTTATCTTTCTTTGTTGGGTTTTTGTGTTGTTTAGGTATAAGTGGGTATAAGTGTAATTGTGGCTAATGAACTAGGTAGTGTTCCTTCTATTTCTATTTTGTGAAATAGTTTGAAGAGTATTGGTATTAGGTCTTCTTTGAAGGCATGATAAAATTCTATACTAAACCCATCTGCTCCTGGGCTTTTTTTTTTTTTTTTTTTTTTTTGTGGGGAGACTTTTAATGACTGCTTCTATCTCTTTAGGGGTTATTAGACTGATTAAATGGTTCATCTGATCCAGATTTAAATTTGGTACCTGGTATCTGTCTACAAATTGTCCATTGCGTCCAGATTTTCCAATTTTGTTGGATATAGATTTATAGTAGGATCTGATGATTTTTTTGAAGTTTCTTGGTTTCTGTTATTTTGGCTCCCTTTTCATTTCTGATTTTGTCAATTTGAATACTGTCTCTATGCCCTCTGGTTAGTCTGGCTAAGGGATATCTATACCACTCCTGGGCATATACCTAAAAGATGCTCAGACATATAATAAGGACACATGCTCCACTATATTCATAGAAGCTTAATTTATAATAGCCAGAAGATGGAAAGAACCCAGATGTCCCTCAACAGAGGAATACATACAGAAAATGTGGTACACTTACACAATGGAGTACTTACTCAGCTATTAAAAACAATGACTTTATGAATTGTTTAAGCCAATGGTTGGAACTAGAAAATATCCTGAATGAGGTAACCCAGTCACAAAAGAACGCACATGGTATGCACTCACTGATAAGTGAATATTAGGCCCAAAGGTCAGAATACTTGAGATACAATTCACAGACCACATGAAGCTCAAGAAGAAGGAAGACCAATGTGTGGATGCTTCAGTCCTTAGAAGGGGAAAAGTATTCGTGGGAGGAAATGCAGTGACAAAGTATAGAGCAGAAACTGAAGGAAAGGCCATCCAGAGACTGCCCCACCTGGGGATCCATCCCATATACAGTCTCCAAACCCAGACACTATTGTGGATGCCAAGAAGTGTTTGCTGACAGGAACCTGATATAGCTGTCTCCTGAGAGGCTCTGCCAGAGCCTGACAAATATAGAGGCAAATGCTCACAGCCAACCATTGGACTGAGCTAGGGGTTCCCAATGGAGGAGTTAAGAGAAAGGACTGAAAGAGCTGAAGGGGTTTGCAACTCCATAGGAAGAACAACAATATCAACCAACCAGACTCCCCAGAGCTCGAAGGGACTAAATCACCAACCAAAGAGTACATATGGAGGGACTCATGGCTCTAGCTGCATATGTAGCAGAGGATGGCCTTTTCAGGCATCAATGGGAGAAGAGGCTTGATAGATTCCCAGTGTAGGGGAATGCCGGAGTGGGAAGGCAGGAGTGGGTGGGTGAGAGGGAGAACACCCTCACAGAAGCAGGAGGAGGGGGAATGGGATAGGGAATTTCTGAAGGGGAGGCTGGGAAAGGGGATAACATTTGAAATGTAAATAAAGAAATTATCCAAAAAAAATTTTAAAAATGTGTAAGATCTTGGGCACAACATTGAATAAATCAAACAAAATACCTGCCTTGTCCTCTTGCTGGATTTGAAGGTGGATCTAGGATGGGGATATACTTGCCTTTCTCTCTCTCACACAGTGTCAACTGACTGTGACAATTGAATCCATAAGAACTCAAAGCTTGAATAAATATTCTGAGATAACAGAACACTAACCTAGATTATAAAGGACCATGTTATCCCAAGCTCATTTTAGGAAGGAGAGGAATGTTAAGTAAGGCTGTGCTGACTGATAAACACAGAAGCAAACACAGATAGAGAAGGTAAACAGACAGAGACAACCATTTATTTTGTTTACTCTAATGTAAGTAGAAACTAACTGCTTTTCAACCTGACATAATTGTTGTGGCCCTGAAGCTAAAAGGTGTTCCTTTCAAATGACAGTTATTATGGGAAAGAAGTATCTGGAGAAAACCCTCGTTTTAATGAAGCTGAGATTCTGTCATTGTAATCACAAGCAACCCCAGGTTATAGTTCCTATAGCTTGTGTATAAGAAGATCATTTCTCTCAGGATGAATGCATGGAAAATGCATCTATAGCAACAGATGACAATATATTTTTTTAACTTTAATAAGAATGAACCCTGAGCATCTGTTCTCAAACCCCTCAGCTTGCAGGAGCCGGATGAAGAGAGGAAAGGAGCATTTACTCAAAGAAGTATTTCCTAAGATCCCCAGGTACCATTTACCTGCTAAGGGTGCCCTGGGGTACGCACCTGCTGGATGGTAATTAGATGTTTTCAAAATCCTTCCAACTCTTCTGATTACTCTCTCCCATTACCTGTGAGAGAAACTTTTCCAAACTCTCCTTTCTAAGCGTTACAAAAGTGTTTTATGGTTCCAGCTTTTAGGTATGGGATGTGTATGTAAGTGTACGCGCATGCTTGCACGTACACCTGTCTGTGTTCATGTGATTGCATATTACCTAGGCCCACTTCCTGTTCCTGTGTCTTTCTGTAAGACCTTCAGCCATGCCACAACAGGAACTAATTTAGACTAGAAGTTCAGAGCACTGGGTGTGTTGTTCTAAATCTCAGCTCTGATTCCAAGGTCTCTGACCTTGGAGAAGTCACCTAACTTCCTCTGGTGAGCCATATTTTCCTTGACTGGAAAAGTAGCTAACACTCTGACCTCACAGAATTGTAGGGAGAAAAAAATGAAACATAAAACAAATGATGGACCCAATGAATTTTTACTAAAGGATTTTTTTCTGAAATCTGCTATAATATTCTTGCAGATCATTCAACCTCTCTGAAGCTTCCTTTATGTACAAAATAAGGGTACTAACAGTGCCAAACTCAGACTATTTTGCCAGGATAAAATTTTTTAATGCATGGCAGGTGCCTGACACTGTTTGAAACATAGGATGTTCTCAGTAAGTACTGCCCATTAACCACATTTCAAATATCAACAATATCACCATCAACATCATCACCATTATCATCACCACCATCATCATCATTACCACCACTATCGCCACCCCAGATCATCTGACCAAGTGAATACCTTACAAATATTTCCTCAGCCCAGTTCTTCATAAGTAAAAGTTCCTTAATATTTCATGTCCTAATTGTCCATGGGTTTAAGCAACAGCAGGAAGAGTTAAATTATTATACAAGTATCTCTCAATGTTGCATTTCAAAATAAAATGCATTGCTAAAAATATGGGAACACCACTCAATAGAAACATCTCTATCTCTAGTCCTACGTGAAGTACTATCTAGGGCAGGGAAGTAGGTCTCATAAGTCTGAGAAACCAGAAGTTTTGTGAGCAGCACAGTCAGTCTCTGGGAACTCTAGCTAGTGTGGACACAGCAGGCATGTCCAGAAAGCTGTAAACATATTTGGAAGACATCCCATAGTATCCACATGGTGTTAAAACAAAGGATCAAAATGACACTTTACTGAGACCAAACCACCAGAAAGCTTGTGAGAGGGTCACAGTCCATTCCTAGACTGCCAGGTGGCCTAGTACAGTCCTGGACATACTGCCACAGTTCTGTAAGATGATCCACAGTTTGCCAAAGCAATGACCTATGAGGAGCACCAAATTCACATTTACTTTCATCACACTCTCTTTCTCTAGCTCCTGATCCCACCCTTAATGGTTAAGACCTGGAATGTGAAACGAGAAGGCTTTCAAAATCCATTGAAGGGTCATGAAATACCTTCACCAGCAGTAAGGGCAAATAATCTTATTTTAACTATGAGGATGTTGCCAATGTAGCAGAGAAATAACTGTCTTGTTTCTTTCCATCTTCCATGAACTGACAATTGCCCCTCCCATTTTGCAGCCTCAATATCTCACATTCCCTAGCAGCCTTCCATCAGTATGACAAATCACTTCTTCACCTATGTACAAGATCTGACTTTCTGTATCTGCAATGGAGTAGATAGAAAGAAAAGCTGGTCTTTCATTCATTGAACAAACAATTACAAATTCCAACTGTGTGTTCTCGGCACCAAACATTTAGCAGGATACAAAAGAGACTAAGAATCCAATCCCTGTGGACCTCATATTCTAACAAAAGAAATAAGACTGGGGTATAACCTCCACAGATAAACAAATTATTTTAAGTGTCAAAAACAATCATTGGTTTAGTAAAGATGAATAATTTAAACATATCTAAGGCCACCAAAGTCATAATCATAGCTAGATAGAATGAGAGCGTTGATAGAGGTAACATTTTGAAAAATATTAAACTGATGTATTTTTCATTCATCTTCAATCACCACACCCTGGGGGCCCCTCTGTCCTAATGGGTTCAGTGCATCAGAGAAAGAGTAGATATCACCTGGAATAACAGAATTCTGGCTTCATGAAGACTGTCAGATTAGATTTATTTTGAGATCATAACAAAACAATATATCAGACAATTAGGTGTTAAGAAAAGTTTAAAAAGTCACTTCCTATATAGGAAGTCCTGGCAAAAATGTCCATATGCCCTAAGCTCTAGGTAGAGGAACCTTGAGAGAGAATACAAACACCAATTAACAAGCCATAAAGATAATGCTTCCAGGAAGGTCAGAAACATGAGGTCTTATTTTTTCATCTTTTATCTATTTCTGTGAACCACTCCTCAAGTAGAGCAGTGAAATGATACAATGTAGCAATGAAGGTTGCCATAAGTACCAGCCTCTGTAGCTCCAGTTGAATACCACCCCTGTGTGCCCTTCTGCCAAATGTCAGTTAAGGTAGACTATAAATCAACCCAAAGCATAGCTAGACAGGAAGTGACTCCAATGAATGGCCATGTCAACTCAGATCCCAACACACTATTTCATGGCTTTGAAGCATCTAGAAGTTTTCTGAAATTATTTCTGTGGCGGTAGGTAAAACAAATATTATGTACTAGACAAAAACGACTGAGAATGGATGTGCTATGGTAATATTCAATTCATAGCCAAGTTAACGGTGATAGATATTAGTTTAACCTCATAATAGTAAGACAGAGCTACAGAAAAACAAGAAATATGATAGAGAAGGAAAAGTGATAAAGAAAGCTGCTGTAAACAAAACAAACAGATAGATAGATAGATAGATAGATAGATAGATAGATGATAGATGCATAGAAAGATATGTAGATACATAGATAGATACATGTATAGATATCAGCTTCATCAGTTATGACCTGAGAGACATGTACAAAGATGCTCAGAGAACAAGCTGGAAAGAATGCTCTCAAGAAAGGCCAACAAGAGTCCCCTGGACACCCCAACTTTCTTTCTTACATCATCATTTTTTTCTTCACCTATTATCATCTTAGATTTTGAAGAATGGAAAACTTTTGAGAGGAAATAAACCTTCACAAAGTGGATTTCACCATTGATTGGACTGGGTATTTTCCTAAAAGTGATCAAACTAGTATGAAACGGTATATTTAATAAAGAATAGGATAAAATATCAGTGTAATTATCTTTTCTCAGTTGGCTTCACCCACCTGGACAATAAGGCTGAGGAGGGTGTAAATCTTCATCCCTGGGTCAAAGCATTAGTTACTTGTTATTTGGCCTGTGTGGTTTATCCCGCCCTCCTCCATAGGCACATCGAGCCAATTGAGTAAGGCTTGGCAACTTCCAAGACTTCAATGGCTAGTCAGGGAGGTGCCTAGACTCTTAAGACTTTCTGATTAGGACTTCTGAGAACTGTTTGTTGGAAGGAAGAAGTGTTCTTTTAGTTGTAGGTATGCCTATAAATCTTTTAAGCAAAATGCTTAACAAGCCCCATGAAAGATATGCATGAGATAGAAGGATGAATTTACTGTCAGCTGCAACTGTGTCTCTTCCTTCTTCTCTGACCATTTGCCATGAGAACTCTTGTTTCCCAGGCTGTCCTTGAACTCGTGATCCTCCTGCCTCTGCCTCCTTCAGCAAATCCTACTGGCGTGTGTCACCACAGCCGGCCAAAAGAATACACATGGTATGCACTCACTGATAAGCAGATATTAGCCAAGAAGCTCGGAATACCCAAGAAACAATTCACATATCAAATGATGCCCAAGAAGAAGGAAGCAGAGGTCCCTGGTCCTGGAAAGACTCAGTGCAGCAATATGGTGGAATACCAGGACAGGGAAACGAGAAGGGGGTGATTGGGGAACAGGGGGAGGGAAGAGGGCTTATGGGACTTTCAGGGGAGGGATCCAGGAAAGGGGATATCATTTGAAATGTAAATAAAAAATACATCAAATAATAATAATAATAATAATAATAATAATAATAATAAAACTCTCTTGTTGGCCTAAAACTTTTCTTTGAATAAGTTGAAATCCCCATGGTGGTGTCTTCTTACAGCTCCTTACCAAGATGGCTACCTCTGTAAGCCTAGACTGTCCCCAGCTTCTCAACACCTTCCTCATGATCACTTTAGGGAATCAGGAGGCTGGCATGATTCTGTGTCTGGGTATCTTAGTTACACTTGCCTATTGGTGAAAACACAGAGCAATAAGATGGTAGCTGGTCAGCAAAAGCCAATATGTATTGTACTTACAATTACTAATTATTTAAAGGAAATGGTAGAGTCTAAGCCTACCATTACTAATGTCTAAGTAAGTTTAGATGCAACTAGAGAATAATTATCATGATCCATCATCACTGCATATTGCCCTTGACTGAGGATGGTATTCTGGGAAAGCATTTGTACTTAGGCTAGTATTCACTGAGGCTGGCAGTATGCTTGTTGTCTCATCTCTCACCCTGCCTTTCTTACTCTTAGTTCATGAATTTGCAATAGCTTATCAAAGTCTATAAGTATTTAGGACTCCTCACTTAATATAGTCTCTGCTCATTAGGTTTGGAATGAAGTTTTCACATGGGTCTGCATCTGGTACTTTGCATATATATTATAGGTTACAGATTAGAAATCTTCTGGTACTCCAACTGTGAGAATGTGCTGGTCTCTGACTCTTGTGCTTGCTCTTAGGACTCTTTTCCTTCTGTAGGGTTGAGATGTCCAATTTCAACTTGATGGTTTTGGCTTTATCTTATTGTATTTTATTTTGTCATATTGTGTTGTTATCACTTAGAAGCCTGTTCTGTTGTAATGAGAGAAAGAAAGGGGATGAATCCAAAAGTGACAAGAAGTGGAATGAAATTGGGAGGAGTACGGAAAGGGGAAAGTATAATCAGGAAACATTGTATGAAAAAAGAATCTATTTTCAGTAAAAGGGAAAAATGAAAAAGAAAGGAGAGAAGGAGGAAAGAAAGGGAAGAAGGAAGAAAGGAGAGAAAGGAGAGAAGGAAGGAAGGAAGGAAGGAAGGAAGGAAGGAAGAAGAGAGGGAGGGAAGGAGGGAAGGAAGCTCTCTGAAGGTACACACCACAGTGCCTTATCATTTTATCCCAATGCCTTCTCAGTGCTGAAAGAATGGGGCAAGAAACAACCAGAAAACTTGAAAGGTCTCACATTGAAATCTAGGAACTTAAATCCTTCATCTTAGGGTTTAGAGAACTGGAGGAAGAAGCCTAAAGAGAAAGTAAACCAATTATTCCAGGCTCTCAATAAAACAAACATGTAAATGTCTTAGTTATTAATCCATACATTCTGAATCTTATACCAGCAACTCACAGAGGCCACTGACTCCTTGAGCAGTTCTTTGAGGTGCATGCTGTGGAATATGTATGTGTGTCTTCACACACACACACCCCACACACATACACACACACTACACCCCCCCCCCGCACACACACCACATAAAAGAAAAAAAGACATTTTTACCTATACTACTTAATAAAGATATTCCATATGTGCTCAGGGCCAGGGGGAGGGCGGGGGGGGCGGGGGTGTCAACTCTTTTATCAGATTTCCTTTCAGATAACCTAACAAGACACTCAAAGTACCCAATCCTAAGTGCTCTATTATTCCTAGGAAACAAAATGTCTATGGAGTCCTAGGTGGCCACGGGAAGGTTTAGGGAAGCACTGAATTTCATTGTTGTAATATAGAGTAATAATTTCCTAAAGCCTGCACAGATGTCAAGATAGCACAGATATGTCTTCCATTGATAAACTAGTCCTAGAATGAAATGTTTCCTACATGTTTTGGAGACTGGCTATTTGATATATAGATTTCATGCTCTGTTTTGAAGATTAATATTTTCTCATGAGTCTGAGCACATAGATATGTACTGGGGTAGGGGACCAAGATGGGAGGATGGAAACCTTGTGAAAAGATCCAGATTCAGGCTCTGAGAGTCAACATTTCACTGCCATTGGATTTTTGTTGTTTTTTGCTTTTTTTTTTTGTTTTGTTTTATAGTACTGACACTTATAATCTGTTTTTTCTCTGACCTAACTCTTGGCAATGCATGTATATCAGCTGGAGAGAGTAGCTGATTTTCTCACCCTGAAAAAAGACTTGCAGCCTCTCTACATGGGAGATACCTTGCCAGATGCTATAGAAGCTGTAAGAGTAGATATATTTGTTCTCTAAGGCTATAGTAACAAAGGAAAACTGACAATGAAGAAGGAGCTAAGCATTGGCCAGTCTCAGACATAATAAAGTTAAAGCTGGACTTCTCTCACTTTTCAGTAGATTGGAGCAACCAGAGAGGTGTACTGAGCTTCTTACATAGAGGACTATCAACACCCGCCAAGGTCACAGTTGAAGGAGAAACACATAGGGCACATCACAGAGAAGATAGTATTAACTAAGATGTTCTTGCATATCTTGAGAGTTAAAGATTCAAACCTTGCATTTGTGATTCTAATTATACTGAGTTGTGTTTGTGTGCATGTCTGTATGCATGTTGGTGTGTGTGCAGATGCATGGGTTGATGGGTGTGATTATGTTATGTGTTCATGCATTTAGAGGTCTGAGGGTAGCCTCAGATATTGTTTTTACAGATGCCATCCACTTGGTTTGTTGTGATAGTCTCTCCCTGGTCTACAATTGACCAGCAAGCCCCAGGGATCCACCTTTGTCTGTCTCTATGGTGCTAGTTTACTAGTATGTGCCAAAACACCCAGTTGTTGTTTGTTTGTTCGTTCATTTGTTTGTTTAAGGTGAGTTCTGGGGGATGCTTGCAAGGCAAGTATTTTACTGATGAAGTATTGCTCTAGCCCTGTATAAGATCTTTCTTAATGTAAAAAAATGAAACTCGCTGGGACAGTCTATGGTGGTTTTTCAAGAAGTCATCATAAGTGGTATAAATATGTTAGCAAGTATAACTAATAAAAGAAGAACATGAGGAAGAAGTGCACAGCATCTTTCTCTACTATTTATTACAAACATGTGCCAATCTATAAATCAATGCTTGATTTAAAACAGCGAAACATAAAACTTATAGGAATTTGTTCATTGGGAGTGTTGAATGAAGATGCACCGGTGACCTGTCAAAGCCATCACAATTCCAGTGACACTGAGCCTTGGTCATCAAGATTCATGGCTTCTATTAGTTACTCTTCACAGCGGTAGTGGTTGAATGATGAGGGAATTCTTTTATTTTTTTTTTCTTTTGTTTCTCGGTGTAGTCCTGGCTGTCCTGGAACTCACTCTAAAGACCTGGCTGGCCTTGAACCTACCTGCCTCTTCCTCCCTAATATTGGTGTGTGCCTCCAACATCTGGATCCAAGGGAATTCATAGTGATTAGAAAGTCTCTGGCTGCTAACCTCAAGTGCAAAGTCATGGTCATTATAATGAAATATTCACTGAGTATTTAAGAGGGTCTTGTAGGAGGTCAGCCAGCTCAGTTTTAGAGTTCACACATATAATAGCATCTATGAATCATGAATATGTTTTTAAAGTAGAAATTATAATTCAGATCAGGATTGTTTATATTTCTCTCTTTAATATTTTATCCTTTATTCCTAACAAGACCTAGCTCAGACATCAAGGGACCAGGTAAATATTGGTTGAATTATTAAACAGATTCTCTCTGAGTGCCTCAAGGACTCTACAGGCTCTCCTAGCCAACCTTTCCGTCTAGGCAAAGAGGGTCAGGACCATTTTTCAACCACAAAGGCTAGAGTTAGCATAGTCAACTTTGATAATATGGATCCTGGGATACAGACCTCAGATTTCCCTGGAAAATACAATTAATAACTACTTGTTACATTCATTTATAAATGTTTCCTTTTCTCTCAGGTTGCTCCAATCTACTGAAAAGTGAGAGAAGTCCAGCTTTAACTTTATATCTGAGACTGGCCAAGCCTCTGGGACAGATCTGAATAGTGGTCATGTTCATTACTTTAGTACCTACATGTTCCTCGATCTTTGTCATAAGGAAAAGGAAAATATTTATTACTCATGTAATATTCAGCACATAGTGTTACACACACTTTAAAAGCTTTCATTACCTCATGCAACCCTTGCACAAAGCATTTACTTTATAAATGAGATCTGAAGATCATCTCAATACCATTTTGGGTATGCTAATATTTCTCAAATTAACATTACTAGTTTTGATCTTTCTCTTGAATTCTGGACAAATAAGTCTAAGTTTATATCTCTATGAGATGATCTTAGTACATTTCATCTCAGGGGATGGCAACTACTCTCTGTCTAGTTACTTGAACCAGCAAATACAGAATCTTTCTGAATACTTTTCACTCTTCCTCTGTATCCTAGCTGAAAGTAAGTCTAGTCATCTGTACCTCTAAATAGACTAAGAAATATTTTCCCATGATTCTTGACACTTCTATAATTACTCAGTGTATCAATTGAAATAATCTTTGGATTTGACTATGATTTTAGACTTGCTACAGTCTATTCAAATATATGTAATAAGGATAATCCTTTAGAATTTGATATGTTAAACTGGCCCTTGGTTGAAAGCTGTGGCATTTGTTTTGTTACCCACCCTCCTTCTCTTTGAATTGGTAAGTGTATTAAAGTGATATTCAGAATAACGTGCCCAATATTTATGATATAAACTTCAAGTAAAGAACACACATGTTCAAAGCTGCAAGATGTATACAAGCTAAGAAAATATCTAGCAATATGCTTTCATTTTACCAGGCAGGAAACAGAAGCCTAAGAATATTTGATGATTTCCAAATGCCAAGTTGCTGATAAGCAGCTGAACACAGATTAGTGTTGAGAGTTCCTAGCTCCTGGCCAGTGCCTCAGACATGACTTCACAGTCTCCACCTACTTAGTTGCTATAGCAGGAACTGCTGTGCATCCAAACCACAAGTGATCAATAATACCAAAGTCTTTGGAAAGAAAAAAACAGTGGATATGCCTGACATCACCAGTTCACTGTGGCCATGGAATTTCGGGATATGTGATTGCCCAGGGATTTTTTTCAGATGCTCTAGTTCTTGGATACTCTATGAGTTCATGTTATTTTTAAAGTTTATATTACTCCGGTACTTATATACAATATTTGGTAGCTCTGGAGAACACTAACCAGTAATATTAACTCTCAGCTGATGGATAAAAACTATCCCAGCAAAACAAAACTTTGCTCCCGACTAAATTAGAATGATTTTCCTGTATTATTGAGCACAAAGCCTATAGATAAAAGAAAATCAGTTGTATTTTGTATGGTGTGTTACAGTTTAAATATGAAATGTTTCTTCCATTTTGGTAGTGTTGTAAATGATAGGAAATGGGGATTACTTGGAGGAAATAGATAATTAGAGATGCGCCTTCATGGGCTGTTTCTTCCCTGGGGTGCTTTTGAAGCCGTTCTGCTTCTAGGCTGCTAGGCATGAGCACCACTGCCTTTCTACAACTCTCTGCCATAACGGTTCACCTCACCATGGCCCAGGAACCATGGAACCAACCAACTGCATCTCCAAACTTCAGAAATTATGATGGAATACAAAACTTTTCCCTTAAATAGAAATTTCAGTAACAAAAATACCTGATAAATACATGGTAATAGCTCTGATCCCTGCACATAACATCAGCTCCAGAGTATTTACTGAACAAATTAATCAACATATATAGATTTCTTCCTGGAAACAAAGTGTCACTATGAAGCCCTGCTAGCCTTGAGCTGCTAATCCTTCTGTCTTGACCTTGAAAGTGCTGATATCACCAGTATGTGCCACCATATGCAGCCTTGCACATATGGACATAGACAGAAAGTGAAGGATAAGAAAACAATAAGAAGTCTGGTAGGTATTTTCTAATAAGTTTTCTCTATATGACAAATAATCTGGCTTTTATGTTTCTGTGTTAACAAGATAAATTACTTAAATTACCATTAATTATTCTTTCAAGGTATTTAGTACACATAACCTAAGTTTACTGTCAGTTCCATAGTCTCTAAATGAGATGTAAAATTTTGAGAGTAATTCCTTTCTTGTAGCACTATCATCAACAATAAAACCCCTCTGAGATGAATTCACATCTATTCCCCAGGACTAACTAACTATTGTCTCCAGCTATCTGGGCATGAGAGCTTATGGATTTTGCAAATGAGATTCAATTCCATTCTAAATGCAATTCCCATACCACAGTGGGTATCCAATGGTAACTAAGCAGGGTTATTTGAACAGCACATAAATATTTCATGGTGTGCGAAAAGCCACAAATGCCAAACTCTAAAATGTCTGCAAACATGTGAGATTTTCAGTTCCAAGAATGTAATTATTGTCTTGGGATTTGTGGGGCGTCTTGTTGAAAACTCTTTTCATTTCGGCAAAATGATGACCCTGCAAGAAAAATGCTCTAACATCCCTCATTGACCTGAGTGGTACTGATCAAGAAGGAAGGTTACTTTAGTAAATCACTTAAAAGAACACTGCCCAAAACCTTTTGTCATCTCTTAGCATCAAAGAATACTATCCACCAGGACACTGGGAGGAAAATAGCTTTATGACAGAATAAGTTACTTCACTGCAAATTTCACAACTTCAAAACCATTGTTACTGACAAGTGCCCTTATGCTTTAGAATACATTAAAAGGGAGAAATGATAGATCATCTTTCTTTTCCCCCACACTCATCGCAGAACAAACAGCTTTTAAAAAAAAATAACCCAATTCAGGTATGAATTTTGAAATCAGAAGGGAAAATTATGGTAAAAATACTTTTTATATAGTTGATTATGACTTAAAAGAAAGTAAAAATGGAAAAAATCCCAATAATGTTGCTTTACCATACAGCAATTAGACATAGTTCCAGCAATTGGGACAGACATGCAAGATGCCATCCCATGCTGGATCAAAAAGGGTGAACAAATTAAGGTATGACAGAAGTCCCAGAGAACAACATGTATCTCCAAGCTCCTGGCATAACTTGACCTCTACATAATTATTGACGCTTGATACCCTATCCAGAATGAAAACCATGGACAATATCCACAATCACCTGAAGAATATTCTGGAAGCATCTGTTTTCCTAGAATATATTAAGAGAAAAGAGGAAAAGATTATATGTGGTCCTTATTCTAGATTGCTAAATTGAAACATCAGGTCAATCTCCACTTATAGACCTGTTGGCTACAGAACTCTATTATATTGTATTATTATGACATCATAACTGTATAATATTTATACACAACAAATGACAATAACATGGCAACTATAGGTCTATAATCCACTACCAACCCCCTTATTGAGACTTCCTTTACATGGTCCATACTGAGGGGTGATCTTAGGCAGCTATGAAGAGTATCCACCAAGTCTCATGTCAGGTCACCTCCACGACTGACAGAAACAGTCTATCATCTGCCTGAGGACATGCAGTCACAGATACCACCAAAACTAAAATGGGCTGTGATGCTGAAGTTCTCACTCTCTGAAATTAAACTGAGAAATATGAATTTATAACCCTGTTGTTCTGGTTACATTGGAGGTTGTGGGAGTGGGAAAAAAGCTCTTGAGCTAGCTGAGATGGAGGCTACCAAGCAACACCCGTGGATGTGTCAATGTATGTAGAAGTAGAGGCCATGGAAAATCAGAAGCACACACACACACATACAAAGAGAGAGGGAGGAAGACAAAGGAGAGAGGGAGGGAGGGAGGGAGAGAGAGAGAAAAAGAGAGAGAACATTTGCTCAATACTCTCTAGTCAGTAATGGACCAGAAGCAAGAACAACATGCTAAAAAATAAAAGCTAAGCCCCAGCCCCAAAACCAATTAAAGCATAAAACTGCAAGAACATTCCAGATATCCACTGAGCTCTGCAGAGATACATCCTGTCCATCTCCATTCTTCACAAACCTCAGGAGTATCCCTGTCCCAGTTCACAAGTCCCAAGAGAGCCCATTGGCGGATTGACCAGAACCACCACCAGCATGTGCCAGTCTTACTGCCTCTGCTCCACACCACGCAAAGAGATGAGTTAAACCAAGTTTAAAAGAAGAAAGAAGAAAGAAACCAACTGTTATCCCACTCCTCTCATATAATGACCATTTTGAAGCATTCTTGTCTGGGCTCTCTGATATATAATTTTAATTTCATGTAAATTTGGTTTTCATATAAAATCTACAGAAAACATGCGATTAAAATTCAGATGACTCATCCAGAAGCAAAGTGATTGCCACCTGAAATATACACCTAGACATGAAGAGGGTAGGCTGGAGGGTGGGTATAGTTAAGCTCCTCAATTACTTTCCCGACTGCCCGGAGCACTCCTTTGTCACTAGACAGAGCTCTGTGATTGCGGAGGCAGTGTCTCACTTGGCAAGTGCACTGCAGAGCCATGGCCGCCATCTTCTGTCATCTGTGTTCTTTCATGCCGCTAAGCACTTTGTAACTACAAAGAAAAGAGTTAAAAGGAAGGCTATGAACTTCATTAATATTAAATATTAATTCCTTGCAGATTAAGGGACAATTCTCTATTAAATGTTAAATACATTCTTATAGAAATCCCTGAAGGGCAGGTAGGATACCTCCTTCTTATTTATGAGAGAATGGATAAACCAAGAGGGGCAGTGACTTCCTCAATGTCAAACAGCAAGGGAATGGAGACTGACAATCGGGCTTTCACACTCCGGGACTGAAATGCTTTTAATTCAGGACTCGTATATTTTTCTGATGAACTGAACCCAAAGCAACCAGAATGGTGCCTGTCCCAGAGAACACTTTTTAAATACAGCTTTATTCCTACCTTCAAGGTACTCACTGTGTGGTGAAGCAGGTAAATCTAAAATATAACACACTAAAACACTAAATCCTTACTGCTACCACCCACAACTTAGTGTGTTTTGTTGCTAGCTTGAGTTTTCCCTTTCAGTCTTCAAACATACAAAACTATAAATAATGTTTTGTCAAACAGTTTACTTTATAATAAACAATAGTTTATATACAGTCATAATATTGATGTTTCCATTGGAGTGGTATTGAAATGGTATTTTGAGAAAATGGTAACTTATTTATAAAAATTTATGTAATATATATGTACATATATATGTGTGTGTATTTAGAAAATGTCATTCTTGGGACTTGGGCCCATGTACAATTTGTTATATTTTCTACTAAAATAGGCTTTCCTTTATGGAGTTATATGTAGTATTCGAGTTAGCTTTTCAGTGCTTTTATCCAACAAGTCAAGTTGATTTCTGAATTAGCTTATGGGAAAGAATCATAGTAGAAAGAGGCTCACTGATAGAACTCAAAAGAGTATTATCCCAAGAGTAAATAGCAAAGACACATAGACTGCAGACTCCATTGAAGAACCAAACAGCAGCTAAATTCATGCCTGTGATCATTAATGTGTCCATACACAAAGGTAGGCAGGATCCGTGTAGTCCGTATAAGGTAGTGCCCAACTATGACAGTCTCAATGTAAAACTTTACAGAGGAAAGTCACAGGTTCAAAAACTCTTCCACAAACAGCATTTATTTGTTTCTGTGTTTATATATCAAGGAGTCAGATAAAATACGAACCTTTTCTCAACTGTCCTGACATGATTTGAAAGAACAAACTTTACTATGGGGGCATCTTCCTGCAATAAGCCCAGGGGGTTCTGAAATGGAACATTCTATATGATGAAAAGCATCCTGAGATAGCAAACATGAATTATACTAGGGATAGTAGAACAGTCTTGTGGTCCTAACTACTTGGGAAATTGATGCAGGAGGATAGTTTGAGGTCACCTTGGGATTATACAGCAAATTCAAGGTCAATCGTGGTAACTTAACAACAAATAATTTTAAACTAAAATAATAACAAAAGGGAATGTAGCTCAGTGGTGAAACACTGGACCAGCATTCATAAAAAATTAGAGTCATCCAATAGGACCACAAAAAGTGAAATCAAACAATAAAATGCCTAAGGAAGATACAGTTTAAGGATTCAAGAAGCTGTTTTGTCTGATTCAAGATGGAAGCAACTTAGCTCCCTGGCAGTTCCAAAGGAGGTAGAGGTCTGTGCACCTCAGAAAGAGTGACGTCTCAGTTCAGTTCTGCTGTGAAATGAACTATGCACTGTTTCACCTCCTAGAATCTCTAACTTCTGATATGTCAGGAGAAAAAAGCTTCCTTTGCACAGTTAGAGTTATAGGTTTCTTTTTTTCAATTTAGTTTAATCAAATAAATATAATGTAAACAGTTTTATTTCTAATTTTTATTAAGGAGAATTTGAAGCTTGAATAAAATAAATGTTTATTCAAGGTCACATAGTAGTAAAGAAAGCTACTCTGGGATGCAATTCCAGGAATTCGAATGTCAGGTTGGTTCAGAGTTTGGGGTTAAAATTCTGCACAGCCTTGAATACATGCAGAATGTCAGCTCCACAAAAGCCACACGCCAAATGTTCATCCAGCAGCAGCGGCATTGCTTAAATCTAATGTTCTGTAAATGCTGAATGCCTCCCTATCACGAAGCCATGACATAAGTAATCCTTCAAGATTCCCAGAAGTAGTAAAGGCTACCCAAAGGAGGTCTTCCCACTGTTTATCTACTCATTTTCTAATTAACACAGAACAAGGATGGGCTGTCTGCTAATTTCCTTTGGAAGTCTGAAATGCAAACGTCTGTCATTGAACAAAGATCCTTTCTACAGAAATCCTTCTAATGAGCTGGGGGGAGAGCAGCATTGTTCCCTTTTAGAAAATCCTCACTGAAGTTCATTGTACTCTAACTCAAATTAATTAATTCTGCAAACAGCACAAACACATTGGCAGTGCTCCGAATCCCTCATGCCTGTGGTGTTTCAGGTTACCGGAGCCTTGCTGTATTTTAGGTCACATGTTCCAGACTCCAGACAAGATCTGTCACTCACTCTTAGACCCATAATTCCCAACTGAAAGCACATATCTATCTAGGAGCATCCTACAACAGCACAAATTTCACAAATAGCTGCCAGTCTGTAAAACCTCCTTCTAACTTATCTACGCCATCATCATTGCTTCTAGTTACAAAGCCAGAAAGTTTTTCTTTGTGGTTCCTTCCTTACATATAAGTTCAAAATTAAGACATATCAATTTCATTCACTCCTAAACATTCCTTGGCTTTATTTTATTTTATTTTATTTTATTTTATTTTATTTTATTTTATTTTATTTTATTTTATTTTATTTTATCCATAAACTCTGATTTGAAAGTCACCTCAAAAGTTTGTATATTAGAAACTTAATCATCAAACTTATGTTACATCTAAATGACACCTGCAAGTAGGGTGATCTTTAGTAACTATTTACCTGGGATCATTAGTATGATGTCCTATTGGTGGCACTGGTAGACTTAAAATGAAAAGAGATGAAATCTAAGCCAGCACAATGGCTGTGTGTGTGTGTGTGTGTGTGTGTGTGTGTGTGTGTGTGTGTGTGTAATCATATGATGGCCTCTCCCCAGCCACCACACAGTAAGAAAATCTTTACTACATGCTGGGCTGAAGCAAGGCCATGTTCTTGAAAGTCTCAGTGTCTGGAAGCACAAGCCAAATCAAGTTTGATTCTTCAGAAGTTACCCAGTCCTGGGTATTTTACTACAAAATATGAATTAAGACACTATCTTGATTCTATCCCTAAACCACCTGTCACCTGGAATCCTGTAAGTCCAACCAACCATTTGCCCTGCCTGCAGACAATTTCCTCCACATCTAGCCCCACACCTACCACATAACAACAGCAGAAACATAATCCTCTCCTCATCCTGAGGACACATCCACAACACTTGGAAATTTATAGTACAAAATTAAGGGCTACGGTGGCTTCAGCCCAGTTCTCAAGTGTCCCATCCTGTGGCTTCATGCTCAAGCAACATGGAGCATCTTCTCACATCTGTGCTTTTTGCTCATGATCCTAGCTCTGCTTCAAAAGCCACCTGCTATTATCACATCTGGTCCACTTTCTGGCTGACTCTTTCTCATTCTTTAAGCCTCATTTCAAAGATTACAACCCATGGTAACAGAAGTATGAGGATGAATGTCAAATAGTGCTTACAATATTTCTAATAGTGCTCTAAGCAAATTATGGTTTTAACCTATTCATTCCTTGCAATGGCTGTACCATTTTTGAGATTAAAAAAAAAATCTAAGGTACAGACAGGCTAAGCTAACAACTATGTACTCTATATAGGAACAAAACTATTCAGCATCCACAAGTTTAGACATAGGACATGAGCCAATCTCTTAGAAGCCTTCCTTGTTTCTTCCCATCACTTCACCATGCCCATTATTGGTGCATAGTTAGTAGATGACACAGACCTTTTAATTTCATCCTAGGGACCTTATCTGTCACAGTTCATATATCCATCAGTTTCCACAGTCCCAGGGTCAACCTCAATAGAACATTCCAATATATATGTTGACAACCATAGAATGTAAGATCCTATCTCAGAAGTACCCCCAAATTCCAAAGTCTGCATGGTACTCTACTTACTGAATAAAAATTTAATGGCAGAGTTCAGGGGCCTGTATTACTAGCAATCTTTGCAAAAGACTGTGTTCTACACTGTAGGTTCAACAGTACAGTGAACTGATAAGGAAATATATGAATGATATTGAAACATCTGTACCTTCTTACATAGTGAAAACTATATATGTATATGTGTGTACATGTATATATATATATATATATATATATATATATATATATGTGTGTGTGTGTGTGTGTGTGTGTGTGTGTGTGTCCCCTCAAGTCCCTGTTTGGTGGTGCTTATTAGAAGTATGTCACTGGGTGGTAGAAGGCAGGATGCTCTGAGATTTCAAAACCTTGGGCCATTTCCAGGACACTCACTTTCAGTTTTGTGATTGTGGTTTAAAATGTGAACCCTCAGACTCCTGTTCCTGCCACCATGCCTTCACTCTCACCATGGATTCTCACCTCCAGTTAGCCCAAATAAACTCATGCTATAAGGTAGCTTGGTCATGGTGTCTTTTCAAAGCCATGGAACATTAAGTAATACACTCAGTAAAGTATAAATTGTGTGAGCAGGAAGGCCTGGGTTCAACTCCTAAGACTCAGGTAAAGGTGCTTAAAGGCATGCATGATGTCTGGCACGTGTAATTGCAGTGCTAGGGAGGCAGAGATAGAGTCTCTGGACTTCCTGGCCAGACAACCTACTCAAAATGTTGAGTCCAAGATCAGTCAGAGATCCTGTTTCAAAACGCAAAGATCTGATGCCAAGGAATGATATTCAAAAGTTAACTTGTGGCTTCTATATACATGTCATGTACCTTCACATGTACCCTCTCCACATGCAGACATAGTTGCACACACACATGCAGACACACACATGCACATGCTACCTCACCATTCTTTTGATCTCTGTGTCATTGTTAGATACCAAGAGAAGAGAGTAAACAAATACCTAACAAATTTCTTACTAATTAAATAAAAGGTAGGAAGAGAGAGAGAGAGAGAGAGAGAGAGAGAGAGAGAGAGAGAGAGAGAGAGAACAGAGACAGAGGGATAAGGGGGGGCAAACAATTAAGTTAAAGCCATAATACATGGGCTTGTTTCCATCAACGTGTAATTTTGGAGGAAATAAGTTTATGGTTTCCAGTTCCATGCTCTTAGACTTTGTTTCAGGTAAACAACAGGGCAAGAAAAGACCCAAATATGTTTTTATCTGAGCAGCTCTATTCCTGAGAGTAATGGTGCCTACTTAAGTAACATGACCCCAAGTACAGGAATTAGAGTGATTAAAGATTTAAAAGCTTAGACCCATCAGCATGGTTATGCTATGAAATCTCAAGCCTCAGGACAGCAAGAAAAAAAAAAAACCTCAGTGAATATAAAAGGGAGGATCTGTCTGAGCTGGAGAGAAATGTTATTTCTAGAACAGGTCCACAAGAAAGTCCTATAAGGGGCACACTAAAATGTTTTATGAACACATCCTCCCTGAGAACCAGCTCTCATGGTACCAGAAGATGCCATGTAAGCTTCCAAGGGAATAAGGCAACCAGCAGTCCTACCCAGCTGTGACACCTGTGAACCATGACATGGCACGACCAACCTACAGGTGATCCCTAACCCAATTCTAAATGCTTCCTTATACCCCAAGATAAGTGTAGCCTCACCCCTCATCAAGGAAATGCCTCTTTGCCACAAACTAAAACCCTCATAGGAAACTACACCTAATCAAAATGCAGAGTCATTGGGACCAATACCAATTGCTAAATATTTTCTGGGTAAATTGACATATTATTCAATGCACTAAAAAATCCTTCATGACGCATGTCTCATTTTTATGTGCATCATATACTGAGACCAGTTATTCCATTTATCTGTCACCCAATAGCTGATGAGAAATATTATGATGGAAGTAAAGTTTAAGTAAGTTCATTATGTCCTGGACTCTAGCCACTGTCCTTCAGAGTCAAATGGCCAGCCATGGCTAGTTGTCATTGGTTATGGACGACACTGTTGTCAGTAAGAAATGGCAAGGATGGTGATGTCAAAGGAAGCCACCAGAATTGTGATAAAGCCGCAAAATGGCTTCCCAGTTCTGTCTGAGCATTCCAGAACGGTTTCAGTAAAGGTATCATTCCTCCAGTTGTCCTAACTGTATATGCATGCATATCTTTCTGCCATTCCTGTATAGCAGTGACACTCTCATTCAGATTTGTGCCATTAGATCTACTATGTAGCAGTCTATGAGGGAATGCTTACTACATGGGAAGGAAGGAAGCAAGGATGAAGGAAAGAGGAAGAAAAGAGGCAAGCAAAGCAGGAGGGGATGGAGAGGAGGAGGTAAAGAAGGAGAGAAGGTGGCTAATTAGCAGATACAGCATTTAACAGTTTACAACTAAAACCACTATAATTTATATAATTTCCAGATTCAAAATAGTAACACGAAAGACTCCTTATGACATTATAGTTTATTCCTTCTACCTGCTGGCAAACACTTGGGTTTTATCCAATTTGGAGCTAATAGAAATAAAGAGATGAGCAGCTAGATGATCAACACATATGCATATATCATGGATCTACAACTGGATTTCTTTGCATGTGCACACACACATACATGCACGCATGCACACATCCACACACTTTAAATGCGCTCTTACAGTTCTTCCCTACCAGTTTTATGTTCCCCATCATGCTCATGGGCTCCCTTGTAAGTTCTCCAGGGAAGAGCTTTGAGTATATTGCATTTTTGAAGCCACAAATACAACTCTAACATTATGCAAGGCATCTTGCTCAATAATGTCAGAAGCATATATGAGCATAAAAGGAAAAGCATAGCAACTTTCTCAGTGGCTCACTAGACACCCTGAACATATGCTTTGAAAACACAGAATTCATTATCCATCCCAAGGTTTTTATTCTAGTTGGGAAAGTTTTCTCTCAGACTTCAAAGATCACAGACCAGATTTATATGATAGGATGAAAATGCATTCTGCAGTCATACCAGAGAAATCCCAAGTAAAACAAATATAAAAGGCCCTACACCACACAAGAAAAGCCCATCAAAACAGAACATCCTGCAAAGGCAGGTAAATCAGGGGGAATGCACCTATGTAGGTAGCTGTATCCTCAACAGCCTCCTCACAGTTGTAATTTAGGTAAGAGATGAATACATTAGCTAATCGAGTTTATGATTTACAGGAAGTTACTTGCATAGTACAAATCTAGGCTTATGTGCAATACTGTTTTTCTTGGAGAGGTTTTGATTTACACATGAACCACAGTTCTGTGACCCAACTCAGGATCTACTAGCAAAAGTGATAGTTAATCAAAATGCACACATCAAAAATGTTTTTTCCCTGAAAAAAATACAGATACTTCCCATATGTTGAATTAAAAGCCTTTAATGAAGAAAATGGAGGTTCCTATAATCTACAGATGTGTCCATCTTATTAAATTTACAATATGAGGCAATTTTTATTATTAAAATTATATAACAACAAAATCATATTAAGATACTTCTCAGGCAGAAAATGACAAAAAAAAATACACAAAGTGTGAAATGTTTTCAGAAGCATTAAGAGGCTTTCTTGGGCAAGTTATGTTACAATAAAATATTAATGTGTGCTCATTTGTCATGTGTTAATTAGCAGAATAAGCTGTAGGAAGCCCGGATTACCATGCAAATGTTAATTAGGTCATAATTTATGTCAAGCATTTCTAAGTTAAGGAGAACGGCATCTCATTTAGCAGTAGATGAACTTTAGAAATAATTTGCATATGCAACTACTCCTTTTCTACTTTAATATGACAGTTGCTTCATTTTAAAAAATACAAAAATGTATCCAAATAATAGCAAATTCTGGGCTGATGTGCTTAGTCAGAGGATATCTCTGGGGGATGAAAGGAAAAGTTCTTCCATTCCTAGTTAGGCTGAAAAAAATTTTACAGAAATTACTATTCCTGTAAGAACTAATAGATTGTGGAGATTGCTCAGTGGGTAAGAGACTTTGTATTGCAAAGAAGAGGACCTGAGTTCAAAGCCCTAGCACTCAGGTAAAAGCAGGACCCTCTGTGCCACTCGCCCCATCATGGGATGGAGGACAGAAACACGCTGATCTTGGGAGCTTGTGGGTTAGCTAGACAATCTGAAAAACTCAATGTTGAGTTTTAGGATCAGTAAAATACTCTTTCTCAAGAAGTTAGATGGGGGCTGGAGAGTTGGCTCAGCACCACCTTCCGACCCCTACCTATACCAGGCACATACATTTTGCGCAAACATATATGTAGATAAAACACAAACATAAAATTAGAAAATGAGTAAATATTTTAAAGGTTCTTCCCTTTTCGTAAAAATAGCTTGGTTTCTCATACAATATACCCTGATGACTGTTTGCCCTTCCTCTACGCCATCCAGCTTCTCCCCACCCCATATGTATCTGCTCCTTTCTGTCTCTCTTTAGGAAAGAACAGGCTTCTCAGAGATGACAACAAAACATAGGAAAATAAAATATAATAAGATAAAACAATAATGACAACAAACATCTTGAAGATGGATGGTAAATCAACAGAAGGACAAGAGCACTAAGAAAAGTCATAGGAGTCAGAGACCCACTTGTTCATACACGCAGGAGTTACATAAAAATATTAAACTAAAAACTCTAACACAGAGGAACTAGTACAAACCCATGTAGGCCCTGAGCCTCCTCTATCAGTCTCTGCCAGTTCATATGAGCTTGCTCAGTTGATTTATGGGGCCTCGCTCTTCTGGTGTCTGTCATCCCCTTTGGCTCTTAAGCTCATATGCCTCCTCTTCCAGAGCCCTAAGTAGAAAGATTTAATAGAGACATCCCATTCAGAGCTGTGTATTCCAAGGACTCTGTCTGTCTGTCTGTCTGTCTGTCTGTCTCACTCTCTCTCCCCCTCCCATCTCTACCTCTCTCTCTCTCTCTCTCTCTCTCTCTCTCTCTCTCTCTCTCTCTCTCTCTCTCTCTTTTTCTCTCTGTGTAATGCCTGGTTGTAGGTATTTGTATTTGTCCCCATCTGCTGTCTCAGGAAGTTTCTCTGATGGTGGCTGAATAAGGCACTGATCTAGGAGTGTAACAAAATGTCATTAACAGTCATGTTTGCACTACTTTAGTCTTTTTCTCAGACCAGTAGAATTTGGTCTAAAATATAAGCTGGAGTGACTAAAGATAGCAAACATCCTACACCATCCTCCAAGCATACTACAAATGCAAATGAATGATTAATTAATTCATTCATGCATGAGCTAAGAGAGCTTTTTTTCAGATCCCCAGCACCAATCCTGTTCATTCATCCATTTGTGTCTTCATTCGTTCATTTCTTTATTTGAGGAAAGTATGTTCCCAGCTGTTTTTCTGTGCTCCAGCTTGGCCATCGTCCTGTTTCATTCCTTCCCTGTTTTTTTTTTTTTCCCTCTGTGGCTTCGACGGCTGCAAACCCAGCCTTACAGCAGCATCCTGTCAACTCTCTGTGTCTGTATGTTGAAATTTAAGTTTGAAAGTGCTTCAACTTTTAAGGGTAATTTTGGTTCTATTTCAGAGCTGTGAATGATTCTAACTACTCCTAGATCCCTCCCAGCCGTAGAACACAGAGCACTAGGGATTATAACCTGACCCTTGCCCCTTCTGCCTTGCAAGCAAGCCAAGACCCAGTCAAGCCACCTCTTGCACTTACTGTCACATCCTGGATCCTTGTCACCATCAAACCTTCCCAGGATGGACGATGTCCTTAACTGTGAGTCAAAGCAAGTCCTTTCTACCTCAAAGTGCTTCTTTTGGATCTTCTACCATAGTGATAAAACTTGAGTAGCTAACACAAATTTCTACTGTAAATTCAGAGAAGACACTATGTTGCTCGAGGCATCATTTTGATATTTTAAGTATTTTTATGAATTTTATTATAAAAACTGCAAATATAATTATAGCATGTGGAAATTAATTCTGATTATTTTATTGCAAATTCATTTCTTTGTGTGCCCTTAAAGAAGCATCCCTATCTTTAATGAGAAATAGGTAGTATATTCAGAGAACTCAAAAAGGCAAAATGATACTGAGCCCACTGTTCACTTTCCTCCTCTGTCCTGAAGGTCCTTCATGGAGAAGACATGATTTCACTCTCACAAAGAAGACATTCTAGATATAGATGCTCTAAAAAACCTTTCACTGCCAGCTAGCTCTTACCTTCACTTAAGTATCTTCTTTACCTCAAAACCTACTCTCTCATGACACTGAGAGAGTTTAGCTTAGTTGTGAATGCTTATGTTGTTTATAAAGTACATCTGTTGTTCAGGCTTACATCCCCTTTTTTCAAGCTTCCAGCAAGGTGATAAATAAATAGGCCCTGTTCTGATAGGCAGAACCTTTCTAACATTGTAATGCTAAATAGGATTTCTACTTGGACCTCATGTTCCAATACTAATTCTCACTCCTGTTGTCAATTTAGTTTATTGCTTGTATTAGGTTAGAGTAATGTACCTAAACTGACAAAATTGATGATTTTATTATTAGCATATATCATACCTTATAGTTTGCATAATTGTTACAATTATGTTCATTGTATATATTAGAGAAAAGGCCTTTTAAATGGATGAAAAGGAAAAATGTTATAAATTTGGCTTATTGCTTGTATTATGCTATTTGGGAATTGTGCAAGACTCCCCCAAGTGAGGCACTGAGGGTCCCTGCCTGAAGCTGGTACTGGTTGGCAAATAAAGTTGCTGGTCCCCAATGGCTGGGCAGAGAGACAAAGACAGGTAGGACTTTAGATTTCCACAGGGAAGAGAACCTAGGGAGAAGAAGGATTTAGTGCCACCAAGCCAGGGAAGCAGAAGGACCACACTTGAGAGCTGCAGAAGGGAAAACATACAATCATGTAAGAGCCAAGGAAGATCAATCCCAGGCCCCACCCCCATTGGATCAAGGGTAGCAAAGATGGAATCTAGATTTTAATAAGTAATAATTGAGAAGTGGTCCAGCCATTGAGCTGTTAAAGGCATACTAAAATAAAAGTCTGTGTGTGTGTGTGTGTGTGTGTGTGTGTGTGTGTGTGTGTGTGTTTCATTTAAGAATCCAAAGCACTGGTGTGGGTAGCAGGGAACATGTGTTCTGTTGTTGGGGTGATTAGAACCATTAATCAATTACAGAGATATACTCCATTGAGTCAACTTTGTTCTCAGGACCTTGGCTTCCCACTCTCCCTGAGGCATACCAATTATATTATGGGTGGAATTCTTGCAATAAGAAGAAATCAATCACCACATTTCTTTTTTAAAAATTATACTTGTCATTTTCATAATCTAAATGCAAAGCCCATATTTTTACGTGAGACTTATTTAATACCCTCCTCAAAGTCTGCGAGTTGTTATTAATATTTTCATTTGTTTATAGCATGGATGGAACAGACTCTAACTTGGCTTAGAATAGAGCTTCCTACTACATTCAGTGTGGATGAGACAGACAGACTTCTATGTGGTCTGCTGTGCCACTTTCCACAGGGTAGTATTTCACAGGGTTGTTGGTGGTTGCTGTCCACTCAGTTTTTGCCAAGTTCATTTTCAGTGAGTAGCTCTGTCCAAACAAATCTGAGAAATAAACTTGACAAGCACAATAGGAGTTGGGGGAAAGAGAGAGTGAGACATTGAAAAGGAGTCTGCAGCTTCTACAAAGATAAGAGCTACATCAAGCCTACTGCAGGATAAAGTATTTGGTGGTTTGAATAAGAATGGTCCCAGAGGCTCTCTCATTTGAATGCTTAGTCACCTGAGAGTGGAACTGTTAAAAAGGATTAGAAGGATTACCAGGTGTGACCTTGTTGGAGGAAGTGCACCCTTGCAAGTAGGCTTTCAAGTTTCAGAAGCCCTAGACAGGCTCTCCCTCTCCCACCTCTCCCTCTCCTACCTCTCCCCCTCCCTCTCCCACCTCTCCCTCTCCCTCTCCTCTTCCTCTCCCTTTCTCTTTACTTGTAGATCATGTGTAGGTCTCAGCTTCTTCTCCAGCCCCATGTAGGCCTCCCACCATATTCTCTGTCATGATAATAATAGACTAAGCCTCTAAAACTGTAAACAAGTTGCAATTAAATACTTTCTTTGATAAGAGTTGCATTCTTCCTCATGGTTTCTCTTCACAGCTATAGAACAGTGACTCAGTAAAAGTCCAACCATCCATTCTAACAAGATGGCTTGTGATTTGATGAGTCCACCCTTTCATTATGTAGTACTCACACACTAAAAAGAGCAATCAAAAGCTAGCTAATTGAATTATCCATGAGTCCACTTAAAAGAGAAATATTGCTCAATAAAATTTATATAGCCTTTCTCCAGCCCACCTCTTCATTCATTTGTCTTTCCCCTAAGGCATATGTACCTGACATCCATAAAAAAAGAGCCACAACTGAACAAGAAACTGAAACCACAAAACAGTGGACACTGGGGTCTCCACATTCATGGGACTCCAGAGTGATACTATTCATGAGTAAACAAGCTTGCTTTTACTCTCAGTGCAGAGATTTCTGGTAATACACCTACATATTAATTACTGATCCAGAATAGTCCTTTGTCCTATATGTTTCTTTGTCTGAAATTACAAGACCAAATGTCATAGCCTTAAACAGTATTCATAAAAACTAAAATAAAATGGTATACTCTGGAGACACAAATTCAAGTTCCACTAGTCATTGTACACTCAGTATAAAAACTATAGTAGTAAAGGTGGAGTAAGTGAGGCTGTTGTAATGTACTGTGCCATAGTAGAATAGTCACTTTCAGGAGATAGAGAGCCACTGACTACTTAGGGAGGCCACATAGCCAAAGGATTCCAAAAGAGTATGCATACATACATACATACATACATACATACATACACATGGACACATGCACTGTTGAAAGGTAGAATTCTGAGGGAGTTTAAGGATAATAGCAAGATGTGATAGACAAACATCTCTTCCTGTCCAAGTTGGCAGGCTTCAGGAAAAACCAGGAGTCAATTGTCATTTGTGTTTCCGTGAGTGAGATGTGAGCAGCAGGTGGGCTGTTGTAAGGTACTTCCTGTTTGCTGGTCTTTTTCCTCACAACCCCAAGCTCCCAGAATAATGACACTGGGACTTTTGATATATGAGTGAAATGCCTAGGCAAAATACTTTGGATCATTCCTTTATTAGCTCATAACTTAATCATCTGTTATTCTATTCTAAGTTCTGCCACATGGTTAGTTACCTGGCCAAATGCGAGTGTTTTCCTCTTTCTGGAGGAAATTTTCTATACCTGTCACTCTTTTCCCAGAATTCTTCTGGGAAACTCTGGAACTTCTACCTCCCTATTCCTGTCCAAGCTAATAGACCAATAGCATTTTTATTGACAGGTGATGCTTCCATACAATGCACAAGAGATTATCTCTACAATTGGCTATACCTGTACCCCATTCAAAGAAGTGTGTGTGTGTGTGTGTGTGTGTGTGTGTGTGTGTGTGTAGTATGTGTCTGCTATGTGTCTGTGTCTTGGTGATGGGGACCAAAGCAAAGTCTTGCTGTGTGATGCTTGGTGAATGTTCTACCATTAAGCAGTATGTCCTAGTTTGCTGTCTCTTGCTTTGAGAAGTACCATGACCCAAATGACATTACCTTCTGTCAGATTAACAAAACCTAACAAGCACACCATATAATCATGGAGACAGGAAAGATTGACTTGCACCTAGGAATTTTAGCTCACACACTTTTCTAAGTATAAGCAATTACACTCTCTCATGGCACTTGAATTCAGAATGCCTAAGAATCTATAAATCAAACTAGTACACTTCACAAAAGTCCTTATTCCACTGAGTCTTTAATTCATTTAGTTAGGCTTGGCCCTTGGCTAAATTGCAGACTAGATTAAAATTGTCCATGGGACATTTAGTCTGAATTTGGCTTTTTTATATCTAATATTATGCACAAAAGTATTCCATCATTCAAACACTACTGAATGCTCAAGTACCCTCAGGATAATTACATAATATTTACACAGACCCTATACACATATTCCTATATACTTTAATGTCATTTCTTAATTGTATAAAACATTGTCATGTAGATAGTACCCAACTAGTATAGTGTATTGCTTAGAAAATAATAAAAAACATGCAACTCTTTTTGTTCCCTCAAAAAGAGTCTAATCCTTAATTGAATTCATAGTGAAGAAGTTGTAATTAAGGACCCAACTAGAATGAGTGTTCTATGCTATTGTAGATGTCAGGGCTCTTTAGTGGCACTACTCCCCCACTTTCCCTCCTTGTTCTCAAAACTCATCTGTTCTTCATTCTACATTATTAGAGCTGTGTTCTCTATCTACCTTTCTTGAATAAAGCCTGCTTGCCTAAGATCAAATTCCACATCTGACACTTAATAATTCTGTGATTTTGAAGATGATCTTTGTCCTTTTTGCCTCAACGATAGAGAGATGAATTTCAGAGATTAACTATGTATATGTGACAACACTTTGTAACGTCTTCAGAAGAGTACAAACAAGGGCTCACGCACCCGTGATCAATGCTGTTTAATGCCTTCATGCCTCAGTATTTTCAAGGACTTTTGAAAAATTCCGGCTGGGGCTTCCTGGACCACATGTTGCAGTTTATTCTGGAGCTAAAAATCAAGTCACCATGTCCAAGATCAGACGACTACAAATACCTAGAATTTAATTATATCTAGGAAGAACTCTCAGACAGTGACCCTTGGGAATTGCTATGCCAACTCCTCCGCACCTTCATTCCGTATTAGGGATTTAAGGAAGTTTGTATTCCCTCCTACTTCTCAGATTCTCAGAGGATTAAGCAGGAGCTGCTTATGGTGATATCTTAATGTCTTCCTGGCCAGCTATTTTACCTTCATTGTTTCAAACTAATATGTCCTCCTGTGTTTCCTAAGAAAGTCAAGGTAAGTTTTATGTTAGGGTCTACACATGGCATCAAGACATTTGAAATTAGAGATATCAAGAAAATGAACTATCAAATTCCAAATCAAGATTGTACAAAGGAAAGCAGCCTAAATTTGTTTGAAACTCAGAGAATTTTTTTTCCCATTTCATTTGGTCTGATTTTAGTTTTGGTTTGTTTTGTTTGGGAATATCGAGCTTTTCTGTGCTACTGTGTGACAAAGTACTGGGAAAATCAGGATGGACTAGGCACTTCCATTGAAAACCAAAGTGGTCTTAGAAAAGGCTATTTTTAAAAAAAAATAAATTTGCACATGTGCGTGTGTGTATGTATGTATGTATGTATGTATGTATGCACATGTAGCGGTCAAAAGACTACTTATAAGAGTGTCTCCTTCCACCATGTGTATCTCTGGGATTGATGGTATTGAACTTGGATTTATCTAGCTTGGCAGCAAATGCCTTTACCTGCTAAGCCATCTCACTAGCCCCAGTAAAGGCATCTTTAGAATTGACCCTTGAAAGGATTTCAGTGCGTGTGATACTTGCCTTGCAAGCCTGGGGACTAGAGATCAAATCTCCAGGAAGGTCTTAAAGTTGAGGCAGGCATAGTAGCTCTATGTAATATCAGCAATTAGAAGGCAGAGGAAGGGAATTCCCAGGGCAAGCTGGCTAGCTAGACTAACCAGAATAGAGGATTCATCTCCAGGAGGTTCAGGGAGAGACTATGCCTCAACAAATAATGTGGAAAATAAGCCAGGTAGGTACAAAGAAGCTAACTTTGAGCCTCCACACACTTGCACTTCCAGGCACATGTAAAAATACATGCAAACACATCACCTATGCATGGCAGAGGATTGGGGGGATAGAATTAACCTTTGTAACTTAAACTAACCAACTCAAACACAATTGCCCTTACTAGTTGGACATAAGTATATGCTATGCTCAGAATTGTCAGGACTCTGACCCGAGTTAACCTGGAATGAGGCGTAGCTGTCGTTTTGTGTAATCTCTCTGACTTCTGAGAAATACAATGGCAATGGTGACTGGAATGATTATGGAATCCCAAAGTGGTGCCAAGTATCTCCATGAGAGGAAAGAAGGAAATGAGAGAATAAAGTGCTATGAGTACTAGCCCAGAGGAAGGAGGAGAGCCATCAGGTGTGAAGGGCAACATGAAAAGAGACTCTTGTCTGCAAGCGCGAGAGAGAGATCAGATTGGAAACTGGTGGGAAGGAAGAGTGAGGAAATCTAATGAGATGGGGGCGAAAACAAAACAAAACAAAACAAAACAAAACAAAATATAGCTACCTCTTCCTGCTTAAGAACTGAGAAAAAGGTCTGACCCAAGATTCAGCCTTGAAAGATGACCATATTCCTGTCCTGGAGGTCTGTCCCATGGTCTAATAACCAAGGTCAAGTTTTAGCATGGCTTGATGAGGACAGGACTATCTTTGTTCTGGAAAGCATAAATTATTCAATGGTGGGATTTCACAACCAGGTAAACAGATTCTCGTGGAACTAACACGCATGCCTGCTAATGGGTCTTCAGAGGTGTAAGGGGAGGGAGCAAACCCTCATGGTGAGGCTAAGCTTATTGTTGTGTCGGCTCTGACTATGCAGTGAACAGTAGAAACTGGACTTTCCTGCCTTCGGCCCTTCAACCCATGAGTAGCTTTCAAATGGCATTTTGAAGTTGGGAGATAAATATTTCCATTCTCCCCACCAGGTAGGCAATCTCTGCTGACGAGCTTTGCGCATTTCCCACACCTTGTCCACCGAGGTCTCAGCCTTGTCAGTGAGCCTGCCTCCTTCCCTCCCACCCTAGCCTATCCCTGAGACTGTGTTTGTTAGATCTTTTGTTTTCCATCCAATGTAAATTCTTGAACAAAAAAAATCTTTGCCTGAGGGCATGCTTGCACAGAGACCAAACTAAGACAAGGAGATGAAAATCTCAAAGCTAATATCTGAGAGCGTCCTTATCATCACCAAATGTGAAAGAGAAAAGGAACACACCAAAGAATTTGAGGATATTAATACTTGAAACAACCCATGAATTTTAGGACAGAGTCTGGACTTTAGTAGCTACATTAAATATTTGCTGAATGAATGAATAAAAAGCAAATAGCATTAATGCCAACCACTTCTACAACTCAGCAGGGTAGCAAACTTTGCCTGCAGAATGATGAATGATAAATAGTTGTGGGAACTCAATGTTGTTGTGTAAAAGCAGCTGTGGACAATATGTATTGACTATAGATACATTTCAATAAAACTTTATTTGTAAGCACATACCAGGCCACAAGGCCTGATTTACTAATCCCTGGTATCATCAAATTGGTTTCACTGTCAACTAAGTTAGAGGGAATCCAGAAAAGTTCAGGTGTCTCTGAGGGCTATTTTGATACATTTTAAAATACAGACTTATTTTATAGTGATTTTACTATTTGAGGTGCCCCTGTTTCCCTGGAAGTTTCATTGATCACTTGCGTAACTCTCCATCACACAAATTATGAAGAAATAAAATGTTATACAATTAATACCAAAGGCAGATGCCACAGCCACCTTGAGAGGTGGCAATTTCATTGGCCCTCTTAAAATGCTCTTCATGGTTCCAGTTATAAGCAGCTAACTGTGGTCTGAAAATACTCAATGAAAAATTCGAAACATAAATACCAGATGAGTTTCAAATAACTTTGTTAAAGTACCTTATTACTGTCATTGATATCTTAAACCTGATTAAAAAACTATTTTTAAAGGGTATATATACACAAAAGTAACCACAGCTTATATTTAGCATAATACTATGCATACACATGCATTCATAGACACATACATATATCCACAAACTTAATTCAATGGTATCTACAGTTGCAGGCATCCACTGGAGGGGCCTGGAACCTATTCCCTCGGTAAAGCGGAAGATCACACGCGACATATACCTTAAAAATGGACAGCAATGTTTAAGGAAGGCAAGAAGGCCTAAAAGACGGATGTGATGTTTTCATTCCTATTAGAAAAGGAAATAGTAGATTTTATTTGATTTCCTCTTGAATATTCACATTTCTCAGGCATGAAGTCCAAGGTACCGAATAAAATCCGTTAAAATTTAAATAGCCCCGAGATTCCAAGCTGGAGCGAGCTGTGCTGTCGCCGTTCGCCAAGTGGTATCAGGGCCAGACGTCCCTCCGCTCAGTGTGGGACAAAGAGGAGGACCATGAACATTTTTGGGAGATGCCAGACTTGCTGACCACCGAATCCCTCTAGGCTCCCAACAGAGACAGCTCCCAGGATCCACGGAGAGCTGCGGGCCCCTGAGGGAGAGTCCAAACACATGGCCAAAAAAAATGCCAAGAAGGAAGCGACAGGCAGGACCTGGCAACGAGATGCTGAAGAGGAGGGAACATTCTCACAGGCCAGTGAGGACGTCCTGAGGAATAGAACCATAAAGAGAGCCAAGCGGAGACATGCCCGCCCCCAGGCCGAGGGTAAAGGGACTTCCAAAGGGATTAAAAGTTTGGCTGTGCCTTCCGGAAGAGGAGAATTTGGCGGTAGCCCTGCAGAGAAGCCTCTGGAAGTATTGACAACCAGAAGGAACACAGCCAGGGCTGCAGCAGAGCCCAAGGCGGCCTTGGCTTCTGTTACTGCAAACGAACCCCCCTCTTTGGAGCATGAGCAGATCTCAGATGCCCAGACTAATGTCCACAGTCAGCAATCTGTCTCCCCGGGCCTTGCTTTCAGTCAAGCCTGCGCTGGGAGTGTCTACCACAGGCAGTTGACCGGCCTGAACTGCTCTGTCCGGGACTGGATAGTAAAGCACGTGAACGCGAATCCGTTCTGTGACCTGACGCCGGTCTTTAAGCAGTATGAGAAATACTTGGCTGCCATCGAGAAGCAGCTCCACAGTAGCTGCGGCTGTCTTTCTGAAAGTGAGCCCAACAGGGGCTTGGTGGGGACACAGCCTTCTTCCCTAGTTGTTGCCTCTGAACTACAGCCAGAGTTGGCCACATCTGAAAAGACAGAGTTTATGTGTGAGAAGAAAGCCGACCCAGCGCAAGGAGCAACAAGTACCTCCTGTAACTTTGGCAAAAACACTGAAAGCCCAGTTTGGAGTTCCTTAAGTCCTGGTCCCATGCATGCAGTTTCATCATCCAGCAGAAGCTCCAGCTTAAGTGGGAAAAGTACCCCCCAGAAAAAGCCAGCGTCTGCAAAAGCTCTGGAGAGTCCAGCACATGGCAGCAGTGATGAATGCAAAGGTAAAAGGGACGAGCCACCCAAGGTGCTCCTTGTTGAAGAGAAAGAGGAGAGTGTTTCCTACTGCAAGAAGTGTAAACTGTTTTACAAGAAAGACAACGAATTTAAAGAAAAAGGTGTTGGCACGCTGTATTTAAAATCCACAGCCAATCAGAAGACGCGGCTCTTAGTGCAGGATACTAAGTTAGGCAACATACTCCTGAACATTCTGATCCCACCCGATATGCCATGTACCCGGATGGGGAGAAACAACGTCCTTATCGACTGTGTACCCAATCCACCGCTAGATAAGAAGAACGCCACTATCAAGGTCGCCATGCTAATTCGGGTAAAAACAAGTAAGGAGGCGGATGAATTGCACAAAATTTTACTGCAGAAAATGGATGCCTGAACACAGAAATCCACCCGGGAACACGCCACGTTCCTGCTTTTTTTTTTTTTTTTTTTGCTCCACCTCCAAATGTAATTTTTCATCCTTTTACCTAAGGTACCCTAAGAGCTTCCAATAACAAAAATTTTGGGAGCACAATTAAGACCAACAAAAACTTGAGTGTTCAGTTGAGTGTGGAGAAAGGGTCCTCCCTTTTTAAGAGCCACCTAACATGCAAAATACATTTGAATAAAATGGTTTTCAAATTTAACATTCATTCTTGAGTAAATTATAAGAGATTTCTAAAAAAAAAAAAAAAAAAGATAATTTCCCCATCTATATGGAAAGTGACATTTTAAACAATGTATAGTAAGATCCTCCTTGGCTTGGAGAATCTAGAAGATTTCCTACTGTGAGGTCCCACCTCTCCCACACAACATCCTATCTGCAGTACCTGTCTCTACTAGCGCTAAAAATCTCGAAGGCCACGGGGCTAGATCAGGATATTGGATAACATACAACAGACCCTCTAGATAAATAGTGCTCAACCTTCCTAACCCTGAGATCTTTTAATACAGTTCCTCATGTTATCGTGACTTCCAACCATAAAATTATTTTCATTGCTACTTCATAACTGTAATGTTGCCACAGTTAGGAATTGTAAATATCTGTGGTTTCTGATGGTCTTAGGTGACCCCTCGAAAGGGTCATTTGACCCCCCCAAAGGGGATGCAACACACAGGTTAAGAACTATTTCCCTAGGGTCACTCTGATTCCACTGGTATACAAGTACTCTGCCCCTTCACCAGTCTGTACCACCAAGGAGAAAATGAAGTATGGATGGTGCTGGTGGCAAGAACGTCTCCTGTCATGTCAAGGCAAACGGTTCTGTTCATGAAACAAAAGCGCGACCTGCTGATGGAGAGTGTCATTCTCCGTAAGTCCAATTTTCACTCAAACCAACTGTCAAATATCTCTCACAAACCTTTGAGGGTCATTTATTATGTCTGTGTGAGTCATGACTACTCTTTCCAAAATTAGCCTTTAACACTAGAGCAAGATCCAAAAGCGAAGAGTTCGCGGTTATATCAGACATGGGGGGGGGGGGATGAGAGATAAGTAACTGACCAAACAGATTCGTAACTGACCAAACAGATTGAGGGGTAAGAAAAATGGAGTTAAGCAAACAAGGTATGAATCCAGGAGACAAAGCTGGCTGGAGAGCAGGTATCAAACATGCCCTGTGAGAGCGAGGAACTGGGAGAGACCTCCCAGTCAAAGCTCCATGTCTTCGTGGTAGTGTGCATCTTCTCAGAGGATACCCCTTCTTTCATCATCAGAAAGCTTCCACATGGGCTGCAGGAGGGTAGAAACGCTGCCTAAGGATATAGAAGTCTCACAGTAGCCATGGAAACCTGCTGATGCTCAGGCAAAGGCTCGGGTCATTAAGGAAAGACTTTTGGCAGAGGTTGCCACTTTATTTTTTGATGATTCCATACATTTATATGGGTTTTTGTCACTTTTAGATCTCCTTATCCTCTTATCCCCCTCCATCTCCTGCTGAAACCTTTCTTCTTCCCCCTTTTACTTTGATGCTGTGCGTGTGGTGGGGGACAGTGAGTGTATGTCATTGAGTTTGATTATGGTTGCTTCGATGAACATGAGTGGGGGATGCTGATTTACTAGGCTGTGGGTAACTCATCAATGTCTCTCCCACTGAAAAAGATGACAACTCCTTCAAGCCTCCCTCAGCCCCCACAGGAGGAGGAGCCTCATTATCCAAGAGGATGGTGAAATGGTAACGGACCCAATCTGGTGTAGTTATGATACAGATGAACACAGCTACAGTGCATTCACCCTCCCTGCTGAGCTATTGGCTATAGGTAGATTCCGGTAAAGCAGAATCATTGTCTTGAGTTGTGGAACTACTGGTGAGTCCACCAAGATCCAATGGATAGTCGTAAAACAACTATCACACCTGTTACGCTGATTAAACTCAGTGTATTACAAAAGAAAACCAGTAGACTAGAGATATGGGGAGAAATTAGAGGGAGGATTGAAGATTGACATAAGTGTGAGAGATATAAGAGCAGGGATGAGAGTAAGTCAAATGTGTTACATGCTTGTATTAAATTGCCAAAGAGCAAATTTAGAAGGCAGTTTGACACTGTCCATTTAATGCAACATTAGTAGTATGTTCTCCTTTGGGGCCTGTGACCTCCCTAGCCACCAACTAGACCATTTTTTTTGTTTGATTTTAAATTGAAAATTCTCTAGCAGATTCATCTGTCAAGTTGAAAGATCTCCATATTTAGAAATAAGAGAAGGAGGTCATGGTGAGATTTTGATGGGAAAGAGCTATTAGTAATTGCTCCAGTGTGGTGAAATTTAGAAGAGAGAGCATTTGAATGGGGGTATTCCACTTCAAAGCCATGCTGTCATAATATTGAGAGTTAAATAGCTAGGAATAAAAGTCTCGAAGATTTTCCCCTGCCAGACACCTCTGTAATTTATGGAGAAAAGGCTTCTTTAAATCACAACAAAGACCGTGGTTTCGGAGGCTCTCCTCCATCGGCTCCAATTGTCCCAGAGTGATGGGAAGATATGGAATGCAAGGGACATCATTTGTAGTGTCAAAACAATTCTTCAATGTTTAAATCTGATTTAGAGAAAATAAATTACACATTTTTCACCAACTAGGCATCTGATGATAAGGTTTTGTTCAATGATAGTGCCATTCAAAAGAGAAAGAAAAGAAAATTTACCCTCCATGCCTTCTCATCTTGACAAAATATTTCCATCCCTCCCTTCAAAGCCTGTGAGCCAGAAAATTATGATGGTAATTTATACGTGATATTATAATATACACCGTGTCAAATATTAGAGGTTAAGAGTGCCGAAGTGACATATCTAATTTATGGGGTTGAGCCTGGCACTAATGACAGTTTAAACCATGCAAATTCTGCCTTAAGAGCAAGCATCATTGGCTTGTATGCATGGCATGTCTGGAGTTCCCCCTTCCATGGTTAGAGTAACTGGGGGCCTCTAGAATTGTGAAATGGTCCTTTGATTTGAACCCTACTGTTTTGATAGTTTATTCAACTATTTTAGTAAATGTTTATACCAGATCTGAATTTTAAGAGTGATCTAGAAAATTATCCTGTAGTTTTTCCTTCTAGAATAATTCCAACGGATTTTAATAAGATGAGAGAGAAAGGAGTGGAAATCTAAATAGGTGTGATACAAACATTTATTCAATTCTAAATGTGCCAGATATTAATTCAAGCCTATATAGATTAACCTGTCAATCCTCCAAATGATCCTATGCAGTAGGTGTATGCATTGCACTTGTTTTATAAGTGAGAGGAAAGATGGTGAAATAGTGAACATTTTGCATAAAACCTCCACAACAGAAAACCTTTAGGCTAAAGTTCAAAACCAGGCAGGGCTATACAGAGCACATTTCACACCCCTCTGTACTATCTATGGAGAAGTGAAGACTCATTTCGTAAATGTTACACAGGTATAGGAGAAGCTTTGTTGGCTCTTGAGCAACATGATGGGAAATATTTGATAGATCATGAATTTTCACCAAACCAGGGTCATATCCACCTATAGACACACTATCTATAGCTGTTGTTATGCTATAAGGCCACACTGAATAGTGTGAATAGAAGCAGCAGATTAGAGGGCCCATGGATAAACAATTATTCTATTCCACATTTTTAGTGTGTGTGGTGTATTCATGTATGTGCACATAAATGTGCTAGACTATTCATCTATGCATATGCATGTAGAGGCCAGGGTCTGACCAGGTGTGTGTTTTCTTTATCCTATCATAGTACTTGCGACACTCTCTGAACTTGAGTTTGAACTGAATTTGAGACTCACCAACCTAGAGCTTATTCTTTCAGCTGTCTTAACAGGCCACCAACCCCTGGGAATCCACATATCTCTCTTCCCCGGTGTTTCCCATCCATTATGTGTATGATAAGATCCAAAGTCGGATGTTTATGCTGGAAGACAGAATGTAACCCACTGAAGCATTGATCTAGCTCCCAAATATATATGAACTTTCACAGAAGTCTAGAAACTGAAAAGCTATTCCCTTCAGTGGGTACAAAAAAAGGCAGGGCTTGAATTCAGGTCAGTTGCTTAACAAGGTTCTCACCCAGAGGACTCTGCTAATGACGGCACAGATGGGCACTAGCAGAGATCTAGAGCTCTCTGTAGGCCACTCCAGAAAGTATTTGATGACATCAACACTATAGTTTTCTAATACTCAATGAGGTACCTTTGCATGGCATAACAAGGCTGAAAGGACCTGGTCCAGCACCTTCTCCATTTCTTACTACAGAGGCCATTTCTCGGACTATCCTGGGAATGTTTACCCAAATGTAGGGCCTGCAGACACCATACTCTATTTGCTCCCTGGGAAGAGTCAGTAAAGAGTGCCTCAGTCTGACTCTTGACAGAGACAAACCCAAAATTTCAGGCCTAGACTCAGTTTCTAGTTTCTATGACAAGCTAGTTTGAGAATGCATCCTTCATTGACTCTTTTTCCCTCCTGTACTTCTTCCTTACCTCCAACATAGACTTTCTGTAACTGTCTCAAAATAAATCCTTAAGTTCTTAACTCAGGTTCTGTTTCTGAAGAAAATGGAACTAAAGGATGTCAGGTTTCTGACAAAAACTCCCAGATCCAGGAAAATTATAGGGGAAACCCAGAGTCCTCAAGCTGGAAATTGAGGCTGTCAATATTTGAACTAGTAATATCTGCCTCCAATGTCTACACTCTTAGCTAAACCCTTTCCTCAGAACAGCTACATGTAGGTGTATCCAAGTGCACATTCTCAGTGTCCTCTATGAGGAAGAAAGAACATTAGGTCCATCTCTGAAAGCTTATTTGGGAGGTAAGAAAATTATCCCGGGGGGGGGTAAAAAACAAAACAGAATGCTCTCCCCCTGTTCTTGACTATTCTTACCTAGGAAAGACAGGACTTCTCTCATGGCAACAGTTACTTGAGATATGGGCAGAGGGACCATTCCTCCCATAAGTCATCCGTAAGAATTGGCATCTATGCTCTCTCCATTCCTCTGCTCCGCTGACAGCCCCAGGGGGAATATTCCCCTGAGCTGCATGCAATCGGTTACCTTTCCCAGGACGTCAAGACAGACATAAAATCTCCATTCAGTTTCTATTACTGACACCCAGAATTCATGTGTGCCCACTAACACAAATCATGCTTCTATTCCTTGTCAGTCTGGGGAAAGAGTGAGACCATCACCCTTTTTCCTCCAAGGGATTAAAATAAAACAGGTGAGTGATTGATACACAGCTGTCATCATTCTTCCATGAGTCACCATAAGGAGAGGCATTCAAATCATTTTGCTCATCACAAACACATGCTGCCTAGTGGCTGAACAAGAGCTTGTCCCTAGGGCAAGCATCCTCTGTCAACAGACCCTCTGCCTTAGCTCTGCCCCAGGCACTGTAGGCAAAGGTAAGGGACTTATGTTCTCTGTATATCGTACATATTAAATAAAGAACAGTAAGAGCATCAGTGGTCTTTGAAGGAGAAAGTAGGCACAGCTGTGATGTACATTAGAGAGTATGACATTGGTTCCCCTAGAATTGCACAGTGAAAAGTCCATCCAGCAGTGCATGGCCTTTTTTCAACCTACCTTCAAGATCTATGAATCCCATATGGATGTGTCTTGCTGAACACATCCTTATAATAACAGATATTACATTAATTAGTGTAAATTACTTGCTAAGAAAGAATGAGAACGTATCTGACCGGCAGAAACTAATTATTCAGTTAATAGCAATTGTAACTCATAAAGCAGGAAGGAATGCGGTAGATCATTATAGGTTTGTTATTTTAGAAATCCCATGATGCCTGGGGTTTTACTTCACTTCTGTGAAATTACATTTGCCTGTCTCTTGATAAAAAGATGGCTTCTGTAACTTAGGCACCACTCCCCAGGGGCACCTAGCCAAATGTACTCATTCACAGAATCCAAAAGGTCAGATAGCAATTGAACTTCCATCTTCCACAGGAGAGCAATGGTCTCAGAGCTCTGGAAACTTCTAAAGCCTCTAAGTCCTGTCACCTGTCACCACTGGCTAACCTTGGTAAATATTCCCAGTACATACATCCTCATTCCCCGTTGAAATCATCTAGGTGAGCATATATCTGTTCTTTCTAACCAAATGGCTTAACCAACTCATTCCAGTGCTACCTTAGAGAGATGTTTTTCATCCGGAAATTTACATGGCACTCCAGGAACAAAAGATCTATGACTTCATTCCAGAGAGAAACTCACCCTTCTTAATTAAATGTAACTACTGTCACTCATAGAAGCTTGTTTGCAGTAAGCAGTGATCGATGAATAGCTATGTCAGATTGACTATTGAGTACTTAGTCCTTACTGAGACATCTATACTGCTCCATCCAAGGACACATTGCAGAAAAGAGGTGGGAAGAATATATGAGCTGAAAGATGCAGAAGAGTGCTACAAACTGGTATCCTCCAGATGTGGCACCACTGTAACACCCATGAACTCACAGCAGCAGTAGCCACCAGCCCAAGACCTCATGAGACTGAGCCTATGACCGCTCCATCATGGATGGGCAAGGAGTTCTTAAGGCTAGACCTCTCCCTGAGAGCTATAGGTAGTTAATGGTTGATTGTAGAAAGAGTGGGACTCATGCTCAGCATCCAAAAATGCTGTTGGAAATCATCTTTTTCAGAGCCTTTTATACCAAAAGATGACAATGTCTCATTCACTTCCAGAAGAAGAGACAATGGCTCTGACTGTAGTTGCTTAATAACGATGACATGTATACACCGCAGAACTCAGAAACCTTTATAAGAATAAGAATAAGTGGAGAGAGAAGGTACAACTACCTGAATATTACAATAGTTTTTCATAATTACTGTAGAGGGGTAACTGAAAAACAAAACCTTTATCTGAGTATTTATTGGATACAGTGCTATATTATAGTTCTGGTTATGTATAGTGGAAATAGTACATTTTTAATAGTATTTTCTTTAAAAATATCAATATTCAGTACAACCCCAATAGTTGAGTGTCTGTCTTACATTCACAAGGCTATGAGTTTGATTCCAGCACCAGAAAAAAAATCTCAATATGCTGTGCATTTGAATCCTTACAATAATATTTATAAAACTTAATGTCATCAGGTTTAGCCTTAGTATTCACAAACTTGTGGCTGCCTATACTACATGGTCTACTGGGAATCTGGAATTAGTCAACCTTAATTCAAATCTAAGATCTGCCACTTGTTGGCTGTTTAGAAAACTAAGCTACTTAGCCTCTTTGAACTTTGGTCTACTTATGAATTCAATCGGTGTATCTTCCACACAGGGTGCTTTATGGATTAAATGGGTTTATCCATGTGCTGTGCTTATCATGATACTTGAACACAGTAAGCCTTCAGTCAATACTTATTGTCACCAAAGAAGCAACATACTCAATATTGATCTTATCAGTAAGACAATGAGACCCTAATGGACAATCTTGCTGATTTATTTCTAAGATTCTTGTTTATAGCCAGCTGATTGCTTTAAACATTTTTTAAAATGTAGCATTGCAAACTGAAAAACACACTTATGAGACAGTATTTCAATAATGAACCTTTAAAAGTTGAAATCCAGTGTTTTCTAGAACTAATGGAGCAATATATTTTAAGGGTATGGTTAGCTAGGTTTTGGGGTTAGTGAATTATTTTATACTGACCCAACCAGCCTCTAAAATATAACATTATTCCAGGCAATAGCAACAAACATCATCTGTACCTACATAAAATTCTTCCATATGGTACAGAATGGAGACATAGGTTTGCTTCAAATTCTGGGAGCCAATGCCAAATGAACTATATTATACTCAATACCTCAATTGAAAACAGAGTACCCCAAAGAGACCATGGTTTACATAAGCCATGAGGATAAAAGAAAATGAATTCCAGTTGATCTAAGATGAGTGTAAGCCTATTAGGACAAAGATGTCACCAGCAGAAAAATGTAATTAAAAAATACCACTAGGTAAATTCCCAAAACTCAGTGATTATGACAGTATCCTAAAGTTCGTACTTCATATCACTAACAGTTGGTGACTTGTAATCCCAGTCACCCTTAGAACATGCAAAGTGTTCTCTCAAGAAGAGAGATCCCCTTTGCTAATTTTAGAACTCCATTTCCAAATGAAGTACAGCTTGGAAAATAACAAAATAACGAGAGATGAGACAATGATCTAAGAGCATACATAGCAGAACACTGATAAATAAGATTACCGGAGCCACACCTCCCTCTCCAGGGACCATGGTAGATGTCATCTTTATTAAGAAAGTCTACTCTTTCTTAGAACTGTCTCAAAGTCATTATTTTCTTAAAGGCTGTACAGAGAGAGCTACCAAGCAAGTCTATAGTGGGACTTAAGTCTCAAGATCAAAATCATTATTCATGTGACTTGGAGTAGAAGCACATGATCACACAAACTTTGGCAAGACCATATAATGAAGATAATGTTGGAAAAAAGCCTGCTTTTACTCACCACATGTGTAATTGTCTATAATATTTTTTTGTGGCCAGGTAAATTAGCAATCACTTTTGTCTTATCTTTAGCAGGAAATTTGGTCATTCATCTAACAAAAGAGGACAGCATCTGATGTCTTGGCATGGCTCATGCATGTGACTTTGTTTAGACAATGGATTATGCACACAAGGGATGAGGTGACAGTTCTGAGCCTCAGTCCTTAAGATGATTCATTTTTGCTTTGGTCCTCTGCCTAAAAAATGACAAGAGCTACTTCTTATGTCTCTTGTTCACCAACCTGAACCAAACATGTGGAATAGCTCTGGCTGCCTGGACCACCTCAATGGTTCTGCTTACATAAGTGAAGCCTTCTTACATAAGTTGGCTGGCTGAGGTCAGCAGAAGTACCCTTATCAATCTGTAGATAACTGACATAAAAAGTATGAAAATGTAGTTTTCCCTGAATATATGTGTGTGTGTATGTGTGTGTGTGTGTGTGTGTGTGTAAAATTACATGTCAGTATCTAATTAATATATTCATCACTGACAGCAATAATTACTCCCTGTGTCTATATACCAAGCCTAATCACAGAACTTTGCTACAACAGTATTTTTTTTCCAATTTTAGAAATGGAGAAGAGAGGACTATAAAACCTTTTTCATTTTTCTAGTATCTAACAATAAATGGCTGCTAGTCTGCTATTTGAAATTTGGTTCACTTTAACATTCCATGTTTTCTTCCTCCTTCTACTGATAAAGACTACCTCAATGTAAGCAAGTAGGACCTTTCTACAGAGAGTATGTCTAATCTTGAAAGGTCAAGGCTGGAATGAGTTTTCAAGACAAGAATAATAGGCAGTAAAATCAGGAAAGTGACCAGAGGTTGGATCACCAAGACCTCCAGTTACCCTAAAGAGCTCTTATTTGACTATAAACAAAACCTTTCCAATTTGTATCCCTTTGACATCCTTATGTTGTCCAATGGCTCTAGCTAGTACCTCAAGTGAAAAGAGAGGGGCAGCCTTGTCTAGTTCCTGATTTTAGTAAGACTGCTTCAAGTTTCTCTCCATTTAGTTTGATGTTGGCTACCGGTTTGCTGTATATTGCTTTAACTATGATTGGGTATGCACCTTGATTTCCTGTTCTTTCCAAGACTTTTAGCATGAAAGGATGCTGAATTTTGTCAAATGCTTTTTCAGCATCTAATGAAATGTCCATGTGTTTTTTTTTCTTTAAGTTTGTTTATGTAGTGGATTGCATTGATGGATTTCCATATATTGAACCATCTCTGCATCCCTGGGATGAAGTCTACTTGATCATGGTGAATGATCATTTTGATGTGTTCTTGGATTCAGTTGGCAAGAATTTTATTGAGTATTTTTGCATTAATGTTCATAAGGGAAATTGGTCTGAAGTTCTCTTTCTTAACCTTATTAAACAATGGGGTACAGAGCTAAACAAAGAATTTTCACCTGAAGAACTTTGGATGGCTGAGAAGCACCTTAAGAAATGTTCAACATCATTAGTCATTAGGGAAATGCAAATCCAAACAACCCTGAGATTTCACCTCACACTAGTCAGAATGTCTAAGATTAAAAACTCAGGAGACAGCAGGTGTTTGCAAGGATGTGGAGAAGGAGGGCCATTCCTCCACTGCTGGTAGGATTGCAAGCTCGTACAACCACTCTGGAAATCAGTCTGGTGATTCCTCAGAAAACTGGGCACAACACTTCTGGAGGACCCTGCTATACTACTCCTGGGCATATATCCAGAGGATTCCCTAGCATGTAATAAGGATACATGCTCCACTCTGTACATAGCAGCCCTATTTATAATAGCCAGAAGCTAGAAAGAACCCAGATGTCCCTCAATGGAGGAATGGATACAAAAAATGTGGTATATATACACAATGAAGTACTATTCATCCATTAAAAACAATGAATTCATGAAATTCTTAGACAAATGGATGGAGCTGGAGAACATCATCCTAAGTGAGGTAACCCAGTCTCAAAAGAACACACATGGTATGCACTCACTGATAAGCAGATATTAGCCTAGAAACTTGGAATACCCAAGACACAATCTACATGTCAAATGATGTCCAAGAAGAAGGAAGGAGTGGCTCCTGGTTCTGGAAAGGCTCAATGCAGCAGTGTAGGGGAATACCAGAACAGGGAAGTGGGAAGGGGTGGATGGGTGAACAGGGGGAGGAAAGAGAGCTTATGGGACTTTCAGGAAGCGGGGAGCCAGGAAAGGGAAATCATTTGAAATATAAATAAGGAATATATCGAATAAAAAAATAAAGAAAAATAAAATTTTTTCAACAAACCTAATATACTAAAACACACACACACACACACACACACACACACACACACACATACACACACACACAGAGAGAGAGAGAGAGAGAGAGAGAGAGAGAGAGAGAGAGAGAGAGAGAGAAACAAAAAACTTAGCCTAATGACAGGTATCTATAATCCTTGGACTTGGGAGGCTAAAGCAGGAGAATGGAGAATTCAGCACTAACCTGATTACCATAAGAGATTATACAGAAGCAAACACAAACACATACCCACAATGAAAAGAAAGAAATTCAGATTTTTTTCTTTTAACTCTGTGGATATTTTATAAGTACTTTTCGAGATTTGGCAGTTTCAGTGGTCAACTATAAAAGAATAGAAATCCCTAGCATTATTAAGTGTCCGAGCTAAATGAAAACTAAATAGAAAAATTAAACTGCTTCAAGTGGGGAGAAGAGCATGCTACTTTGAAAATATAATCTAGGGGTGCGGCTGAATGAATGAAGACAGAGGTAAAGTGATAGAAAGGACTCAAATCTCAGCCTAGAGAAATGATTCAGTGGTTAGAACACTTAGTGCTCTTGCAGAGGTCCTGGGTTCAGTTCCCAGCACTCACTTGGTGGTGTCTCACAACTCCAGCTCCAGAGGATCCAATGCCCCCTACTGGACTCTGCTGGCACTGCACACATGCCATACACTTATGCTCTCAGGTGAACCCACTCATACATACAAAATAAAAATCTTTCTTAAAGGGAAGGAAGGAAAGAAGGAAGGGAGGAAGGAAAGAAGGAAGGAAGGAAGGAAGGAAGGAAGGAAGGAAGGAAGGAAGGAAGGAAGGAAGGAAGGAAGGGTAGGGACTCCTATCTAAGTCCATGGTATGTGTGTTAGACTGATGCCTTGTTGTCTTCTTTGTGGCTTTCAAAAGCAGAATCCTAAAATTAAGGCTCATCAATATTTTTGCCTTTATATCTTAATGAGAAACATTACCTGAAATGGTGAGGATAGGAATTCTAGGTAGGAAAGGGTGTGGATCTCTAAAAGCGTTCTCTGTGTGTCCTTTGGCAACGCCTGTTTCCAAATCAATGCTGTTATCAGCAGCATAGAAAGATTGTAGCAAACAGCATCGAAGACATGCAATACCATCGAGGGAAAAAAAATCCAGAACAACTTGAGTCCTGCCATGTGTCTCACTCCTTTTCAGAATTCAGGAGGGGAAAAGAAGGCAAATCTTCAGGCTCATGCTTAGATCCCGGAGAAAAAGAACTCATAGAACATCCTGTGAATTATGAACCCACTCCTTTGAATTTCAGGCTGTAATTAATTTCTTTTCTAAGATAGTAAACATTTATGTTGTGTCTTGTGAGTCTTTTAATCATCTTTATTGAAAGCACAGATCTAAGTACATATTTTCATATTTCACCCAAAACAAAAAATAAATGTCTTTGATAATGAATCTCTTGTTTTATTCATTTGAAAAGAAAATTTCAAGCAAGTTAGTCTTAGTATTTTCAGTTAATTCTTTTTTATTTTGATTGTTTGTTTAGATAGTGTTTCACTAAATTATCCAAATTGTCTCTAACTCATTATATAACCCAGGCTGGCCTCAAGTGTTTGGTGATCCTCGGTCTCTTAGTGCTAGGATTAAAGGCTATGTTCTCATACTCCATCTTATTTACTTCTTTAAAATAATGCCCCTTACACCCCAAATAGAAGAACCTTATAAAATTAATTATTGTAATATAAGTAGTAAATTATTATGGAGACTGTATTTCTTTACCTTTGTGAGTTCCCAGTACCATACAGACAGACTGATTTATTTCAAGCTGTATTTCAATGCCTGGGCAGTTAAATGATCTATCTTAAGCCCCTATGCTAAGCTGTCTACTTCCCAGCTATGATCCCATGATACTTGCACAATGTTACTGATCTGGTTCTTTGGGTTTCAGATGGGTTTTTTGTTTTGTTCTGTTTATTGTTTTTATTTTTCCCCCATGGTGTCTTCTTCTTGGACTCTCTCCTCCTTATGGCCAATCTGAATTGGAACTCTTCTTCACACCTAATTCCTTCTCCCCTCATTATGTAGTCAAGGCTAGCCTCAAATATTTGGTGATCCTTGGCTTCTTAGTGCTAGGATTAAAGGCATGTGTTCCCATACTCCATCTTAATCAGTTCTTTAAAATAATGTCCCTCATGTCCCAAAGAGAAGATACTAAAAAATGAAGTTTCCACCACAAGTGAAGATTTCCACCAGAAGTTTCTCATTTCTGCCCAGCTATTGGGTGATCAGAATTCATTGAAAAGACAGAGAATAAATTGTAAGAAATGTTTATAGAAACTTGACATAGGAGGTTTTAGACAAACATTACATGTTGTGTCTGGATTGAAATAAGTAAGAGGGCAGAGAAATCAGCAATTAAATAACATAAGAATAATCTTTACACAATGTACAAAAGCATTATGCTTACAGAACCTAAAGAAACTTAAGTGACCTGAGTAGATATTTTAATTTTTAATAAAGTTTTATTAATCCCTTGAGAATTTTATACCATGTATTTTATACATATTCATACTTGTCAACACTTCTACTTCTCACTCTCTCAGCTCTCCCATCCTCCTCACTCAACTTTTAAATTATTTTTCTTCTCTTATCATTGAGTAAAGTTGGCTGTTGCCCTGGTAGTCTTGGTATCAGAAACAAAACTAAGAAATTACAGAGAAGACAACTTTAACAGCACTCTCTCTCCCACCCACAGTGTCATTTATTGGATTTCAAATAAATAAAAGCAGAGGCACAGTCAACATGAAAGCAAAGGCAATGTCTGCTAACTTTCCATATGAAACACTATACTTGTCTCATGCTAACACATAAACTCAGAACAGCAAAATACCCTTGGCAATTTAAATGAAAATCAATCAGGTTAAGGAACTAGAACCAGCCCTATTGGCAGCTATAATTCTCACTTCTAATAGAAGCTACTAAAATTGGTTACCTGCTAGGAAACATGGGCTCGAATGTAGAGATCTGCCTGCCTCTGCCTCCTGAGTGCTGGGATTAAAGGCACACCACCACCACTGGGCTTACTTCTGGTTTTAAACACCAGAACTCTTCTCAGTAGGGCGACATGCCTTTATCATTACTGGCCAAGTTACTCGAAAATATTTCCATGCCATTCTATAAACTAATTTAATTAGTTTACTAATTTTTATATTTGTAATAAATCCTGATGTATCAATAATGAGATATTAGTGTAATTTTCAAAATAACATTTTATTATTCCAGAGTTGTTTAACCCATAAATCAGCAGAGAATGAGGGCATTGAAATCTTCATTTATGACAAGCATGTCATTAAGAAAAAATTTTCAAAATGAAAACTATTTTATTGTTTTACTCAAATAATGTTTACCTTATAAAATTAGTAGGAGTCATTAATGAATATTGTTAATGAGTACAAGTTCTGGATGATTAGTGCTTACTAACCTCCCCATGAGAGGTTTTTTCCTTTTCTTTTCTTTTCTTTTCTTTTCTTTTCTTTTCTTTTCTTTTCTTTTCTTTTCTTTCTTTTCTTTCTTTTCTTTCTTTTTAAAGATTTTCAGTGGAGGGAAGCATTTATTTGGCTTATACTTCTAGGTTACCGTCCTTCATTTGACAGAAGTCAAGGCAAGACCTCAAGCAGGGAATTGAAGTAGAAAGCAAAAAGGAATAGTGCTTTCATGCTTCCTCACAGGGTCATAATTAGTTAGTTTTCTTATGCAATTTAAGACCATCTGCCTAGGGATAGCACTACCCACAGTGGGCGGGGCCTCTTGCATCAATTAACAATTAAGAAAATCCCCAATGCCAATTTGATCTCAGTAATTTCTCAGTTGAGACTTTCCTTTCAGATGGCTCTAGGATGTGTCATTTAAATTACAGATCAATTAAAGCTAACTAGGATAGTGTCTTACCCTTGGACTCTTCCTTCTTGCTTTTTTCTGTTTCCTTGGACCCATGAGGTGATTAGTTTTGCTAAACCACCATGATACTGTACATAAAAGCAGCTTATTGAAACAGGGCTAAACAACCACAGTTAGAAACCACAATCTAAAATAAACACTTCTTTAAGATGCTTTATTTTGTCACTATAGTGGAACATTATGCCTCTGTACAAAAGAAGGCACAATCTTTGTAGAACATGTTCCTGGTTTCCTACAGTAATATTACTTCAGAAGTTTCTGTCTCCACATAGTGGACATATGGAGTGCCTTGAGGACTTTCTATGTACATAAGAAGATGGATATGCTTAGCCCTCTCCTAGTGCAAGTAAGAAATGTGCAGTTAATACTCATGAGAACAGCTCACAGCCAGTAACAAGCTAAAATAATTGGTTTGTTTACTCCTTAAATAAGACACCTATGAGACATGTTCTGCACGGACCTCAGAAGGCCTTAGCTCCTATTGTCCACATCAGTAATCTGCTTATTGATGCAAAATGTAGTGGTTGCCCTGTCTTTCATGTCTTACATTCCCAGGTCCCCCACTGGCATCTCCTAGAATAACCACTCTCCTATCAATGAACTATCCAAAATCTTGTTTCAGAAAAGCCTACATCTGGGGCAATCCATCTATTCCCTACAATATTATTTAAAATAGTAGCAAAGTGATTATCTATCATGAATATTTGTCAGATGAAACTCTATGGAATCATTGAGTAGGAAGAGATTGCAAAAAAATAAAGACTAATAATTATTAGTTATAATAAATGCTACACACACAAACACATGCACATGCATGTGCACACACAAACACACACATACATACACACACACACACACACACACATACACACACACACACAAACACACACGCATGCACGAGTGCACCTGAACTTTCGCTAGTGCACTGATTCTCCCTGAAAACCTAGAAAACAAATCTCTCTGTGGAAGTACTTAAAACCTAAAATTCAGTCAACAGAAGGTGAAGGGAAAGAAGCACGTGATATGCAGAAAATAAACTGTGCCCCTAATACCAATAAAATAGAATGTATCAATCAACAAGTGTTCAGGTATAGACTGACAGATGGCAGAGACTAAACACAGAGCAAGGATGAGGATGACACAATCCCTGGTGACATGTAGCTTGAAATAGAACAGGGGAAGGAAAATATTGAAGCAGGATCTGCTACAATGTAAGTAATACATGAGTTTAAAATTTAGGAAGTTGTCATCTAACTTGAAAAATTAATCGGTCCAAACAAAAGATACAATGTATCTGATTTCAGGAAAATGCACAGATATTGTATTAAAGGAATTGTAAAGAACATGGAGATTAAATAGGAAACGTTACCAAGTAATGATGACCAGATAGCAAGATCTATTCAAAACCAGCTTACTCAAGCTCCTCCAAGGTACTATGCTGGTTGTGTGTCTATTGATGCAATTGTTTTTAAACTGTAAGCAGTGATCTCTGTGATTTATTTATTTTAACTTTGCGCCCGTGAATCTTTTCCCTACATGTATGCACCCCATGTAAGTCTGGTGCTTATAGAAGCTATAAGCTTATAGAAGCTTGTAGAAGCTATAGAGATTTGTGGGCCATCACGTGGGGTCCTAGGAACTGAGCCCAGGTCCTCTGCAAGAGCAGCAAGTCCTCTTAGCCACTAAGCCATCTCTTTACCCCCTCTGTGAGTGAAGATTTTAAAATTAGATGTCAAAGACACCCTATACTGTAAACAACATGTAGTTCAAAAAAAAAGAAAAAGAAAATTAAGAAAGGAAGGAAGGAAGGAAGGAAGGAAGGAAGGAAGGAAGGAAGGAAGAAAAGAAAGAGACCTGTTCCGCTATAGTTTCTAGTCATCAACAATGCAACCATAAAAGTATCATTCATTCATGATCCATGCCAAGTTCTCACTAAAGGCTGTGTTCTCTGCGGTGCGCCGACTTCTGTAGGAGGAGATATTGTAAATGAAAAACGTTGTATGAAAATCATTGCACTTGTGCAGGTTTCCATGTCTGCTCTGCCAAAGTTAGACTTTCCCAGTAAAGTGAGTAATAATTCCCTTGACACAAACCCCGGGTGTTCGAAGGCTCTGATGACTTGCCTATTTGTCCAGTTGCCTTTGTGTGCATTCTTTACTCAAAAGATTCATTTAAAAATAAAGCAGAAGGGAGCTGTCTTGGATTGTGTGAGCTATTGTTTGAGTGCATGGCAGTGATGGTTCTAATAAACTATAACAAAGCAATTTACAAGTCAAAACAAGGCTACGTATGCTAAAAGTAGTCCATACAAAATCCAGCAGTGTTCTACAATTTCTTAATGCTCGTCTGTGGCCTATTAATCACATGATTAGCTGAGAATCATGTGCAATACAATGATTCAAATGACAGCAGGCTTTGATGCAATGGTATGCGAAGGTGCTTCATAGCTTTCCTTCACCTTTCTTCTCTCTCACAAAAAGTAGAGACAACCACACAATTTCGTTTGGGTTGCATTCCAACCTACACTGCATGTTAGAAGGTGCGAATGATTTCTCTTGCTCTGTTGTCCTCTCTGGCCATAAGATGCTTGAAAAGGATTTGCTTACATTGGGCAAAATGCTTCTTGCCAAAGTTCTCTCTTCACCTCGCCTCTGGAACGGGGCTTCAAAATGCAAATCTTCCTGTATCATCTCTGCCAAAAACCATTTAAAAGAGCCCCTTCCACACACCAGAGGAAAAGATTAAAATATTTACAGGCTGAATATTTCCCCACTAAAACGGAAAATTGTTTTACTGAGTCCCATGGATAAACTATATTTCTTCCAAAATGGATTACCTCCTTTATTGAGTAGAATATTGTCACTGGGAAAAATTGAAACTGCTGTTTAGACCAAAAATGTTAATATCTGGACAGATTTTGAAAAGAAAAAGGAAATAGCTTTCAAATCTTTCACATTGAAACTGGTTCCTGTGGGCTGGGGGACAGTCATGGGAGACGCTCAGCCTGAGGTTTGTCACCGCAGATTTTCAGATAGTACCATCTATTGCTTTAGTGTTACATGCTAGAGCCTACAAATGTAGTCCTCCCCTCCCTAGTGGCATCTCTGAAACGTAGCCTTCTGTAGACTCCACCCTCCAGAATGCTGCTGTCCCCACATTTCTCCAGACACACTGCTGTCTGTGTTCTCCTGCTCATCCCTGTCTTCATTCCTGTCTTGGGCCCTTCTCCTACTCTTCTTTGTCTGGGTAAACACGTTGCTTACTCTTCGAGACAACACAGTTGCTACCTTGTCTCTCAGTTCACCCTTGACTTGCCTAAACAAGTGGCTCACCACCTCTTCAGGAGTGTTGTCATTGCTCTGGTCACCACACTGCATCTAAGCAGCAAGTCTATCTGCTGGAAGAGAACAGACACTTCAGAGAATCTGACCAGCTTTCCTTTGCTGGCTTCTGACTCAGGACTCAGCTCTTGGCATGTGTTAGAGACTAAACACACACACACACACACACACACACACACACACACACACACACGCAGAGAGAGAGAGAGAGAGAGAGAGAGAGAGAGAGAGATCAAACAGGAAAGTGTGAGCTAAGTCCTCCCAAATCTCTTGATCTTGAAAAGCCACAGACTAGGTTCTATTTACTGAACAAGTGATTTTATTATAATGTTCCTGATCTCATGGGAATTACTTTGACAAAGAGGGGGAATTGTCCTTAAAGTCAATATTTGTTTGGGGATCAACAGTATAATTGTTATGCTGTAAGATTTTCTAAGGAGAACTTGACCACTGGAATGGAGCAGGGCAGATAGATGATTATAGAACCTTATTGTGGTACCTATGCACCTAGCCTGATCTTCCAGGGGCTTGCCAAGCCTGTACCTAATCATCACCTGCAGCGAAACACGACATGTTTAAAAAAAAAAATCAATGGGCTCAGATGTACTTTTCCCCAAGTAAAATTGTAAAAAGGTTAAAATAATAAGTGTCAAGCTCCCTGACATTAAGCAAGATATGAAATCAATAATAAACTTACAAATAATGTCATGAAATCAGTTTTATGTTACACTCACTATTTTCAAGTTTACTTACAATAGCATTCATTCTTCCGGTGGAATCATTTGTGATGAACGATGATGCTTCATTCTCAGCCTCAGCCCCAGCCCCTCAGGCATCACTGTAAGTATTTTGTCACCCTAATTTTGACTGCTCAGAATACTTCATGTATGGAGCCCAGAAGAAGATGGTCTTGAGTCTGGTAACCTAACGTCATGTAAGCAAATATTTCAATATTTTGTACTGTTGCTGTTTCTGTTCTGTTAAGCAAATGCACCATAGTTCACTGGCCCACTCACCCATTAAAGTACATTTGTAGCATCCTCAGTTCTTACTAAACTTGAATAAAACCTCAGTTAAATAATTTTGCATGGTGTTATGTGAACATCAGTTACAGTTTCCTTGAGACAACACAAAGAAGGAACACCAGTGAACCATGATATAAGTGCCTATTTTATTTGATAAGAAACTGATACACCATTCCAGTTCCTGTGGCAGGGGGAGCTTATTCCTTTGCTGCCGCATTATATCCTGTTAGCAGTAGGCATTATCTGTAATTTCCCCCTGTTCTAGTCAGTAGAACACTGAGAAGGAGATTTGGTATTAGAGAGTAGGATTTTGAATATGTAAGATTTACAGTCCAACCTGGAGCACAAAAGTTGCCAAGTTCAAGTGAGAAACTTGTCTCAAAGTTTTATCTCAAATTTAAAAGAAAAGTGTGTGTGAATGCATACATCTCAGTGGCAGAACGCTTGCCTAGCATGTGTAAAGCTCTAGGTCTAATCCATAAACACTGAAAACATCATCCATGACATCATAAAATAACTTAGTAAGACATATTAGTTCCAATACAAGAGGAGACCAGTCTTTTGCTGTTAAAACATTAAGTACTTAATATGAAGAAGAACACAAGAGACTACAGAGGGTTGGGTTAAAGAGGACAGAATGGATGGTTATGAATAGACAGAAGGTATGTGAAAAGGAAGAAAGGGCCTCAAAACTACATGTAAGAAAGAGTAGTCACTGGACAAGAATGGCCACAGATAGGACTGGGTTACAAACTCTAGGAAAAAGAGATCTAGTTACAGTCCATAAATCAGATGGATCCTTGGTTTTCCAAAATCATACAATGGGAGAATGGCAGGCAATAGAGCAATAATTCTTAACCTTCCTAATGTTGTGACACTTCACAGTTTCTCAGGTTGTGGTGATCCCAGACCATAAACTACAAGTTTGCTACTGTTATGAGCCATAATGTAAGTATCTGTGCTTTCCCACAGTCTCAGGCGGCCCCTGTGAAAGGGTGGGTCAACCTCTGAAGGGGTCACTGTGGATCAGCTTGAGGACTGCTGGGAGGGGAAAGTTAAGGGCTGCTGTGTCGACAGCCTTTTTTGTAAATGTTTAATTGGTGCCTGAAAGGGAAACTCTTCGGAGAGAACTAAGAGCCTTTGGGAGTAAATCCCAGGATATCTCTAACCTATGTGCTGCTTGCTACAAGGCAGAGTATACAAGCAACTAGAAGACAACTGTTTTACACTGCGCTTTTATTTACTCTCTTGTGATAGTATCAGGTGTTTCCCAGTTTACACATTTACCTGAACATTCACACAAAAGTTCATGTTTTCCTCAGTCCACAAATGTAATGAATTTCTTTCTTTCCCATTATTTTAGATAGACAGAAAAAGGAGACTCCGAGACTCAGTGAACTAGCATAGAAAGTGTTAATACTTTCTAAGTAAGGACATGAAAGACCAATAGTTGTCTTCAACTCAAAACAACAACAACAAAAAAAAATGGCATGAACTAAAATCAGAAAATCAGAAAGCATCATTTTGTGAAGAAAGTTTTTTTAGTTTTTCCATGTGTTGGAGGGGTGTTTCTCTCTCTCTCTCTCTCTCTCTCTCTCTCTCTCTCTCTCTCTCTCAGATTAAAAGGATGAATGGAACTGATGTTTTATGGGTTTACATAATGAGTGAATATATACTAGGAAAGATAAATAAATATGGATAAGCAAGAATATTTCAAGAATATTTGTATGTAGATCATAAGTGCTGGATATCAGCTATTACTACTTTCAAATTTATTATTGTGAGTGACATGAGCTCTATCATCTGTCAATGAAAGGAAGCATTCAAAAGGACCCAAATTTCACTTCATCTTAACTCTGATGTCTCCTTTCCTTTATTCTATAATGTTTAAATTATTTAGCTCCGTCTATATGATAGGCCATATGCACAGAAGATAGCTACAGCTTAGCAAGAATGCAATGCCACACCTATGACAGACACTACTGTGTCACACATCAAAGTTGGGTTGTCACATGTGCTCATGTGAGTGAAGATGTGGCCTTTCTTGTCATTAGTATGATCAAGTTCTCATTTATTTTATAGCTATATCATCACTTCCCTCCTTCCAAACAAGCTAACCTGAAAAGAACACTGAATTCTTAACTGAACAATGATTTATAAAACTCAACATGGTGTCTATCTATGCACAGGGACATTAAAAACTATGTTTCAACATTTGTCAGCTGATAAGGCTGCCTGTAACAAATATATTTGAAATAGCAGACAGAGTCCAATTCCACTTTCTACAGAGAATAAATGTTTCCTGCTTGGGAAAATACTTTATATGCTAATTTTCCTTTTTATCCATTCCCTAAGAAGAAAGCATCCAACATAGGTTTGATCCAGCAATTCACAAGCTAATATTTGTCCTATCATATTCACTTATCTGCATATAAAAATGTGTTATCAGAGGGAGCACTGGATTTGTATATAAATTTTTTACAAAGAGCAATGGCTGACATAAACTTGCAGAGTAAATGTCAACAATAGAAGTTAAATATATGCATCATACACAGTTTTCAAAAAAGAAAAAAAAAAAACAAGATAACACAGAAAAGTAAAACTCTCATGATCCAATATTTAGAAAGGAAGGACACAGAGAGGAGTGAACTTGAGGTGGAATGTTCCAGATATGTCAGGTGTGGAAAGTCAATGTTCAGTCCCCAGCTGTGAGGACAGAGGAAGGTGAAGATGGGAACAGCTGACCAGACTGTCAAAAAGGGAAGAGTCTGAAAGCTCCCACACAGGACAAATGGGAGCCCACACTGTCACCCAAGGAACTAGCAACTAGGTCAATGGAAAAATGCAGAAAATTACTAGAGACGTTATCTATTTTCATCAAAAATTGAAGGCAATTGACCACTTTTTTATTATTGTGAAAGGGTTTCACAACTAGGCATTACCTTCCTAAACAACTGGTAAGTATATATATTTTCTATCGACCATATAAAAATAGAGGGTTTTTTCCTCTGACTCAATATTAGTAGAAACTTAAGGATGTTGTTATATGGAAGGGAAGGGAAGGGAAGGGAAGGGAAGGGAAGGGAAGGGAAGGGAAGGGAAGGGAAGGGAAGGGAAGGGAAGGGAAGGGAAGGGAAGGGAAGGGAGAAGGGAGAAGGGGAAAGGAAAGGAAAGGAAAGGAAAGGAAAGGAAAGGAAAGGAAAGGAAAGGAAAGGAAAGGAAAGGAAAGGAAAGGAAAGGAAAGGAAAGGAAAGGAAAGCAATGATGGGTGGAGAGCATGATAGAAATACAAGGGTAAGTAAAAAAATGGAAGGATTGTGCAAACAACAATTAATTTCTGGACAGTTAGCCCTCCATAGCCCCAGGGCCTGTACCTGCCAAGCAAGCAAGCATGAGAAGAAGAAAAAGGAAAGGAGGAGAAGAAAGAGAGGAAGAAGAAGAAAGAAGAAGAAAGAAGAAGAAACAAAAGAAAAATAATATAAACTCTAAAATACAGTCTAACACCTATTTATGTATACAAGTACTACATGTTTATACTGGTCATCAGAGTTCCCAGAAATAGCTTAAAGTTCCAAAGAGGATTGTGAACAAATGCTGCCTCATTCTATATAAGGGTATCTATGTGTACCCTGAAATTATTATCCCTAAGCTATGGAGAGAGGATGGTGAAAACAGTTTCACAAGTCACTGAGTCCATTAGTTCTGAGGGAAAATCTTTTCATCTTACTGAGCAGGTTGGCATAAGTGGGAAGCCCAAGGAGAGTAGTTTTATGTATTAAACAAATGACTTGGTGTCCTCCTTATAGATGTAGACAGGGAAGCTGACAGCCAGAAAGAACAAGGGTGACTAGAGGCTGGGCAGAGGAAGAGCTAAGTGGGTAGGAAAGGAGGGAGGTGGGGGTTAGAGGAAGATGGATGGGCAGAGGCAAGCGCTGGGAGCATTGGGACTGAGTAAAGGACAATTCTAGCAACTTCATGTTTTCTCTACCATGTGCCACTTCCTGCGTGCTACCTCTGCAAGCCTGGGAGCAAAGGCCACAGGGAACTTAACACTTTTGCTATCCTGTTTTTCCCACATACTGCTGGGATCAGATAGGCTTTGGGTTGGGAACTAAACACTGGATTTCCATGAGCCTGGGAACAAAAGAAAAGAAAAAGTAAAGAATAAATAATTCTAAGCCTGCTTGGCTAATCCTCTGCAGTTGGTCATGTTAGCACCTCTCCCTCCCTGTGCCTTAGTGCCCTCATTTACCTATAGGGCATCTCTGTCTACCCTTTGGCTCACTGTACCAGAATAAGGTATGGTAAGAGTCTCAACTGATGGTCACACACAGATCAGAGAGGCTTTTGATTTGTTCCAAGAAGACAACACAGCTGAAACCCAAACAGTCAAGAAAGACCTGAAGACATGAGCACAAGGCTTAAGACATAAAACATAAGGAGATCTCAGAGAAAATATAATAAATACTGAGACCCAGACTCCAGCATGGCCAATGCATAAATAAGTAAATAAGACCCACAGGCTTGAGAAGGAAAAAAATCTATAAGAAGATTTAAATAGGTATAATTTAGAGATTATGTCTAAGAACCACATCCCTCTGATTCTGGCTTGGACTTATCTCAATGGGATATCTCTCAAGCAGTATGTACATTAGAAATGAAAACAGAAGCCACAGGAAGTACAATAGAAGATAGAAGTCATCAGTCTAACCTCCTGAGTAACACAGTACAGCTCTGTGTTACTAGGGGTTCTGGGACAGATGTTTACACAATGAGTTGGTCGTGTTAATTTTTTTAAACAAAACTTTCTGACCTTCCTGCTCCCATTACTCACCATCCTTTTCCATCAGCTACTATTGTGCACTGGCTTCTGTTGTTATGACTAGTCTGCTGCCCAAAATCAACTCAACAAATGGAGATGACTATTTTCATTTGCCTTGCAGATCTGTTCCTCTGCCTTCTCCTCCACAAAGCAGGCTCCTCCAGGTTGACATCATTATTCTTTTGTATCCCTCACACCTTCAGCACCTGCTCCTCCCTGCTTTTTTACATCCCTTTTCATTTGTGAGCATTGCCTACAGTTTCATGACTGCTCTGGAGTTAAAGTAGACCTTTATTCATCTTTTCCAGCACCTACAGGTATTAGCGCAGCATCCCACAGAAACATTTTGTGGAATGGAATGAGAATCCAGATGGGACATAAAATTCATCACCAGGCATCCCACAAGGAAATTACTTCCACATCAGTCTCTCAATATAGAAAATTCCAGGCCTTAGTCCATACTGAATATTTATCTTCCTCTAATAATGATTGCATTAAGATATTCCCAACTGAGACCTTTAAGTTTCTACTCTTAAATAAGAAACCTTTTTTGGGGGGGAAAGAAATACTGAAAGTTAAAAAAAAAAAAGATCTGAGCTATCATAGGAAGCAATTTCAACACTCAAGTGCACAGTCAAAGCACCAGAAGACTTTAGGAACTTGACTGTCTCTGAAGCCATGGCATCATTTTTGCTGGTGCAATTATTTCTGTTATTGAAGCTAAGCTCATACTCATATGATTCACATAATGCAGGAGTTGATTCATGGTCTCCCTGAAGCCTCTAAAGAGGGGGTATTTCTGTTCCTAAGCAGGGAAAATTTCAGTCTGGGGTTGATATTGGAAGTAGACAACCAGTATCTCATTTCGGAAAGCTCTTGGGCAAAATGTAACATATAAAAGATGAATGACTTAAAACACTATTAAGCTTAGACTAGTCAAAACTTATTTTGTCTTTATAGCTCGTTTTACTGATAGGACATTACTGTTGGCCATTATTAATAGCACTCTCCATCTTATTTCTAGTTATATGCATTCTTTTGACATTTTAACTATATTCTATTATTTCTTCATCTTATAGAACATCAAGTTAACATTCTGAGAAGATGTTAATTAGAGGAATAAAGAGGTTCTTTGATGTTTGTCTGATGGGAAATAGAAGAGTTAGTTCTCCTGAAGTTCTTATTACATGACTTTCAGAGACTTGAAGTATGGCCAGGGGGACCATCAAGAAGGCCATTTAACCTTACTGAATTTACTTAATCTAAAATTTCAAACTGATGTTTATCTTCCACAGAAGAAAACTTTTAAATATAATTAGAATAATTTGAATGTGTGACTAGATCTTGTTCAACTACAGATTTCATAAACTCTAAATGCAGATCAAGAATTGATGGTAAATCCTGAGTGTCTGCAGGCCAACATACTGCCAGCACAAAACTAGATATCAAATACTTGTGAAGAAAAAGTAAAGTAAAACAACTCCTGAAATTATTCTATATTGTTAATGACAAAATGCATGGTCATTTGAAATAATCCTTAACCCCCCTCCAAACAATATGTCCATGTTTCCTGACTCAGTTCTAACACATAGAACGAACTTATGACTGTAACTTCACACAGTGAGTAAATATTACCTTGCAGGGCAAAAAGGTAGGAAAAAACAAAAAACAGTGATTATAATTCTTGAGCAAGAGCTTATCCTGGATTAGACGGTCTTAAATCCAAAGACAAGTATCCTACAAGTGAGAACAAAGGGGTTTTGATAGACAGTAGAGGAAGAGGCAGCATGGATGTAGAGATCACAGTGCTGTGGCCACCACAGTTAGAGAATAGCAACAATCAAAGGATTGCAAACCTGAAGACAGTGATGTTAAACCTGCCTTCTCTATGACTGTGAAGAAGCACACTTCTGGTGCTTTAAGCAGTCAAGTATATGGTAACTTGTCATCAGCAGGCACAGAGAAAAGATTAAAACTAGTAGCTTGAATATGTTGGATAAAAGAAAATATTCTAGTTGCATATCTTTTAACTTTAACAAATATGGTTTTGAGAAAATTGTGTTATATGTGGCTCACATTGTACTTCCATTGCACTTCCTCATTCTGGAATGAATTATTGGGCATTATCATTTAAGACATTTTACCTGGAACTCCTATCTAAGGACATATGTGTAAGCTATGTGTGTTGTTTACATGCTTGTGCATGTGTGTGCACGTGTGTGTGTGTGTGTGTGTGTGTGTGTGTGTATGTGTATGTATGATCTCACATAGCTGTGCTGAGGCACACTCGCATGGCTATAAGACATACAGATGTCAACCACAGATACTTTCCTCAATTGCTCTCCACCTTCTATTTTAAACATGGTCTCTCAAGGCACTTTTAACATGAATAATTTGCTAGACTAGCTGGCTAGCATGCCCCAGGGATCTTCCTATCTCCAGTCCCCCAGTGTTGAGTTATAGACATGCAGTGTACTTTTTCATGTGGGTGCTAGAGATCCAAATGCAGGTCCTCTTACTTATATGACAATCACAATTAAGTATCTTCCACCTCCCCAACACAAAACAATAAAGCACTCACATGCCACCAGCAGTTTTGGAGGATAGTAAATTTTCCATTCATGCTTAGTAATTAATGTATTAACTATTAACATACAGATCTCTTTATTCATTCAAAAGCATTAGGCTGAGAATTCAGTGGCTGTAAGAGTATTAACATTTTTGACCATTTTTAATGAGAGGAAATGAAGGTTGAAAGCTAATGAGATAGAAAGGAACAGGAACAAAGCCAGAGTCCACACTTGGATCCAAACAGCCAGCTGGGAAAGCAGAGACAGAAAGAGACATGATGTCTATGTGGCATGTGGGAAAAAGACCTGGGGGTCTTCACTAATGCAGAACTCAATAGGAGTTGGCAGGGTGATACAGTTACCAATGTAGCTATGTGAACATTTCTGCTGTTTAAATAAAAGTCAGGATAACATAGCAACAGTGCTGTATGAGTCTACAACGGCCAAGGGAGGAGTCAAGACAGAGACATTGACTCGACATTTCTGAATGACTCTTTTCTAGAAGACACCATGATTATTTAACCTTTCATAAACTTAAAGTCAACTCACCTCATCTTCTTTTGCTCCAATTTTCCTAAATTTAAGTAAATGTAAAAAGAGGTGTTGGTCCAGCCATTGACACGCCATTGGAGAAAATGATGTTCCCTTTGCCAACTGATGTTAAGTTCAAATAGCACTCCAGGGCAGGACTATGTCCAATAGCTGACTAACACAAAATAAACTCCATCCTTGTGTTTTGTTTGAGTGTTTTTGTTTTGGAAAATTTTGTTTCAATTAGTTATTTTTGTTTTGCTTTCCTTTTCATGATTTTGTGGTGTTATTGTTCCGGAGAGAGAAAGAGAGAAAGAGAACATGAAGTTAGATGGGTAGGGAGGCTGGGAAGATCTGAGAGGAATTGGAACTGGGGGAGGGGAAACCATGATCAAAATATATTGTATGGAAAAAAAAAACTTTAAATAAAAAAGAGAGCAGATCTACTTTGAGCTATCAAACACCGAACCAGTCTATCCCAAAAGGTGATTAATTCTTCATATCTCAGAGGAGATATTCATGAAGTACCCTATACAAGAGCCATGAAATCTGGTTTTATTTTTCTTAAGAATGGCATCCCAAGAGAATGGTGTATCACCTTCCATAAAGAAGACACATACAAGCCAGCATGCCGCAAAGTGGTAAGGAACACACACTAGAATCAGACCAGCATGGCACACCCCGGCTAGCAGCACACACTACACTAGAGTCAGCTCACCATGCCCCCAGGGGTGAGGAGCAGATACTAGAGTCAGACCGTGTTTTAATTCCAACTCTGCCATTTATCACTTGCATGAAACTGGAAATTACGGTAATAAAAGTCTCTACCCCTTTTGGTTATTGTCAAGATTCAACAGCAAGGATGGTACTGGTACGCGCATATGCAGCACTCATCTTTCAAAGCATGACAGACAAAAGATGCACGATATGTAGACACCATTATGCTAGAAGAAAAAGAAAGTATTCATAGCACCAAATTTCTCTCTTTAAAACTTCTCTATATTTGAAACCTCTCTTTTGGATTTCTCTTAGAGAATTGAGGGGAAATGGACCCTCCCCGGGTGGGGATGATTTGGTAGCACATGGGTCGTAAAAATCAGCTTAGGAACACGTGCTCCACATCCTGATCCTTGTTAGGCCAGTTACCTCACACTCACAAGCATTTGGTCTTGGGCTAAAACCTATACTCACGCCTGTGACTAGCAATGGCATGCCAGTTCTGGGGGCAGGACCACAAAAATAGGAAGGTATTTCTTTTTCAGCAAGGAGCCGAGGGCAAGGCTTTAGGGAGGACTTATGGAACTAGTTAGACATATTTAACTAGAAACAGAGGAAAAGGTTTTCACACAATGAGATGCTAAAATTTCATTTATTTGTTTATTTGCTTGACAAATACTTAAAGGATTTATTTTTTAACTCCTGGTTTATCAGGTGTCAAAAACAGCAGAACCCCAGCCCTCGTGTCACTCCCATTACAGAGGAGACAGACAAGCATGAACATACGGGAGTTACAGTAAGTTCACAGCAGCGAGTGCATCTGCCACAAAAAACGTGAAGAAGCAGCCATATGCAGGCCTGGGAGGATGGAGAAATCAAAAGTCCTTAAAGAGGCCTATAGGACCACAGAGTCCACATCAGATGCTCGAAAAGAGGTAAGGATGCACATCACATAGATATGTGGGAGACTGTGTTCCAGATAGAGCAAAGACTCATGGGCACAGGCGTGTATCTGTCTTTCAAAGGAAAACAAGGAGGCCTTTGTGTGTGAAGGAAGTATCAACAAAGGGGGAGAGAGCTGTCAGTAATAATGGGGTCATGGGTTCGGGGTGTTTTATTGTAGGATCATTGTAAGAACTGTGGCTCTTAACATGACAGAAATATGAAACCCAGATAGAGTGCAGACTGACAAAGAAATTAAAATGAAGTCCAACTATATGGCTCTGCTGCTGGAAAGAAAAGAAAGTAAGAGGCTACCAAGTGTTTCTGCAACAATCTGCCTTAGAGGACACAATAACCAGCTGGAGAGGTACAGAGGCGTAATGCGGGTCTAGATGTATCGTGAATTTGGGAGAGCAGCCCACTGGGAAAGTCAATATGAAACCTGGGAGAAAGCCCAGAGCTGAGAGTGATGCTAAGGTGTTGGCGTAAGCAATAGGAAGGCTGGGGTTATCACTCACTGTGATAAGGAAAACCATGAGTGGAAACAGGGCAGGGACAGCTCAGCTTCATGACTTAAAGAATCTTGTCTAGGTCAGACAAAGGAAACATCCCAAATCTCTGCATCACATCCCACTGCATCATGGCAGAGACCCCATCAGTGAGTCAACGCTATCACTTGGCAGGGAATACAAGGGATCTAATGAAAGCTTAGTCTAGATGGTTGCTAGGGTAATCTTGTCCCTGACTAAAATACAATTTTATAATACCTTAACAACGTAGGATGTAGGGTGTGTGTGTGTGTGTGTGTGTGTGTGTGTGTGTGATTCTAGTCTAGAGAGGCTTTTAAAGTCATGACAAAAATAATTGCCTCTGCTGCCTTCCACTCTGAGGAGATAGGTCAGATATTAAAGTCACGTTTCATAGAGCTAAACCTGGCAAGCAAATGTCATCTTCTTAAGCCATCCACAGGAAGGTGGCACTTGGCAATGACATTTGTGACACATAGAAGTGTTGGCAGACCGGACTAGTGTTCCTGTTTTTAATTTTTAATTTTCTTCCTTTAGCATCACAGTGGTGAATTTCAGCTCTTTCTGATCTACCCGTGAGCACTGAATTCTTTTTTTTTAATGTAATAAGGAAAAACTCTGTTAGTTAAATAAGAGTTCTCCAAAAAGCCTGACTCCCCCCCCCACCCAACAACTTTCCTTCAGCGTAGGTCACCATGCATTATGAGAACACTTAGTTACAGGAAGGAGGCAAGGAATAATATTGCCATACTCCTAGGGTTTGAAAATAAGTCATTTAGCACCTAAAATTGCAATGTTCTCTGCTATCGCCGGTTTCCTAGCTTCATTAATTTTTTTCTTCCCAAGTCAGCATCCATTCTTATAAGCCTCTGTCTCCTGCTGTCATCAAAGCATTTGCATGCATTAATCCATGGCACATGGATGCATTTGATCCATAACTGATTCTCTGCCTGCCAACCAGGAAGAAACGCATTTTCTAGAAATGAAAATAAGGAGATTTAAATTTTTTTAAAAAATTACCCAGGAGAATAAAAAAAAATACCTCCTTGCTAATACACCCTCTCCCAATTTTCTCTAAAATGAACAGGAACATTCTAGATGGTGTGGTCCTGAGTGCTTTGACCTTTGAGACCCATATAGGAAATTTTCCTCTAACTAGACATCAGTTTGCAGACTATACTCTATCCAGCGAGGAGGAAGAGGGAGGGAAGCAAAAAGATTAAGCAAGCAAGCAAAAGCATGACAGGTCTGTGATAGGAAAGAAATGCAGGGGCCTGAAGGACAGTTACACACGTGGCCTTTTCACGCGGAGGGGAAGGTGGACCACGACAATCACTTAAAAGTCAGCTATGTCAGAATAAAGTCAAAATGGTCCAGGGATCTCTGTGGGGTTTTGGATTCACTGACTAGATTATGCCTTTCTTCGATTCCCTTTTGCCTTTTTTACTGAAGTTCCTTGAGTCTCACCAATGTATTAAAACAAACAGCCATGTGAGCAGGACTATCTACAAATGGGAGAAGCCAGGCCACTGGGTTGAGCCATACAACTAGGTCTCACCAGAAAGTTATGAATAAAAATGACTTGTGATATCCCCAAACAGCAGCCTGTTGCTGGTGGACCCTCCCAAACTCTCCTCTGGCACAGCCAACAGCTCTATCTGCATAGAGGAGCGCAGGGGAACCACTTAGAGCCAACCTCAGCCAACAGCCCCATAAGCAGGGAAGAGCTTAAGCCACTTGTGCTGGGCAGACTGGATACTCGGGCACCACCTTTCCTGGCCTGACACCCATTTGTTTCTACCTTCAGGCTGCCTACCTCAGCTAAAACTAAGCCTGCAGCCAGAGGCACAGTTTCCATACTGCCTCTGCGGCAAACCTTCCATCTGGAGGTAGATGGTCCTGCTTCAACTTTTGCTTTTCCACTTACTAGTCTGCACTGAGTGTCAAAGGTATTTAGCTCCTGTGATTGTGAGCCATTAATCATAGAAAGAAGAGAGCAAATACCTCCTAAGGGTGAATATATATGGGCTAGGAAAATGATTTGGAATGCTTGGCATAATACCAGCCGCACTGCAAATGATTAGCAAAAGTTTGGAATTCATGTAAATTTTAGGAATATCCAAGGGAAGGAAGTGCTAAGTCACTCTTTTCCTTCCAAAGCCAGCCCTTACTCCTCCCGCTGTGTCCTTCAAAACATCTGCATGCACTGGTCCCCAGCAGCGAGGAGGCAGCTCCTTTCCTCCAATCAGATCATCCTGCTTTAACTTTGGTTCTTCATCCTGACCAAAGCACCAAACAGAATGCTGTGATCTTTGCCGGGAAGTTTTTCTTGTCCTCTCACATCATCTTTTACTCTTGGAACAGCCGGCTCTACCTCTTCTGCCTGTATTTGAAGCAGGGGAGGACTTTGCTCAGATCTTAGTCATTTCCTCTCACCAATACAAGGCGATAAAGGCAGGGTAAGAGGCATGGCTGCTTCCTAGGGTTCATAGTAGGAAGACGGTATTCTGCGCGCGCGCGCGCGCGCACACACACACACACACACACACGCACACAAACACACTTTAACCACCTAGCACAAAATTCAATTTTTTAAATAGTATAGGAAGCTTTTATTTCCAAAGGCTCTATCACGATGACAACATCCTTGAATTAGCATCTTGATATTACTTTTCCTTGATGAATTGCATGATAGCCAGCAGAAAGAACTTCACACTAGACCTTACTCACACAAACAAGTACATCAATAAGGCTTTCTACTTACAACAATAATAAACTACCCTTACTTGTTTTCAACAGTTTAATTAAATACAATTAACTCTGGTTTGTTTTGGCAACCTATTAATGTCACAATTGAAAATAAATAGACTCATGAAAAGATTATAATTAATAAATCCTTTACACTACTGTAAAATTACTCAGATGCTCTGCCTGCCAGAAATCCTTAACAGCATTTGTGAAGTATGTTAATGAGGACAGTAAAAAGAAGATAATGAAGCTTCCGGAAGAGCTCAGGAAGGCTTGATAATGCTTTTGACCCCTTCTGTACACATCTGATGACTGTTGGATACAGTTATTAAGAGACTCTGAGACATTAATTGCAAATTTATCATCATCTTAAAATACCTTTAATCCATGGTTTGGCCTATTCAGGCTATTCTCTCATGAAAGCTGAAATTCCCAAGACTCTTAGAGCAGACCACCTCTCTTTAATTTTTTCCTCTTTGACAAGGTTCAGAATTGTAGACATCATACACCTCAGGCATTTAAATTTCTGGAAACTGGGTCTCACACAGTCTAGGCTGTCCTCAAGCTCACTCTGCAGACAAGGATAACCTTGAATAAGTAATCATCTTGCTTCCATCTCCCCATATCTAGGACAACAGGCATGCATTACTACATTCTATTAATGCTGAGGATAATCCAGAGTTTTGTGTGCACTAGACAAATACTTCACCATACTGAACTACAACCATAGCCAAGTGTATGCACGTGTGCATATATGCATGATGTATAGGTGTGCGTGGGTGCAGGTACATTGCAGGCATGTATACATGGAGGCCAGAGGTCATTGTCAAGTGTCTTATTCTGTGCTTTCTACCTTATCTTTTGAGACAAGGTCTCTCTCTCTCTCTCTCTCTCTCTCTCTCTCTCTCTCTCTCTCTCTCTCTCTCTCACTGAACCAAATGCTCACCAGCTGGCTAAGCCTTCTGACCAGTGCACTCTGGGGACTGGCCAACATCTGCCTTCACAGTCCTGGAAGTATGGATGCTCACAACCATGTGCTGGTTTCAACTCTTAATAGACAAAGGTAATATTTTATACTCAGACCAGAAAATAAAGGAGACATGTGAGAGTATAGCTTCAAAACACAAATGTTAGGTTCAGATGAATCCTCTGGGTGTTTAGATAGCATTGTGCTGATCAGCATACTTATGGTGGTCTTCCTTTAGTAGCTGGGCTCTGTGATAAATAGGCAATAGATTATTTTAAGAACAACTTGATCAAAAAGAGGGGCTCAGTAAGAGAGCACAGGATTAGCACTGGCGAGTCTCCGAGCTCAGTTCCCAGTGCCCCCAGGATCATTAAAGTTAATAAAAAAGAAAAAGTGCCACCAGGAAGCATAGATCCATGATATAAGATTTTGTGTGACTAGTGTCTGCTTTAGTCCAATTATAATAGAGTTGGTTGTCTTCTGAGAGTAACGACAGTATTAACTTTTAGAACCCTTCCCTTTCTCGGGTTATTAATTAACTAAACTTCCATCTTGGCTGGCATTCACAGGCACTACCAAACTTGACTAGAGCTCTTTTGTAAGTAATTACATATACAGACATTATTAGGAGAAGGGCACTAGAGATATTGACCTGTTCATATTGACTTAGAACTCAAGGCTAACTATATTGAGTATTGCAGAGGAGAGATTAGCCATAAAATTTCTATTATTTGTTAGGCTGCATACATAGATTTTATTGTCAAAAGACTCAGATATGATTGTGATTAATAAAGACCAAGTTATAAAATTTATATGTGCATCTTCATTACATTATGAAATATTAAGAGTATTTATTGATGCCATTATTAAGTATCTCATATACCTCATTTTTTTCCTGACATTGATATAGCTATCTAATAGTATAGCAAGATGCCACATACTGAGCACTTACTTTAGGAAAGATATACAACACACATATTCACTAGGTTCCTGCCCAAGTCTGAAAGCTGGGATTTTATAAACAGGGGTCTCCTCATGTGATGTATTAAATAGGAAACAATAGCCTCACTTACCCATACTTAGAGCAAATAAGTATGGTAACAATAGAAGCAGGATGTGAACTTTCGGTTTTGTTTAGTGTACCACACTGTTCCAGTCCAACCCACTCCTTACACCAAAAATAATTAACAGGGTGAAGTCAAGCCATACAAAGCAAAGTTGACTCTCTAATTTCTAAAGATACAGGAAGATGCTTCACTCCTTGGTGCCTAACCTATTCCAGAATCTGTTCTAAGTACTAAGTATGTACCAACTTCTTTGATCATTCAATTTGTTATTTTATTTATTCTTTAACATTATTTTATGTGTCCAGATGTTTTCCTATTGTATATCTGTGTGCCACTTACATGTATGCAGGGCATGCAGAGGCTAGAGAGGCCATGGTGCCCCTGGAACTGGAATTACAGAAGTTGTGTGTCTTCATCTGGGCTCTGAGAATAGATCACAGCAAATGCTCCTAACTGTTGAGCCATCTCTCTAGCTCCCAAACAATAAATTTTAAATGAATAATATGGCCCACAATTAAGGGACATGTGATAACATAATGGAACAGTCTAGACCATAAAGATACAATGTGTTTTATCTTATAGCTAAAAGGCAAGCCTGTGATACAACATATGTTATAAAGAGGATGCTGGGTAATGACTGTTCTAGGGGTGGTTGCTGTGGTTGTTTTTTAAATCATTGCTGCCCTATTTAGTTCCTTGGTGATTCTGAGATACAATCTGGGTTCGATGTAAAACTTTCTGTTATTGATTAATGATTCCTGCAATGGTAGCTTCATAGAAAGAATAAGCTAGTTGCCTGCTAAGAGTGTGCTATCACTGGCCATTGGGGATATTTTTAGAGGAGAGGAAAATATGTATTTGATGACGACAGGGATTGGAAAGGAAGATTTCTTGTCTGATTCCACAAGCAATTTCTACATCACATGTTACTGAGCTGTGGGCCTAGCATGTTTTATTGAAAGACAGAAAATTCAATATTTTAGCAAAGAGACACAGCTGCAAATGATCAAATCACTTACCAGAAAGGTCAGCCCACTTTACAATAGCCTACATAATTTATGAAGTCTCAACATGATAAATGCCAAAAAATTCTTATCAGAAAAGTTAGATTGTAGTTGGAGAGAATTCTTTCCCAGTGTGAATGACTTACAACTTCATTTTGAGTATTACAGAAAAATTCCCACTACGAGTATTTCTCCTTTGCTGCCGCTTTCTTGTGTGTAATACAGAAGGGTCTCCTGAGTCTACTGGCACACAATAGCCCTGAAAAAAAGTACTTGCAAATGAGTTGCTGTTCTCCAAGCAAAGAAACAACAGAACTCATGTGCCCTGCTTTGCCTCTTTGTCCCGCAAAATGAAGACAAAGGCATTCCTCAAAAGCACTACCATATAGAGACTAAGTTCAAGTCCTCAACAAGCAAGGTGCTTATCTGATATAAAGCAATGGCTCTTGCATGGAAATTAGTTTCTAATTCCCATTAGTTGAGACTACCTTGCCAGCATTCCTAGTAGCACATGGTTTAGGTGCAAGCATGACTTGACTAAGAGTCCCCATGCCTAAAATTTGACATGATTTTGCACATTTTGCTGCTGCGTGGAACAATGAGAATGATGCTTGACAACATATAGGCTTGTGTTGCAGGGAAAATGTGGTAGAGAAGGGATCATGCCACACTGAACTCTGTATACAGTAAATGGAGGTGTCACTCAGACACTAGAAAGAATCCCCAGGGTGTCATCCCAAATCATGCCCCACACTATAGGGCCCTAACCAAATCAATGATCTTATAATTTCGATCTACTTCATAAAATGAAAGGATGTCCTACCTCATAAGGTTATTGAGAAGACTCGTATTTAGGCTCCGCATTTGTTCATCGGAAAATATTCAGTTGCCCTCACTGTGGGTGAACATGGTTTCCAGAATGACCAGTATTTCCTACCTCCCAGAACATACAAACAAACAAATAAACGCAAACTCATCTCTAGTACAATAGTAAAAAAAAAAAAAAAATCAGTGCACCCAGTAGGTGGCAAGTGACATTTGATGAATGCCATGTGTTAAATGTATACTATGTTAAAAACAAAATCGAGAGGGGATGTCTTAGGAGGGTGTGGATCGTAGATTATAGGTAAAATGAAAGTAGACAGGAATATTAGAGGCAGAAAGGTTTAACCAGGAGTCAGGGGGAGGGATGGGGAAAATGAGGGAATGGGAGATAGAGTTAATCAAAATGAAGGGTGTGTGAAAAGCTATATAGAAACCTACTATATTGCAACCTAGTTAAAAATATAGCTGGAGGGGACAGTAGATCATCCGCCATATGGAAACACAGGGAAGGAGTACCACATGCCGAAAATAAGGGACCATGATAGCTTGGCCCTACACAGGACATCTGTGCTGCTCTGCCTGCCCCAAGGGTCAGAAGATATTAAGGAAGAGAGTATAGGCAATGATCACTTATTGATCTTATAGGCCTTTCTGGAAATTGGCAACCCACAAGCCATGAATTCACTGTATCTTGTAGTTAATTCTGGAAGCAACTGTCAAAAGTGTAGCCCAACAAATGTTCACCTAGTGACCTCAATTCTGGAATACCTTTCTGGGATGTGACATTTTTGAATTCTTGGCATATGAAATGCAAGGAGCAAGCAAGTTAATTCCATTTGATGTAACAGTATTTAGGAAGCTTCCAGAAACAACATTCCTCTGCCTTTCATCATTTTACTTCATAAGAAGGTTGACTGAGCTTTCACTCTGGCAACTATTATTTTTTTATTTAAACTCTTATGGACACTGATCTCTAGTCATATAATTGTCTTGACAAAGGTGGTCTTCAAACTTTCATAACCAGTGAAGAAAAGAAGAAATATCCAATTCCCACCTATTACACCTCTCTAATAGAGAGAGTCCTAGGAGATAAGTTCCTGGCAAGAAGCCTATATAAAACACATTTTTTTTTCTTTTCTTTTCTTTCTTTTCCTTTTGTTTGGGGAGGGGGGGACAAGATGAACCTATTAACGGGTACTTCAAAAGCAATGTTCTAGCTCTGTGGACATAGAAGTAACATGAGAACACATGCGCAACATCACTCTACAAGTAATAAATGCACATAGAGTGGTAAGTTATACACATTTTAGCAAGTAGAATCGAAATTACACTGACCACCACTACCACCACCCTGCTTCTCTGTCTGGGGTCTGATGTAACTTAGCTGTCCTCAGTCTTCCTAAGTAGCTTAGGTGGCTTTGAGCTTCCAAGTGAGGCTGAGGTTACAGGTATGTACCTCCACACTTTATGAGGTGCTGGGGTTAAACCCCAGGGTTTTGTCTTTGCTAGGCCAACATTCTACCATTCTAACCTCAGATCAACCACCTTTGAACTGTAATTCAGGACTGGGTTAGTGGCTAGTCTTCTTAGGCAATTTTAAGTACAGGATAAACAATTATGCCTCATCCATACTATAGGGTAAACTAGACAGCACATAGCAAATTAATTGATAATGAGAAAACTAAACCAACAGTGACTTATAATTAAAAACTAGACCACAGCAATTGAAAATCACTAACAACTAAAACAACACTCGTGATACACTGATAACAAATTGCCTTTTCTCAAATGGGAAGGATTATAATTATCTGTATGCAGGAACTTCACAGCATCTCTAAGAGCTTGCAGGCAGGGTTCCTATGAGAATACTAAATCAGTTTCAGGAACCTCAGTTGTATGTCATTTGCTGAAGAATGATGACATCATGGGCTTTCTAATAAGTCGCCTTTACTCTTGCATGAAATAAATGCACTTGTTTAAGAAACAACAATGAAAAAGAAATAATATTGGCGTCCAAGATATATTTATGACGTACTAGTTAGCTGCAAACTAGATTCGGAGAACTTTAATAAAATATTAAATTAAAAGTTTTATGTGGGCATCACAAGTACTTGTGGAAGCTTCTCTTAGTTTTATTACATTTACCAATTACCATTTCTCCCAAGCCTTAATTTAAAATATTTTTTTTTTAGTTGAGATACACACAAGACCTCTGATTAGAACAATGGCCTCATTATATAAAAACTCTCAGTTGACTGGAGCCCCTGTAGTGACCGTTCCTCTGCATATAAAAAGCAAAGATTTGGCCAAAACTCAGGGCAGGACTCAAGTGTGCACACAAGTTTAAATCAAGCCAAGCCAGATGTGACTACAATGTCCCCCACCTTGAAACTATTGGCCTTGCCTCTCTTTACTTGACTTGCATAAATATATGCATGGCTTAGAGGCAGTCCAGCACAGGTTACATTCTCAAGATGTGTGTCTATTCAGTGATCTCTGCTGTTGGCATTTCCTAATTCCCCACCATCATGGCCATTTGTTTCAGTTATTTCCGTTACCATTCCATTCTGTTCCAAGGGGGAGGGTTGCCTTTCTCACCTATGAGTTGCCTATAAAGTTTAATTTTATTCGCTGTCCCTTTGAAAGGGGGTATTTTTGCACTGAATCTTTCTACATGGAATGGATACAATGAACAAACCAGTTCTTGGAGTCAGTTTAAAGATTCATTACCTTACAACATACATCACAGGGATTGCCTCCTTGAAATGTGAACAGCATTTATTCATTCCTGCCAACCAATACCAATGGAGCCTTAGTGGTTGACAGCTTGGGGGGGGTATGCTAAAGCTCAGTCTCTGAGTCCTACTTTAAGGTAATTTCTCTTTATCTGATAATTTCTTAAAAGGCTAATGTCCTTTTCCACAGTATGTGAGCATTAGGAGATATAAAGGACTTGTTTAGGTAACACAAAGCCCAGTTGAGCAGCAAGTATTTACTGAAGAAATTATTCAGTCTTTGTTCAGTAGGAAGCTTGACCTGCTGACCCTAATCTAGGGTGTGTGGTTCACTGCTAGAGCATAGTAATACTTTCCTTCAACTTAGGTGCTTTATTGAAATCTAGAAGTTGGAATTCCAAGAAGTGTGTAACTCAGTCCATCCATTCTTTATCCACAGAACTAAGAAACAAGACAATCCCTCTGCATGTATGTACTCAGATGGCTTTGATTTGGGATTGAATGCACAAAGCATCCTAAAAGATAATGTCTAGTCAGAGTGTAGTAGAGGTAAATACTGGTAATGTCATGAAAACAGTGACCATACCAGGGGGCATCAGGGTCTTCTGCCCTGTAGGATTTAAGATGAGACTTGGTTTGATGTCTTTGGTACATGAAGGAAGTTTTTTAATCAACAGACAGACCACTCACTATTCAATCCAATTTCTGGGAAGGAAATTTCATGATAACACCATTTCTGTTTTCATTTGGGGACCTGTTATTATATAACATCAAGAGGGGAGAAGAAAGAGTGGGCTTACAGAGTTTCCCATGGGCTTTGAGGATATCTTTGGGGGATTCAATTAGTTTACACAACTTGTTTAAAAAAATAATTCATCTTTTCTTTACCCCAGATAAGGGGGGGAAATTGTTCTCTTTGCTGCAAAGATGAAGTGATTTTTTTCCTCTAGAAATCAAAAGACTTAGATACTGAAAGGTTCTGCCTGTTAAGAGGAACTTTCTCTTCAGTCCCCCAGGCTCATCCCTATAAGACTTTTTCTAACCTAAATAGGGGAAAGGAAATTCATTGTCTAAAATTAAAATTCTCAAGCACTTAACATATGATTACATTTATAAATATTATATCTCTATATACCCACATCTTTAAGTACATTTTAGAGTAGTAGTTCTTCAGATTATTTTGCTTAGCAAAATAGCTGTCAAACACCAAACATTTAAGTATTTATACAAAGGCATGCACACCAGTACACATATATGCTATACTAATTATTTGCTATCTTTCACTATCCATTTGAATGGTATCCACATTATAATCACACATACAAACAACATTAATCCAAATGTTCTTGTGCTCACACATCGAACACACACACACACACACACACACACACACACACACACGTCATAACAATCAGCAAAATGTTCACAATTTTACCAAAACCTTCATCGATTTTTTAATTGAATAATTTAGTAGATATCTTCTGTTCATCTACTGCAGTCAAGTGCCTTAGTAATAGTGAGATATAAAGGATGAATAAAATTTGAGAATTCTCTTCTCCCACATTTCTCAATCCATGTGATGTGAGTGGACATTGTCAATGTTTCCCAAATAAAAAAGGAATGTTTGCAAAATTTAGATAAACAATATTGTTTATATCTGCATCTGTTTCCAAAACTTTCACACATTTATGGTGTGCATCTCCTAGACAAGAATATATTATAGAGCAATTGTTTCCCAAACACTCAACCCTGTTTCCCCAACATTCAACCCTGTTTCCCCAATAAGGACCTTTATGAATCAGAATTTGGATAATACTGGCTCACATCTTCAATTAATATGAGGCTCTTAGGAAAGAAGTCTCATGATAGTCTCTTATCCATCTCCCTTTCATTTTTGTTTATTTAAAAATACTGTTGATTTACTTCTAATTTAGTCATTAAAACTCTAGGCTAATTTTTAAGACTTTCATTATAAAGCAATATGTGCTCATACCATAATGAATTGAAAATATAGACTAACAGCAAGTAAAAATCCTAAGCCACGGCTATGACTCTCTTGAGCTCTCAGAAAATGTGTTTACCTGCACGAAATTTACATAAAATTAGGACCATAAACATAATGTCATAGACTAGGAGGGATACAAGAGACCTTACCCCTTCCTGAAAATATACAGGCAGCCATAAGCTTCAGAGGGAGAGAGAAAAGTTTCATATTAGTGGTATTGCCACTGGTAAGTTGCTCATGCTCCAATACATAGCCGCCCCCAATATTCCTATAAGAAATCCTAATGGAGCTCATTGGTTCTCACATATATTTAAAAAAAATACAGACATAATGCGGCTAGAGAAGCGATTGAGCATTTATGAGAACGCTAACTTTTGGCACAAAGCTCATGGGTTTATTTCCCAGCATCCACGTTGAGTAGCTCACACCCACCTGTAACTCCAGCCCCAGGGCATCCAACACCTCTGGTCTCCTCCTGTACCTACACTCCTGGGTACTTACCCACCCACAGACACATGCATACACACCATTCAAAATAAAGATGAGCCCTAAAAAGGCGTGCAGAAGAGAGGAACTTATTAGTAAGAAGAGGATAAATGAGCATGAAAGAAGAGGTAATGTGAACAAAATCAGCATATACAGGCATGAAAATATGGAGCAAAACCCACTTTGTATATAGATGTATGCAAATTAGAAATGACACCACTTAAGTCATTTGAGGATTTTCTTCATATTTCACTGAAGGACTAGTACTGACTGAATGATTTCCATAACCCTTTGATACGTTTTTGCCTTTTTTCAAATTATTTTAAAATAGTATTCTGCTGCTCATTTCCTGCATTCAGCACTATGTCTGAGGGATTTTTCCACATGAGCACACATAAACATAACTCATCCTTTGTACTGGCCACACTGAATTTCAGTGGGAAGATGTGCGCCATAATTTATTTTATCAATCCCATTTTGATGGAGCTGAAACTCTGCTCTGCCATTAGAACCATGGCTACAGTGACTAGACCTCAACATAAATTTTTTTCACACCTGTTCAATTTTTTTTCCTAGGGATAAGCGTTTAGGAGGTGGAAGCGCCTGTCTATATTCACACATTTTTCACTTTGAGAGATCCCACTATAAAGCTGTGGGAAAGTGGTTCGCAGGCTTCAGTGTACTCGAACTGAAATGTGCAGCATTTCAGGTCGAGAGATCAGATCGTTATCTCCAATGAAGTTTAAGAAATTAGCAATTAACAACTAATGCTCATTTGTGCCAGGACTAAAAACTTTGGTTTGCAGTGGAGAATAAAGCCTATCGCCATTAACTATGACTTGAAGGCAAAGTCCTGTACTCAAATTGGTAGCCATTTATAAGGTATTGTCACCATTCTGTTCCAAGTTCATGGCAGTGACAGGAAATATGTATCTGTATCTCTACTTGGCCCTGGTATTTAGGATTTTATTTGGTGTCCATAACTGTACTCTGACTCTTGGAAGAGGTCACTCTCATCGATCAGATGATCAATGCGTTATCACCAGCACCAGCTTATACCAAATAACAGCTTGTCTGCTCCAATCCTAACACCAATCCACTACACTTAGCGACTTCGCTCTAATAGGCATTCCTGAAAGGAAAATGTACAACCACAGTTCTTACACACCAAACCTATAAAGCAACCCTTTATTGAAAAGCACCCTGGCATCTAAAATATATCCCCTCAGGTAGTTTTCTACAATGTAGCTTTTAGTGGTAGGGTAAAGCTAATAGAAGGTGTGTACAGATTTTTATTGATTTATCCCAAATCCTCGTGTTAAAATGGATGGTGATGTTCACCATATAATAAAGTCATAAACCTGGACTTCTAATGTATATAGTTTGCTTAATACAATTTTAAATCTTGTCAAGTATAAATTATATAGACACTCTATTCAGAGCAAGCTTTTATATATCATTTCCAACATCATTGAAATTGCATTGACTCAAGAACAAATGATTCATTGTTTACTTCTAATTTGTGCCTCATGTAATTCATAGGAATATGATTTTATTTTACTATAGAATCCCAGGGAGTCATGTCTTGCAAAAGAATTTTGAGAAAATTCCTATTCTGTTGTTTCAAAGACACCCCCAACACACACACCCAGTTATACACCCACATAGCCCAAATAAAGTGAAAATTAAAATTGTCATCTTAAGTCATTTATCCATACCAGGAGCAAGCATAATCTTAAATCGGAAGGCTCAAATGGCAGACCATTCGTCCTTTGTCTCCCATGAGCCCTCTGTTGAGTGTGAGGAACTTAGGCTGTTGTAATTACGGGAAACAATAGAGATGCTACATTCAAGTTTTCTTTGTGAGCCTCAGGTCTTTTAAAAATTAACTGGCCTTTCAAAGGTTTGGTATGGTGGAAGGCACAAATGTTTTTCAAGTTGTCATAGCAACTTCCTACGTCGTTCCCCAGATAAAAACTCTTCCAATATTCAATTATTGAAACTGTGAATCTGCTAATCTATAGCACATTTTACTCACTTATGTAATTTTAAATTTCAGTTTCATTTGATTGAGTGTTTTAATCTCCCTTAACTAGTGAGTAAGTGAAAATAAATGGTGCATTCCTAATACTATAAATATGAAAAATAGGAAGTACTTACGGGCTGCAGGCAAATACATTAAAATCAGTCAGTTTTCTCGTTAACATAGTCTCATTCTGTTTGTGTGCAAACCCACTACACCAAGGAGACAGATCACAAAAACACTGTCCCAATTTCATGTTATGACAGCAGAAATTGGCCCAAATCTCTAACCATTTCCCCTAACAGGCCTTAGCTGGCTGGTGCCATCCAGGTGAGGCGCAGTCTCAACAAGGGGAACGGCTCGTCAAATTCCTCTCATCTGTCAGCGTAGTGGATTATTTCTTGAGAGACTGAAATTGCCTGCTCGCAATCTGAACACCATCAATCTTGCTGTGGAGGGGACTGGGAAGCTGCCTGTGAGGTGCTGGCTGGAGGAGGGGGGGAACTACCATTCCTAAGCAGGTGAGGGTGGCTGTAGAGGCCCCCTCCACACACCCACCACACACACACACACACACACACACACACACACACACACACACTCCTAGTGAAAGACGTGTCATTTTGCACATTTCTACATGTTTGGCACGCATGCCGATTACGCTGTTCTGCCTTGGGTAGGGACCGATTTTTCAAGCTTAGGCAAATGTAGCCAGGCCAGGGCCAGCAACTGTCTCATTTTTTTCTCATCATGCCACTTATTCACACCGGTTTGAGAGAATGAGATCATGTTTTCCCTTTTGTTGCTCGTTTATCAAACTATTTATTTATGTATCTGTTCATTTATTGCTGCAGATAACTGGCCCTGGTTTTTGCTGTTTGCTTATTTGTTTGTACACACATTTCATTAGTGTCCCTAACCATGTAAGACCCACAGAGGAAAATGCCACAATACTTATCTGAGCAAAAGAAAGAAAAAGGAGTACAAAACAAAAACATATTTTTACTCTTAAAAAACAAAACAGGAGGGCACATTAAAGAATGACTGAACTAATTTAGAAGATTACTAGAACCAAGATTGACCATTTTAATCTCCATAGCTATTGGGAAAAAAAAATCCCAAGGATGTTTTTGAACGTTACACAAACCCACTGGACTTCCAAATCAACATAATCTTAATCTCTCTGCATCTTGGCGGGGCAATTATAATTCTTCCTTTTGTATAATGAGTGTATTTGGGGGTCGACTGGTTGGTCACATAGTTCCTTGGAATATTTAAGGTATATCTCCAACATGTATTAGCTGGTACTGAGCAAACTTTATGGTAAATAAGGGGAAACATGAGCAATGAGTTTAATTTCAGTCGGACTCTTGCATCTGTTTCTCAATTTTAAAAATCATGGTATTTTAATAAGACCTAGATGATATGAATTTCTGTTACACATAATAGCTCCAGCTCCCATACGCAAATAGACACACACTATGTGAGAGCTCACTACAAATGATGACATCTCTCTTTGTTTGCTTAATGACTACATGCACAGCATATAGAAAGGTTGTCATTGTTGGCCTATCCTAGTCTTGCATCTCATGGCTGGAAAACAACAAAAGCAACAAGCTTTTGTCCTGGCCAGGTAGATTTATTTAGCAGTATGAACTGCAAAATTTCACTCCGTCCACATCCCTAACATACAGGTTGCAGTCCCTTACACTGAACGCCAGCTATGCCCGATATTTATAGGAAAAATCACAATACATGTAGCACTTCCCATTTCCTAGGAAGTTGTCCCCTTGTCCCCCTCCCCTATCTTCTGATGAGTAAATTAGATCAAATATTAGAAGTCACTCATCCAAGGTTGTATCACCAAAGTTAAGTGACAGGGAGGAGACGTTGACTAGTCCCTGGCCCCCACCACCTGCCACCTGCTCAGCTAACTTCCAGAACTAGCTGACCCCTTAAGTGGGTACATGTATTAAGATGACCTTAAAATTATAGATCATATCTAATGCTTCTCAAAGAGGCCACCTGGTATAGTCATGTTGTGTACTACAGGATATTTTCCCCTCTGTGGCAGAATCACAGGGACATGACCTCCATTGGCAACCAATCTTTGGGTGGCTTCAGGCTAAGTCATCCAGCCCCTCCAAACTTTTACTTCCGTTGTCTGGGGAAAAGGTGTTAACTCTACCGACTTACCCAAAGATTGAAATAATGTAAATTAACCCTGAACAGGGTGCTTAGTACAGTCTGGATTAATGATTCTTTTATCTCATTGTTAAGTGTTACAGAGAAGGCACATTTCCCAGGTTATTTGCATGACTATGGAACAAGCTGAAGACTTTTCTTGCCAGAACAGATTGGCGATTAAGTGGTTAGAGGTAGCTCAGGGATCCCCAAATCAAAGATTGTGTTCCCTCCATGTTGGCACTGAAGCTTCTGGCAGGAATCTGACGCTTCCCGAGCCAGGGTCTGCACACAGGACACAGAAAACACAGGCGAGCAGCACCGGCGCGACAGCAAAGTGGTTTCCATGCTCACCCGCAGGGGCACCAGCGCCCCCTCTCTCCCTCCCTGACCCGACTTAGAAAAAGAAGGCGGCTGGGACAGGGGACAGCTGGCCTCCGCCCCCAGACCTCCTCTGCACCTAAGGGCTGCAGACTCAGCAGGCGGGCGCTGGCGTGCACCCTCCCATCTCTATCCAGTCTGCCCCAGACTGGAAGCTGAGCCCCGCGAGGCAGCAAAAGACACCAGGAGAGGGGTTGGAGAAGCCCAAAACAAGAGCAGGGGATCACAGTCAAGGTTGCAGAGCCACAAAAGACAGCATGCAGACTGCAGACCTGCTGCACGGAGAAGCCCTGTGGATGGCAGGAGGCCAGGGAAGGATGTGGAGAGGGACCCGGAGGGAGGGGCGGCAGCACCCACGAACCGAGGAGCAGGAACTTGGGCGTGCAACTGGTCCCCCGGAACGTTGGGCTTCACCATCAGAGGGTACCAGCAAGGACTCTGAGGTAGGGGGTGCGGCGAAGGACACAAAGGCTAAAACACAGCTACGCAGCAAACACGGAAGGAAACCTTTCTGAGAACCAACCAGGAAGCTTGAGAACAATCGAAACCCGGAGCGACTTTGTAATGAGAAAGCTGAAGAGGCAAAGAAAGAAAAATCCAGATTGGAGAGTGAGGGGAGGGAAGAGTTAGAAGCCGAGGAAAGCAACCTGCACGAGGAACTAAAAGGAAAAATAAATCAATAAAGGAATTTTTCAAAAAAAAAAATCATGCCAGAGCGAACTTGTTCCTGAAACTGCCAACAGAGGGAGGAAAATAGGGTGGGGGCACCGAACATACTGGAGAAACCAAAAGTAAAGAAAGGAAGGGAGAGAAGACAGGAGGCAAATTAAACCAGACACCACATAGTAAGTCACTGTTTCCTTTTCTTTCTCATTGACAACTTTTAAAGTTAGTCTGGTCATTAACGCATCTGTGGACTCTTTCGCCACATAGTCTGAAGCGACTGTATCTACACTAGGTATAAACTCGCCCCAGGGAATACATGCCTCTTCCCCATCCCCTAGTTTTGAAAGTTACCCCGACCTTTTGTAGAATAGTTTGCTATTGCCCAAAGCCAAATCCTTCTCCTGAGCAAGGTGTGTGGAAGAGGGTGGGAGGTGGGGGTCGGGGTGGGATGGGGTGAGGGGGGTGGGGGTTGCTCCTCTAGAGAAACCCACCTTTTCTGAGAAATTAACAGAAATATCTCTGAGGCGGTTTTTTGGTACACGCTCCTTCCCCCAGAGCATCCATCCCACAACATGTCTTAGAATTCAAAGGCAAACTGCCCACACGATACCAATTTCTGTCACTTGCATTTCGCCATCTGTTGAAGAGACCGTGGTGAGGCCAGAGGAGCCCCCTGGGGAGCCGGCTCCACGCTCTCTCCCTCCCCGCCCCCACTTACCTGGCCGGTGTAGGTGGTGCTGCTGGAAGGTGTGTTGGAGCGACCCATGGCAGAGCAGCAGCGCACAAGCACTTATCCACAAGTACAGGACCCAGGACATTGCGGAGACCATTGTCATTCTCTAAAGAGAACATCAGACAAGAACAGGTTACCCCTGGCTTCAGGCCCCCAGAGTGGTATGGCCCACTGAGAAGGGAAAGGAGACCTCAGTGTCCTTTTGCTACTTGACTGGCTAGAAGGAATGTTCCTGTAGAGGTCATTCTGGGGAGGAGGATTGAAGACCCTTTCCAGAAGCTCATAAATATGTCCCTTAAGTTCTGTAAGAGGCCAACGATTGCCCCCCCAAAAAAATGCAAAAATAAAGTTTGTCACTGTTAACTAGGCAGATTCAAACATTACATGTCTCCATGAAGCTATCCAGTGTTACACAGAGATCTGCAAACTAGTTTTCCCAGGCATTCGGTAGCTGTAGACTTGCTCATTCTAACTTCATTGCAAGTCTGACATAAGCCTGGAAGAAAAGAGTGGGCTCTTTTTTTTTTTTTTTAATTCTACAGTCATGAATTTTTAATCGCAATGCTGTCTTCTAAACTAAGTAATCATTTCTCAGAGGCATGTTGTAATCTCCCGATAGAACGGATCTTTCTGACTAGACTTGAAATCAGAAGGCACCGTGTCTTCAGCCAGACTGAGTTTCAGAGGCAAGGTCTGTGTATCCACCCTAGAGCAAGCCATAATTTACGGTATCGCTTTGCCTCCTAAGATCCCATTGTGGCATTTGCCGGAGCACTGATGAATATGTATATACAGGTGGTGTGTGTATTTATATGGCCGAGCATATACCTTTTCTCAGGCACTGAAACTTTGACAGTCTTCTCGGCACCTATGAGCATCTCAGGAGCTGCAGAAGCTCAACGGCGCTACATATTGTCCAATTTCCCAAACAACACCTTATGCTGCATTTCATATTGCCAAATTAATCAAACTGGAAGCATCGTCCTTAGTCAGCCGGTAATAGGAAGCATCCCCTATATAAGAATTCAGTTAGTGACGTGCTTTCCTCTCTGAGAGCTCAGAGACAGGCTGTGTAATCAAAGTTGTGCACCTTTCCTCTGTCAGATGACACCCTTCAAGAATTTCCACTATTTACTGAAAAACCTGCTGCTGACCTCCCACTATGCCTTCCTTATCTGTGGAAATTGGTGCTCTTTCAAAATCAGCAGCAAAAATAAACATTATGCCCACACACATATATATATGCATGTGCATAATTCTGGGTAATTTGCAGGTTTCGGAGAGATGGAGGGTCTGAGACGGGCTTGGAGGATGACAATACGATTATTCGAAATCGTGACAACTGTAATTAAGTGCAAAGTGGGAAAACATTCATCTCAGGAGCACGGAGGGTCCATGCCCCAGGCAGTGACTCAGACGGACCAGTCACTTTCTAATTAGTTTCTAGTTTGGTGGCCCACTGTTTACTTTTGTATACAGCGTGCTTTGTCTCATTGTTTTCAGAACTAGCAGGATAGCAGAGATGCACTCTCATCAGCCGAGGTAAATAGCAACTCCCCTCCTGTGAATCCCCAAATGAATGCATTTTAGAACCTTTCAGAATAGCCTGCAAATTACAGAGACAAAACAGAGGTGACCCGGTATGCATTTGCTATTCATTTGCTATTCGACCATCACTGTTAAAATGCACTGGAAATTTAACTCAGGGGAAAAAAAAAATCTAACCATCACCAAACTTCAGAATTCTTCAGACTCTCCTTTTCCTGGACATTTAACCCCCACACAGCTCGGCACACACAACATGCTGTGACTTGACAATTACAGAGCTCCCCTCTTCCTTCCTTCTTTCCTTCTTTCCTTCCTTCCTTCATTCCTCCCTTTCCTCCTTTCCTTTCTTTCCTTCTTTCCTTCTTTCTTTCCTGTCCCCCCAGTTAACTTTCTGTAATCCTCAGCATTACTTCCCGAGCTCCTGCCTATCTCTTTTCTTGGTTGCTCCCTGACAGAGCTCTCTGCTCTGTGACAGTGTTTCTCCCCCAAATAATGCATCTAGGCTTGCATACTTCTCTGAATATGTTGCAAATCTGCTTTCTGAATCTTAAATCTTACAGAGGCTTTCTTACCTGAGAAATCCAGCCAAGAGCAGGGCACCCTCCTAGTGTTCATTGGAAAGAGCTAACACTTTTTAAAATCCATCTGTGCCACAGTTCTGAGATTTTTCAAAGAGAATGCTTCCCAGCGATTCTTTATTAAGAATTGGAAAAAAAAAAAAAAAGGCAAGCTTTCTTCTTCCAGTCCAATTTCCACAGTTGTGAAGACGCTGGGTTCGTTCACTGTATTGTCAGAAAAGGAGCCAAGGTTTGAGGGGTGGAAACCTTGTCATGTTCACCTTTAAATCATCTCCTGGCGTCACCTCTGTCTGACGAGACCTTTGAAGGGATGGTGAGCTAACGTAGTTTCCTGATGAGAAGCAGTTTATAGCCACCGACAGACCATCCCTACACCAGTACATTCAGGACAGAGTTAGGCAGTGAAATGTAGGAGCAGGGCTGCTATACCTCCGTGTAAGTAGCGGGAGTCTGTTTCAATACACCCCTCCTCTCTAAAGTCTCTCATGTCTTAAAGTGACATTACCCTTGATTACAGATAAGGTAAATTCTAATGACTGCCCTTAACTCTCCCATGACTCAAGCAGCCCTTTAACGTGATATTGCCTGATAGTCTCCGTAGAGGTTTTGATTTTTTTTTTGCTTGTTTATGTTTTGTTTTGTTTTGTTTTGTTTTGTTTTCTTATACCATTCTCATGCCAGGGAACTGAGAAGGGAAAGAAAAAATGAAAGACAAGAAAGCATCATGCAACATATTGATAGTGTTAATGGCTTTTAGGCTTCAAACAGTGAGTGGGAAAGTGAAGCCTGCACCAGGTCTAACCTCTGAATCTTCTACTTTCTAGCAAGCTAACTGAACATAGCTAGGCTTATCCTGATTTTTTTTTTCTGGTTAGTTGTTTTGTCAGTTATTTTGCGAAATCAATTTATCTAGACTATAACTGATGTTTGTGTTCCTAGGCGAATTAAAAAATCTTTGGAGTTATTTAACATGTTTAATAAGTAGAAATATATCGTTGCTGGCACCAGAGACTGAGCTATGATGAAGAAATATGCTCGAGGTTCTTTGTAAAAAGTATTTTTTGCTCTCTTTAAATAGCATGCTGAGATGGAAAGGGGAAATACTCAGAAGTTCAGTTGCATCTCTAGTACTATGGTGTGAACCCCGGCTTCCCTGGAAATATACTATGATTGTACTTAAACTTCAGAGACGCATGCGAGGTGACCTACTTTTCCTTTATAGGCTGCTCCGGTGATAGTTCTCTGAGATGCTCATTCAATTGCTTCACAAGTCGCTTACATCACACCTACTATGTGACAGATGCTAAGAAAGCAAGACTGGTGTGATCCCCAATGTCAAAGGTCACCACCGCCTTAAGTCCTCTACATTATTTTCAGAACCAAGGTGAGGTGGTTCTCACAATTTTCTTGCCTCGAAAACTTCAAAGTTTCTGAGAATTCTTTTGCCTTTTGTGGGCATTATAAAGAAGGCTGAATGCCAGGTGCATCTTTGAGAACAATCTTCTTTCCTATGCTCTACAAAGTGAAAGAGGAAGACCCTCTTGGTGTTTTCATCCATCTTTCCTGCTGCTTTTTCAATGATAACACCCTCTTTCTCCTTCCATTTCTCCTTCCCTCCCTCCCTCCCTACTTCTCTCCCTCCCTCCTTCCTTAACCCCCTCTACAAACAAGATTTCAAAATAACACTCAAGTTAATTAAGAATGACAAGAGTTTTAGTTTGGGTTTGTATGCTTACTTCTGTGGTTCATTATTGCTGCCTTAATTAATGGGTGTCTCTAGGACATTTATTCTCTTGCTGCAGACCCAAGACAACAATAGAAACAGCCACAGGAACAGGAGTCAGAGTTCATCACACCTTCCCCACATGCTGGCACTGTTCTGAACTCTCTCTTGTAAGAAATAATGAAAGGTGTTTTACTAACTCAAGAGGACAGGTACTGCCATCATCTCTCCTCCACAAAGGAGGAGCATCGAGGGAAGCTGAGAAAGTCAACGAAACTCTTGAGGTGACAGGCTCCCAATGCAAATGCTCACACGAGCCTATCTCTCCAGTATTCCAATAAAGGAATTCATGGAAAAATAATTTAAAATATGCCTTTCTACTTTTTATCTGTTTTACAGTAAGGCGGTTTCGAAATTTATTAGTCATTTCCTCTAGAGACATAGATTATTCTAGACATTTGAAACATCCAGGTTTTCAAAATAGCATTTGCCCCATGATTTCTGGCGCTGCTTGACTTTGGTTTGCAAGTGAATGTACATTACAAATAAATTCACATATACTAATAGATGTTACCATTTTGAAATACCATAATCTTATTTTTATTTCTAAGGATTAAACAAAGGACAAACCTGGTTGCTAAACTATACTTCAGTTTTGATACAGTTGAAGTATGGTCATGTTCAAGGCATTGTAGGAAAATTTCCACATATATATATATATATATATATATATATATATATAGGATATTTGCTATAACATTCTATACATGTATATGATGAGTGAAATGAATGAATGAAGACTGCCAGCATCACTCCACCTATTGCTCCCCAACAGATGCTTTACAATCTATTATATCGCAGCCAGTGATCATCTTCTTTATAACATAAGCATCAGCAAGCACAGGCTGTGCATGTCTGTGTATATCTGCATATATGTGCAGACTGTGCATGTCTGTGGTATAGGTAGGTGTGGTGCCTTTGTGTGCAGAGGCCAGCGGATGTGAACTGCTTTGCTCTGTCAGTCTTTGCCCTCTTTATTTCCTTGTAAGAGGTTGAAGGAGAACCTGCAGTTAGGTTGGTAGCCAGCAAACCCCTCGGATGCTCCTGTCTCTGTCCTGTACAGCACTGAGACTATATATAGGCATGAATAGCTTTTGACACAGGTGATGAGACTTTGAACTCACAGCAAGTGCTTTCACGCACTAAGCCATCTCCCTAACTTTAAGAAACACGGAGATTCAACTTAACGGAAGCTACTCCCCTGCCTTTTGGGGTGTTGTGCTATTACAAGATCACCGGGGGACCAGATGACAAGAGGCCCTTCCTCTTCCCCTCCCAACCCAGATGGATACACACAGTGAATAGGAAGTAGTTGCCAAAGCAACTGAGACTTGTAACTTTATTATAGCATAAAATTGACAATCCTGATTGATAAAGACTTAAACCTGTATTACTCATTTCCTAATTAAATTGTTTTGTTCCATCCCAAGCTATCCCCGAGGAGACAGCAGTGTGCTATTCAGGCTCCTTTCTTCACAGAATCCACTGTGATAGGAATCTGGTGGTTGTTGTTTGCCAGTGCACTGATAAGCACAAAGCATGGAGTACTGGGGCGAGAGGCCCAGGGGTATCCCAGGAAGGAGTGCTATATAAGTTGATCCCGCATGTGGCTGATGGTGATAGTCAGGTTAGCAGTATTTGAAAGAAGAGGGATGAAAAAGGACTACCAGCATATTATTTTTAACTTCCAGTTTCATTAATTCAAAATATTCTAAGTGTTGTAGGGGATTCAAATCATGTTCTGGGTCAAATTCCTCAAGATAGATATTTGAAATGCAGTACTGTGTATGTCTGTATACATATGCATCTTAAACTATCCCATGGATATCCCATTAGAATCCCTTCCATGGAAAATCACAAAGAAAGCCCTGCAGGGACATTGGAGGTAACATTAAAGCATCCGGAACACTCAAATATCCCAAAATGTTCAACAAACTGCTCTGCACTAGGAAAAGTGGGTCTGCAGAGGCTAGAGGAGAGGACAGATGCTGTAACAGGATGGAAATCTAGGCAGAGCAAACATCGGAGAGAAAGAGGTGGAGGCTGTGGCACAGAAGGAACACAGTGAATGGAGAACATGCAGTCCACTTGTGCTAATTACGTGTTTTGCAAATACATATACATACATACATATATATATACATATACATACATATACATACATACATACACACACACACACACACACACACACACACACACACACACACATACATACATGCCTGGTGCCCACAGAAGCCAGAGCTGGAGATACAGAGGGCTGTATGCAGGCATATGAGTACTGGGAATTAAGCTCAGATCCTCCTCAGGATCAGCAGGTGGCCTTAGCTTCAGCCACCCAACAGTCTTAATAGAGACCCACACCTAAAGTGTAGGATAATACATTGTTCCAGATGAAACTGTAGCTCTAAATGATGATGAATTGCTATAGAAATGTTCCACACAGTGAGCGTGATTAACAAAACTAACCTGGGAAACTCATCCAAGGAAGTAAATTCCATGTGGGGATAAGTCCTGCCACGTATTTACTCAAAAACAAAAATTTCCCGTTTACCCCATTCTGCACTTTTTATTTCTGATCATCGGAAATGAAAACTCTTCTTACCTCAATTTAAGAACAAGCAAGTTAATAATTCAGCTAGTTTTAATTCACAAATGTACAGAAGAAAATGTAAGGCATGCAGAATTTTATGTCTGCATATTTCTAAGTTGAAAAACAATGAAAGGAATTTAAGTGACAACTAGAGTAAGAAGCACGTTAAGCCTCAGCTCAGTGCAGAGTCACATGGCTTAGACGTGCATAAATATTCCTTGAGATAACATACTCTGGCTGTGAATTCAGCGCTGAGTTTTGCTTGTTTGTTTGTTTGTTTGTGTTAGTTTTGTTTCTTGTTTCTACTTTCCTTATTTCATCTCAATTGCTTAATGAAAATGGTGAGGTAGACAAAGGATCGTTGAGAAGATTGGTATCCAAATGTCCTCAGTACTCTAAAGCCCATGGTCTTATTTTGTTCCTTTTTCTTTCCTTTTCTCCTTTCTTCATTTCTTCCTTTCTTACTTCCTCTCTTTCTTTCTTCCTGTTCTTCATTTGGGAGAGGAAGCAGGTTTTAGGGCTCCCTACTATGTAATCTACAATGTCGACTTCAGATCTCCCTTATGAAAACATTTTCCTTTCTAAGTCATGATGCTACAGTCTCTTTCTTCGAGCCTAGTCTCATAAGACATTTGTGTTGTAACATTTCTTTTATAGAGTCCCAGTTCATCTGTGATGGAGCCCTACTATGTGTTACATACAAGAATATAGTACTTGCCCATCTTAGCTTTAAGAACTAAACATGATAAAAATTTGTCACATACTCTTCCTTAGTTATTGTTATGGCTTTGAACCATCCTGCATGAGCTCACGTTTGAAGACTTGGTCTCCAATGGATATCATTGTTTGTGAAAGTCATAAGAACCTTTAGGAGGTGTGCCCTGGCTGAAAGAAGTGTGTGTGTGTGTGTGTGTGTGTGTGTGTGTTTGTGTATGTGTGTGTGTGTGTGTGTACCTTGAATCTTTACATACTGGTCCCATTTTCTGTTTCCTCTCTGCTTCCTGGATATAAATGTAATGTGACTACCCAATCTCTTGCCTATGCTGCTATGTGCTTCCTGCCACAATGGACTCTAACCCTCTGCCTCTGTCAGCCAGAATAAACCCTTTCTCCCACTCACCCATGCTTCTTTTAGGGGTACAGGGTCTCACTATGTAGTCCTAGCTAGCCTTGAAACTCACTACATAAAGTAGGCTGGCCCTGAACTCACATTGTCTATGCCTCTCTGCCTCCCAAGACCTGGGATTAAAGCCATGTGCCAACACAGCTGGTTCCTTAAGTTGCTTTGGTCATCATATTCTAACATGGCAATAGGAAAAGCAATGAAGTCAGTCACTTCTCTACTGTATAGTGGCTTATGTCAAATAACACTGGATAACAAGAATATTATGAACAAAAATTAGGTGAAACAAAGGTAGAGGATGTGATCCGATGATGCTGATTTATGTGTCACTACATTTAGTGGGGAAAGAAGAGATGCTTCCTATACTAGTCTGGGCCTTTACATACAGTTTCATTTAATACAAAATTGCTAATAGATGGATTTTTTAAAGAGGCCTAAAACTGGATGATTAAAATAATGTTACATCTCTGTCTAGCAAGGCTGAAGAATTATGATTCAGATTTCTTACGAATTCTTAGAGCCCAGGTGCTAAGCAACCAAATTCTAGGCAAACAACATTAGTAGAAAACAATAAATTATAATACCATAGGCCTAGTCATAAAAGTGAAACGAGCCAGAGAGGAAATGTGACTTTTAAGACATAAAGCCACTCAAAGCACTACGTTGACTCTAAGTAAACTTCACAGTGGTTACAATGAAGAAGGGAACAATTAATTTTTTTAAAAATCTAGAACAAACTGAGAATTAAAAAAAACAGGTAAGAAATATAAAGTAAAACAAAACAAATGAAAATAGCAATACCAAAGAAATCTATTACTGCCTAAGAAAGAATAAAACATGTGAGTAATAGGGGCTGGAGAGATGGCCCAGCATGAAGAGCACTGGCAGTTCTTGAAGAAGTCCAAGGTTTTGTTCTCAGCATCCTCATGATGTTTCAGAACCATCCGTAACTCTAGTTTCAGGGAACACAACTCCCTCTTCTGGTCCCTTCAGGCACCAGGCATGCATATGGTACACACACACACACACACACACACACACACACACACAAGCAGGCAAAATACTCAGACATCTAATATAATAAAATAATTTTTAAATTTAAAAATCTGTCAGTAATAACAAAATTATATCCATGAAGCTAAATTACCCGTTATAAAAATGGTGAGAGTTTATTATTTAGATCTGAATAGAGCAGGTAAAATTTTGTAATTGTAAGAACAATAAGACAGAAGCAAGATTTTCCTGAGGCCTGCTGAAAAGGTAACCTTCATACAGCAGTCTCATTTTTCAACTCCAACAGCCTATCCCTGCAATTACTTTATCAAGTAAAACTCACTGCTCACTGCTTATCGGCTCTGTCTTGTAGGCAGAAGACAAAGAAAGAATGAGGTCATTTCCTTTGTTCAGCTCCTGATTTCTTTATTGTCTTTTTAGGACACAGATAAAGCTTAAACCATGACAGCTGCCCACCTTCTCTCTAAGTGAGTAAGGAGTTCACTGGTAAGCCAGAGACAAGGGGTCACTCACTTCATTACAGGGGTGTGAGCATGAGCTATATACACATAAGGGTTGCAATAACCATTGCACTGGTAACTAAAAACAATCCCATGGTACTTTACACTGTGAAATTTTCAGATCCAGGGTAAAGCATTACCTTCTCAGGATTTGAATTTGGACCCCTACAAACCATACAAATACCAGGTGGACACAGCATATCCCTGCAATCCCAGAACTCAGAAGGCAGAGAGAGGCGATCCTCAGAACAAGTTAGCTGGTCACATGGTCTAAATGTTAAAGCATTGTTCTGAGAGCTCCTGCCTGAGTGTACAGGTGGAAAGTATTCAAAGAATGTACCCAATGTTTGCCTCAAGTCTACATAGGTAAATGCACCCATGTACAAAAGCACCTGCACAAAAACCACACATCTGAATATGTACACATATATGTATACCATTTTCAGACATAAGAAAAATGTTAGTGCTATTTTTCTTTTAAAAAAAACTCAGATTTCCAGTTGATCTGAAATGAAATTTCTCCAGTCCCACTATCATTAAATAAATGACTTTAATTCATTCACTGACTTGAGCCTGACATTACCACATCCATTTCTATGAATTTCTACACACATTTGCTTCTTTCTACTCCTGCTTCCCAGTCATGCCTCAGATCCTCCATTGTTTCCTTTTTCCTTCAAACACCATCATCCAAGGTTCATCAATCATCTTTACCCAACCCACTGCAGCACATTTCCATGGAGGCTACTTTCCTGGGAGTGTGTATCTTCTATCAACATTTCCCTCATATTGTATGAAACTGGAACATGTTTAATACCTATGGTGATCAGACTACTCTTGCTAGCTTGAAAATTTTCAAAGATGTCCCACTGAGCTTCAAATAAAGTTCAAATTTCATGACCAGGATGGACAAGGCTCTGCCTGAGCTGGGCCCTGGCTAGACTGTAACACTCACCTCTTATAAACATGTTGTGATGGTTCATGTTGCCAGCTTGACAGAATCCGGAGAAATGTTTATCAGAACAACTTCAAGAGAGTAACCAAATTAGGTTAGTTGAGGTAGGACACCCACTCTACACATGGGCAGCACAGTTACAGACTGGGGTTCTGAACTTCATAAAAATAAGAACTCAAGTGGAGTACCATCATTCAATGTTTTCTGCTTCCCATGGATGCAATGTGACTTACTGTCCCCAGCTCTTGCTGCTATGAAGGACTTCACCCTTGAATTGTTAGCCAAAACAAGCTATTATTTAAGATGTTTCTGTCAGTTATTTTGTCCCCAAAAGACGAAAATTGACTAATACACATGTCTACTGATTCCTTCTCTTGGGCAATTGAATGAGATGGGGAAACTAGTCCCCAGAAACGTTCCCCTATGCCCAGAGAAGATCAGATGATTATATTAGGTACTCCTGCAATCTTGGGGGTATTGCCTCTACATTCTTAACTACCAGTGTGAACAGATAGTTCTAAAATTATTTGTCTAATATCTGATTTACTTCCTTACTGAAATGACCAGAAGAAGTGTTTGTTTTCTGCTTCATCTTCAGAACCTAGTATACTGCCTGGGATGTAGCACACACTTAGGTATTTGAATGAATGAATAAATAAATATTACTGAATGAATCAAGGACCAAACAATAGATCAGCATCTAGAAGTCATGCACAATGAACTACTTTTAATAGGACAATGTTGATTTTTTTCATTCTTTCCTCTATCACTTCCATTACACTCTTTGGTGAGTATATTCACTTATAAGTGGTAACACAATCAGGGTGACTGCTTTGCCTTGTGTGTAGTTCTCTGCCTTGATAATAAGTCAAGGAAAGAGGCTCATACATTCTTTAGACCTGTGATAGTTTAAATGAGAATGGCCTCCACGGGCTTATAGCTTTGAATATTTGGTCTCTGGTTAATGGAATTGTTTGATAAAGATTAGGTGTGGCCTTATTGGAGGAATCATTTCCTTGGGGATAGGCTTTGAGCTTTCAAAGAACTCTTGCCATTCCTTTGTATGTGCTCTCTCTCTGTCTCTCTTTGTCTCTGACTGTCTCTGTCTCTGTCTGTCTGTCTCTGTCTCTGTCTCTCTTTGTCTCTGTCTCTCTCTGCGCGCACGTGTGTGTGTGTGTGTGTGTGTGTGTGTGTGTGTGTGTTACTTGGATATTAAAATGTGAGCTCTCAGCTATTTCTGCAGCCATGACTTTGCTCTACTATCATGAACTCTAAAGCCCTTAAACTGTAAGCGCAGTTCAGCACTTTCTTCTATAAGTTGCTTTGTTATGAGCTTTGTCACAGCAATACAAATGTAACTGATACAAATCCTTACAACTAAAATTAAGTTATTTTTTGCTGGAAGAAAATTGTTCTCTATTTTCAGCCTTTTATCTCAGGATTTAATATCCAAATATGGCCCAATGCCACATTATACATAAACCCTGAAGAATGGAAAAAAATCTACACATAAAGCAAAAGAAAATACTTGAAGTTGTATTATATTAAACCTAGAAGGGATTCCCAAAGTCTCCTAATTTAGTGTCTTCTGTCAGAACTAAGAAGATATAAGAAAAGGGAATACTTAGGGGGAAATGCAGAGGATTAACTGGCACAGGCTAGATAGTATGAGAACATAGGTTACCCAGGCTGGGCAAATAGCTCAGACAGTGTTTGCCATAGAACCATATCTACCTGAGTTTGATCCCTCATAATCTACAAAAGCTGGACATGCACTTGTGCACCCAGTGCTACAGAGGAGAAGATAGATGGACCATGGGACAACCAGTATAGCTTACTTGGTAAGTTCCATGCAAATAAGAGACCTTGTTTTAAGCAAGAAAGAGGGAGAGGGAGAAGGAGAGAGGGGGTCGATAGTACTTCCAAAATGATATCTGAGATTGTCCTGTGGTCTACACACACACACACACACACACACACACACACACACACACCACTGTTGCTAGAAAATATTCTCTTTCTATACTGGCAAATATGGGACCCACTACCCCACTAGTCTTTAAGCTCTTGAAATGTGCCTAATACAGCTATGGAAGTCAATTTTAAATTCTATTTAATTTTATTTTAAATTTATTTAAACTTAGCCACATTCAGCTTGTGGCTACTGTATTAAAAAGACCAGCTCAGGCACTCACCATCAAGGTCAGATAAAATAAGACCTGTGCTACTGGGTAGCTGGCTGGAAGTTAGAAGAAAGATAGTAATTGCTATGTCCTAAATGTCCTCACCAAAGCTCATGTTGAAATAAAGTCTCCATTTGGATGTATTGAGAGTCGGAATCAGGTAGGAGCTTTAAGAGTTTCTGCCACCATGAATAGGTTAATCCAACCATGGACCATGAGTTAGTGCATTATCTTGACAGTAGGTTGTTACAAACCCAGATCTGTCTCTTATATGCACCCCTTTCATGACCCTCTGACAGATTTGCAGATTTCCACTAGAGAAAAGAGCTTCACAGATCTAGTACCTTGACCTTGAATCAAGAAGCCTCCAGAACTACATGCTGATTAAACCTTTCTTCTTTATAAATTACCCCGTCTACTGTGCTCAGTTATAGGAGCAGCAAGGAGACAAAGACATCAATCTCCTAAGATGCTAATGACCCAAAAGAAGGATGTAGGTTGTAAATGATAGTTGCCATTTGCAGGAACAACGACAACAACAACAACAACAACAACAACAACAACAACAACAAAAGAGTGAGAGAAAGAGAAAAAGTTGAAAAATATCCAAACAAGAGAATAGTAAAGATGTATGGTTTCTTAGTGTTTGACAGCCCACACGTGAGCTCGTGTCCAGGTGAGTTTGCCTCTGCAATTCCACTGTGCCACTGACGTCCTAGCTGCCTCGTTTGTAATTGTGTCTTTGCCCTTCAGGATAATCAGTTCCAAGGCCATCTTCTCATCATAGATGCATCAGGACTGCTAACAGGTGGCTGGGCTCTGGGCTCCCTCATCCATGGCATGAGTTTAGAGTGAGACCGACGGTGGCAGATATTCTCAGGTAAAGCACCCTCTTCCAGTTTGCTCCCTATTACTGATGGCCCAGCTTGTGCCTTCCTTGACCTTGCTTGTGTACAGTAGAGCTGTGCTTTTCAACAAAGCCACCATTAGTTGCCCATGGCACTTACGTCTACACATGAGATGGCACCTGAGTTCTGACACATAAACAAGGGTATCTACCTTTTAGCTTATACATACATATATATATATATATATATATATATATATATATATATATATACATGTGATATATATATATCACTTCATGTCTCTTGAGCCTAGTTTGAGTCAGTATGCCTCCTCCTTGGGTTGCTCTCTGGACCAGGAGGAAAGATCACAGTACTAGGCTTAGAGCTGAATAATGCCCCATCCCCCACCCTAAGCTGAGAGAGAGAGAGAGAGAGAGAGAGAGAGAGAGAGAGAGAGAGAGAGAGAGATGGCCCATGGAAGACATTAGAGTAACAATGAGAAAGGGGAACAGATATTGAAGACATGATCCATTTATGATCAAAGCTGTAATTTTTTTTTTCAGTTTTATATATTTATAATTTTTCCACTTACAAAAATACATAATCATGTTTTTTGCTCTTTGGTATCTCTTTAGTTAGAATTATATTTTTTTAGTCTCACTGTGATATTTGTGTACAGATATATGATGAATCTCCCCCAACTTCTCTCCCCCATACAGCCTTTTCCCCCACTTGCTGGTGCTGTTCCTGCCCCTAAATAGTCTTCTTTTTTTTCTGAGTTCATGTCACACATGCACATCAATTTAGAAAGGTAGAAAACTCAAGATCTAAATAGAGAATTTGAAGTCGTCTCTGATGCACCACCGCAAGGTTTGCAGCACTCACATGTGAGTGTGCATACACCCAGTACTTTTCTGAGCATACATATCTACTGGGTTTCTTCCTTTTCTAAATACTGAACTGTCAACATTTCCCATGCTGAGCCAGGTAGAGTGGCTCATTCCTATGACACTAGCATGTAGGTGCAAAGGCAAGAGCAATCTCTCAAGTCTGGGATCAGCCTGAAATACGTAGTGAGTGTCGAGTGTGCCAGGGGTACACAGTGAGGCCCTTTCTTGACAAAAGTCAAAAACCACTTCAAATATGTTTTGCAATTCTCAGCCCCTTAGGCTATCACATTTTCCAAAGCAGTAATTCTCCCTTCAATGGTGTCTTAACCAACATAAAATACTTTTCTTTTTCTGAATAGTCCATATGTGTTGGTTATCTCATGTGGTTGCTCCTATTTTGATGAAATGGGGCCCAAAAGAGGGAGGATAGTCCTCAATGGGATCCTACCTGATAGGAAAGACTCCATCTCTTTTCCCTTCTAGGAAAGTAATCCTCTTAACTTTCCTTATCTCCCTATGTTCATGTAAGATTTATTTTAAAATAATTTTTCTTCTAAGTTTTCTTATGATATCAATATGTCTGATAACCTATTCTCTTTGGTCTGTTTTTTCATTTTAATTCTAGAAACTAAGGAATTTCCAGTAATAGGACATTTTTAAAAATGTGTATTTTAACCAAGGCCTCATACCTGCTAGAGAAACACACCTCTGCTGACCCTCATTACCAGCTCCTTCCCTGGGTCTTCTTTATTTTGGTTATTTATTGTTTACCTGGTCTGTAAGACAGTATGACAGAAATGACCAAAGAGCTCCGGAGTCCGATTATGACATTCTCATCTCCATCTGTGTAGGTGTACACTCTGAGGCCATGCACACGATCAATGCAATATTTTTATCAGTGGGACTGATATGCTGGTAGCTTTGACAAGATTTTTATTTGTATTTATTTGTTTTACTTTTTTCTATACTGTAAGGTTTTTTCCCTCAGTCTTGGTAATCCCCTACAATGCTACATCATGCCTTTCCAGGACCAGAGCCCTCTTCTTCCTTCTTCTTGGGAATGATTTGATATGTGAATTGTGTCTTGGGTAGTCAGAGCTTCTGGGCTGATATCTACTTATCAGTGACTACATTCCATGTGTGTTCTTTTGTGATTAGGTTACCACACTTAGGATGATATTTCCAGATCCAACCATTTTTAGCACTTCCCTTGCAAATTCAACTATATTTGAAATATCCACACAAGCCCCCCTGCTCTATTTTCTTCTCTCTCTCTCTCTCTCTCTCTCTCTCTCTCTCTCTCTCTCTCAGAATTCTTTTTTTATTATTTTTCTATATTCTTTGTTTACATTCCAAATGATTTTCCCTTTTCTGGTTCCCCTCTCCCCATAAGTCCCATGAGCCCTCTTCCCTCCACCCATTCTCCAATCAATCCCTCCTACTTCTCCGTCTTGGTAATCCCCTACAATGCTACATCATGCCTTTCCAGGACCAGAGCCCTCTTCTTCCTTCTTCTTGGGAATGATTTGATATGTGAATTGTGTCTTGGGTAGTCAGAGCTTCTGGGCTGATATCTACTTATCAGTGACTACATTCCATGTGTGTTCTTTTGTGATTAGGTTACCACACTTAGGATGATATTTCCAGATCCAACCATTTGACTAAGAATTTCATGAATTCATTGTTTTTAACTGCTGAGTAGTATTCCATTGTGTAAAAATACCACATTTTCTGTATCCATTCCTCCACTGAGGGATATCTGGGTTCTTTACTCTGCTATACCACTTATTGGCATATACCCAGAGGATTCCCCAGCATGCAATAAGGACACATGCTCCACTATGTTCATAGCAGCCTCCCTCCTCTATTTTCAACCACTGCCCCATCCACTTTACTAATTTTAACTCAGATTCTTTAGACTTGGTACTGGTCAACCATTTTCCATAGAGTCTGACCCAGCTGGCTCCCCAGTCTACCTAGATCCTGATCTTTTCTATCCCTGAGAGTCAGTGTTGCTTCCATTTGCAGTAATGCCTACTGCTGTTGAGCCCTGAGTGCTACTCAAATCCATGGCATCAGGGAGAGCACAGTGCCTTTCAGTCCCTCAAATGTATCACATTCTTCTTGATTCAAAGCTTTTATCCATTCTGTTGCCTTTCTATCATCCTGTTCTTTACCCAAGTTGGTTTTGAGCACTCTGTGTACAGACTTTCTCTGATGCCATCACTCCTTGCTTGCAAACATGCATTGCATTCCCAAAATACATAGTGTATAGTGATGTCTGAGGTAGGATTCTATTTGTTCTAAAACAATTATCCTACTGTGTGGCACTTGCTGGTCTGAATCTCCCTGTCCCTGACTCCTGGAGTGTAGATTATGCCACCAAGCACAGCTACACTTGATTATTTTAAAAACCACAGATCTTGGGCTAGAAATATGCTCCTCTTCCAGGGGTCTTGAATACAATTCCCAGCACCCACATGGTGGCTCACAACAATCTGTAATGGGATCTGATGCCCCCTTCTGGGGTGTCTGGAGAGAGCTACAGTGTATCTACAGTGTACTCACATACACAAAATAAATAAATATTTAACAACAAAACCCCCACAAATCGGAAGACCTTGAATGAAATGACATCCATCCATAGTTTCAATCTAATATCATTTTCTTCCTCCCTACCCATCTGCCTACTTATCACCATCCGTTAACTCTTGCCTTCTGTCATTAATTTATTTAACTACCCATTCATTCAGCAATATACAGAGACCTGAACTCAAGAACTCATGAAAAGATGGTAGATCATCCCACCCAGGTTCATTACCTCAGATGCTTTCAAAATTCAGGGCTTTGGTAAAATCTGAAAGCTCCCTGTTCTGTTTATTACTGTTTCCTTGCTTTCTGGCAAGATACCTGGTCCATAATGGGTACTAAATCAATATTTATAGAAAATATGAATAAATGAATGGGTGAATGAATGAACAAACTCAGTCACTTCTCACTTATTCATGTTTGAGATGTTTTATAAATTCTCAGCAAGATGCTAAGTGAGTGGTTGGCAGTGGGCTGAGCAGGAGGAGGCTGGGAAGAGTTTCAGATGATGTGTCTGTGTGAGCATGGGTGTTTGTGTGGGATTCTGAGACTCAGCGTGCCTAAAAGTGCCTCTCTAACCACATCCCAGCACCAGAAGGAAGTGCTCTTCGCCTCCCTTCTCATTTTCTCTTTCCTATCCTTTCATCTCTTTTTCCTCACACACCATATTGACAGTGGGCCTTCCCAACTCTTGGTTTCCACCCTCACATATAGCATTTTTTTTATGCTGTAATGGAGAGTGTGTGGTACTTGTAATGATGCCAGCTCAGGCAAGAGAATCTAGCCGTTACTAGTTTAGAGCAGAAGGAAAGAGTATTGTAAAAGGAAGTCGAGGAAACCTTGGGCTCTGCTCAAGAGGAAGAAATGCCCCTACTTATATTCCATAAGCCAGAGGTCCCAGGCTTGGCAGTGAATCTCAGTAATGGATAGCATATTTATGTCTCTATGTCATTCTAAGACCCCACCCTCAGATCCATCGAATTAGCATCTCTGGATGATAGACTCTGGCAATAGTATTTTTCACAGTTCCCTAGTTAGTTCCAATATGCAGCCAAGTTTGAAAACCACTGTGCTAAAACAAAAACTTATTTTGGTAGATTTTGTGTCACTATGGCAACACCAGAAATACCTGCAATTTCTTGTTAATTAGTTGCCAACTAAAAACAAATTTTCTATGTTTAACAGATGTAAGGTTAGTCCAATTTAGGCATATTTATTGAGTGCTTACTATGTACTTTGTATGGTAATAGCTATCATATGAAACCTCCTCTTCATTATCATGGTTCTACTCCACCCCACCCCACTCTATTTAAATTCACAGAGTAGATGAAGAATAAGAATTCCAACGAGTGTCTATCAGATTTCAATGTTGCTTCCTTTAAATATATCTCTGGTCTTGGTTTTCACTCATGTTAACACAGTTTCGCTGTTGAGCTGGCTATACTTTTAGTAGTCTTTTCTATGATACATGAAAGAGCCTTTTCCTGGTCACCATTAGAGATGGAAACCAAAGTCAATTTGGGCCAGCCAAGGTTTGTGGACATCTCTTGAAAGATGTCTTTCTTTCACCTTACAATTTCAAGATGTAATTTTCCTTTCTATCCAGACATGAGAGCCATGTCACTAACCTTGTCACCAACAGTCCTTTTGAAGGAGGGCTTAGGGTGAGAACAATATTAGGAAATGACAATGAACTCATTAGGTGAGAAACTCTTTTGTTTAGGAAAACCAAGTCTAGTGTACACGCAGCACCAGATTTTCCCTACTAGAGATTAAGGCAATTAGACTTGGGATACTGGTCCTCACCTTCTCTTGTGGTTTGATGCCAAACTGCCTATTCTGGCAGGCCCATGGGCTTCCAGGGATTCTCAAGTCTCTGCCTTCCGTCTTATTATAAGAGTACTAAGGTGACAGACACATGCCCTCACATCTTTATGTGGTTTCTAAACATTTAAACTTGGGTGCTTGCATCTGTACAAGGATGTCTTTACCACTGAACCATCTTCTCAGCCCCTGAATGCTCATTTTAATAATAAATTAGGATCCAAGTATCTGAAGTGATTTATGCCAGGCAACACAGTTTACCTGTCCTGAAAAGCTGGGCTTTGCTCTCAGGACTCTTCCCTGATACCCCATTGCTCTTTCCACCAAGCTCTAGAATCATTTTCATTGAGAATATTTGCCTAAATTTTCCAGTGTGCTGAATTAGTTGTAATGACCATAGTCTTTGAAATGCCTTTAGATTTCCTTAGAAGAAACTCTCTAGAAATAGATATTCTCAGTCCTCTCTCAAAAGACATATCCCAAACCTATGGATAGAATTTGATTTTCAGATGTAGACATCATGAAATAATATGTAAAGCTGTTGAAAATATAGATCACACAGCTCACCCCCAACCAAGAAAAACATTAAAAATTCTACCCAGCTCAGCTGCTTCAGTACACTTTTACACTACACATGATGTTGCTGAATATATAAAATACTTGGATCTAAATTTAAAAATGCTCCCCCTCCCCTTGATTAACCAGATTGTCCCCTCCCCTATATATAGGAACGCTATGTGCCTGAGCCCACTTGCCATCTGTCATCATATTTTCCAAACTTCTCTTCCACCCCCTCCTCTTACACAATTTTATCACATAAAAATATTAGATTTCAGGGATTTGTATAATTTCCTGAAATTTTCTCAGCCAAGTGACAATGGAGGAAGGGCTGGTATATGAAATTGACTCAGTTTTTCAGTGCCCAATGCATATCCACAGCAGTCATGATACCCTCTAGCAGAACTTGCATGGCCAAGAATAGCAAGACAGTTTTCCTCTAGTGTAACATTTCATATTAGTAATTTGTGAGTGTTTCCCACATTACAAAGTGGAATTCATATAATTTTCAGAGGTTTCTGACTCATATAGCATTATAATGCTTTATTACCCTTGGAGATGTTTAGTGACTTTTCCTATATCATTGGGAAAATGTTCACAAGTCAACTAGAGATTGTCCATTTATGTGCCATTGTACGTTGGAGATATGAGCTTTACCCAGATAAATACTGTCTCTAAGCCTATATGCTTCTACTGGAGACCTAAGAGTCTACCTTGGAAGCTTTATTTCTATTTCTCACAGGCAACCAGGAGAAGTTCCAACCAATACTCTTGTTTCTGAGCCACAGGAAATCAATGAGAAGTGTTGATTGAGGTTGGCTCTTAAGTATAAAGCTCAAGGTGAATGGAGTGGTTCTCTTACAAAGTTCTCTCCTATATCTGTAAGGTTTTTGAAAAGAGTTTTGTAATGAGTATTCTAGTATGATGAGTAAGTATCCTACTCTCTGCATTCTGCTCTCTGGTTTAGTGCTCAAAGCTCACTGGCCACAATGTTTTAAAATAGACTATGACTGAAGAGGTAGTCACATGATTCAAACTTGTCCAATCAGGAATTTCCATTTACTGCCACCAGATAATGGTCTAAATGTGGAAACAAGACCAAAGAAGGCCCTTAAGGAGAATCCAATTGAATTAATGGAGCTACTAGTAGCTTTTCGTGTTTGTTTATATAAATATCCATGGTTGTTGAGAATATAAGCAGACCCACAAATAAAGGGAAAAAAAAAACTAGAATAGACACTGTTGTGGATGGGCCTGGTACTGTTTGTATTTTGATGCTAATTCTACTCTCAGGTGATTTCTTGTGAACCAGTTCCCTAATGAATAAAGGAGCCAATCACTGGGCGAGTAGGAAGGACTTCCAGGTTGGATGGAGGAAGAGGAGGAGAGAGTTAGAGGCTTTTGCAACAGGGATATATTGTTGGAGCAAGATGTAACTGCTAGAGTTTCCCAGTGTCATGGTGGATCTGCCAGGATTCACCACTGGAGGAATCAGATTGTATAAGGCTTACTAGATTAGGCTTTAGTTGTTGCACCCAGAGATTGAGTTATCATTGTTTCAGAGCTAAGTTTGTGTGGTGTTTTTCTTCTCGCGGCAACTAGACTGGGTTCCAGAGAGAAAGGTATGGTGGCAAAGCCTGTGGGTTTGCCTGCAGGTTGTTGGGAGCTGTGACTGTTAACTGCAGAGGGTAGATGGTAGTTTCATGGGGCTGGCAAGGCAGCGACCCACCAAGGGAACTTGGCCTCTCTGGCCCAGAGAGACCACCAAGTTGAAATCACCTGGCTGGAGACGTGGCCTGCCAGTGCCCAGCAGTAGTGAGGGAAGCTTGCCGGTTGTTTTTAATAGGCACCACAATGGTTACTACACAGCCTGCTTTGCAGTGCTCTCAGGAAACCTGTTTTCTTAAACACACACACATACATACATACACACAAACACACATAAAGAGGCAGGGAGAGAGAGAGAGAGACAGGGAGGGAGGGGAGAGAGAGAGAGAGAGAGAGAGAGAGAGAGAGGATAGGAAGAGGATATTTTTATGTGTACGTATGTGGTGTGTGCACCATGTGTGTAATGCCCACAATAGCCAGAAGAAGGCACTGGATCTCCTGCAATAAGATTTATGAGTGGTTGTGAACTGCCTAGTGTAGGTTCAGGTAGGTACAAGGAATCAAAACTTAGTTCCCTGGAACAACAGTCAGTGCCCTTAACCACTGGGCAATCTCTTCATCCCCAAGATTTGGGTTAAGAAAGGAGTTTACACACTGTGATATACCTTCCTTCCTGTCAGATATAAGAAATCATATAGCCTGCCTAAACAAAGGACTGGAGGGATATACTTAGAAGGAAAAGAGTTGGAAATAATTAGACAATATCCTGAATAGTCACCCAAAGGATTACTATTGTGGCTCATGTTTCACATGAGGAGGTAGTGTGAAAGGCTAGTAGGCTTCCTGAAGGCCTGACACTGAGATGTCTAAACTGAATCAAAGTGAGCATGACTCAAAATACCAAGCTCCTTTATGTCTTATCATGCGAATGTCCTTTCTAATCAGCTTCGCATTGGATGGTTGAATGGGATTCTAGATTCCATGACAGGACCGAGTAAGAGATTTACAATGTTTATGTTTGATGAACTGGGAAATGAGAATCCCCTTTGCTTCTTTAATAAAATACATTTGCATAATACCACAGTACTTAAGGGAAGTATCGGTGATAGTCTTTAGCTAGATTTGGGTTCAGGGTACAATATAGAATCTCTAATAAGATAATATAAGACAAACTAAAGAAATAAAGAGAAGGAAGGGAGGAAGAAAGAAAGGGAGAAAGGGAGGAAGGGAGGAGGGAGAGAGGAGGAATAAATGGAAGGAAGAAAGGAAGGGACAGAGGGAGGAAGGAAGAAAAGAAGGAAGGATAGGAAGAGGAAGGAAGGAGGGAGGAAGGAAGAGATAAAAAAGAGATGGGGAAATGAGTAGTTGGATTCAGAGTTTAGACAGAGACCTTCCCTATTCTTGAGTACCTTAAGTATAATTCTTTCTTAAAAGGTTCAGGTTCAAATATTTATGAGACAGAGTTACTATTCCTTTTAGGGGCTTGTCAAGTGTAAAAGAGGAGGAAAAATCTGTTTGTGAAGGGAGTTTACAGTACACTTAAAGTTTATTTTAAAAATAAATAGGACTTGATAGATAGGGCAATAAAGCAGAGGCCCCATCAGTAACCTGCCTGCAGCAGCAACAGGGAGCCTCTGTAGGGTGCCAGGAGCCAGAAATAAGAATGAACACTTCTTCCCAGCAGAAAGTTCCAGGAATATCCACAAACAAAGGGGATATTTGAGATACGGCATCTGTAAGCCAAGTGGCTCTCTGTCACATCACAGTTTGTGTGGAACACACCCACAGAGGTAGAGTCACATCTGAATCAGATGTTTCTGGCTTCCTTTGCACTGAGTCCCCATTTTTGTTCTAGGTAGAAATGATGATGCCATTTACAAGTTAGGGACCATCTTTTAGAAAAATGGAAAGCCAGAGAGAGATAAAAACTTTATAACTTTATAACATGTAGCCAAAACAAGCCCTTGTGTGCCCACCCCAACACTTATTATCTTTTAATATTCTCATTTATGGTACACACAGGGGTATGACTAGTTATTTACATGTGCCTACTGTATACTGGACAGTACTGTAGGAACCAGGGAGGCAGACATGAGAAATAAAGGCAATTTCTACCTTCATGGAACTTTATATTTTATTGGAGAGAAATGTGTGTACAAAAATAGATACAGAAAGTGGTTACAGATAGGAGTAATAAACAGTAATCAAATCGTGATATAATAGACAATTGGGGCACATTTGTCTGAAGGGAGTGGCTGGTGTGCTCTGTGGGGTGATGACCTTTGATCCAGAGCCTGAGACATAAGTGCTGTTTATGAAACAACAAAGTACAATAGATACTCTGTGCTGTATCAGTTAAGAAAGACTATGTTCATTGAGAAAAATATCATGTTGCAGGGTTATAAAGTGCCTTGGCTTGGGACCTGAGGGGTCAGAGGCCATTTTGTCACATAACCACTGCATACCTTTAAGGTAGCTATGTACATTTTATAAGCCTGTATCTTTTAATCTGCAAGGTATATCGTGGGGACAGAAAAACAATGCTCTGTAAAGTTACTGGGCTTGCTTTTCTCCTCCCATGGTATGGGCACACATTCTCTTCTCTCCTTCCCTAGAGTGCACACACAATGACACCCATATAGACCATCTGTGTCTTCTACTTTCCAGCTATTATCAAGAATACACTCTGGGAAAAGTCAATGTTCATTCAATAAAATCCGAGTATAAATGAAATATAACATGTTCATCTTTAGCCCCTTCTAAAATTCATCTTTTCTGAAATGCACCATTAGCTGATGTGGAAAGATGCCTGGGGACAGGCCTGTGACTACACTGCCATATGGGATATCCCCACACCTCCTTCTCAAACTCCTGTCACTGTTACTCTGTACGATACCTTCTCTGTGTCGTCTTGCCTCAGCCTCCCTCAATCCCAGGAGAAATGAACAATGACTCAGCATGTCCACTGTCATCTTTCCACTGCAGGACTCTGACATATGGGTTCACAGATTTGCTTCCAAGATGTGAGTTTAGAAGACATTGGTTCGGTTGGTAGCAGGACAGAAGTGAAGAACACTTCTAAGTCTGCTGTAGCATCACCAGGGATCACTGGGGTGGGTGGAGTCTGTGGACTCAGCAGCTACTGACACTCTTAGGAGTTCCCACACTGACTCTCTTTCCAGCTCCAACCCCTTGGAGGAGTTGGTAACATGGTACTTCCCACTCATGATTTCCAAGGAACTTCTCCCTGTCCTGTCCACAATCCTGTTTCTACCTGGACTTCTAAAAGCAGAATTCCTTTAGCCAAATTCTTTTGGTTGAAAAGAAAGGGCTCTTTCAGTTAGACTTACAGGAAGATGTTTGGGGCAGCCAGATAAATAAAAATAAAAATAAAAATAAATAAATAAATAAATAAATAAATAAATAAATAAATCTGCTTTCAGGAGACAGGCAAGGAAATTACCAGGATGTAATTGCAAATGGATGCAAGCTGCTGCTACTGAAATACCTGCAAATGCTATCTTCAACAGAAAGAGAACTTGGGGATGAGGACCAAAGGTGATCAAAACTTACATAGGAACATTATAGAGAGACTGGGAGGTGACAATTAGACTTACATTTTGTTAATAATCAACACACAACTTTGCAGGGCACAAACAGTCCCAAACCTTTCAAATGTTCAAACCCCACTTGTCCCACTGACAAGCATTATACCCCTGATAATCAAATTTTAGTTGAAGAGGTTTGAAATTTTCTTTCAGCTGCCACATATGAAAATATTTGCTCCTAGACATTCTTTGAAGAGCAGTCTCTAGTCCACTTTCAGTTGCCTTAAGAGAAGACCGCAGGCTAGAAAATTTATAAAGAAAAGAAATTTATTATTATGGAAGCAGAGGAGTCTAAGGGCACAGTGGTGGCGTCTGGTAAGAGCCCTTAGGCCACATAGGGACATGGTAGGAAGGGAAAGTAGGTGTGTGTAGAAGAGTAAGCAATGGCAGCAGTCTAAAGCTTGTAACAAACACCTTGCTTTTCTGACTAAGCAACCCACCCATGAGATAGCAGTGGCCCATTCACGAGGACTCCTTCCCTGCTCCTGTCACAAGTACTATTTACCAAGCCCCAAAGCCCTGCACAAGCTCCTAATACAAGGACTGGGAAGACATGACCAAACCCCAGCCATGTATTCATTCCTCCCCTGTGGATTCTTTTCAAATTTCTTTTAATTCTGTAGTTTATGCTCCTCAACTTAGGGATTATGGGAAGGCAGATAAAGCTTGTCATTTTTTAAAAAAGAAAGTGGTAAGCAGTGATCAGCCAATAGTCACTTCCAAGGGCCATCTGCGACAAGTCTGTAAAACGTTCCGTTTGCATAATACATGGGAAGTCTATTAAAATACAGCATACTGATACAAGAAGGTAGAAAAAGTCTAAGCGAAATTACACTTCCTTGTAAAATAGTTCCTCTATTACTGGCAACAAAGCTGAGGGTTTTTTTTTTTTATTGCTTTAAATTGAAAACTCCACTGTTCAAGAAATCCATGGATAGATGCAGCTTTGTCCAAGGCTGCAGACATGTTACAGCTTGGTACGGAGCAGGATGCTGAGCAGGGATCATTGAACAGAGTAAATGCCTATTTACCTGACCATCTCTGCTCTAGGGTAAGGACTGACGAAGCCCCAATCAGTCGTAAGAGTGAGCTGTGCCTTCGCCCACAATGCAGACCTATATATATGACCTAAAAAGGCCACCTCTTGTGTTACTAGGATGGAGAAATGAATATCAAATACTTTACCTGTAAGAAAGGAGTCTTATGTGTCAGAAGTAGGCCAGCAAGCCGGTATCTTGACAGCACGCTAGAGACTGCAGCAGAAAGGGTTTGAAGGTCTGTATTTTTCACTCATTCTCTACCTCAGGCTCTCAAGCATAATGTCATCTCTGCTCTAAAAATTGACACTTTTCTGTTTGTCAAGACTCAGTTTTTAAACACACGCAACTCTTCTCACAGTTTCAAACCCAATTGCTTGCTATGGGTATGGCTTTGAAAAGGTTTGAAGCATTGAGAATAGTTACGACTAATGACGGATGAGTTGGCCCCCCAACAGGCTCTCCAAATTTTGGTGATTCTTGCAGGGAAATCTAAAGGATGGAGAAGAATGGGAGAGGGGTTCTTATCTCCAGATTTTAATTAATCCAGTCGAATAAAGACATTGGAATTATCAGCAGATGCCCTACACTTGATGCTGGAAGCTTTTTTATTGAACCAGCAGCCCTAGAAATAACCTCAGAAGGTATTTTTGAAGAGTTTGGTTCAACTCTGTGTGGAATGTTCAATCAGGAGTGGAGACACTTATAAATGGCTTTCCTTTCCAAGTAGCCTGAGTGACAGTCACTCCTATATCATACTTCTTTCAAGACAGATGGTGAGAACACAGTTTGCTGTTCAGTTTCCATCCGCTGCTGTCTTTTCTAAGCAGCACGGGAAAAGCGAGCTGCGAAAAAGAACGGCCTTCAAAGCCTCTCCGCCTAATTTTAACAATGCTGCAGAGAAACTGCAACTTTTCTGTTATGGTTCTCTCCCTGGGATGTTAGGAAGCATGTCTAAAGTGTGCCATCCAAGATTCATAGCTGACGAAATGTAGGTAATGTCTTAAAATCTAAATACAGGAAACACTGCAGATTTCTATGCTCCAAAGATTACACCTACCAGTGATTAACTCTGAGTTACGATCAATGCATTGGTGTTGTATTAAAGAAAGAAGTGAAAGCATTCTCTCCTGGAGTCATTTAACTAAGAACGAGCCAGACTTGAATTTTCTATTCTGTCCTCTCCATGTCTTCCTTCCTCTTTCTGTTTCATTCATCTTAATCTCTACCTGCCTGAAGGCCATCTTGTGAATCTGTTTTGTGTCTGTGCCTTTGGTCTATATGTGTCTGTATCTTCTCCATGTCTTCCTTCCTCTTTCTGTTGCATTCGTCTTAATCTCTACCTGTCTTGTGAATCTGTTTTGTGTCCGTGCCTTTGGTCTATATGTGTCTGTATTTTTCTGTGTGATTATGTCTTTATGAGCATCTGTTGTGTGTGTGTGTGTGTGTGTGTGTGTGTGTGTGTGTGGTGTCAGGTATATACATGTTGTGTTGTATGTGCCCCTGGTGTGTCAATGGTGTCTGTCCCTAACAAAGGGCTTTGCTCTGTATTTATTGACTGGCATGTGGGAAAGGAGTGGCATACTCTATAGGAATATTTAACAGAGTTTTACAAGGCATTAAGTCACTGGCTCCAACTGATCCCAACTGACTCACATAATAAGCATCATTGTTTCTCAAGCAATATCTATACACATATGCTTTCAACTGCCATGGTAGATTTTAGGAAGTTTGCTTTCAACTTCTGTGTTTGCTGCTTTCAGCCAACAATGCACATGCGTTATGCTGGGTGATGGATATGTACAAGCATGTAACTTAATATTGCAGCTATGGATTAGTTTAGGTTGTAAAAGTTGCTTATGTGGGAAATCCAAGGCAAATAAGATCGGTTGTTACACTGTTCTCTTAAAGGCAGGTTAAGCAAAGAGTTTGAATTCACACCATTTTTAGAAGTCTTAAGTGACCTCCATGTATGTTATGTGATGTTCAGCAAAAGCTGCAGTCTCTTAGAATGTAAGAGATGAGTACAGAATATTGCATTGCCACACAGTGCCTTTCCTGACACCGTCACTAAGACTTGCTGTATGCAGGCATTGCCACTGGCAGAACTCTGGTTCATACTGGTTTGTGACTTGATCCTTTTTATCCCATAATGCCATAAAAGAAAAACAAAGCTCCACCAAACCCTTGAATAATCAACATCCAAATGTATGTTTTTCTGTAATATCCATGCTGAGTATGGGTTTCCTGCTGTGCTCTGCCTAGATTCTTCATGTTAATACTTTAATGTCAAAAGATAAGTGTGATCTTATGGATGACATAGATCCCATACACTTCTCTAATTCACCTGGCTCATCTGCTGCAGAGTTGGAGTGAAAGGGCACAGCTCCACTTCCTAACTCCTGTCACTAAACAGCTTGTCACCACATTCATTGCTCAGGGTGATGCTGAAACACTAGCTTTAGTGACTAGATTTGAAAACCTGCAGTCTCACCACTGACATTCAGTTCAGTCTTCCATTTTGATGAATTGTCCTGCTTGAAAAGGACACTGGCTTTCTTTAGGACAGATGATAGTTCAAACAAACCTTACCCCATGAAAAGGATGGTTGTCTTGGAAACTCCACACACCCTTATGTTCAACCTATTTATAATGCACACTCTAGAAAGTTCAAATACCCAGGCAAGTTCCCCAATCATGGAGTACACCGTTCATTATTTAGTAAAATATTAGACGGATGGATGGGTGGGTAGGTGGATGGATGGATGGATATGGTGCATGGAATTGAATAAATATTTTAATAAGATAGAATAAATGAGTGAATAAGATGGTCATATACACGGATGGATAGATAAACAAATTAAGAGACATCATAATGTAGAGACAAGAGTTCTTTTTCTTCTGTGTCATGTTTTAACTAACTATATTCTGTCACTAGTTCACTACTGATGCTGACTGCCAGCTTAGTTATTAAACTCATAACATGTCCAGCTCTGAAAGCTTGGGTCTGGCCTTGGTAGAGAGCCTGATCCATTTGGAAGCTTGTCATTCTTAGTTTAAGAATAGACTACTTTTTTCACATGGTGTATCTATAGTCCTCTCTCCAGTGCTAGGCCAAAGGGATGTCAAAACAAAAGAGACAAATCATTTGTGCTTCAAACATAAGATGAACTGACTTCCCAACTGCAAAAGATGAGAATGATTCTCTGTCATCTCCCTTTACATAGCAAACATTAAGTGCCCCTACTGTTTGTCAGGTACGTTCCAGAACCCGTTGATACTATGGGGATCAAAAGAGAATGGGCAAGACTTCTTGCTCTGATGCAACTTTCATTCCAGTGGAGGGAGCCAAACAATAAATGAAATAGACACGCAAACGGTAGGGTGGATGAAGAAGCAGCTCAGCAGTGGCAGAAGCAGCGAGAAGGGCAGGGTAGAACTTTGAACAATGTGAGTGAGGCTCATACATTACCCCTCAGCAAAGCAAAATTGAAACCCTATCTTTCAGCACCTCAGTACATGAGCTTTACCTGATAATGAATGGAATCATGAGCTAATTCCTCAAGGTGTGATCCTAGGAAGTCAGCGTAGGCTCCTGAAGCAGTAATACTGCCATCAGTCCTGAGAGACAAGATGAAGACACAAGACAGGATCATAATACCCCAGGAAGTTCATCAACGCACAGGTTTCTGGGCTCCGGATCTCTTATCTGGGCACTCCATGCCAGACGAGCACAGATGTATGTATTACAGGTTGCCTGTTGATGCTGATAGCTTTGGCCCAGGGTCCACTGAATTGGTTAGTTTGTAGAGCTTCAATGTGACCTGGACCTCTTTCTCATCGAAGCTGCTGAAATCATTCCGAGAGTTAGAATAGAGAAGAAGCAACCAATTCTGACTTCTGCTTTAGCAGCACACTGGGCCTGTTGGGGTTGGGAACAGACTGTAAGGAACGAAGAGGGAAGAAGAAGAGCCCAGCTATGAGATAATTAAAGAGTGTACAGTGTGAAACAGCTGTGTAGAAGCAGCAAGGAGCTGAGGTGTGCTCCAGTGTTTCCCTTATTCTTTTTGTAATGTCAACAGCTTATTTGTAATTTTGGTAGAGAAAATATCTTTAAATTTTAATGGAGGCTACTAGAAACTTAAGATATAGAAACAGACCTTAATATGCATGGGGAGTTGCAGGAGAGGGTCTTTGCTCTTTGGAAAGCTGACAGAGTGCTTATAACTTGAGAAAGTTAACATGTTAGGGTCCAAGGAGCCAATTAAGAGCTTTTAAGTAATAATTTAATTTCACTGGAATCTGAGTACTTTGGGTAGATAGATGATTTATGGTCAGATGCAAATGCTACTCCTGCCTGCCTACCTGCTTTCTTCCTTCTTTCTTTTTCCCTTTATTCCTTCTTCCCTTCCTCCATCTCTCTGTATCTCTGTCTCTGTCTCAGTCTCTCTCTCTCTCTCCCCCCCCCTTTGGCATAAGTCAAAGTATTTGTTTTATTTTTTGATATTATAATATAATTATAATTATAATATATAATTGTGTGTGTGTGTGTGTGTGTGTGTGTGTGTGCGCACGCGCATGCATCTAATACAAGCTGAAGAGTCTGTACACTGTTACTTATGTGCCTATGTTTTCAGGGCTGACCATTTAGTATTAGACAGCTAATTGGTGTAACATTTCAATCTCAGCATTCCTTATTTACCTGTAGTTCTTTGTATAGGGTTGATACTCATGGGCTTTCTTCCATCTGCATTAATATGTCTGTTTTTAGTATCCTTGCTCAGATCATGTTTAGGCAATCATGTTGGTAAGATTGTAGGGGTGCTTTCTCTAAGATAAATATGCATATGTAGTTTAAATAATATTTTTCAGTCTGAGCTGATAATTTGCCTTCCAAGAGTCAAAGACCATCTAACATAACTCCAACATTATGAGAAGCACTCTTGAGTTGTTGATTAGAGTTGTTCAAAAGACTCCCTCAGATATTACAGGCTATTGCTATTGCCTTTATTTGCCCTCAGAGATAGAAGGTAAGTCACTATTACCGAAAATACCATGCACTTTAGACACGGGGCTCAGAGACCTCTTAAGTTTAACTGTCTTGAAAGCCTCTAACCATCTTCTGATACACTGTAATCTTCAAAAGGAGGAGAACAACAAACACGCCTACCTGGCTATGATGCCAATGACCCACAATAGAACAATGATTAACAGAGGATGAGAGCCCTAAGGGTGAAATACTGGCACACATACCTTGGAGGTAACTAACAGTTCTCTAATTAGGCTTAAGACCTACTCAATAAAAGAGAAACTATGCCTGGAACTAAGAACCTGGTCAGTTACCCAGGGCTAGTGAAGTCATAGATTTAAGAGAAGAACCTACAACTGTCACTTTATTAATTCACTATAATCCCTAATTACAATCTAAAAATTTATCCTTACATACACAGAGGGCAGAGAAAGAGAGAGAGAGAGAGAGAGAGACAGAGAGACAGAGACAGAGACAGAGACAGAGAGACAGAGAGAGAGAGACAGAGAGAGAGGAGGAGAAAGAGTCCTTAACCTCATCAAGGAAATTTCTCCTTACAACAACTATAGACCATCACAGAAAATCATAACCAATAGGAATTCGGAGTTGTGGAGACTAGTCCCAACAAATATATAGACAACAGCACTCCTACACCTAAAGCTCAGGAATCATTGTGGGAGAGGGAATGAAAGATTCTAAGAGCCAGAGGATTGGGGAGTTTTCTGTGAGTGTGTAACCTTAATTTCTTTAGAGGGCTAAGAAGTACTTGGGTATAGTTCACAGAATACAAATATATAAACAAGAAATTTATTTACCTGGTGACTTGAAAACATGGCACTCTCAGAGAAAAACTCATATTTAACATGAGCTGTATTGCTTCTGAGTGGATCTAGCTTCACCTCCACTTACCCATTCACCCATCTAGCTCATCATGTCTTGAAATTCTGAAGGACTCCAAAGGCCACTCTTTGCAGTCATTTCCTAAATGGCTGGGGGCGGAGAAAGGGAGTCCTTTTATTTTACACTGTCACAACCTCACAATACTATGAATTTAAGAGCTTTTGTTTGGGTGGCTAATGATGATGACAGCACTCCAGTTCTGTTCAAGGTTTCAGTCCATTCATAAGGTGACATTTAAGAAGGTCTTGAAATAGAATATACATCATTTCTTTATATACAGCCCAGGTCTTACAATGAAATGTTTTCAAACGTGCACAATGAGGTAAAACTCACAACACTTAAAGACAAAAAAGTGCTGCTTAGGCAAAACCAATCCATTGCTGCTTAGACAAGATCAGTGCGTTCAGTCTTTGAAGCTGGTGATCTCTAATTAACATGCCCCCTGTCACTCCTGTGTACTCTCATTTTCCTGCTGATCTATCATTTTGACAGTATGCTCATTACATCCACCCAGATCAGTCAAAAACACAATGACTGGATTTGGGGTTTTTTTGTTTGTTTGTTTGTTTGTTTGTTTGTTTGTTTGGTTTGGTTTGGTTTGGTTTGGTTTTAGGTTTTTGGTTTTTGGTTTTTGGTTTTTATTTGTTTGGTTTTTTGACTGTTTGAAAGACACTGTCAATTTCCTAATTTGAATTTTTATCAACACCTCATTTTTCTTTTCTTTTCTTTTCTTTAATTTTCTTTTCTCTTTTCTCTTCTCTCTCCTTTCCTTTCCTCCTTCCCTTCCTTCCCCTCCTCTCTCTTCTCTTTTCTTCCTCTTCTTCTTCTTCTTCTTCTTCTTCTTCTTCTTCTTCTTCTTCTTCTTCTTCTTCTTCTTCTTCTTCTTCTCTCTCGCTCTTTCATTTCCTTGGTTATTTTTTTTAAATAGTCTGTTTAAAGAACTAAGATTCTAAAAGAAGATAGAACCTATGACCTTTTTTCTTCCATGGCAAAGTGAAAAGTCTTTAAATTTATATTCAAACCACTTACATGCTGGCACACTAAATCATTATCTAGCTGAATGTGAATAAAACTAGCTCCTCTGTTCCTGGGTCATGATTAGCAACTTAAGGATATTTGGACTGAATCATGAAGGTCATCAAGAGGACTAAAAGCAGCAGGTTATAGGTGTCCTGTTTGATCTTTCCTTTCTAGTAGTGGTGGTGACACTGGGTTTTGAGCATCTTAAGTATGTGCTCTGTCATCAAAGTCAACCTGTCTCCTGGTTTGGCTTGAAATGAGGCAGCTGTTTTAATTTGTATCCTTTATGATATTAAAGCAGAGAACCCAATCCAAGCCCTAAAAAGGGTTGCTGTAAGAGGGAAAATGAGTGAAGCAAACATAAAGAGGAAGAAATACAGCCATGAACCAGAAAATCAATGCCTAGGATGGTACAAGGCAACCCCAAATAAGGAGGCCCCACTCTTCAGCAACCAAATGCATCATAAGAAAAGAAACACAAGCTTGATGCAGAACCCTCTGTCCAGAATCTCAAAACATACATTTGTACTCACGGTGCTTACTTGTTCTTAAGTAACAAGTAATTCAAGTTAAAATAAAACAACAACAACAACAACTTGTCAACTCTGCTTAGACCAAATCAGCAGCTCAGATGACGCTAGCCTATATGCTAAGCGTTTGCATGATGAAAGCCATGCTACTTTGGGGATTATTTTTGCATGCTGAGTTTCATAAGAGGAGGATCAGTTTGCATGAATCCTCTCTGAAAAGTAACCACTCAACTTGCATATGCTCCAACACAGAAAAAGTAAATCAGACATAATATCTATCTTAAGCTAAACAGAAAGGCAGGTGATCCAGGATATTGCAAAAATACTAATAAGAGAACATGAACAATTTTCCAATGAAGGCTTATTTATACAACTGCAGTTTGAACTGCCCAGGACTAAATAAACAACATATTCTCTATTTTTCACCAGTTTCATTGACCAAAGGTTGAAACAGCGAGTATAAATAACAAGAATGACCTAGATAGTCAAAAATAGAAAACAGATGATTGTTACTATAAATAGAATTTTTATTTTATAGAGAGATTAAAATGATTAAAGTATGAGTGCCTTTAGAATACCATGGTGGTTTTTTTTTATTTATATTTCATTTGATATGTACAGGTCTATAAAAACTTCAAGAATTTGACTTATGGATTTTTCTATATAAATAACATTAGAACCTTATCAGTCTAGATATTGCACCACATAAAAATAAGTCTGGGCCAATTTTTTTCAGGTTGGGGGACATAAATGGGATGATATTGTAAAACCCGAAAGAAAAACCAGGGGCACCCCAGCACTCCACGCCTCAGAAGCTGTCACCCCAATCACACACGAGAAACAGTCTTGATGCAAAAAGGCAAGAGGTTTTAATTCCAGAGCCCTGGGGCCACGGCCATCTCCCATGTGGGGGAGAGGACAGTGAACACCTGAACACCGGGTGCAGAAACACGACTGCTTTTATAGATTTATATCAAAGCCCACCTATACAAGTCACTCCATAGCTTCTAAGCCAATCAGTTCAAACCATCTGAGCCCGCGCTCTCTGAGAACCAATCAGCCACCAGATGGTTAAGTCATTTCCACCTACGTGGCCGCCATGCACAGGGTTGCTCCAGGGTTATGCACAGCGTCACATGCGTAATTCCCATTACACATTTCCTGTTACAAGGCCAGGATTACATATTCAAAGCCCACCCTCCCCCACTAGCAGTAGGTGTTGGGGACCTAGGCGTCCCCAGGTATGAGCTCCGCAGCCCCCGCAGTGATTCTTCCAGCCCCAGTCACGCTTGTCTTTGCCACAGCCACTCCATGAAGGCAAGATGGGAAAAGACGCCAGGGACACTCCCAGAGGTTCGTGGCCGGACCCTGGAGGCAGCTGTGACATGTGCACACTTCCAGGCCAACAAAGAGTGGGCTGAACCTCTGTTCCTTTGGGGTCACCCAAGACTCAGGCATGGGGAATTCCTAGCCTGCAACCTTATCCTTTCAGTATGAGCAAAAGCATAGTGCTGTACCCAGCATGGCTCCAGGGAATAGACCTGAGTGGGGTGATAGAGAATGAGAAGAGAGACAGAAACACAGAAGAGCTTGGATCTGATGAACTAGGTTCTCTGATGGAAAAAACACAGCACCCTGGGAGCTCAACATGTTGGTTATATAGAGTTGAAAAGGGGACCTAGGTTTTTGTAGACAGCTGAATCGAGGAGAGAGAGTTTATTATACAGCTGGATCAAGAAGGCAGATTTTCCTAATCTCCATAGGAGCTGTCTTTGTAGGGAGTGGTCTTCAGGCCATAAAAAGCAATGGGAGTTAGTTACCACGCACACTCTCAGCATCTGCACATGGACCGCAGTGAAAGGTTAGTTCTCTGACACCGAAATGAGCCAATTCAAGCCAAATTAGATCATATTAAAGGCAAGTTTATTGCGAAGCTGCAAAGTTCAGGGTGGGGAATAGGTTATGCCAGGTAAGAATTGAGGGATAGTGGGAGAACTTGGAGGCTAGCTCTGCTTTGGTATGTAAAATGTACACCTCAGTCCCTTGTTCCATGTTCCAAAAAACCAAAGGCTTTACCATCCTCTGAGACTCACCCAGAGTGAGATGCAGGGGAGGTTTTGCCATTTTCCCAGAGTCTGAGCCTCTGGTCTTGACATGTTCATGCCCATGTCAAGTTCATACAAGGCTTCCTCTGGGCTTTGTATTTCAAGTTAGGCTGTCCCCAAAAATGCCAGGAGAAATAATCTTGGATAATTTATTTTAGACCATGATTCTGAGAAGCAGGGAGGAAGGAGAACAAACCAATATAACTGCACTATAGAGCTGGCAATGTCTGAGCACCACAGAGGATGGCTTTGGGTATGCTGCCCCTGAAAGAGAAGCAGCACTTCAGCTTTGAGTCTCACCTTCCATGGATATTGTCTACCTCAAATATGAGAATTGGTTGTGGCTTTGGGAGGAGTAGTGACACAGAAGAATAGAAAGATGCTGAGAAACAGGATGGGGGTGGAATCTATGACCTTAAATTGAGCATGCTGAGAAATGTGCTGGGTCCCATATGGTGCCTTCATATGAAGAATATGTGTCTGAGCAACAATAGAAACTCCCAGCTTTCTCTAAACCAAGAGTCCATCGTTTACTGATGACCCCAGGGCTTTCCATATTTGTTTCTTGTACTAGGCCTCTCTGTACATTATTATCTTCTAGCTGTTTTTCTTCTAAGAAGGTTAGGCTGATTCCATGACAGGCTTCAATTTGACTATTGAGAGGACTAGGCCTAAATCTCTGTTTCCAAGAACTGGGCAAGTCTAGGCAAGGCAAGGCCTCAGAAGCTTCCCTGCCACCTGGCCTGAGGCAAGAACAATGGGCAGCAGCAGTTTCCAGTCTTTCCAAGCAATAGTTTCTAGCTCCCCAGGCCTCAGGAATGATTCTAGAATATCCCTAGAGATAGAGCCAAGATTAAGATAGAGGTTACCTACCCCTCCCCAGAACTCTTTTAATGTGCTTGAAATTGGGTCTGCAAGCTCACTTTGTGGTCTCCTCACCTTTGTAAATAGTAGAACCCAGCATGCTAAATTTCTGCAAAATAATACACTCTGTGTTTACATACTATTTGAATCTGATGTATCATTCTTTGGTCAATCATGGACCCTTCATTTGGAGACTCTTGTCTGGTTCTGGAGACTCTTGACTGGCAACCTCCTGACACAAATAGTGGAGTGTTTTTCTGATCAGTAAGTCCAGGCTCCCAGTTGTTTTTCTGTCTAATCCATCTCTATGTTTCTGTTTTGGGTTTAAACTGTGTTTCCATTTCCGGGTTTAATCTGGAGGCCAAGAGGGACAAAACAGACAAGTGTTTTGTCAGCCAGTCAGGGGCAACTGAGGATACTCCTGACCCCCTACCAAAAGCAGGAGAACTTGCTAGTTTTCATCTGAATTCTGAACTGGTTTTGGGTCTGTGGGCCTCCCCTGGATAGCAAGGAAGACCATCTGAGATATCCTTTTCATTTTGTTTTTATTTTCCAGGAATGTTCTTCTGTCTCTGGGTATATTCTGTTTGTGTTTTTTTTTTCCTCTTGTACAGTTTTTTTCTTTGATTCCTAGGATTGGACAGGCAGAAATTTCCCCCCATGGGCTTGGTCCTCAACCATTTTCAGGACTTCAGCAGAGTCTTGGAAGACTCCAGTCTGGTTGTTCTTCCCTACAAACTAATCATCTTTTGCAGGAATGAATGGCCCTGCCAAAAAAAAGTAGATGTCCTGAGGAGGGGGCTTTCCATCTCCCTATCACTTATAAGGTGAAGGTTTAGTTTATGAGGCCTGGGACTATCTGGACCAAGTACCATATATCACCATGTGACAATACCTGCTTGAGAAGCCTCCTGTTTGAAGACCTTTTTTTGTTATTGGCCTTGCCACTTGACTCTAAAGGAGGGTCAGCCTTGGCCCTGTGCCTTGTTCCACCCTTTCTGATCCTGAGGAGGATCTCTGTTCCCTTTCTTATGTTCCTGCTTCTGCCACTACTGCCTATGCTCCGCCAGCATACGAGGAGGGAAGAGTAGCGCCTGACTCCTCTGACTCTCCTGACTCCATTTGGAGTCTACCTAACACTCTGATCTGTACTGCCTAGAGGGCTAATTCCACTATGGCCTTACCCCTCTGAGCTACATGACCTCCAGATGCTCAGGGGAGACAATTCATGACATATGTGTCATTTGCCAGTAATGATCTTTACAATTGGAAGTTACAGAACTTCCCATTTTTAGACCATCAGCTCTCACAGGTCTTCTAGATTCAACATGCTGACTTACCAGCCCACCTGGGATGACTGTCAGCAACTGCTCCAGGTCCTCTTCATGACAGAGGAGAGAGAGGATCGTGGAAGCCACTTGGAAATTAGTTCCAGGAGCAAATGGGCTACCCACTCAAGTTCAGGCTGAAATTGGTGCTGCCTTTCCTTTGACTCGACCCAACTGGGATTTTAATACTGCTGAAGGTAAGGAGAGGCTCAAAGTCTACTGCCAGATTCTGATGGGGGTGGGGGACTCTGAGAGGTTGCCAGATGGCCCAGAAATTTATCTATAGTGAGTCTGGTAATACAGGGAAAGGATGAGAGTTCCAGGGAATATCTATAAGATTTTGTGAAGCCTCTAGGACCTATACACCTTTTGACTGAGAAGTCAGAGCACCAGTTAGCTGTGAACATGGCTTTTGTTAAATAAGCTTCCCATGACATACATTTGGAAGCTTCAGCCACTGAATGGCTTTGCAGCCTGCCTCTGGTACCCAAAAGCCAGCCTATATTTGCTTTGAATGGCAAAACTTGGAGAAAAGCTTCAAGGGACAAATGACTTGGGCACACACCTGCCTCAAGAATTCAAGAATTTACTCACCATCTTTAATGAGGCACTGCATGAGGACTTGTGTGAGTACCAGTGGGCCCATCCACAAATAACTAAGTTCTAATATGGAGATGACATCCTGATTGTGGGGATGGTGTGGAGGAGTTGGGGGGGGGTGCATGTGTGATTTGGAAATATGCCAGGAGGTCACATGAGACCTGCTACAGGAGCTGAGTGAACTTGGCTATCAAGTGTCTGTGAAGAAGGCCCAGCTTTGTCAACTTGAGGTCATCTCAGGTATACATGAAGGGGAGCCAGATAACTCATGCTGTCAAATGCTTGGAAGCAAACCATCCTTAGCATCCTAGTTCCATCAACATGAAGGCAAATATGGAAATTTCTATAAAATCTGTTGGGCTTTATAGACTTTGGGTGCCAGGGTTCACTGGGATAGCCAAACCATAATATGAGGCCACCAGGGGCCAAGAAGACAAAACCAAATGGACCCCTGAGATGGACATGGCTTTTAAGACTCTAGGAAGAGCCTCACTGTAGGTACCAGGCTTGGCCCTCCAAGATATTCAAAAATGTTTCCATCTTGTATGTGGATCAGAGAAAAGGAATAGCAAAGTGGGTGCTCACCCAAACTTTAGGACCATTTGAAAGACCTGTAGCTTATTTATCTAAGAAGCTTGACCCAGTAGCCCAAGGATGGCCAGTCTGCTTGTGGATCATAGCTGCTAGTCAAGGATGCTGACAAAATAATTATGGGACAGGAACTTGTCATCATCCCCTCCTCCCATGCTATTGAGGGGACTTTCAAGAATCCACCCAGCTGGTGGCTTTCCAATGCCAGACTCATGCAATTTAGGCTCTACTTTTGAATCCCCCTCACATTAGATATAACCCATCATCTGCCCTAAACCCAGCCACCCTGCTACCTGACCCATTCTCAGACATGCAGCATGATTGCTTTATGTTTCTGAAGTGTATCCAGAATATCATGCTGGACTTGACTTGACCCTGGCCAGATGTGGTATGAATGGGAGCAGATTTATCCAGAATGGAGTCAGCTATGTAGGGGCAGCAGTAGTAGACTTGGACTCTGTTATTTGGGCAACTGCTTTGCCACCAGGAATATCAGGCCAAAAAGCTGAACTAAAGTCTCTAACTCAGGTTTTCAAACTGGCAAAAGGAGCCATAGCTAACATCAACACTGACAGCAGATATGCCTTTGCTACAGCTCATGTACATGGGCCCATATACTAAGTGAAGGGATTATTGACTGCTGAAGGAAAAACCATCAAAAATAGGGAAGGAATACTTGCTTTATTGGAGGCATTATGGTTTCCTCTCAAAGTGGCCATAATGCATTCCCAGAGCATAAGAAAGGGACATCAGAAATAGCCCAAGGGAACAGGTTAGCTGAAAAAGCCAAAAGGGAAGCCACCCAAGCCTCCACTGCTGACATCCTGGTAGCTTTGCTGTCCTCCGCACTCCCAGCCATCCCTGAATATACTGCTGCAGACAAAGGACATCAGGTGAAATGCCAAGGAGTTTACAGAAGAAACAGATGGCTGCTGACCTTTGAAGGCTGCACCATCCTACCTAAGGAGTTTTCTAAGCAACTCATCCATCAGACTCATCAAGCTTCAACCTGGTCACCGAAAACTAAAAGAATTGTTTTGAGGGGCAAGGTACTTTGACTTAGGACACTTAGTTGAGCAGGTAATCTCAGACAGTGACACTTGCCAGGCTGTGAACTCCTCAGGTCCCAATCAAGTAGCCATTCCAGGAAATAGAATCAGGGGTCAATGGCCAGGGGAAAAGATTATACAGAAATAAAACCAGGAATATATGGATATAAATATTTACTAGTTTTTATAGATAACTTTTCAGGATGGGTAAAAGCCTACCCTACAAAGAAGGAGACTGCCAATATAGTGGCAAAAAATCTTCTAGAAGACATCATACTTGGGTATGGTTTGCCTACCCTGCTTGGGCCTGACAATGGACCAGCATTCATCTTTCAAGTAACTCAATCTCAAGCACAGGTTCTGTGGATCAATTGGAAATTACATTGTGCATACAGACCCCAGAGTTCAGGCCAAGTAGTAAGGATGAATTGGACCCAGAAGGAGGCTTTGACCGAATTAACCCTTGAAACTGGCAGTGACTGGGCATCTTTTCTACCTTAACACCCCTATACTTTAAGCCTCATTCTCTTTGAGATCCTATATGGGAGGCCCTCTCCCATGGTGCCTATCCTCCAGTCTGATATCTTAGCTGCATATGAGCAACATACGTTTTAAAAATCCTTGGAAGCCCTCCATAGGGTCCAAAAGCAACTCTGGCTTCCATCTGCCAGGTTTATGAGTCTGCTCCTCCCCCTAGCCCCCATAGTTTTGAACCACATAACAAAGTCTAGATAAAAAGACACAATTGCAAGACTCTAGAACCTCACTGGAAAGGACCTTATACTGTGATCCTGACTGTGCCTATGGTTGTTAAGGTGGATGGGATCAGGTCATGCATACACCATTCCCATGTTAAGACTGCCAGGAAAGAGATGAAGTAGAAGTCCCAGAGGAGGAGAGTTCCAGGTATACTGCCACAAGAACTATGGAAGGTCACCCCAGACATTGTTGATCCACTGAAACTGCAACTCCAATGTTCTGATCCTGCTTGCTTGCTGTTTACACTTTGCTGCACCAGCTAGTAGTTCCCATTACTATGTGGGTATCTCCAGGGGGTAATGCAACAGTTTTGTCATCAAGTTCACAGTGGCTGGCAAGACGGCCAATTGGTTTGCCAGTTCTTAACTCCTCTCACCCCATACTTAACACAGAACTGTGGTTACCTCACAGGGACTCTGCATTGGAAATAATGTATCCTCAGCCTATTCCTACCTCTGCAACTGTACTTTAAGCCCTACTGTTGGCAGGGCACATGTTGCCCCCAGAGAATGCTTGGTGGGCTTGTACCTCGGGGCTTATTCCATGTATTTATGGCCTGGTTGTAAATACAACTGAGGATTTTTATGTTCTAGTACAGCTTGTACCCAGAGTGACTTATTACTCTGGGGAGGATGCCTTCAATCAGTTAGCACCTCCAAGCTATCAGGTTCAAAGGCTAGCCATTTCCACTGTGTTGCTAGGTTCTCTCCTTGGCACTGGGCTGGCCGGAGCTATGAGTATAGGAAGCTCAACCCTAAATACTCCAAGATAAAACTTATAAGACTCTACAGATGGCAATACATGTAGATATACAGGAGATGGAAAAGTTCATCATTACCTTGTAGGATTCCCTTTCCTCCTTTGCAGAAGTAGTCTTACAGAACAGAAGAGGCCTAGACTTGATGTTCCTTGAGCAGGGAGGACTCTATGCAGCCTAAGGTGAGGAATGTTTCTTCTATGTTGACCACTTAGGGGTGGTCAAAGAATCCATGGCCTTAGTCAGAAAGAGACTACAAGACAGAACAGAAAGAAAAGAGTCTTAGGGTTGGTATAAGTCCCTTTTCAACTAATTCTCTTGGCTGACCAACCTTGCCTCTCCTCTGACTGGTCCTCTTATCCTACTGATGTTAGCTTTGACTTGTGGTCCCTGAATAATCCAATATTTTAGTTAAATTTGTTAAGGAATGGATTTCTACCATTCAATTAATGATTTTCACATAACAATACCAGCCCATAGAAACAACTCAAGGATTTAAGATGACCCAAAACTGAAGGGGGAATGAGAAGACTATGCTGACTCCATGACAGGCTTCAAATTGGCAGTTGAGCAGAGTAGGCCTAAATCTCTGTTTCCAAGAACTGGGCAAGTCTAGGCAAGTCCAGGCCTCAGAACTGCCCCACCACCTGGGCTGAGGCAAGGACAAAGGGTCAGGGGCAGTTTCCCGACTTCCTCAGTGTTGGTATTCTGTCCAAGCTCCACCCCACAGTTACCTGGTAATAGCCAGGTATGCCCCACCCCATATGCCTGGCCCACTATAAGAGGGGCTGCCTGCCCCTCCTCACTCTCTCTTTCCTCTCTCATCCTCTTACCTCTCTGCACTCTCACCTCTCTGCCCCTCTTGGGCTCCCCTCCCCCCTCTCTCCACATGTTCATGGCTGGCCTCTACTCCTCTCTCTCTCTCTCTCTCTCTCTCTCTCTCTCTCCTCTCTCTCTCTCTCTCTCTCTCTCTCTCTCTTCTCTCTCTCTCTCTTCTCTCTCTCTCTCTCTCTCTCTCTCTCTCTCTCTCCTCTCTCTCTCTCTCTCCTATACCATTGACTCTCATCCTCTTCTCTAAATAAACTCTATTCTATACCATGTTGGTGTGTGTGTGGTCCTTCAGGGGGAAGGGATGCCTAGGCCTGGGCTCTCTTAGGAACCCCCTCCCCCCATGCCGCCATGCCACACTCACTAATACCCTTTCTCTCTTTTATATCCCATCATATTGTGCCGAAACCTGGAAACAACAACAACTACATTAATAAACAACAATAAACCATCACTCAGAAACAGCTTCCTGCTGGTAGGTCTCAGAAGTGGTTCTAGAATGTCCTTGAGATAGATTCAAGATTAAGGTAGAGGTCACCTACACCCACACACACTCACATACCCTGGAATTCCCCTAATGTTCTATAAATTGGGCCTGCAAGCTCACTTTGGGGTCTTTCTAACTTTGTAGATGGAGATGGGTAGCCCCAGCAGGCTGGAAGTCTGCAGAATAAAACCCTCTTTGCGTTTACATACTATTTGAATAGGGGTATAATTTTGGGGTTAATCATGGACCCTTACACTTGGCTTTGAGCCTAGGCTACCAGTTGTGCTCCATTACAACTTTATGATAAGCAAATTTATGTCTAAGGGGTTAAGCCCATTATTATTATTGTTGTTGTTGTTGTTGCTGCTGCTGCTGCTGCTGCTGCTGTTGTTGTTAATATTATTATACAAAACAAAAAACAAAAAACAAAACCAAGCACCAATTGTTCTTCTAGCACATGTCCAAATCAGAAGTCACAGGTTAGAAAGCAAAACAACAATAACAAAAATGTGTTCTCAGCTAAAATACAATAGAGTTATCTCATTTAATGCTACCAGCCACAGATCTATTTAGATATAACTCTGTACTTTTCAAAAGTAGTTTACATAAAATATGCCTGCATGTTGTTTAAGTCCTTCATGACACACGGTGTCTTGTGATTCTCTTAGGCAAAGAGAAGGTACACCAGCAATTCATTAATCACACAAGTTTTCTGAAAATATAATTGTATTCTCTGAGTGAACAGGACAAGTGAGGAATATCTAGTGGGTATTGAACACTGAAGAAACCCAACTACTGTGTATTACAAGAGCCACTCTTACAAAAATTCCAAGTGTTTATGCATGTGCACCTGAAGCAAAACTCACACTAAAGGGAATTATTTTCTGAAAAATAAATTTCTCCCATGCTGGGTGTCACCATTGTGGGACTTTAACACAGAAGCAGGTGCTTGCAATTGAGGACCTTGGAACTACCTCTTGAGTACAAGCCTCCTGCTGAGATCCTGCTAACTACTGACTCCCCCATTCTTCAAGCTCAGATTCCAATAAAGGTTTTGAATAACAAAGGGGAGAGAATGAGAAAGCAAGTGGAGGAAGTAAAAGAAAGGCTGGAAAATAGCAGGCGAAGTTATATCATGTCACAGTGAGCGTGTTCACTCTGATTTGTATAATTTTATTTACACATATCAAGTGGGTAAATGTCGTGGGCATAGTTAAAGGAGTCCTAGTAGGTGAAAGAACTTGAAATCCTTTTAATGATGCCAACCAAACTGTTAATAATTGATACCTGGCAATTAAGACTTTCATCCACCTACGTTGGTACCATTTTCTTCAGTGTAGTTGGAGTTTCAATTAAGGTGCAGCTAGGGAGACATTTTGTTAAACTTTTCATTTTTATTCCATTAGTTAGCTGGCTAATTCAATTTTCTATGATTTGGAATCATACAGAGAAACAGATATACACACTGTTAACAGAAGTCCTGACTATGGAGCTTTAAAGTGTAAAGGGGATCAAGTGGGAAATAAGAAACAAACACTAAGAAAGTATAGACATAAAGGCAATGGACTTGTAGTCGGAGAACCTTTCTGTCCAAACCGTTAACAGACAACCAAAGATGCCAGTGTCTTGTCTCATTCCTCATTTCTTCTTGGATGCTTCTAATTTTCAAAGCATATGGTTCTGTTAATAACTGGCCAAGGAATATTTGCAAATGAGTTTTTTCTTTTCATCAGAGCCCACAACAGTGTGTTCTTTGCTGCTCAATAATTAAAAAGAAGATGGTTGCATGAATATTCATTGAGGGAGGATGATGTGAAAAACACCCAAGTTTTTCTATTTTTCATGGTAGCGTAGTGAGGGGGAAGTGGGCAGCTTGGGATTTCTGTTTGGTCTTCAGAACCTCTTTGACAGCTCTGAGAGTGTATGCCAAATTATGAATCAATATATATATGTCTTTCTGGAGATGGCACCCATAGCTGTCATCAAATTCTCAAAGTGGCCTGACACATCTCTCCCTAGCACATATAAAAACATTTCAAAGAGAGGACTGGAAAAGTGGTTCTGTAGGTACAATGCTTCCTGCAAAGACATGAGGAACCAAGTTTGAAACACCAGTACCTACATAAAGAAGCGAGGCTTGATGCTATATGCCTACAATCTCAGCTCTGGGGAGGTAGAGACGTAAAGATCGCCAGGGCTTGCTGGCTAGCCGGTTTAGCCAAGTAAGGTCAACGATCTCCAGGTAATTGAGAAATGCTCCCCAAACAAAAGATGAGGAATGATGGGCCTCTGGCCTGCATATGCAAGTATATGATCTTTACCGTAAATACTTGCTCTCATAGCAAAATAACCAATCATAAATATGTAAAAGAGGAAAAAGCATTCAAGAGACAGTTTTGCTCTTTTTTAATCACTCTTATTTTTTTTTATTTTTCAAATTTTACAAACTATAAATTTTGTTCATATTCCGTTCCTTCCTCTATCTTCTCCCAGATTGCCCTCATCTCTATACCCACCCAACACCATATTCTCCCTAAAGAAACAAATCCTAGGCAAACAATAAAGATCACGTGCACATGTACAACAACAACAAAGCCATAAAACTCATTGTATGATATTGCCCAATTATTCCTGAGCCTGGTCCTGCCTGAAAACTGAAAATAGATCTATTGCAAGTGTCAGCTGTACCACTCTTGGGCATATATCCAAAAGACTTTATATTTTCCCAAAGAGATGCTTGTTCATCCAGGTTCATTGCTGTTCTAGTCACAATAGTCAGCAATTGGAAAGATCTTAGATATCCATCAACTGATAAGTGGATAATGAAACTTGAACATGTACAAAATTGCATATTATTCAGCTCTTATGAAAAGTAAAATTTTCAGATAAATGAAGACAATCATTCTTATTGAGGTAACCCACACCCATAAAGACAATTACTGCATGTGTTCCCTCATATATGGATGTTATTATCTTCTTAAACTTTAGGTATATGTGTATTATGCAGAATATCCACAGACTTTTGGAGGCCTGCAAGGGCCCAAGGGAGGCAAAGGGAATCTTTCACGGAAGCAGAAACAGAGTATAGTGTGATAAAGGGTCTTGTTCTTTAACAAGTGGAATGATCTAGTCTTAAGTGATAAAGGACTAGTATTCACTGAGCAGTATTAGGAGGTGTCATTTGACAAGCACTGCCTCATACAAGCGCATCTTTCTGGATCCTCCCTATGCAATGGGTGTTTACAAATACCTAGATGCAGGCTTATTTAAGATGGGCTTCTTGACAAAACACTTGAATATTTGCTGTTGCTGTGCCAGTAGGCTTAGAGATGAAACTGTGCTAGGCCATAAAGTTGGTAGGTCTGGGTTCTAATTTTATATTGGGATGTTATCACTTTTCTAACCTCATGCTCAGCTTCTTTAACATAACCTTATAAGCTGCTCCCAATTCCCATGCAGGTGAAAACCATAAAATAAATAGATAAATTAAAGTTTCTTGTGGAGGAAAACTAAGCCCAGGGTAATTAGGTTATAATCCTACACCTTTAAAAAATGATATTGCATTATTTTTCCTGGTAACACTTAGACTTAACCACTTGACAGGATATTATATATCTGTGTCTTGATGAGTATTGCCTATTACCCTAAGAGAAAAAATAAACTAAAGTAAATGTTATGCGGCATGAAAATTGCCTACCATGTCCAGTATTATATTTTTAACCCCTGGAATCCAAGGTATCCCTCAGTGGACCTTACTAGTGACTTACTCCATGAACTCACACAGTACCTCAGACCCCTAGTTAACTCTTGTGCTGTGTCAGTTCCTTCTGTTGAGTTTACCAAAGTACTCAAATAGAATTACATTTAAGTGCTGCATTCTCCACGGCTTAGGCAGAAATCCATTCAATATCCATGAACGTTGCCTATTCAAATAACAATATAATTCTTGCACTTGTTTTAAGTGATTCTAAAAGGAGGAAATCATTGGCTTTACAAGACTTTTATAATTGGAAAGCGGGGTGCATTTTAGCAGAGGCTAATGGATATATTTTTTTCTATGGAGTTGCATTTCCAGAACACCAGGAAAAGAACTCTTATTAAACTTTTAAGCATATTCAAAACAAGATTTCTTTTATGCTTCTAAAGGAAATTTACATACTGTTCTTAAATTCGTACCAACTTCGGTTTCATGGCCCTTAAATCATCATTTTACATCTTCCACATTCAGCAAAGAACTAAATATGTGTCCCATAGAATTTGTGGTTTGTTTTAAGGATACATGAGGGTACAGTTGAGAGATGCATAGCTCAGAACAAAGTTAGTCTCTACAAGATGGTATGTCATTAAGTGCAGTTCTAACTCTGTTCCCGTTCACAAGAGACTCAATGAAGAAGTTTCTCCCTCAAACACAAAACTTTCGGAACACTTTAATTCTGCGACAGCCATACACCAGGCAACAGAACAAAAAATTATTTCATCTCCTAGTGTTTTAGAGACTCCAGGCAAATGTAAACAGTAGATGCTGTTAGACATTAAGTATTCATTATGGGCACTAAACAGCTAAACTAAAAATCTACTGATTTATTTGAAATTCCATCTGATTCTAGTAGGAGATTTATTAAATTATTTACCAAACTTCAACAGGAAAAATTACCATTGATTGACTCTGAATGTACTGTTTATGAAGGCGTATTTATTTCACAGCATGGTTTATATTAAGCAATAAAATATTTGGTAAAATAATTTCTAGTGTCTACCATTAATTCATTTATGATTCATTTCTGTGTAAGTCTATCGTGCTTCTGTGAAAGTACTCAGTTGTGTTTAAGCATTTTAAAGATCTTGTGATAAGATTTATCATCTGTTAGTAAGGGCTGTCTGAGTCCAAGACCAAGTTTGGGAATTTATACTGAGAGAATGGTCTTCTATATACCCATATCACAGAAAACAAACAAACAAAATCTGCAGCCAACCATTGGACTGAGCACAGAGTCCACAATGGAGGAGCTAGAGAAAGAACCCAAAGAGCTGAAGATGTTTGCAGCCCCATAGGAGGAACAACAATATGAACCAAACAGAACCCCCAGAGTTCCTATGGACTAAAGCACCAACAAAAGAGTACACATGGAGGGATCCATGGCTCCAGGTGCATATGTAGCAGAGGATGGCCTTGTTGGACATCAATGAGAGGAGAGGCCACTAGTCCTGAGAAGGCTCATTGCCCCAGTATAGGAGAATGCCAGGACAGGAAAGCAGGAGTGGGTAGGTTGGTGAGCAGGGGAAGAGGGGATGGGATAGGGGGTTTTCAGAAGGAAAACCTGGAAAGGGGATAAAATTTGAAATGTAAATGAAAAAAATCTAATAAAATTTCAAAAAATATAAATACCCACATAATACTATTGCAACTATTTCCATATGCTATATCTTCAGGTCTTTCCTAGCATACCTCACAACAGGTACTATTCTCTTAACTGGGTTTATTCCTAGCAAATATTGATGTTAACACAATATATGGTTATATGTGTATCTACACTTTAGTCCCCACCCCAACAGACATTTTAAATATCTGGAGACTTGATAGAATGGAAATGCAGTACAGATGGAAGGCAGTCACTGAATAGGAGAAACATGGAGATGGTGAAACGAATATCACTGACAGTGACTCACAACTACCTCACAAAAAGCAGGTGTGACAGTCTAGTTAATAAGATGACCAAACTTCAAGGGAAAAAAGCCCTGAGCCTGATCTCAGATAGATGTCACGGTTGGTTATAATTACATGGAAAGCTCCACCAGTGAGAACAGAGCAAGTTTGAGACAAATGTTGTAGCCACTAAGAATTAATAACAAAAGAAAGAAGGAAGGATGGAGACATTTGAACTCAAGAAAGATAAAGTGCTGGAGAGACCTCTTTGTTTTTTTTTTTATTTTTATTGTATATATTCTATATTTACAATTCATTTCCCTTTTTCTGGTTCCCCACCCCCAAAGGTCCCACCTGTCCTTTTCCCTCCCCCTGCTCCCGCATCCACCCCCTCCCACTTTACTGTTCTTGTACTCTCCCACAATGATGTTTTGGTCCATTCTAGCACCAGTGTCCACTCCTTTCTTCTTGTGAGACATCACTTGATATGTGATTTGTGTCTTTGGTGTTCCAAGCTTCTAGGCTAATATCCACTTATCAGTGACTGTATACCATGGGTATTCTTTTGAGACTGGGTCACCTCACTTAGTATGACATTCTCCAGCTCCATCCATTTCTCTAAGAATTTCATGAATTCATTGTTTCTAATGGCTGAATGATGGTTGTTTGTACTGGGGCTCTGAGCAGTAGAAATGATATGAGAAAAGAGTGTGAAGTTTGATTAGAGGATGTTTTCCTCTAGCATTCAAAATAGGGGATGGGGCCATAGAGGATGGAGCCATAAAATATGGATGTGGGAAGTTTCTAGAAACCAGCCAAGACAGGAAAATGAGTCACTCCTTGTAATCTCTGAGAATACTATAGTTCTGCTCACAAGTTGCTTTTTAGCCTGTGAGACTTGTGGTGCACAGATGTGGAAGAGCAACTCTCTGAACCACTCACTTTGTAGTCATCTCTAACAATAGCAAGTGGAAAGGAAAGTCTGCACTCTTAATAGGAATAGGCTCATTTGTATGTGAGCAAATTGTCTACTTTGCCTATTTTATTCTGTTAGAGAAAATAATTTCAATTACTGAATTCTCATCTAACCCTTCAACTCCTTCAATGTAAGGTTGACTGGTTTATGATTTGTAGATTTCTCTTTGTTTTCTTTTTCCTAGCTAGATAGATAGAATGAATATATGGCATTTCAAAAACAACATTTTGCTATTTAAAACATTAAGCCAAGAAGGTCTCATATTTTTAATTATTGTTATAAATAAATTACTGAATACAAAAAATTTAAAAGCTTGGTAATTTAGTTAGTTCTGCTATTTAATTAGTAAGCAGCGAAAGTAATTAAATTATTTTTAATCAACTCTAAGGATATCTTAATACATTTACACCAGTACTGTTCAATGAAATAAACTGAGCTTGGTCTTATAATGTCATGATCCTTTTGGGAGACAGTGCTCACCTCTTACACTGTCTTTGGACAGAAACAACACAGGCCTGTTCGGAGTCTCTTCCACATACTCTGTGTGCTCTAGTCTCTGACAGGATCCTTAAGGAACCATGTGTAGATGTCTGCCCATCATTCATTCACTTCTGATCTTCTTTTTGTTCTCACTAATATTGAAAATATCAAGAGAACTCTGCTAGGACCTCTGTACTGGGTCTCACAGCCATGAAATCTTGGCTACTGCCATTTCTTTATTGACACTTATCACCATAAAGATCAGATCCCAGAGGAGCCTTCAAACCCTCTTCATCTAAGGCTAACCAAAAAGTTTTTGCTACACTGCTTTGTGCTCCTGGAAGGTTTCATGCTTCCACCCATCCACCCAGGAACTCTTTGGATCTGTAAATGAAAAACACAAACATTTGCTTATTTTTAAATATGCCATCTAGCTCAATGGCTGGGCTCTTCTAATCCTCTGTCTGCCACCCTAGTCCCAACCAGAGAAGTGGCCAGTGGCCACTTACCCAAAATCTCACATGACTAGTTGGCTTTCTCCCCTGTAGCTCCTGCTTCCCATCCTTCTCTCCCAAATCATGGTGATTCTCTCTCTTCCTCCTCTGCATCCTAGCCCTCGAAACTCTAAGTGTCCTGCTCAGTCTCCCTTTGCCCAGCCATTAGTAGCTGGCATGTTTACTGATCGATCAAAAACCAATTGGCTCAAGGACCCAAGTGACGTTTAGTTTTTGGACATGCAGATTTCTGATTGAATCAAAGCATTAAAACCAATTTCCAACAGAGATGAATCATTGTTACCCCTCCATCTTACCAATTAGCTTTAAGAGCAAAATAGTGAAAAGCAGCTTTGGAATCACAGTTCAACTTGCTCTCAGCTTCCTGATATGTGCTTGTACAACTTACTCAGTCTCTTCAAGATTTCACTTTCCCACCTGCCATGGGAAGAGAGGCAATGTTTCAGTCATTCATGGCGAGGCTTAAATGAGATACCATCTTTAGAGCTTTGAGCTGGTATCAGCTGGAGGCAGTTGGTAGTGATCAATAGTACTCATTCCCCATCTCTTAAATAGCTATTTGAGTACAAGATGTCTGATGATGTAACATCTTTGGATGATATTGTCATCTGGTAATGAAGGGACTTTGGCTAGATCATAATCTGTCTTTCCCTATTTAGTTGTAAAAACTGTGCAATTTGAGAAATAATACAAAGTATAAACTTCCAAAAGTGAAGACATATTTAGATAAAAAAGATAGCGAAAGACAGAAATGCATTTCGCTATGAGTCTATAATCATGTATCTTAATAATTATTCTATTCTTGGCTAGAAGGGCATATCAAGCCATGGATTGAACTTAAGTTTGCTGGTGTTTGAGGCATCCTGATTCAGTATTTATGATTAAATAAAAGCCACACTTCTTGTTTCTTCAATGGCAGAAACAACTTTAAGTTGACTTTGACTGAGATACATAAGAAGGTCCATTTGTGGAAATTCATCTACAGAATTCACCACTGGCTTCTTCATGAGCTAAGAACTAACTGAATGAAGTATCTGTTGACTACATACAAGTTATTATTTACTCCACATTACTGGTTTGGATTTCACAACTATTTCAAATGAGCAAGGTAGAGAGGAATACGAAGCCCAAGTTGGAGGCCTAGAATCCAGTCTTAATGTAAGTCACGTTCAAAGTGTATGCTCATCTCCTCAACTCTTAACTGATGTACTTCCAAGGATTGTTTTGACAATGAAAGGAAATATTATTGGTAAACTCACAGAGAAAAGAAAAAAACAAAAGGAATAGTGACCACGTTGCTGAGTTAATATGGATGATGATATGGTTTCCTTATTGGTCTTTGTAAACTGTAATGCTAAAATTCCTTCATGAAATACCTCTAAGAAATGAGCCTTTACTTAAATCATTGAATTGTTTAAAAAAAGAAATTTAGAATAATTATTAGGTGTACCCAATTGTCTCTTTTTATTGAGTTAACAAAATCATACCTTTAGTTTTAAACAAGTGGTCAAGAGATAAAGGAAAGACACATGAAGGAGATGGATTTATATTTCTAATTGTGTGAAGTAGAAGGGAAGGGAGAGGAAGAGAAGGGAAGGGGAAGGGTGTAGAGATAAAGGGAGGGGAGGAGAAGGGAGGGGAAATGAAGGGAAGAGTTCTGGAGGGGAGGGGAGTGGAGAGAAGAGAATTGGGGAGTAATTTATTAAATTTTGTGTCCAGCCAGGGCTGTGTCAGTAAGGGAGAAAAAAGTTTTATGTTTCTTATTTAAGGTAAAGCAGAGTTTACACTTGATTTAAGACAGCTGCAGTATATAATAAGATTCAATTTCAAAGAATAACAAGCAGGCAACGACACATTTAAAACCAAAATATATCTTTCCTTCTTTGGATTGGTTTGCTTAGAAGAATTTCTTTCTGAACTAAAATATTTTTGCAGAACCTCAAATATAAAACAAACTAAAGCCATATTGTAGAAGCTTAAGATAAGTTATATCATATTTGTTTCTTCTGATGCATATCTGGCAATGCAAAGACAGCTTGAATCAATTAAAATATTTTAATTAACTATAAGACGATCACTACCTGTGAGGATCTTATATTCCTGTTTGCATTCTATGTACATATTGTTATAAAAATGAACATATACTGTTCAGAATAAATGATAGTGAGCAATTTTGGACAGAAAATGATAATATTACGTGATATAATTTAATATTAATGATGGTGTTTCCTTGTACTAATTTTTTATTATTTGTTCTCTGAAATTTTTACACATGTATACAATGTACCTTGACTATATCCACCCCCACTCCTTCTCTCTCTCCCTCTATCTTTGTGCTTTTTAAACATTCTGGCCTGCAATATTTCAAGTCTCTTTGATGTGTAAGATCCAGAAACTTAAAGTAGCTATACAGTGAAACTTGTTTCAAAGTTTAATCACCAGTAACATAAAAATTTTGTTCATACTTTCTACTATAAAACTAAGAGTCGCATGACTAAAAGCTAATCACGGCTTCCTTATAGGGTCTAACTTCATTAGGTGATACTTTACAATATCCAGATAAGTAGAGGGAAAATTATATCACAGAAAATTCTAAGTTGTTAAAAAAAAGAGTAAGTGTGGCCTTGGTATATGTATACATATATACATACACATAAGCATACACCATCCATGCACATGCACATACATATACATACACATATATACACATGTATATTAATAAAATCATCCAACATATAAAATATAATCAAATTGTCTGATTTGAGGAGAATTAAATCTGATTGGAGAGATATTATCTGAGTTTAGCCAATATAAGATCCTGTATTTTTCATTCTGTTATATGATAATGTCAGACATTATTTCTATACATCATTAAGACAGGCATGCTGCCTGTTATATTAGCTTGGACAACTAGTAACACAGACATATTACTGGCAACTACTAAAAGATAATATGAATGAAGGGAAAGAAAATCCTTCAACAATCTAAAAGAAAGAAAGAAAAAAAGAAAAAATAAAACAAACCTGTCATAGGTGATGGCAGTAAACACAACATAAACATATTAGAAGTTTGTGTGTGTGTGTGTGTGTGTGTGTGTGTGTGAGAGAGAGAGAGAGAGAGAGAGAGAGAGAGAGAGAGAGAGAGAGAGAGAGAGAGAGACGCTGGTGGTTATTAAAGATTGATACATTGTTGTTATACTTTCAGTAGCTAGTTTGAAGCCAACTTAGATTATGTAGGGACTTCAATGCTAAGTCCAGCTACTTAGTAAGACCTTGCCAAAAAATAGCCAAGGCTAGGCTGGAGAGATAGTTCAGTAGTCAAGAGCATGGGCTAGTCTTTCAAAGAACCAGGGTTCAATTCCCAGAACATACATGGCAGTTCACAACTCTCTGAAACTATAGTTTCAGGGGATTTCACACACTCTCACAGGCATACCTGTAGGCAAAACACTAGTGCACATAAAATAAAAATAAATAAATTACTTAAAAATGAAGATCATGTGTAAGGACTTTGGTTCGATTCACAAGCCAGAAAATAAATGCTATTTTTAAGAGATGTTCCTGAGAACTCAGAGAGATGTCAGTCAATAAAAGGATTAATAATAAAGACTGTGAATGAAGCAATAATACTAGATAAAATTAGCTTAAAGGCAAAAGAAACTGAGAAAATAGTGTTTTAATGCTAATTATGAGCAGCCTTATTTACTAAGATCTAAAACTCTGAAGTAAAGTATATCTTGAAGCATAGCTTCAAGGGGGTGGAGGGATTGCACAGTGGTTACAAGCACTTGGCTGCCCTTCCAAAGAACAGAGGGGTTCAATTCCCAGTACCCACAAGGTGGTTCAAAACTTCATGTAACTCTAGTTACAGGAGATCTGACACTTTCTTCTAGTCTCTGTGGGCACCAGGCATACATGCATATAGTGCACAGACATACATGCAGAGAAAACATCCATACATATAAAAATAAAATAGTTAAAAGGTTTTAAAAACATATTTCTGAAATGCATAAAGTAGAAAAAAAAAGTGACAATTACAGTATGAAATAAGTTTCCCAGCATAGTGGGAGAATGATAGACCCCTTGCACAGGAAACATAGATGACTGAGCTACAGAACATCTGAGTGACATAATCAACAAGCTTGATATGATGTGTGCAATCCCTATATAGCCTTCTTAAATTCTTTGTCTTTCTTCCCAGGAAAGACAGGGTGGAATGCATTTGTCTCCTCTTCTACTTAAGTAGATGCCAGGAGTGGTGAGAAAGTGAATAGAGGCACAATTGACTTTCATCAGACACCTCTGGCTAGGGCCCATTAGAACACTAGGTACATGGCGCCCCAATTCCATGACAAACAGTCTCATTCTACATTCTAGGAGCCTGAAAGCAAAAGCTAAAACTGTTCATAATGGGACAGAGCCCATGTAGGACACGCAAACTCCTGTCACTGGTTATTCTGCTCCTAGTACAATCATGCACAGAGGGACAGCATCAACTCTCTGTGGATCCATTATCCTCTTCCTGGATTTAGATAGAAAGTATGTCTGGATTTTAAGCAGGTGATACTGAAGTTGTACACAGCCTCTGATGATCGCCATGTTCACAACACTGAAATAGAGCACAGATGTTAGGAGAAGGCAGTTGTAGTCTAAATTCTACATCTAGGTATTTTTTAACCTGGCCCACGAGGGCAGGCAAGGAATTGGACTGTGTTCAGAACTGGTTCTCATGTTTTCCAAAAGTGTCCATTTTGAGGTGGTTAAAGTACAGTTAAAAATAAAATGAGGGTGAAAAGCATGAGATATTGACAGACAGTACACAGAGCATAGGTAAAAATAACTCTTATGATGAATTCGGGACACAGAATAGTTCTACAATGGGTGTTTTTTCCTAACATGTTTATTTTACCTATCATAGATACATTCCCTGGTATCAAGTCTGTAGCTACTCTAAAGTATATGTCAAAAACCAAGACAAAATGCAGTGCAAGACCATAGTGCAGGCTGAGTGTGGTCAAGTACAATGCACAGCAATGTATAATCAACTTCCCCACTGAGATTTGGTTTTATTAATCCGACAGATACTTTTAATGTTCTTATCAAGGTCAGGTATAAAGTAGACACCAGAGACACGACAGTGACAAAACAGACAAGATTTTTTTTTATTTTCTATTTTCTATATTCTTTATTTACATTCCAAAGGCTTTCCCCTTTCCCAGTTCCCCCCCACCATATGTCCCATAAGTCCTCTCCCCCCCAACTATTCCCCAATCATCCCCCCCACCATTTCTCTGTTCTGGATCTACAAAACTGGATCCAATCTTTTCAGGCCCAGGGTCCTCTCCTTCTTCTTCTTGGGAATCATTTGAATTGCTAATTGTGCCTTGAGTATTTAGGGCTTCTGGGCTCATTAATATCCACTTATCAGTGATTGCATTTCATGTGTATTCTTTTGTGATTGGGTTAACTCGCTTAGGATGATATTTTCCAGATCTAACCATTTACCTACAAATTGCATGAATTCATTATTTTTAATTGCTGAGTAGTATTCCATTGTATAAATATACCACATTTTCTGTATCCATTCCTTTTTGAGGGATATCTGGGCTCCTTCCAATTTCTGGCTATTATAAACAAGGCTGCTATGAACATAGTGGAGCATGTGTCTTTATTGTATGCAGGGGAATCCTCTGGGTATATGCCCAGGAGTGGTATGCCAGGGTCCTCTGGAAGTGACATGCTCAATTTTCTGAGGAACCGCCAAACTGATTTCCAGAGCGAAAGGAGCCACAACCATCCAGTGGAAAAAAGATAGCCTTTTCAACAAATGGTGCTGGTTCAACTGGAGGTCAACATGCAGAAGAATGCGAATCGACCCACTCTTATCTCCTTGTACTAAGATCAACTCCAAGTGGATCAAGTACCTCTACATAAAACCAGACACACTGAAACTATTAGAAAAGAAACTTGGGAAGACCCTGGAGGACATGGGCACAGGGGGAAAGTTCCTGAACAGAACACCAATAGCTTATGCTCTAAGATCAAGAATTGACAAATGGGACCTCATAAAATTACAAAGTTTCTGTAAGGCAAAGGACACTGTCAGAAGGACAAAACGACAACCAACAAAGTGGGAAAAGATCTTCGCCAACCCCACATCCGACAGAGGGCTAATATCCAATATATACAATGAACTCAAGAAATTAGACCCCAAAGAATCAAATAACCCTATCAAAAAATTGGGTACAGAGCTAAACAAAGAATTTTCACCAGAAGAAATTCGGATGGCCAAGAAACAACTTAAGAGAGAAGTTTTTTTTTTTTTTTTTTAAATTCAATGTCCTTAGCAATGAGACAGATGAAAATTAAAACTACTTTGAGATTTCAAAGTCAGAATGGTTACAACTTTTTTATTATTGTTTTTAGAAAACAACCAAGAAGTGTAAGTGAGGCTGTTTCAAAAGGGGAGTGCTCCTTCACTGATGTTGGGATTGCAAACTGATACACCCACTATAGAATCAGTGTGGAGAATCCTCAAAAAACTAAAAACAGATCTACCATATATATGACCCAACTATGCCACTCCTTAGTATCTGCTCAAAGAACTCAACATCTTACTACAAAGGTGTTTGCTCAGCTATGTTCTTATTGATGCTCTCTTCACAGTAGCTAGGACATACAAGCAACCGAGCTATATCTTTGAACAAATGAGTGGATAATAAAAATATGGTGTGCATTTGTAATGAAGTTAATTTAGCTGTAAAGAATAACAAAATTACAAAATTTTAGGATTATGGATAAAACTAAAAAATATTATACTGGTTGAATTAACCCAGAAAGACAAATCTTCATGTTCTTTTTTATTTGTGGATTCTAGATTTGAATCTTACAATCTGAATATAAAACCTGGGATAACCGAAGAAATGAGCAAAGTAAAAAAGGAAGCACTTGAGGAGGGAAGGAGGAAGAAGGAACTCTAGAGAGAGGTATAGCAGGACATGAGTGCCATCAAGAGAAGTTGCGGGGAGGACAGGAGGGCTTACCTGGGAAGAAGACAGAGAGTATACTACAGAAGATGAGGCAGGGGAGATAAATAACACGAAGGATGTTGGGAAAGCCATAGGAAAACATTTTTTTTAAGGAGTGTACTTTAAAATATACTTATATGTGCATAAATATAAATATGCATATATAGTTTTAACAGATACTAAACTATACATGTGTATATCATAACAAAGATTATAGAAGAGCTCACGAACTCTCTAAGGGGTGGAGAGAGAGAGAAATGGCAAAAATTGGAGGGAGTAGAGGGAGGGGAGAAAATGGTGTAAACAGTGGGCGTGAGTATGAAATTTTCAAATGTATTTTTAAAAAGACAATATTTCTGGATTTCTGGCATTTATATTCTAATTTGGAAAACAGGCAGAATAAAGTTACTATCCTGAATAAATTAATCATTCATCAGTTCCTCAAAATGCCAGATTCTTTGAGTAATAAAGTAAGACTGAACTCAAGCTCCATACCACTGATTTTTGTGAAAGATGATTCTTTGGTAGATGGCCCTGAACATTTTTACAATGTTTAGAGGACATCTGGCCCCCATCTTCTATATTTGTCCCTTCCAGTGGTTAAAACAAAACTAACTCCAGAGACTGTGAAATGTCTGCTATAGGAGCACAGGACCCCTAACTGAGAGTCATGGAATACAAATGATGGTACATGATGTCCTTTGATGAGCATGGAAGAACTTCACTAAAACTGAAAAAATATCTAATGAGGCAATAGTTTTGTGAGAGATTACAGACAGAGAGAACCAAATTTCAAAGCAATAAGCAGCCAGTGACATTGTATTGTCTGAAGAACAAAAGTTTGTGTGACCAAAGCACACAAAGAAGTAGTTGAGACTAGAGAGACAGAAAGATCTGGATCACATAAAGGCTCTTAGATGATGATGGAAAGTTTTTATTTAAATGTGATAAAAAATATAGTAAAAAGTTCAGAAGAGAGTTGCTGACTGGCTTTGGATGGAAAAATGCTTTGTGCTAGACCTTGAGTATGCATAGACCTGGGCTCTTATAGCTTGAGGAGAGAGATACCATTACTCCAGTTGTGAACAAAAAACTATAGATGATGTATCCTGGCTTACATTGAGCAAAGACTGCACAGAACAGGTTTACAGAGCTGTCAGAAATTTAAAGTCTATTACAAAAGTTAGGAAAATAATTCAGAGTAGCCTGCAAGGACAGTATGTTCTAGCTGACACATGGGCAGCAGCTTGGAGCCACAGTACCTACTGTGTGTGTGTGTGTGTGTGTGTGTGTGTGTGTACTCTGGCTCAGCCCCAATAAGGTCTCTTTGAGAAAAAAAAGGGCTGAAAGCCAAGGGCAGGCCAGGTTACCCAACAGGAGCCAGGCTGACAACCCAAGACTTGGCAATGATAGCACAAAGAGGACTCTGGGTTGACTTTGAGATGTTCTTGCCAGAGTTTGACAAAGTCAATCTTTTCTACTCAACACCAGAAAAAGTGAAGACAGCAGGCACCCCTTTCTCTATCACTGTACATGTAAGGAGCCGTCCAGTGTACTTTCTGTACTCAGTCTTCCACAGGGATCTAAGTTCTGCTCCTTTCAGCTTACCGTTTTTAAAAGTGCTATAACTTGGAGTCATTCCACTGTTTGCTGAGAGAATATGAAACCTAAGCAACCCACAGTTCTAAGCACTCAGTTCTAACAGTAAGCACTGTAAATGGCTCAGATGAGGCTATTGAAAAGATCAAGTCCAGGGCAGACCTACCTGATTTCAACCGTTTGACCAGCAACTAGAACCAGCAGTTTTTCTAAGCTCTATAAATGAATTATTTAGTTTCATCTTCACAAAGACATAAGAAGAGTCTTATTAGTTGTCACATTTTATAAGTAACAAGTCTGAGGTTTAGGGATCATAAGTATGTTGTCCAAAGTCACCCAGCAGGAAGTGATAGGGGTAAAATCCAGACAGGCAAAGGCACAGCCCTTCAATCAGGAATGAATCAATAAATAAAGACCACATTCCACAAGGAATATTGTTAAGAACACATTTAATTTTATTGTGTAAAACTAAGGTGTATAATTTAAAATGATCCAATATTACTCAAAGGAATTTCACCAAGACACATGGAAACATTTTAAGTAAGCAATTTCTTGGAAATCTTCCATCATTGTCTAATAAAACAAAAGATGTAAGGAGAAAACAGTCAGTCCATTCATTTATTTTATTTTATTATTAATTTGCAAACAAACAAGTAGAAAGGGTAGTTGGTTTGCCAATTAGTTAATCTTTTCTTCACTAGTGAGTACATGTATTTCCAAAATAACAGGTTAAGGTTCATCTCAACCCCATCTCTACCCTCACCTCTAGATCTTCCTGCCACGTGTAATTTGAAACATCAACACATTTTAGAGCTGTAAACAGCAGCAATAGCATTCTAGAATTTGTATATCTGAGTCCAAGAGGCTGACATAGGGGGTGATAGATTGCCGCCTTTCTGTATGACAACTTACTTCCTAGTATACTAGGGTTATGTAAGAGATGAAAAGTGCATGCTCCCTAGCAAGGAAACTATAGCATTTAAAAACAACTGTGAATCCATCAAATAAACTCAAGACTTGGAAACAGAAGTTTCATGTTAAAGCTTTGGACAAGCAACTATAATACGAACCATTTGAGTTTGAGGACCTTCATTACGCAGGAGAGCATACTCTCTCACCCTGTCTATCAGACAAGATGGAATTCAGATCAAGGAAACTATAGATATTTGTCTATTTATTGACTGTAATAGTCCATTTATGGACTATACAATGTTCTGACAACAAGTGAGACATATACAGATGTTGGTCCTATAGCTCAGGTAACTGAATCAGAGATGGGATAACTCACTCGTACCCTCAAGTTTCTTGAACAGTGGCAGTACATGCTTCCATAGAGATAACAGATAAAAAAATTCCTAATATTCTGATATTCCTGATATTCTGATATACTCATAGATCAGTACTTCATCTAATCTTTATCACAGAGGCTTCCTCTGGTGGCATATAGGAATAGTTGCAGAGACCCACAGCCAGACATTATGTGTAGAGAGAGTCTAAATTAGAAAGTCATTATATTTAAAATGTTATAATAGGGAAAATCAGGTACATTCAACACATCAAGATCAGCTCCATTTTTGGGGCTTGTTGAAGGATATAAATGCCTATGGAATGTACTGCAAAACTGCAGCAAGTGAAGCACCACTGGAATCCTGATTTAGATATTTGTTAGATAGAAGATAATGACTTTTTTTTTACTTTGCTTGCTTGATTTTCTCCTTCAGTAAGGGGCATATTCCTGGGTATCTAGTGTCCCTTTGCCCAGAATGAGCAGCCAGGAACTGAGCCAAACTGAACATCAAAGCTGTAGGCTGCCGTAGAACTAGTTTGAGAGAACTGAAATTGGGATTGGAAAATTGGGACTAAAGAAGCACCAAGCCCACAAGACGTGGAACACTTAGACTGTGGCTAAAGAGTGCCTAATGTTATTATAGCAATTATCGTTTGATATTAAAGGTTCCTAAGACAGGTGTCTTTGAGTCTCTGAAATGTATTTCAAGGCATTGTACTTGGTTCTGTATGTGGAGAATTTTCCTGGAAGCAGAAATATGTTTCCGTGGGACTCTCTTGGTCAACAACTCAAATGAATGCAACCTAGTTCAGCTCCTGGAAGACTCACCAGGTTACACGAGATAGCCAGTTGAGAACCAGGTCTCCATCAAACATCTTTCCTCAGAACTCAGGGAATTGTGTGGAAGAAGAAGAGATGGAAAGAGTTTAAGATTCAGAGTTGATGTAAGACATCAGAAGAACAAGGCCCTCTGAATCAACTTAGCAAGATGATTCAGCTTGAGCTTACAGAGACTGAAGCAACAAGCATGTGTCATATATGGGTCTACACCAAGTCATCTGAGTATATATTATAGCTCTTAGATTAGCATGTTTTTGGGACTTGTGACTGTGAGAACGAGTCAGTCTCTGACTCTTTTCTTGCTCTTGGGACTTTTCTTCCTGTTGGGTTGATATATCCAACTTCAGTAGAATAGTTTTTCTTCATCTCATTACATTTATTTTGTCATGTTTGGCTGTTATCTCTAAAAGCCTGTTCTTTTCTCATAAGAGACATAAATGAATGAATCCAGAGAATAGGAGGAGGAGGGAACTGGGAGGAGTAGAGGGAAGGCAAACTATAATCAGGATATACTATATGAGAAAAGAATCTACTTCCAATGAAAAAATGTATGTAAAAGATTAAGGTATGTATATGAAAATATTTAATTTGAGCAGAAGGGAAAAATAGAATAAAGCAGTTGAAAAGTGGAAAATAATAATAAAAGAAAGTGAAAAAGAAAACATTTTCTTTTCTGGAGCTGTCACTTGTATTTTTCTATATATCATCTTGGCATATGAGTTTTCAAGCGTTTTAATCAGATTAATCTAACCTGAATTAATACATTTATTTATTTACATAAATAAAGTTTAATAAAAGCAATGAATAAATAAATACAATTTTTGTATTCCTAAAAATATGATGATTTTGAATATGTTATACAATGGGATATTTATATGTGACACAAATGATGACAATGACTAAGGACAAGCACTGAATCTACTGCAAAGAGCCAGACTGTTATTGAAATCTTGGTAGACTACTTTTCTGTCTCATCCTAAAAGTTATTATCTTCAAGTTTGAATATAAGCTTGAATATAATATAATGAATATAATAGAATTAATTCTTTTGCTTTTTAAAATACATAGATTATATATAATTGCATCAAGAATTCTACTTGTTTAGCCTAGAATTGTGCTTTCACACATAATGTAGCTTAAACCAACTTTGAAATGAATATATAGCAATAGTTATCTTTACCAAGGAGTACTGGATGCATCTATTGTTTTACTCTGGTAAGTAGTGGTTCCATGAGCAACATTGGTGATGCATGAGCATTTCTATTTCAATGAGAGGTGTGACAATATTTCACATTATCAGACTCCTTAACATAGAGTAAAATATTTTTTTCTCATGACCTTAGTTTTCTTTCCCTGTTCACTGCACATGGTTAACAGTCTCTTCATGAGGCAATTGGCCATATGCATTTTCTCTTCTGTAAGCTGATTACTCCTGATGCTTGCCAATTCTCCCATGGGTTATTTATCTTCCTTACTGATTCACATCAGTTATGTAAATATTTATGCAGTCTATTTACATAAGCTCTGTCCATTTTATATATCATTAATATTCCTTTTCTTTTTATGACTTATCTTTCCATTATCTTTATAACAGTGAGGGGATTTGTCAAGCTTTTCCTCAATGATTATCCTACGTTGGACAGTATCCCTTTCTCTCCAGAATTACAGCCGTCTCAAAGCAGGAAATACATTCTCACTTGGAAATTGAACATTTGAAAATATAATGAATTTAAGCTAAGATTACATTGAATTAGAATGAACTCTCTAAATAACCATTGCTATTCTTACCAAAATAAAATAACTAGATATATAAGTAGATAAATAATGAAAATTTAGACAAAGATATAGAGGGGATTGAGGAAAGAATCCCAAGTAATAAGTCAGGAGGCATTGCAAGGCACATCTGTAATTCAAGGAACACTAAGGAAGGTGAGCATATATCTATAGCTTATTTTACTTTTTTGAGGCATAGAATATATGGATTCCATCTTGATTATTTTCTTCTATTTACATAATAAATGGTTCCAGTACTATTTATTAGAAGGTCCATCCTTTTTCCCTAAAGTTGCAAAGCCTCTGCCACATGGAAAAGTACAAAGTGAGTGTGGGTTTCATACTGAGAATTTAAGCCTGTTAGGTTTGCATATCATGCTAATCTAAGCTAATTATTAACTATTAGATTTCTCTTCTGGGAGTGCTAGTCCTTTCAGCACATTCTATTTGTTCTCTTCAAGAGTCTCTTGGTTATTGTTGGGCAATTGAACCCCCACTAAAATTAAAAATTAGGTAATAAATTGCCTCCTAAATATCTTTTGGAGTTTAAATTGGGATTTTATTTAATCCATAGATCAACACAGGAGAAATAACATTTTAGAATATTAAGTCTTTGTATGAATAAAACAATTTTGGGTTTAATTTTGGTGTAAAGGGTTCAACTGGTCTTGAACTAGCTATGAAGCTGAGGGTGGTCCTGAACCTCTTGCTCTTTTGTCTATAGCTCTGGAGTACTTCTATTGTAGCCATACCCTGTTCTTTTGTAATTTTAAATAAAATGCTGAGGTACTATAATTTTCTCCACATAAGTTATGTTCACTGTTAAATGTCTCCCTAAGTATGATGAATACTTGGTACTAATATTTCTTTTCAAAATTACATTCTAGCAAGTCTTTGTAATCAAATTTTGTGTTTGGTTATGAGTATTATATTCAGCTGCCTCCTGAAGGTCTGTTGTTATGTTGACTTATTTACAAAAATCACTTAATTTCCTATTTGGGGAATTACATACCCCCTTCCCCCCAAAAAAATAAAGAGAAATTCATTTTCTCTATTTCACTTATTACACGTTTTTTGCAGTCCTGGAGATTTAACATAAAGCAAAATGACTACAGTAAACAATACATAGTGGAAACTTGCTAAAGGGATTAAATCTTTCTTTTTAAAATATCTCCCCAACCCTTCTGTTTTGAAAAAATGTCCAGCCCCCAGAAGTTAACAATGTATTTTTAAATACTTCAAATGTAAATTCCCCTTTCCCTTTCGTTTTATTAGTATGTACTCTTTATGTTAAAAAATGGGCATCAGTGTAATATTTTCTTACACATATATAACATACTTATACTGTATTCTACCCCTAATATATTTCTGACCCATTTCTCCATGGTTTCCTTCTCATGTCCAAATAGTTCCTATTCCACTTTCACTTTTCAAAGTACTATTTTATCTAGATTCCGAATAAGATAAAACATGTTGTATTTATCTTCCTGAGTTTTGGCTTCTCTTAACATTCTGCTTGTTTTTCCTGGATACAATATTACTCATCCCACTTCCCTTCTTCTCTATCTTTCTTTCCTTGGGGTGCTGACTGAAACCTCCAGCACTGTCTTATAGGCTACTTTCAGCACTGTGGGAAAGCATGCCTTTTTTTTGAAAAGAAACTTTATTATTTCTTTGAAAATTTCATTTATAATCATATTCAGCCCTGTAACTCTTCCTCAGTCTATCTTTTATCCTTTCCCAACCTCATGGCCTTTATTTTTTATAACCCCCCAAGTTCAATTTGTGGGATCATATTCTGAGGACAGTCAACCTAGCAGGAGAAACATCTGTTTAAAAAAATGATTCTCTGTCCCCCAAAAACCATGAGATGTCAATGTCTCCTTGGCCAACCATGGGGGTTCATAAGACCCTTGGCACCTTGCAATTTCCTGAGTTACTTTTCTATTGCCATGATAAGACACCATGACCAAAGCAACTTATAAAGGAAACTGTTTACTGAAGTTTACAGTTGCAGAGGTTAAGTGTCCTTGTTCATCATGGCAGGGAACATGGAAGCAGGCAGGCAGGCATGGTGCTGAAGCAGTAGATGAAGAGCTTAATCTGACCCATAAGTTTGAAGCAAAGAACATAAAGTGGGAATGGCTTGGCTTTTGAAGCCTCAAAGTCCACTCCTAGGGACACACCTCTTCCACATATCTTAATCCTTCTGAAACAGTTCTACCAAATAAGATGAAGAATTCTGATATGTAAGCCTAAGTGGGAATTATCATTCAAATTATCACACTCCCCTATGTCCTATGCTGACAGCCTTGCTTTTGTGTAGGTCTTGGACTGGGAATCACAGCTGCTGTGAGTTCATAGGTATAACACTCCTGTCCAGAAGACACTGTTTTACCCTAGTCTTTCCTGGTCTCTGGCTCTTACAACCTTCTTTAATCTTCCACAATGGTTTCTGAGTTATGCAGGAGAGAATATGATAGTGACACTCCACAGGCACTTACTGTCTGCATTTCAATCAGTTTCTGCATTAACTGCTCACCACTGGGCAGACAGACTTCTCTGATGAGATCTGAGAGAGGTACAATCAATCTATAGGTACAGACAAACAAATTTACAAAGCAGTTTGATATCGTGTTTACTTAAAAAAGTAGTGTTTAGGTTTACCCCTAGCACCATATCAAGCCATGAGTTTTGGCATCTTCAAATGGGATATGTTTCCTTCTGTGGAATAGACTTTAAATACATTCAGAAAATAGTTGGTTAATGTCACTATTGCATTAATGGGTATATGTTACCACAGTGGTCATTATTGTAGCGGCTAGTGATCAGAGTGAGGTAAGACTGCTGAACACACACACACACACACACACACACACACACACACACACACACACCAAGGCTACACACAAATACCTTCCAGTATTAAGAAATGTGGACAGGTGCCACAGAAAGCAAGCCAGTAAGCAGTGTTCTTCCATGGTCTCCTCTACAGTTCTTGACTCCAGGTTCTTACTGCATTCCTTCCCCTTCCATCGATAATGGATAGTGAGGTGGAAGTATAATCCTAATAAACCCTTCCCTCCTCTTTTGGAGAGCCACCCTCCAGTTTTTAATCATACTGTTTTATTATAGCAATAGATTCCTAAGATAGCAACCAAGAGCACTGGAAATAGCCTGCATAATTCTGAGGGTGTCTAAGATAGCTCTGACCAAAAACTAGAGAGGAGATATCCCACAACAGGAACTAGACTTTTGTTTGTCAACCTATAGCTTCTGAGAAGACCAACATTCCATTTATAGGTAATGTCAATTAAATTCTTTTATATGAATAGGAGATTTATAAAGTAGGGTTTTGTATGGATTTTTCAAACATTCTGAAAACACCCCTGACTGATATTCTACCCAAGCCTCCAACCTTGTCCTAACTTCAAACTCTTTCTTCCACTCCCCTTTGTATAACCAGTGTTCTACTATCTCTCCCATTTCATACAATCTTTCTTTCCCCCTCCCTATTAGGTTTCCATTTCTAATTTTTCTGGATTCTATGAGTACTTCAAGATACACAAATCTAAAGATTTGACACTGGTACAAGTAAATTTTTCCAATATGGTCTTCAAGTAAATCCATTTTATTGGCAGGATTTGTGTTTTTTATTTTTCTTTAAAGCTCATCAAAATTCCATTGAGAATGGGATTTTCATTATTCATTCAGTTGATGGGCATTTAAGCTTTTTACATGTCTTAGCTCTTATGAACAGAGCAGCAATGAACACGGATGAGCAAGTATCTCTGTAGTAAGATATCGAGTCCTTTGTGCATATATCAGGGAGTGGTATAGCTGAGTCATATGATAATCTATTTCTAGTTTTATTTTTGTGTGTGTGTGTGTGTGTGTGTGTGAGAGAGAGAGAGAGAGAGAGAGAGAGAGAGAGAGAGAGAGACAGACAGTGATTTTGGTTTGCAGAGTAGCTGTACCAGTTTGCACTCCTACCAACAGTGAATAAGTGTTTCCACTTCCGTTCTCACATCCAAGCCAGCATTTATTCTTTTTTTTTCCTAGTTTTTGCTATTCTAACTGGAGTAAAATAGGTTTTAATTTTCATTTTTGATGGCTATGGATGGTTAAAACTTAAAAATATTTTTTAGACATTTGTACTTTTTTCTTCAGAAAATGCTCTGTTGGGCTTCACACCCCACTTTTAAATTAAGTTATCACTGTTTTCCTGGTGTTCTGTTGGGTTTTATTGTTTTTTGCATATTCTAGACACTAATCCTCTCTCAGGCTTTTTTCTCAATCTGTAGGGTGCATCTTCAGTTGATTGACAGTTTTCACTATAATACAGAAGCTTGTTAACTTCATGAAGTTCTGCATATTCACTGTTGGTTTTATTCCCTGGGTGACTAGAGGCTTATACCATAAGTCCTTAATGGAGTCTATATTCTGAAGTATACTCTATACTCTTTCATCTAGAAATTCCTAGAGCTCATAAATACTTTTATCAAAAAGGCAGGCTACAAAATTAGCATTCCAAAATCAGTATCCTTTCTATATACCAAAAAACATGAAGACAATCCCATTCTATAGAAATGTACTATTTTACATCTCAAAACAATGTATCTTGGAAGAAACGTAACAAAGGAACTGAAAATTTACACAATGAAAACTACAATCCTGATCTTTGCTCCCAGACAGACCAGACAGGTAATACCAGCTACACAGATATCCCAAGTTTAACATCACTCGGGACACAGCCAGCCAGGCTTCTGCCTGTGCCCAAGGCCTGGGCAGCTCTGCGGGTCATCTGTGTGCCAGCCCTGTCCTGGGCTGTTTGTCCTGCAGAGTGATCAGCTCTTGGAAAGGGTCCCCTCAGCATCCGCCATGTTCACTCCTAGACTGACCAGACAGGCAACACGAGGTACACAGAGACAACCTGAGTATAACATTGCTTGGGGCAAGGTAAACCAGGGATCCAACAGCACAGAAGAGTAGGGAAGCCTATCAGCAATCTGTGCCAGGAGAAACCCAGTCATCCAGTGGTGTGGAAATAGCCTTACAGGCTCACAGGAGGTTCAAGCACCAGCCAGTGATAACAGGACCAACTAATGCCAGAGATAACCAGATGGCAAAAGGAGAACGTAGGAATGTTACTAACAGAAATCAAGGCAATGTGGCAGCATCTGAACTCAATTCTCCAACAGCAGTAAGTCCTGGACACTCCAAAACTCCAGAAAAACATGATTTGGATTTAAAATCACATATCATGATGCTATTAGAGGCATTACAAGAAAGACATACATAAATCTCTTAAAGAAATACAGGAGAACATAAATAAGGTAGAAGCTCTTACAAGGGAAACACAAAAATCACTTAAAGAAATTCAGGAGAATATGGGTTAACAGATAGAAGCCAATAAAGAGGAAATGCAAAAAATCACTTAAAGAAATACAGGAGAACTTGGGTCAACAGGCAGAAGTCATGAAAGAGGAAACACAAAAATCTCTTAAAGAATTACAGGAAAGCATAAACAAACAAGTGAAGGAACTGAACAAAACCATACAGGATCTAAAAAGAGAAGTAGAAACAACCAAGAAATCACCAAGTGAGACAACGTTGGAGATAGAAAACCTTGGGAAGAAATCAGAGGTGATAGATGCAAATATCAACAACAGAATACAAGAAAGAGAAGAAAGAATGTCAGATCCTAAAGATACCAGGGAAAGCATTGACTCAAAAGTCAAAGAAAATGCAAAATGCAAAAAGCTTGTAACCCAAAACATTCAGGAAATCCAGGACGCAACGAGAAGACCAAACCTAAGGATTATAGGAATAGATGAGAGTGAAGATTTACAACTTAAAGGGCCAGCAAATATCTTCAATAAAATTCTGGAAGAAAACTTCCCTAACCTAAAGATAGAGTTGCCCATGAATATACAAGAAGCCTACAGAACTCCAAACAGACTAGACCAGAACAGAAGTACCTCCTGTCACATAATAATCAAAACCCCAAATGTGCTAAACAAAGAAAAAATATTAAAGACAGTAAGAGAAAAAGGCCAAGTAACATATAAAGGAAGACCTATCAGAATTACACCAGACTTCTCACCAGAGACCATGAAAGCTAGAAGACCCTGGGCAGATCTCATGCACATTCTAAGAGAACACAAATGCCAGCCAAGACTACTATACCCAGTAAAACTCTCAATCACCATAGATGGAGAAACCAAGATATTCCATGACAAAATCAAATTTATACAATATCTTTCCACAAACCCATCCCTACAAAGGATAATAGGTGTAAAATGCCAATACAAGGAGGAAAACTAAACCCTGGAAAAAGCAGGATAGTAACCTTCTTTCATCAAACCAAAAATAAGATAACCATTCAAATATAAAAATAACATAAAAAATGACAGGAAGTAAAAAAGCACTATTCCTTAATATCTCTTAACACCAATGGACTCAATTCCCTAATAAAAAGACATAGACTAACAGACTGGATATGGAAACAGGACCTTACATTTTGCTGCATACAGGAAACACACTTGAGTGTCAAAGACAAACACTACCTTTAAGCAAAAGGCTGGAAGACAATTTTACAAGCAAATGGTCTCAGGAAACAAGCCAGAGTAGCCACTCTAATATCAGATAAAATTAACTTTCAACCTAAAGTCATCAAAAGAGACATGGAAGGACACTTCTTGCTGGTCAAAGGAAAAAGCCACCAAGAAGAATTCTCAATTCTAAACATCTATGCTCCAAATGCAAGGGTACCCTCATTTGTAAAGAAACTTTACTAAAGTTCAAAGTACACATCGCACCTAATACAATAATTGTGGGTGACTTCAACACTCCACTCTCCTCAATGGACTGATCAGGAAACAGAAACTAAACTGGGACACAGTGAAACTAATTGAAGCTTTGGACCAATTGGAATATATATATATATATATATATATATATATATATATATATATATAACATTTCACCCTAAAGCAAAAAAATATACTTTTTTTCTCAGCACCTCATGGTACCTTCTCCAAAATTGACCATATAGTTGGTCACAAGACAGGCCTCAACAAATATGAGATAGAACTAATCCCATGACGCCTATCAGATCACTATGGAATAAGAATGGTCTTCATTAGCAACAAAAACAACAGAAAGCCCACATACACATGGAAACTGAACAATACTCTATTCAATGATGCCTTGGTCAAGGAAGAAATAAAGAAAGAAATCAAAGACTTTTTAGAATTTAATGAAAATGAAGGTACAACATACCCAAATTTATGGGAAACAATGAAAGCAGTGGTAAGAGGAAAACTCATAGCCCTGAGTGCCTCCAAAAAGAAACTGGAGAGAGCATCCACTAGCAGCTTAATGACACACCTGAATTCCCTTGAACAAAAAGAAGCTAATTCACCCAGGAGGAGTAGAAGACAGGAAATTATCAAACTCTGGGCTGAAAACAATCAAGTAGAAACAAAGAGAACCAAGCAAAGAATTAACAAAACCATGAGTTCGTTCCTTGAGAAAATCAACAAGATAGATAAACCTTTAGCCAGACTAACCAAAGGGCACAGAGGCAATATCCAAATTAACAAAATTAGAAATGAAAAGGGAGATATAACAACAGAAATTGAGGAAATTCAAAAATATCATCAGATCCTACTACAAAAGCTTATGCTCAACACAACAGGAAAATCTAGACAATTTCCTAGACAGATACCAAATACCAAATTTAAATCAGGATCAAATAGATCATCTAAACAGTCCCATAACCCCTAATGAAATAGAAGGGGTCATAGAAAGTCTTTCAACCAAAAAAAAAGTATGGGACCAGATGGTTTTAGTACAGAATTCTATCAGACCTTCAAAGAAGACCTAACACCAATACTCTTCAAACTATTCCACAAAATAGAAACAGAAGGAACACTACCTAACTCGTTCTATGTAGCAACAATTATGCTGATATTAAAACCACACAAAGACCCAACAAAGAAAGAACTTCAGGCCAATCCCTTATGAACGTCGATGCAAAAATACTCAATAAATTTCTTGCCAATCAAATCCAAGAACACATCAAAATGAGCATTCACCATGATCAAGTAGGCTTCATGAACCCAGGGATGCAGGGATAGTTGAATATACGGAAGTCTATCAATGCAATCTACTACATAAACAAAGTCAAAGAAAATAACCACATGGTCATTTCATTAGATACTGAAAGAGGATTTGACAAAATTCAGCATCCTTTCATACTAAAAGTCTTGGAAAGAACAGGAATTCAGGCCCATACCTAAACATAGTAAAAGCAATATACAGCAAACTGGTAGCCAACATCAAACTAAATGGAGAGAAACTTGAAACAATCCCTCTAAAATCAGGGACTAGACAAGGCTGCCCCCTCTCACCATATCTTTTCAGTATAGTACTTGAGGTTCTAGCTAGAGCAATTCGACAACATAAGGAAGTCAAAGGGATACAAATTGGAAAGGCAAAAGTCAAACTATCACTATTCACAGATGATATGATAGTATACTTAAGTGACCTAAAAAAAACTCCACCAGAGAACTCCTACAGCTGATAAACAACTTCAGCAAAGTGGCTGGTTATAAAATCAACTCAAGCAAATCAGTAGCCTTCCAATACTCAAAGGATAAGCATGCTGAGAAAGAAATTAGGGAAATGACACCCTTCACAATACCCACAAATATAAATATAGATATAGATATAGATCAATATAAATCAATATAAACATAAACATAAACAAACATAAACAATATGAATATGAGTATGAATATAAATAAATATAAACAAATATAAATATAAATACAAATACAAATACAAATACAAATACAAATATAAATATAAATAAATATAAATAAATATAAATATATATAAATATAAAGTATCTTGGTGTGACTCTAACCAAACAAGTGAAAGATCTGTACGAGAAGAACTTCAGGTCTCTGAAGAAGGAAGTCAAAGAAGACCTCAGAAAATGGAAAAATCTTCCATGCTTTTGGACTGGAAGGATTAACATAGTCAAAATGGTCATCTTGCCAAAAAAAATATACAGATTCTAAGCAATCCCTATCAAAATCCCAACTCGGTTCTTCATAGAGTTAGAAAGAGCAATTCTGAAATTCATCTGGAATAACAAAAAACTAGCATAGCTACAACTATTCTCAACAGTAAAAGAACTTCTAGGGGAATCAGTGTCCTGGACCTCAAGCAATACTTCAGAGCAAAACTGTATGGTATTGGTACAGTGACAGGCAGATGGATCAATGGAATAGGATTGAAGACCCAGAAACGAACCCACACACCTATGGTCACTTGATCTTTGACAAAGGAGCTGAAAACATCCAGTGAAAAAAGGATAGCCTTTTCAACAAATGGTGCTGTTTCAATTGGAGGTCAGTATGCAGAAGAATGCAAATTGATCCACACTTATCTCCTTGTACTAAGCTCAACTCCAAGTGGATCAAGGACCTTCATATAAAACCAGACACACTGAAACTAGTAGAAAAGAAACTGGGGAAGACCCTTGAGAACATGGGCACAGGGGGAAAGTTCCTGAACAGAATACCAATAGCTTATGCTCTAAAATCAAGAATTGACAAATGGGACCTCATAAAATTACAAAGTTTCAGTAAGGCAAAGGACATCATTAGTCATTAGGGAAATGCAAATTAAAACAACCCTGTGATTTCACCTCACACCAGTCAGAATGGCCAAGATTAAAAACTCAGGAGACAGTAGGTGTTGGCTAGGATGTGGAGAAAGAGGAACACTCCTCCACTCCTGGTGGGTTGCAAGCTGGTACAACCACTCTGGAAATCAGTCTGGCTGTGCTTCACAAAACTGGGCATGACACTTCCTGAGGACCCTGCTATACCACTCCTGGGCATATACCTAGAGGATTCAAGCAATAAGGACTCATGTTCCACTATGTTCATAGTGGCCTTATTTATAATAGCCAGAAGCTGGAAAGAACCCAGATGTCCCTCAGTGGAGGAATGGATACAGAAAATGTGGTATATTTACAAAATGGAATATTACTCAGCAATGAAAAACAATGAATTCATGAAATTCTTAGGCAAATGGTTGGAACTAGAAAATATCATTCTAAGTGAGGTAACTCATTCACAAAATAGCACACATGGAATGCAGTCACTGATAACAGGACATTAGCCTAGAAGCACTGAATACCCAAGACATAACTCACATATCAAATTCCCAAGAAGAAGGAAGGAGAGGGCCCTTGTCCTGGAAAGGCTTGATGCAGCATTGTAGTGTATTAGCAAGACAGAGAAGTGGGAGGGGGTTGATTGGGGAATGGGCAGAGGGAAGAGGGCTTATGGGACTTATAGGGAGTGGGGAACTGGAAAGGGGAAAATCATTTGGAATGTAAACAAATCATATAGAAATTTAAAAAAAAAAGAAAACTAAAATCCTAAGGACATAAACTGAAGAATATAGCAGAAGATGGACAGATGGCCCATGTGTCCATAATTACTAGGACTGGTGTTATGAAATGGCTATGCCTCTAAAGGCAACCCAAAGAGTCAGTGAAATCCCTGTCAAAATTCCAATGCAATTCTTGACAGAACTGAAAAAAATTTAAATTTCATATGGAAGCACAAAAGAGTCAATATAACCCAAAACAACCCTGAATAATAAAACCTCTTCTGGAGGTTTTCCCAATCCTGATCTCAAGGTACACAGAGACATAGTAGTAAAACTACATTGAACTGGAACAAAAATAGACACATTGGTCAATGGAATAGAATTGAGGATCCATATATAATCTGGGAAGCCTTGTTTTAGTCTTAGTTTTAAATGAAATGCCTCTGCTAAAGAATTATATCTTCTGTGGGTAGTGAAAAGTATTTTAATACATAAATGAAATTTAGGTCTCCTTATAGTTTGATCAAAGTTTAAATAAGTAGATTTGAAATTTAGTGTTCATTTGAAAATTTGAAATCATTATTCAAAAAGTCCACAAATGACCTAAATTTCTAGAATAAAGCTAACTTCATTTTGATGTGTTGCCTTTTGGCACTGTTTTTATTGATATCTTTATACTTAGGAGTAAAATTGCTTTATTTATATTTTGATTCATAAAATGGAATCAATGAAGGATCTTTCCATTAGAATTCTGAGGATTTTCATGACATTGGAAATTTGCTTCTTAAAATGCTGTAGAATTTGCTGAACCTCATATTTTCTGGTGTGAAGAAACTTGCAAAGTTAAATGTTTTAAATAATGCAGTTAACAAAACTGACTCTGTGGAAGGCACACTGTAAAACCCTTCTCAGAACTAGGTATACTGGTCTTCTTGACCTAACATAGAAGTTATAGAAAAATTTACAATGCTTTTATTCAAAAACCAAGACAGCTACTTTCAAAGAAACATCTACATATAAGAGATCGATTAAAAAGCCAATAGCTAATTATCTGTGCATCCTTTTAATAAATAAGACAGCTATGCCAACTTCTATTATTTGATTCTAAAGTTACCACTAGTAATTTGTACTTCTGATTATTTTTTGAAGTTACCTCTTGGTGTGTATTGAAGCTGCTCTCAGATGGCCAAGCCTCCCTCCCGAGCCTGCCAAGTCTCTGCACCACAGGCATCTGCCAGTTCACATTTGTAAGTCAAGTAGTTTTAACTTTCATACCTTTAAAAATAATTTTGTGTAATATAAACATATTTGAATAGCTATGCCTCCCTAATGAGTTAAGGCTTTTATTTTTACTTAAGTAGGTTTTTATTCTTTACTTCTTGTTATCTTTATTTATTTTGTAGTGGTATTTTCAGTCATTTTTTCTGTAAATATCCACAGGCAGGAACCATGCATCTGTGTTTTGTAATGCCATTGCAACACTAAAAAGCTTCAGACTGAATGTAAAAATAGACCTTTGCTTGTCAGATATCTGGTTATTTTGAGCAACTTCTTTCTTGCTTGCATGCTCATTTTTATTTATTTATTTTGTGTATTAATTTTATATTCTGCATCTCTTAGTCTCCTAATAACTATATTAAATCTGAGGCATTGCTCACTTTCTTTTGGTAATTCTCACCTCTGGTGGTTTATAAATGCCTACTAGTTTACCTTGAATTGGCAACTTGTGGGGACAGACCTACCGACTATGACAGCAGAATTCATCTTTCTTTCTCAAATTCTTAGATATAGTTACTTTTCATGTATGTTCCTGTTGCATCCCCCTTCTTGTCATAATGGAGTATACCCTTGGAACTATAGGCTGAAATCAACCATTTCTCCCTAACTGCATTTTTTGGGTATTTGGTTACAGTAATGACTAAAGTAATGAATACAGTAGTCATATTATCTACTGAGGAGGATTTATTTTTTGCTGAAGAGGCAGAATGTGGTTCTAGTCTTAGACAACATTGACATGTTTAACAAGCCATGAGACTTATCAATTAATACCGTTATCTTTTTCTAAATACTCTCAATCACATGCTCATAAAATCTAGAGATAGGCAGAATACAGAAGTTGAAAATTAAGGTGTGCTAATGAATGACCCTCCCTTTAAACTCATATTGGAGGCCTGCAACCCCAGTATGACTTATGTTGATAGCTAAGGCATTAGAAGGTACTTAGGATGAAATTAAATCATAAGGGTGTGTGTATTGACAGGTTTGATTGTTGGCTTAGAAAAAGATGGCTCTCAAATACCATTCTGGTCCTTTCCTCCCATGTCTTAGAATTAACAGAAGAGCAGTTAGACATATAGAAAGATGGGGACTGTCTACTGATCAAGAGACTAGTCCTTAAAATGATATCTACCTAGTTAATCCTTCATCTTGGATATACAAGCCTTCAAAATTGTGAGAAATACATTTTATAATTTAAGACAATAAATCTGTAATATTTTATTGTGGTTGTTCACGCTGACTAGTATATGTTTGCTCATTGTATTTTCACAAATGAACAAAAGAAAAAGCTCACAGAATGTCCTCAAGCATAAACAGTGCTTGCTTTCTGCTGGTTGTCACAGAAGATCCTGACTCAGTTCTCTGTATTCTGGCAGATTACCATATCACTTTCAAACTTTGAAACTGTTTGCAAGTGCTTCTTCCATTGAACATTTCCACCTTTCTCTGGCACCTGCTTTCCTTGTTTAACTTGAGGAAGTCTCCTTCAGTGAGTTCTTTCAGAGTTCCTTGGGCTTCACATTCCTCACAAACCCTGTCCACACATGCGTGTAAGGCATCTTCTTTCTAGTTTCATATATATTCCATCTTAATCCCACCTCCAAAGTTCTCCCTTTACATTTCCCCCATACATTGTCAGCTACAGGGTCAAGGAGTTCCTATGATTCATTTCTATAAAACTTCCCTTATCTCCATCACTGAGAGAGAGAGAAATGGCAACAGGCTACCGGCATGGTTGCCTGCATAGACTTTTAACAACTGGCACTCTGTGACCCGTCACCAGGAGCCTGTGAAAGAAAGTGATATATTGGTTACTGTGATGCACAGTTGTTGTTCATGTCATGAAGAACCAGGAAAGATGATTGGATTAAATATGATGATAGTAGCTACCCTGTTGTTACTAGATTATGGCCTGTGCTGTTGGAGATCTGCTCTTGTTAATCAAGGTGTGATAGCTGATATCTGGGAAGTCAGTCATATGCAAAGCGAAGACTACCTGTACTGTGATATTTTAATCTTTATCGTCTAAATAGCTTAAAAGATATCATTTCCAGTCAAAGAACTGAGGCAGGAGGATTCCAAGTTTGATGAAAGCCTGCACTATTTAGGAGAAATATCTATTACAAAGAGAAAAAAATTGGAATTTGTATTACTTTATAGTTATAAATCCCACCAACTGTGTTATCACATTTGATAAGTCATGAATTATAACCCCTTTGAATCTCCAAGTACATGTTCCTCAGCTAGCAGATGTATGAAAAAACTGTGTATAATATATATATATATATAGTATATAACATATAGTTCATATATATGTAATGTATATTTTATATGCATTGTGTTATATTATATATTAATATTAAATATATAGTATATGTATTATATGTATATATGTATACATATATAGTATATGTATATATTATATAATTTAATATATTATATATTAAAATATAATATATAATGCATATAAAATGAATGTTATTCAGCCACAGCAAGAATGGAATCCTATCATTTGTGAAAATGTGCAGAAATGAAGGATCCCATGCTTAGTTCAATCAACCAGGCACAGAATACTAAATACACTGTTATCCAATTCTCATGGAAAAATTTAAAAGATGGCTTGCTAGAAACTGAGATCAGAATGGAAGTGTGGTTACCAGAGACTGAGAAAGTTGGTTGTGGGCAGGGAAGGTTGACTGGACAGTATTAAGTTATCAACAAGACCATACGTTCTAGATGTCAGTGCTCAGCAGGATCATGTCAGCTCATCACACTGTATATTCAAAAGAGCTTGAATAAAGATATGAAATATTTCTACCAGATATATATGTAGCTATAAAGACATTGATATACTTACCAACTTAAAAAATAATACTATGTACAGGTATCAAAATACCACATGGTAACCCATAAATATGTATAACTCTATGTGTCAATTGAAAAATTGAAAAGAAAAAAAGAAAATTTGCACTTACTATTGTCTTTTACTTGGGGGATTTTTTTCCATACCATTGGGTAAATGGCTTTTTAAATTTCACCCAATGATGGCTTACATATTTAAATAGTACTTTGCTCCCACTAGTTTCTATTCACCCATAAAATTGGAATATACTGCTCAGGAAAATTATAACCTGCATATGAATATAAAGTCACCTTTCATGTGGCTTGTCTTGAATGAATAATTAAAATTATTAGTGGTTAAACTGTATATGTCTTAATACCTTTTTAGACCTTCCCATAAGTTCAATAGAAAAGAATCTAACCCTACAATCAGATCAAAATGATTAGTGTTATCGTTATCTAAGAATAACTATAGCTTTAATTGACACAGGCTTTGCATTGCAACACAATACTTACAACTGGGAGACACTGGATTTTAAAGCCATACTTCTGTTGGCATCATAAAATAGTACTGTCTCCCAATAACTTCTCTCACTCTAACGTGTCTTATATATTCATAATCTGTTGGGACAATTGCTAGAATGCTATTATTGATGGTAAATCATGGTTTCCAAACTAGATACTGATGAAATTTTCAATTGTCTAAAAATTACATTCACTGAACAGACTATAATTTGAGAGATGCTTTATGTTCTGAAATGGGAAAGGAGGATTTGAATACACAGACTGTATTCTTCGAGCCACGCACTAAGCAAACAAAGCCACATGTCTTCCACACGGAATTATGTCAGAGGATGACACACAGAGTGCTTTGGAGAATTTTTTCTAACTTTAATTGGACCTTGAACATTCTTAATAAAGGAAGCCGAGACACTTGGTACAATAGAAAAAAATGTTTGGCATAAAAACTATTTTAAGTTAAGGAAGACACATAGGTAGGCATTTCTAATAGCAATAAAATGGTAAGAGAAAGGAAGTAAAGAATAAACACAAACCAGGTGCCATCATTTAATTTGAGTTATAATTATTTTGTGTTCTGTCCTCATGAATGTGAATTTAGAGTAACTTTGTTAAGAACAACATTTTCCTATCATCAACAGGAGTTTATTTTAATAATCATTTTTATTTGGGTTCTTAACCTGAAAGTCTGAGATTACATATCCTTAGGAAATGTAAAGGACTTCGATCATTGCAGTGTTTAAGAAAAGAGAACTGGGTTCACTGAAGCTAAAATGTATAAAACATTGAGTACTAGAAACTTCAATATACTTCTGATATGAGTTGGCATACATTTTTGAACCATAAAGATATATAATCAATACCCCCCAATCTCTAGTCCTAGGTATATGGTCACAGTAGGAGAGTGTGCAGGAGTGTGTAGATAGGTAGCATGTGTGTAGGAAAACTCATATTAGAGTGTTCATAGCAGAGTGGTTTGTAGTAGCCTCTCATTGGGAGCTACCCAAAGGTTCATCCCAATAGAATGAACTAATAGTGGTACTTACTCAATTGCAATGACACACAGTCTCAGATCAGTCTTTGAACTGCATGCTAAATAAAATAAGTCAGACATATAAAACACACACACACACACACACACACACACACACACACTTTAAAAAAGCAGGATGAAAAGGTGAGAATGTATTCCTGAGAATTGTTCTCTGACTCACACAAGTAGACCATAATAACACACACACACACACACACACACACACACACACACACACACACACATGTACATGTACATACATCATACTTGAATATATACTATATATACATGTATACCATACACACACACACACACACACACACACACACACACTACAAATAGTAATTAATCTTGGGATAGAGAGCCTGATAAGAAGGACCTTACTAACAAATAAGGTACTTGCTTATAAGCCGGTAAGGTCCGTTTTGGTTCAATTAGATAAAATATTTTGAGCTGTCCACTTTTCTATACCCTATTCTCCTTGTATTATGGTTCATTAAAATTTTAACATCAGAATTATGTTAAAACACAGAATTATGTAGAAAACACAATGCAAAACCTACTCTCAAAAAATACTATGGCAGTTGTATTGTCAGCACAATGTCTTTTTCATGTTTAACTAATCCACCTGAAGATTACAAAACAAATATTTTATGTCTCACTTTAGAAATAAGCTTTATTAAAGACATATTTAAACCATCAGAGAATACAATGTTATTAACTAAATTTGAATACTAATGTGTTTCACAGTCACAATTTGGTCCTTAAAATAAAAAGTAATGAAAGTCAAACCTATCCTTTAAAAAAAATGTCCAGTAATGAATTACAACTCAGAGTCTACCCAAAATAGTTTCTCCCGTGTTCCTAATCTATGTGACATTTTCTGTTTGATTGAGATAGAGGAGGTGATCTGCACTTAGAACCCTGTTATGAAAAAAATTATCAGAATCTAGTATCCTTGAAAAGTTGTCATTCATGAACTGAGAAAACAGCAAGTCATGGTACCTGTCCTCACTCATTTCTGTGATAAAAATACCCTGACAAAAATCAGCTTATGAAATAAAGTTAGCAATCTAGGTCAGAGTGCACCATTGCAGGGAAATCGCAGAACTGAGAGCTCGAGAAAGCTTGTCACAACTCATAATCAAGAACAGAGATAATCAAAGCTTTCTCTTACCCCTATAATTTTTTAGAGACCTGTCTAAAAAATGTTGCCACACATGGTGGGCTGGATTCTTCCTATATCAATTAACAATCCGAACAATTTTCCACAAATCTGTCTATAAACGGAACTGATTTAGATAATTCCTCAAGACTCTCTTCCCAAGTGATTGTAGGTTGTTTCAGGTTGATGGTTAAAACTGACCATCACAGTGTCCAACTCAGAGTCCTTACATGTTAGGTAATATACCCTCTGCTGGCTGGATTGCCTGTGTTATTTTTTCCTTTTTATTCTTTCCCAATCCTATCTTTGACACACATGTAGCATGCCTATATCTTATTTTGCAAAAATGAATCCCAAATATAATGGGACCCCCTTTCATAAAAGTTCTATGGGTCTGGGAACAATGAGTGGAATTGAATTAAGAAATGTTAGTTTATTCCTCTTAAAAGTGGGAATAGTTTATGGTGCAGTGGTAGAAAATAAGAGTTAAGTCTATGTAGAAAGCCTCATGTGTACTATAGTATCTAACGCACAATGAGAATTCAATAAGCAACAGTTTGTATTTAGATAAAAATGTGAAAATTAAATATAAATTTATGGCATGGGACAAATTGAAGATCATTGGTAGTAGGTATTTGTTTTTGCTATAAAGGTTTGATCATTTTAACTGGTCCTGAGCTTTTTTTTTGTGGAAAGATTGTGTGTGTGTGTGTGTGTGTGTGTGTGTGTGTGTGTGTATGTATGTGTGAGAGAGAGAGAGAGAGAGAGAGAGAGAGAGAGAGACAGAGACAGAGACAGAGAGAGACAGAGAGAGACAGAGACAGAGAGAAACAGAGACATAGAGTCACACACACAGAGTCTGGAAGAGATGTGGGCATGCAAATTCCCATGCCTACAGGCCATAAAAGGGATTGTGGGTGCCCTACTCTATCACTTTCCACTGTCTTCTACGACAGGGTCTCTCACTGAATCTAGACATTTCCCGTTTTTAGGTAGGCCAGCCACCAGGACATCCCAGCAGTCCTTCTGTCTCCCACCCAGCCCCTGGGGGTTACAGGTGTGCATGGCCAACCCCAGCTTTCAGGTGAGTGTTGGGTATCTGAACTCTTGAGCTTGCAAAGCAAGTTCTTTTACCTGCTGAGCCACCTTCCCAGCCCCATGGAAAGATTTATTTTTATTACACCTTCAATTTTAGATCTGTTTGCTATAGATCTATTTATATGTTCTTGATTTAAGTTTGGTAGGCCTTACAACGTAGAATTTATTTCTTTTAGATTTCCCTGGTTTTGGTATTGGTAGTGATGGATTAATTTTCTTTTTTCTTCCTTCCTTCCTTCTTTCCTTCCTTCCTTTCTTTCTTTTCTTTCTTTTTCTTTCTCATTTTTTTTAATTCAATTTGACTAATTTGAGCATCGTTTTCTTCTGGTTAGTTTAGCTATTTTTTTTCTTTTTTCTTCTTTTATTAGATATTTTCTCTATTTACATTTCAAATGTTATCCCTTTCCCTAGCTTCCCCTCCAGAACCCTCCTATCCTATCCCTTCCCCTTGCTTCTATGAGGGCATTCCCCCACCCATCCACCCACGCAGTCTTGCCTCATCACCCTGGCATTCCCATACACTGGGGCATCAAGCCTTCACAGAACCAAGGGCCTCTTCTCCCATTGATGCCTGACAATGCTATCCTCTGCTACATATGTGGCTGGAGCCATGGGTCACTCACTCCATGTGTACTCTTTGGTTAGTCGTTTAGTCCCTTGGAGCTCTGGGGGAGGGTCTGGTTGGTTGATATTATCGTTTCTCCTATGGGGTTGCAAACCCTTTCAACTCCTTCAGTCCTTTCTCTATCTCCTCCATTGGGGACCCCATGCTCAGTCCACCTGGGGATCCATCCCTTATACAGTCATGAAACCCAGACACTATTGAGGATGCCAACAAGTGCTTGCTGACAGGGGCCTGATATAGCTGTCTACTGAAAGGCTCTGCCAGAGCCTGACAAATACAGAGGTGGATGCTCTCAGCTAATTCATTTTTATTTTAGTTGTGTGTATGTGTGTGTTGTGTGAATAACATATGACAAGTGTGTGCAGGAATCTAAAAGTAAGTGTTAGAACTTCTACAACTGGGATTGCACACCATTGTGAGTCCAAGAATGTTGGTTTGAGATGCTGGATGTGGATGCTGGGAACAAAACTACAGTCCCTTGGAAAAGCAGCAAGCCCTCTTAACCACTGAACTATCTCTTCTAGGTCCTGGCTAGAGGTTTTATCTTTTCAGAGAATCTAATTTTGTTTGATTGGTCTACGTATTGTTCTTTGTGTCTCTAGTTCATTGATTTCTCCTTTCATCTTTATGAGTTCTTGCTGCCTACTACCTTTGTATTTAACTTATTCTTATTTTTTCCAAAATTGTGTGGCACATCATTGTGTTAAGATTTTTGGTTTTTAAAATATAGAAACTCATAGTTGTAAACAGTAAATGGAAAACAGATGTCTGCAGAGGTTGATCCCCTGCTAACCTCAGTCCCTCTATCCCATTCCAGTGTGGTTGTCATTTAGTGCAGTTTGCTCCTGACCACCAAGGTTGGAGCTTCTTATTTCTGTTAACTCACTACCTGGGTCAAGTTTCTTTTCAGCTTGTTGACATTCAGTTTCTTGTTCTCAGAAACTCAAGCTCCTTAACTAATTGTTGTTGCAGGTGTTCAAGTCCCCATGGTTTGGTTAGCTTTAAACAACGGATCCCCTCTCAAGATGGTGCATAACCTCCACTGTCTAAGTCATGTAGTGTGGCAAAATGTTTTCTCTCTTCTGCTGCCCTATCCACCAGATGAAACACTGTCTTACCCAAACCTGAAGCTGGAGTTGTGATTTCTGGGAGCTGGGAGCTTGGTCTGAGGAAATGACTTCTGTAGCCACTTGGCTTACTTTGGGATGAGGCTTCTGTGTCCCTCCTTCTTCCATGATCCACAGGCATAGAGCTATGTTCTATTGGCTATTTCTCAGTGTGCCAGGGAAAGAAAGGCAGCATACTGTTGACAGATTCGTGCTTACATATCTTTCTTATTACAACCCAGTACTTCCTGCCCAGGGAATGGTGGTGCCCACAGTGAGCTGGGTTTTCCTACATCAAGACAATGCCGCCAGAGACGTAACTACAGCCTGCCAATCTGATCTAGGCAATTGCTTGATTGGCACAAACTTATCATGTGATTCTAGTCTATGTCAAGTAGACAGTTAAGACTAATGAGGGCACACAATATGAATGCTAGGTAATCTGGGTTGTTAAAGACCACATGTACCCCATCTTTAAAATCAGATATATTCGACCTTCACAGTTACCTGCTCCTGCCCATGTGCATGCACACACACACACACACACACACACACACACAAACACACACTTTAAAATAAATCTTTCTAAAAAAGCCCCATGGGTAAAGAGACTTGAACTTCAATTTCACTCACAAACTCTTGAATGCTTTTAAAAGTATTAATTGTATTAACTATATCAGGCCCACCCCACCCCCCATTTTTCTGAGGAATGTCTTAAGTTAGCAATCATTTTACATCCTTAAAAAAACTTAGACCCAGGAACAAAAATACTAAGAAAAACACTATGCTTTCAAAATGTTAGAATGTCTGCTCTATAGACTCAGAGTCCAGAGAATCTGTTCATTCGGGAATTGATACTGCCAATAGAAGTTTGATGTTCCAGGATCAAAGATTAAACTCATACAGAACTATGAGTTTGGTAGCCTGCAAAGGATCCCTCACAGTTTCATGATGGTGCTTTGCCAAATTAGCCTTAAAAATCATCCACCAGGGGCTGGGGAGACAATCGGGTGGTTAAGAGAATATATTGGTATTAAAAAGGATCCAAATTCAGTTCCCAAAGATGTACACAAATCACTTGCAGCATTCAGTAGGGAAGGGTGGCCGATGTAGGATTAAAGGTAGGTCCAAAATCCCTGAACCTGATTTCAGTGGTTTATGTATCAAACAAATACAGCTTTGGGCTGGTAGCTTTATATTTCAGGTTTCTTCCTCATTCTTATGACTTCAGTTAAGTCTTCAAGATATGGAGCCTATAACAATCGTAACAAGTTATTATAAGAAATTGAATCTGCAGTTCTTTTTTAAATAATCAGATTAAATTCAGGGTACATTTCCTATCATAAGAATTTCAAAGTGCTTAAAATCTGGGACAGATTTTTTTTTCTGAGCTGTTACAGGAACTAACGTGGGAGGAAGAAAGAGAGGAGGCAGCGGAAGTGGAGGAAAAGGAGGAAAAAGAGGCAGAGGAGGGAGAGGGGGTGGAGGGGAATTTCGGAGGGAGGCAGTCAAGAAAGCATGCTCAGAAAAACCATGTTCCCACCAAGAAGCAATTCTATTGAGGAGTTCAGCTTGCTAAGGAACGAGACACATTTTTTTAATCTGGACTTTAACTTGGAAGATGACAGTGTTTTATCACACACAAAGCAGCAAATTTTCTTAGAATACCAACAAGTGGGATTCAGAGAATTATGTTCAAGGACATAATGATCACTTCAAAAATAAACAAAAACTTTTAGTTTATTTCTCACTGGAAGAGAGCCCACAAAACACGGATTTTTTTCAAATCTGATGGAGAAGCTCCATTTAAGGAAACATGAACTTGAACATCCGGGGAGGTGGGAGTAGGAAACTGTTCACGCTATTTTTTTCTCCTTTATTATATTTTCTCTTCCTGATAATTTTGGGAATAGCATCATGTCCCAAATTCTTCCAGCTACTGCTAATGTGCTGAACTCCCTGTTCCTGTGTGGCAGGAATCCATCAATCCTTCGTCTTTTCATTATTAATTCTTTTCCTCGATATAGGTCACTTGAGTCTAAAGTACTCAGTTTCAGATAAAATATAACTCTCCACTAGAGGGATGTATTTTTGTCTCAACATTCAAAGAGTTGCCTTTTCCTCATGTCAAGTGTTAATGGGGTGACGTTCATAACTCTTCAGGAGGACAGCATAATTTAGCGCTCTACTCTTCCTTTGGGAATTAGACGGAACTTCCATGAACATAAAGTGAGAATTATGGGACTTAAAGGAGGCAAGATCACACCCTCTAGTTTAATCTGTTGTTGCAAATTGTGACTTCTACACAATGTGGACGTCTCTTCGGAAACCAGACCACCACATATGGAAATGTCATTATAACCCTCACAACTGTTGCCTACACCTGAAAGCGTGCAGGACAAATCATAATACACTCTCAATCCCATCTCTATACTGGAACCTCAGGGACCTTCCTCACTCTTTATTGTATTTATAACTTTTATTTCTTCCGTGGTGCTGATAACTGAACTCCAGGTCTCAGGCACACTAGGCAGGAGCTCTGCCACTGAAGTATCCTGCACCCTAATTCTTTATTCTAACTAACACCTTCCTCTACTTTTAATAAGAAAAATCCACTTTATTAGCATATCAAAGTTCTCACGTGGTAAATACATTATAATTAAATTTATGGCTAATTACAAAAAGGCCCTATAAAGCTTGTACCCCTAAAACTGACCATACATGTGGATTATTTTTATCCATTTTGCAAGATTTATATGTAAGGTTGTGCATCTATGAGGTGTTAAGCAAGGACCACAGCACTTAAATAATGCTGGTTCAAATTAATTAATATAAATTAATTGAAAAATCGAATGCTTATTCAAGTGGCATATTGTAGAGAATAGTCATAAATTTTTTAACTTTTAAAATTTAATACTTTTCTACTAATATGCTATATGCTTTTAAAAATGTCCTTTATCTATATAATCTGTAAGGAGAAAATAACACCAAACACAATCCATAGTTGAGTGTGTAAAGTCACTTAAGCACTGTATAACAAATGGTTCACCCAGACTTAGAAACTTTACTGAGCTGGGTAATAGATCCATCCGTAAAGTGGTGGCAGGCATGAGGTCCCCTTCTCCATTTTTAATCTCTTAGAACTGATGTTATAACAGAAAGAAGAAAAGGAAGGAAGGAAAGAAAAAAGGGAGGGAGGGAGGGAGGAAAGAAGGGAGAAAGTAAAAGCTGGGATAGCAGCACACAGTTGAAATCCCAGTCCCAGTGCCCAACAAGTAGAAAAAGGTAAATCCCTTGTTTTTGCTGGCCAACCAGCCCAGACTACTCCAAGCCAGTGAGAGACTTTAGTGGGGCAGGGTAATTATCTGAGAACTGGGTTAGGGCAATAGCTCCACAGTCAAAAGCACCTGCTGTTCAATTATGAGGAGCAGGGTTCAGATCCCAGTCTATGTAACAAGCTGGGCATTCCACAAATGCCTCTAACTATAGCTCTGAGGGACTCAGATCTGTTTCCTTCCTCCAGTCCAGGTGAATGCACCTGTGTATATACTCACACAGATATGTATGCACATAAATACAACAATTATTTAAAAACAAGGCAAAACAAGGTGGGCCAGTTTCTGAGGAATGACAGCCAGGGTTGACCTTTGGCCATCACATGCATACATACCTTCACACACACACACACACACACACACACACACACACACACACACACACGGGGAGAGAGAGAGCAGAGAGAGAGAGAGAGAGAGAGAGAGAGAGAGAGAGAGAGAGAGAGAGAGAGCTTTTGCTTTAAGTAGAGCCATATATGAGATACTACTGGGGGATTAGGTTAAAGAAGGCACCAGATGGTAATCGGAGACACTGAAATGCACAAAGGTCGCCAGTGAATATATTTTCTTCTTAGAATGTATACACACTGATGACTTACTCTTATTTTAGGCATTCTTTCAGCAAAGTCATTTCATATCTTGGAACATTACAGACTATAAAGAGGAGAACAACAGTTGAAGCTTACTTTTAACAAGAAGGGTTATCTAACACTGGAGGGAGGGACCATTTGATACAAGTATTCTAAGGTGATAGCCTTCCTCTTGATCAGTAAGTGTAGCTCACCTCATCTTTTCTCTCCATGTGGAAAAAAAATAAAACAGAAACAAAACGCTAGCTATCTTACACAAAGCTTCAAATTCTATTCAGAAAGCTATTGCCAATGGCAATGAAAGCTATTGTTTACTGTACAGAAGTTTCCATTCTGACTAAACTTTTTATTGTTAAGGTTCTGTTCTAAGAAGAGACAGCTAGCTGTACTTAGCTAAGCAAGTCTCCCTTGAGGACTTTGATGTCCCAGTGTGATATGGGAAAGCTGATTACTTTTCACGCTTTACCTATGAACTATGCTAAACTGATCTCACTGACTCTCACACTGGGCCCTGTTCTACTTAATGAAGATTATGGATTTGGAATAAATAACCTTGTGGTACATGTGAGTGGAACCCCTGATCCATTTGATTTCTTTAATTCATTCATCAATATTAATGAACACTATTACAAATTCTGGACACATTTGTCTCACATAATCCCCTTTCCCCATTCAAACACAATTTCAACAAGGAAAGAGAGTGATGGTAACAAGAGCTAACAGTCAAATACTGTGACTTTGTTTGGGGCTAGAGAGATGACTCACAGTACAAGAGCGTTTGATGCTCTATTATGTAGAACTGAATTCAGATTCCAGCACCCACATCAGGCAGCTCACATATGCCTTTAGTTCCAGCTCTGAGAGATTTTGTGTGACTTCTGGCCTCTGCGGGCTCACACACTCAGAAATACATACACACATGCATATATAAATAAAAATAATAAAGAAATATTACTTCACTTAGTCATTGATTTACCAAACAACTACAATCATCAGCCTTATTTTAGAGAAAATGAACAGAGATTCGTAAACTTGTAGCACAATCAAATTCTTATAGGAAGTTGATTATTTGCATGATCTCAGATAGGATTATTTAAAATTTACTTATTTTTAACAGAAAATGTGGTATATTTACACAATGGAATACTACTCAGCAGTTAAAAATAATGAATTCATGAAATTCTTAGGCAAATGGTTGGAACTGGAAAATATCATCCTAAGTGAGGTAACGCAATCACAAAAGAACACACATGAAATGCAGTCACTGATAAGTGGATATTAGCCCAGAAGCTCTGAATATCCAAGACACAATTTACATATCAAATGATTCCCAAGAAGAAGGAAAAAGAGGGCCCTGACACTGGAAAGGCTTGATGCAGCAATGTAGGGGATTATCAGGACAGAGGAGTGGGAGGGGATTGACTGGGGAATGGACAGAGGGAAGAGGGCTTATGACTTATGGAGAGGGGAGAATCGGGAAAGGGGAAATCATTTGGAATGTAAACAAAGAATGTAGAAAATTTTAAAAAAAGAAAAAAGAAAAAATACTTATTTTACATATATAGATGTTTTACCTTCATTAATGTGCACCATATGTATGCGATGCTTACAGAATCTCTGATCCCTTAAGACTTAAGTTATAGGCTGTTGTGAGTTGCCTGTAACATGGGTGCTGAGAATCAAACCCAGGTCCTCTGGACGAACAGCCAGTGCCTATAACCAATGGGCTTATGACCAGCTTAGAGACATAATTTTTAACGAGCCCATAAATAAAATTCTATCATCATTATGGGTCCCATAGACTTAGAGCCATTACTACACTGTGGCCAAGTTTACATAAATATTTAAATCATCCCCCAAATTGTCAGAGTTTATATACAAAGAGATCCAATGATCTGGATGCCAGAAATACCTGATCATTATATATGCTGTGGCCTAAGAATATTATTATTTTGTTGTTGTTGTTGTGCTTTTTTCTTTTTTATTGAATATATTCTTCATTTACATTTTAAATGTTATTCCCTTTCCCATTTTCCACCCTCCCAGAAAACCTCCAATCCATCCTCCCTCCCCCTGCCTCCATGAGGATGCCCCTCTACCCAACCCACTCCCATCTACCCCCTTGATTTCCCCATGCTGGGGCATCTATCAAGCCTTCATAGGACCAAGAACCTTTTCCTCCACCAATGCCCAACAAGGCATTCCAAGGTGGCTGGAACCATGTGTACCCTTTGGTTTATCCAGGGCATGATCCCTGGAAGTCCTGGGGCATCTGGTTGGCTGACATCATGATTCTTCCCATGGGGCTGCAAATCCCTTCAGCTCTTCCATTCCTCCCTCCAACTCCTCCATTGAGGACCTTGTATTCAGTCCAATGGTTGGCTGCTAGCATCTGCCTCTGTATCTGTAAGGCTCTGGAAGGGTCCTTCAGTAGACAGCCACATCAGGCTCCTTTCGGCAAGTACTTCTTAGCATCCACAATAGTGTCCAGGTTTAGTGACTGTTTATAGGATGAATCCCCAGGTAGGACAGTCTCTGGATGGCCTTTCCTTCAGTCTCTGCTCTACACTTTGTTTCCATAATTGCTCCTGTGAGTATTTTGTTCCCTTTCTCAGAAAAAACCTGAAGCACCCATACTTTGGTCTTCCTTCTTGAGCTTCATGTGGTCTGTGAATTGTATCTTGTTTATTGTAAGCTTTTGGGCTAATAGCCACTTATCAGTGAGTGCATACTATGCGTGTGTTCCCTTGTGATTGGGTTACCTCACTCAGGATGACACTTTCTAGTTCCATCCATTTGCCTAAGAATTCCATGAATAATAGCTGAGTAGTAAGTACGCCATTGTGCAAAATATACCATATTTTCTATATCCATTCCTCTGTTGAAGGACATTTGGGTTCTTTTCAGCTTCTGGCTAGTATAAATAAGGCTGCTATGAACATAAAGGAGCATGTATCCTTATTATATGTTGGAGCATCTTCTGTGTATATGCCGAGGAGTGGTATTGCTGGGTCCTCAAGTAGTACTATGTCTAATTTTCTGAGGAACTGCCAAACTGATTTCCAGAGTGGTTGTACCAGCTTGCAATCCCACCAGCAATGAATAAGTGTTCCTCTTTCTCCACATCCTAGCCAGCATCTGCTGTCTTGTGATTTTCTCAAAGAACCAGCTCCTGGTTTTGTTGATTCTTTCTATAGTTCTTTATGTTTCTATTTGGTTGATTTCAGCCCTGAGTTTGATTATTTCCTGCTGTCTACTCCTCTTGGGTGTATTTGCTTCTCTTTTTTCTAGATCTTTTAGGTGTGCTGTCAAGCTGCTAGTGTAAGCTCCATTTTCTTTTCGGAGGCACTTAGAGCTATGAGTTTTCTTCTTAGCACTGCTTTTATTGTGTCACATAGATTTTAGTATGATGTGTCTTAATTTTCATTAAATTCTAAAAAGCCTTCAATTTCTTTCTTTATTTCTTCTTTGACCAAGTTATCATTAAGTAGAACATTGTTCAGCTTCCATGTATATGTGTGTTTTCTGTTGTTTTTGTTGGAACATAAGTGTAGACTTAGGCCGTGGTGATCTGACAGGGTGTATGGAATTATTTCAATAATTCTGTATTTGTTGAGGCCTGTTTTGTGACCAATTATATGGTCAGTTTTGGAGAAGGTACCATGAGCTGCTGAGAAGAAGGTATATTCTTTTGCTTTAGGATGAAATGTTCTATAAATATCTGTTAGAGATCCATTTGGTTCATAACATCTGTTAATTTTACTGTGTCTCTGTTTAGTTCCTGTTTCTATGATTTGTCCATTGTTGATAGTGGGGTATTGAAATATCCCAACATTATTGATTAGGGTGCAATGTATGCTTTGAGCTTTAATAAAGTTTCTTTTAGGAATGTGGGTGCACTAGCATTTGGAGCATAGATGTTCAGAATTGACAGTTCATCTTGGTAGATTTTTCCTTTGACCATTATGAAGTGTCCTTCCATATGTTTTTTGACAACTTTTGGTTGAAAGCAATTTTATTCAATATAAGAATGGCCAATCCAGCTTGTTTCTTGGGATGATTTGCTTGGAAAATTGTTTTCTGACCTTTGACTCTGAGATAGTGTCTGTCTTTGTAACTGAGGTGGGTTTCTTGTATGAAAGGAAAATGTTGGGTCCTATTTACATATTCAGTCTGTTAGTCTATGTCTTTCTATTGGGGAATTGAGTCCATTGATGTTATGAGATATTAAGGAAAAGTGATTGTTATTTTCTGTTATTTTTGTTTTTAAAGGTGGAATTTTGTTTGTGTGGATATCTTCTTTTGGATTTGTTGAAACATTATCTCCATGCTTTTTTAGGGTGTGGTTTCCCTCCTTGTGTTGGTATTTTCCACCCATTATCCTTTGTAGAGCTGGGTTTGTAGAAAAATATTGTCTAAATTTGGTTTTGTTATGGAATATCTTGTGTTCTCCATCTATAGTAGTTGAGAGTTTTTCTGGGTATAGTAGCCTGGGCTGGCCTTTATGTTCTCTTAGGGCCTGTATGACATCTTCCCAGGATCTTCTAGCTTTCATAGCTTCTGGTAAGAAGTCTGGTATAAGTCTAATAGATCTGCCTTTGTGGATTACTTGACCTTTTTCCCTTACTGCTTTTAATATGTTTTTGTTTAGTGCATTTGGTGTTTTGATTATCATGTGGCTGAGGAATTTCTGTTCTGGTCCAGCCTATTTGTAGTTCTGTAAGCTTTTTGTATATTCATAGACATCTTTTTCTTTAGGTTAGGCAAGTTTTCTTCCATAATTTTGTTGATATTTACTAGCCCTTCAAATTGGGAATCCTTGCTCTCTTCTATACCTATAACCCTTAGGTTTGGTCTTCTCATTGTGCCCTAGATTTCCTGTATATTTTGGGTCAAAGCTTTTTGCATTTTGCAATTTCTTTGTTGTGTCCATCTCTTCTATGGTATTGTCTACACCTGAGATTCTCTCTTCTATCTATTGTATTCTGTTGGAGCTACTTACATCTGTAATTCCTCACCTCATTCCTAGGTTTTCCATTCCAGGTTTGCCTCTATTTGTGTTTTCTTTATTATTTCTACTTCTGCTTTAGGTCTTGAATCACTTTCTTCAATTCTTTCATCTGTTTACCTGTGTTTTTCTGTATTTCTTTCATTGAGTTATTGATATACGCCTTAAAGACTCTATTATCTTCATGAGATAAGATTTTAGGTCAGCTTCCTGATTTTCAGGTGTGTTGTTGCATTCAGGGCTTGCTGTTGTGGTGGGAGAACTGTTTTCTGACGATGCCCAAGTATATTGGCTTCTGTTTCCTATAGTCTTGCACTTTCCTTTCTCCATCTGGATCTCCTGGTGTTTGTTGGTCTGGGTAATTGTCTGGAGTCTGCTTCTTTAGATCTTGGGTTGTTTCAATGTTCCTGGTAGGCCTATAGCCCTGGCTGTAGCAAACAGACACTTGCAGGGCCTTCCGATGGTGCGGGGGGGGGGGTTCTTCACAGTGGCAGAGAGTGTTCTGATCTGTTGCTCTGGCTGCAGTAGATCTCTGGGAGGTCTTTAGACTGTTAGGTCAACTGCTTTGAGTGCAGCTGGTTGTCAATTACTCTGAGTGCAGTGGGTTCTTTAGGATGGATCATCTTCTCTGAGTGTAGTGGGTTCTTAACTGCTCTGAGTACAGTGGGATCTCAACTACTCTGAGTACAGCAAGTTCTCAACTGCTCTGAGTGCAGCAGATTCTCTAGGATGGATCAGGAGATCAATCATGCAGACAAGAGAGCAGACAATCATGCAGACTGGAGCAGACAAGCCATGAGTCATGACCTATCAACCCCCCAAACTCCTGCCCTCCTGAATATCACTCCCCTTCTGTTCCACCCCTTCCACTGCCCAGTCTTTTCTGCTGGGGAAGATCCTCGACATTCACTTTTGTTGTTAAGCCACTTTCTTGTATCTCTTATTGTCTAAGGATTTAATAATACCTATCATATGTTTTGATGATATTTCCCTCCCATTTCCTCCCCTTCTGAAACCTGAACCCCATTCCCATCCCCAATATTCTCATCCAAGTTTGTGTGCTTTTCTTTTCTTTTTTTTTTTTTTTTTTTACCCAAAATCTACTTAGTGCTGATTCAGTGGCCATGGGTGTCAGTCTATCTACTGTAGCACATATATCATCTATCAGAGCCATATTTATGAAGAAATCTGATTCTTCTTTCTACAGTAGTCATCAACTGCCAATAACTCCTCATCTAGAGGATAGGAATTTGCGACCCCGTCCTTAACTCTTTTTGAGATTTGACTGGCTTAATCTTGGGTAGGCCTTATGCATTTATAGCCACTGTGAGTTTACATGTACAACAGACCTATAATGTCTAAAAAAAATTATCTTTGCTGTAATCATCCACTGTTTGTGTATCTTAGAATTTTTCTGCCCCTTTTCTGTAAGGATTCCCATCCTTTTGTGGGAGGGAATTTGTTATGGCTGAGCACTCCAGTCTTTTATTCTATGTCTTTTGACCAATTGTGGGTCTCTGTGGAATAACTACTACAGAAAAGAGCTACTCAGATGAAGGTTGAAAGATGCAATAATCTCTCATATAGAGATGTGATAATTTACGCAAAGATACATGTACGTAGGGAACAGTTTAGTACTTGCAAAGTAATAATACTAGGATCTTTTCTAGGGCCCATGGCATGGCCATTCATGTGTTCTTGGGCCAGTTGATAGCACCAGGCACAAGTTTCATTTTATAGCATCTCTGATAAGTTTCTAATCAACGTGGCCAACCTTTGACTCTGGATCCATTACTAACTTATTCACCTCACTCTCAAGCTCAACTGCTAAGGATAAGAGGAATCCTACTATGTAAGTACCCCCTTTGTGAGGTCAACTCCTTTAGTAGGATGCTGTGACTAGGAAGGGAAGAGATGGCCAAATGAATACAGGGTGTTTTGCTTTCTGAGAGCAAGATACATTAGTCAGATAGAAATGCCTGACTAATGTTCATTCCTCTATAGAAAAGGCTCAGTTTCACACATGCTAATGAGGACTGTCTTCTAGACTATGTGTCAACTCTGTGCTAAACATTTCACGTATCTCATTTCCATTTAACCCTCATGACAATGTCAAGGCAAACACTAATGTTATGTCCAGAAATTAGATCCATTTAGATACCATTTCACCTTTGCTATTTACACTAGGAATTCTAATCATTGAAACCTAAAGAAATACTGACCAGGACACCATCAGTATGTTATCATCTGTCAGCTAGATTGGGAAATACAACAGCACATTGGTAATGTGAGGTGTCAGTAAAGATGTAGAAAACAAGCAGATGTTATTTCATGTAAATTTTCAACCATTCAAGGAGCATTTGACAATAAATACCCATCATTATTAAGTATGATTAAAGTGTTCTAACCAGTAATTTGGCCAGATAAATTAATCCTATGAATCATCATAATAAAATAATTATAAAAGTAAACAAGATAACACATACACATAATCCATAGCCATTTGAATAAGAAAAAATACTCTGAAAAATAACTAAATATCAATCAATAGCACTGAGGCAAATAAACTATGTCACATCATTACAATAAAACCCTGAATTGTCACTTACAGTCATATTCTTGAGGTAGATACAAATCTACATTCAATATGCTCCCATTTTATAGTAAAAGTGTACATGTAAAGGAATAAATAAAAGTTCAAGTGATTTGGGCTGAGTGGTATTATATTAAGCAATTGCCACTTTATATCATACCAGACTTTCAAAATTTTACATGCACACACAACACAGAGAGGGCAGAAGAGAGGCGCTGAAGGAAAACTGGCTCATAAGAAGCTAGGGATCCCACTTTGAAAATACTTGGCTTCTGCATCATCATGTGTCATCCTGTGTGTGTTTGTAGTCCCACCTTACTTTATAGGTACCCCATTCATCCTGGCCATATTCCCACGCTTCACTTTCTTAGCCCCTCTTTTTCTCCTAGTAGCATTTCTCAGGTTGCTTTGCTTGCTTCACCTTTGTTCCAAGATTAGGACGAGAGGAGGAGAAGGTGAGCTCTTCATCAACCATAGGGGCCAAAGGAGAGCACCTGCCCAGCCTCACTTCACACCCCCTCCCTGCAAAGTCCACATCTTAGTATTTAACTCTGTGCTCTCCACATGCAAATCAGAAACAGAACTGATTCAGTCTGCTGCTGACAAACCCCAACAGAAAACATCAAAGTGCTTTTGGATCTGGATAGTGTCCTGCAGCTCAAAGGTTGGATAATATTGGTCTTAACTGTTGAAGGAATTACAAACAATTCTTATGTATCAAGGACAGCAGTGTACCCAGAAGACTGCAATTTTTTGAATTCTGGGTTCTTCCCCAACAAATCTATCCAACCACAAGGAGTGCAAAAAAGGAGAGCAAGAGTCAGACCCCTCAGCACAACCCATGTTCAAATCCCAGAGATTATAACATGACATCATAATAGCTAAACAGGATTACAAATATTAACTAAAGCTTTAGCTTAGATCTGAAAAAGTCTAAACATTAAATGTTAAAGTCATGGCCTCCAGGATAGCATCAGAGATGAGGCTGTGGTACATGATTAGATCAGAAGTGCTTCAACCTTGTTGATGAATTGAGTCTCTTAATTTTTTCTATTCCAATTGGATATTGAAAGGAATCTTTGAAGTGGAAGGTCTAATTAAATGAAGGAAGCCACTGGAAACATGACTTTGAAAAGTATATGCTGTCCCCAATCATTTCCTCAATTCTCTCTCTCTCTCTCTCTCTCTCTTCTCTACATGAGAAGAGCAGCCTCTCCCACCTCATGCACCTGTCACCATGACATTCTGCTTCAACATTGTCATAGGAATGGCACCACCTGGCCATGAATTGAAACCATCACCCAGAAGGCAAATCTTAGCTCAGGAACTATATCACAATAACCACAAGCTTCTACACTGAATTTTTTTTTACCAGATGAAAGTGTCATAAATGATAAAGGATTGATAAATGATAAATGATAAAGCCATGGCCCCACGGCTTTAGAGGACATGGTTTATTGAGATGAGGAAATTAGAAGAACTTCAGCTGTAGCCATAGGAGCCAATGGCATGAGCTTACCACACAGCGGTCAGAGCAGAGAGCCGATTAGATTGAAACTCAAAATAGATATCATCTTGAAAGCATGCCCACAGTGGCCAGCATTGGTCAGTTAGGCCCTGCATCCCAAAGGTTCCATTACCTGCCTAAACAATGCCATCAGCTGGAGGCCACTGTTCAAAAATGTAGTCTGTGGGTGGTGCAGATCCTAGCGATCATGGTTCCAAATTTCTGGTTCTCGGAAACCTGCAATTTTACTTGCCATTTTGTTTCTGGGTTAAGTTTTGTAGAGTGTGTGGAACCTGTTACTCTTGTTTAGAATAACTTGGCATTATAGCTTCTTTTGTATCACTCTCAGACTGAGAATACTTTAAACATTCTCAGCACACTGGAGTGGTTTCCTCCTTTTTGTTAAGAATTCCAGGACATTTGTATTTTTATGAATTCATAGATATGAGCTAAGGAAATAAAATACAGCTCTGCTTTCTGTATAAAGAAGGGAAGCAAAACACCATTTTTATAGAATAGTCACAGGAGATAAGGCAGGACCTGTGAGTTAGTTGTGACTTCTATAATTCATGGTACAATCAGGTGCTATCCATTTTGCAACATCCAGTCATCAGTATCACCGTGAAAACACTGGTGATAGTATAGGGGCAGGCTTTCTGGACCTCTATGTCTTGGATAGAATAGAAAGGTCAGGAGAATACAGACTTACCATAACAGTATCTTGAGATCAAGCTAGCATGGTTAGTTCTCTTTGAACTCTGCTTGAGTGAGAAAAGACATTTCTCACATGCCACAGTGACCACCCATACTTCTCTACTTGTCTTTCAATACTTCCTCCCCATATCCCTATGTCTTTTTCCTTCAGCTCTTACAAATAGTCCAACCTAATATTTGCCTTGCAGTGTTTACCCCGTTTATACTTAGTATGATTGCTGCATACAAAGACTTGGTTCGTCCTTTGTACCCTGCATTTTCTATTTGTTTCATTCCCCTTTCACTGACCTTTCCCTCTTTTCATTTCTTCCCTCCTAGCATCATTTTAGCCTCATGATCATTCAACTTATGTTTCTTAAATTTCCTTTTCAGGGGTCACTTATTGGGTAACTGTGTGTAGGTAACTAAAACTCATGACAATTTGTTTATATTTAATATTGACTTTTAAAATTAAATAGACAGTTGTAAAACAGTACAGCTCTTCTACGTGCATAATCACATTACAATATTGTAAGCCTTCCCAGGAACTAAAATAAATTTCTCCAGCATTTTTTACACTAGTAATCAGCTAGCTATCAAATTTCTAGGTTACTGACTTTTAAGTTTATATAACTTTCTTTTTAAGATTATTTCATTCATTTATTAAGATTATTTAATTATTTATTCTTGCATTTAGTTATATTACATTATATTATATTATTTGTATTACCATATTTTATTTACATAATATTTATTACATTAGGTGTGTGTGTTTATGTGTACCACATGTGTGTACCACATGTGTATAGGTGCCCCTGGACACCAGAAGAAGGTGTCAAATTGGCTGGAACTGGTGTTAAACAAGCAATTTACAAGCTGGCTAATGTGGGTTCTTGGCCATCTGCTGAAAGAACAATAAGACCTCTTAATTTCTAGTCTATAGCGACAGGCTCATATTTTGTTTTATTTGTAAAATAATTTTACTAATTATGGCATATTTGGATACCAGGTTTTTTGGTTTGGTTTGGGTTTTGGTTTTTGGTTGTTTGTTTTTTATTCTGGTTTTGTTTTTGATTTTTAATTCTTTAGTCTGTTGATTTCTTCAGTCTGTTGAATTAAGTCCAGTAATCTGTCAAGCTTTTACATTCAAATTTTACTTCTCACAGCCTGTGTGATGTTATGGCTGTGTCTGTGCATTTGCATTTTAAATTTCCAGTTGTGTTTGAGTCTCAAATTCATACCAGCTGAATTGTGGGTAACTAAGCACATGCTTTTTTAAAAAGCAACAAAGACTTAACCTTACCAGAAGCCGTTTAGAATTTTCGAGTTCTTAAAGAGTCCTAGTTGACTCCTAGTTTCCAGTTCATTTTGCTCTGGGGCACCTACTCAATGCGTATGTAATGTGTATTCAGCTAGGGATTTGCAGACAGTTCAAATTCAGATTGTGACTGCAGAATATCTATCACTTTCACATTTTCAAACTATCTGCCCAAGAGTCCAGCATTACCAATCCTTAGCTGACATCTGTTCTTTCAAGCTGGTGATGAAGATTTGAGTGATTAGCAGAACGAAACTGTAATATACAATAGCCACTGATGTGTAGGTTTGTCAGTCATCATTGACATAATTACCCACTTTATAAATTATTAAAATAAATATAAATTTCTTTGGGGTCATAAGAATTAATAAAAAAGACTTGGCATATATACTTTACTTAATTTCCCAATGCTGATAGTTTTCGAAAACAACTCACTATACAGCACCGATAAAATTATGATCTAGTTAGCATTTTACCAATTCAGGTATTTGCATCTCCATCAATGTTTATGTATGTATATGATAAAATTTTGTCTACCAATAAAGTTTATCCATAGCTCCTTCACCATAAGGATTCCCTTGATTTAACTATTAACACATCCATTCCCTTCTCTTCCAATCACCCATGTTACCCCATGAAAAGACAGTTTCTATTCCATTGCTATCATTTCTGTCATTTCATATAATATTCTGTCATTTCAAGATATTGCACAAATAGAATTATGTGACATATTACCATGTAGTATTGATGTTTTTCAATACAATTTTCAAGAATTTATCCAAGTTGTAACATACATATATACATACATACGAATGTATTTTATGTTATAAAAAACTTTTACTCTTCTTTCCTACATTATATCCTGACCACAGTTTCCCCTGTCTTCACTCCTCCTAGTCCCTTTCCCCATCCCCTCTCTTTTCAGATCCACTCCTTCTTTATTTCTTTTTTTATTAAAAATAATGGAGTACTCTCAGGGATATCCACTGAACATGGCCTAACAAGATGCAATAAGATTGGGCACAAGCCCTTATATCAATGTAGACAAGGCACCCTAGTAGGTGAAATGGAGTCCCAAGTGCAGGCAAAAAAGTCAGAGACACCCCTTACTCCCACTACTGGGAGTCCAATGGGAACACCAAGATAAACAACCATAAGGTATATACAGAGGACCTAGTTCAGACTCAAACAGGGTTTATGGTTGTTACTTCAGTCTCTGTGAACCCTATGAATCCTGCTTAGCTGATTATGTGAGGTGTGTTCTCTTGGGGTCCTTGAATCCCCTGGCTATTAGAATCCTTCTTTCCCTTGTTCTGCAGGATTCTTCTGGCTCTGCTGAATGTTTGGCTGTGAGTCTCTGCATCTACTCTTACCAGATGCTGGGGGATACCCCTGTGATGACAACTGGACTAGGGACTGATGTATGAGTATAGCAGAGAAATATGATTAGAAATCATTTCTTCGCCCCTCTTTTTTTTGCCAGTCATCCTAGGTTCTATCCTATGTCTCTGGGTTTCACTCCTAATATTGAAATACATTCTATAAAGTAGGTATATCATATTTCTATTGTCATTCTTTTATTGAATCAAGCTCTTATACAATTGCATGCAGTTTAAATATTTTTGATTGGTTTTATTTTTTGTTTACTTATTTATTGGTAAAGATAGGGTGTTTTTGCTCTGAGAAGAATACCCAAGAAAGGAGTCATTAGGCTTTATAATATCTGAATGCTTGACTTTCAGTTTTAAAAGAAAAAGAGCAAACTGTTTTGCCAGGTGACTGTTTTGCCTCTTAGGGTCACCAGAGCTACATTTCCCCCAGATCAGAAGCACTATTTGCTGTTATTATAATTATTTTCTAACTTGTGTCTGATTGTGACTTTAACTTGCATTTTCTTCAAGGGTGCATGCTCTAGAGAACACACAAATACCCCTCAAACAACTTCAACAAACAGAAATTGGGCAAGGAACATTGGAGAGACATTTCACTGAACACAGCACATGAGTGAGAATTTCTAGACACGAATCTTTTCAAGCAATTGTTTTCAGAACTACAATGCATTCTCAACACTCTTACATTTTCTTTTTATTTTTTACTTGTTTCTGTTTGTGTGTATATGTGTTTCTCTGTGTGTACATGTGCACATCTGTGCAGTTGCCCATAGGGGAGAGAAGAAGGCACTGGATCCCCAGGAGCTGAAGTTTACTGATGATTGTGTACTACCCAACATGTGTGGTACTAACTGGACTTAAATTCTTTGAAAGATCAGCATCTTAACTATCAAACTTGCTATAGAGTTGTTTTTATTATTTATATGAAGACCTTCAAATTATATGATAAAATACTTATAGCATAAGAATAATGTAAAATGGAATGCTGTCATAAGTCTTACTATTGCAGTATTAGAAACCTCAATTGTATGTAATGACTATAAATCAATATACCAACAGATAGAAATGTTATCTTTGATAATAAGTAAATTGTCTTTATTCTAGCTTCTTTTGTAATGTGGGTGGTTAGAAATTTATCTTCTGAAATTACTGTTATTTTACCATCATAATAGATTATAATTTGTTATCAAAATGTGGTTTTCAAAGATACTAATAAGATTTTAAAATTGAATGTTTTAGTTACAGTAATGCATATTTAGTCCCTGTACTCTTTGATAAGTTAATACATTTCTCTAGCATTACAAAATCAAATGATAATAATAGCGATTAACTTTATCATATAAAGCAATATACGTGATGGTTTCTATTATATTTGACAGTACTATCAAGAAATGATCTGCATAAAATATTGTTAACTATAGAAGTCACTTGTGAATAATTTGAGTAATTTTAAGCCATATTATACAAAAATTTATGGCTAGTCTTAAAATTTTAGAATTAGTAATAGTTAAGCAAGAAGACACTAAGGTTCTAACCATATATGCAACAAATTCTGGAAAATGCAGTTTTATAAAGAGTATACTACTAGATTTCATGAGATGGGGCAATCCCAGTGAAATAACACCACATGTCCAATTTAACCACAATACAATAAAGCTTGAAATCAATACCAAAAGAGTCTCTGGAAAATATATAAATTCATAGGGATTAAATAATGCTACTAGATGATGAATGGATCAAAGAAGAAATCAAGATACAATTCATAGGCCACATGAAGCTCAAGAAGAAGGAAGACTAAAGTGTGGATACTTCAATCCTGCTTAGAAGGGGGATCAAAATAGCCATGGGAGAAGATACAGAGACAAAATGTGGAGCAGAGACTGAAGGAAAGGCCATCCAGAGACTGTCCCAACTGGGGACCTTCCCATACACAGTTACCAAACCCAGATACTATTGTGGATGCCAACAAGTGCTTGCTGACAGGAGCCCGATTAGCTCTCTCCTGAGAGGCTCTGCCAGTACCTGACAAATACAGAAGTGGATGCTCACAGTCAACCAATGGACTGAGCTCAGGGTTTCCAATGGAGGAGCTAGATAAAGGACCAAAGGAGCTGAAGAGCTTTGCAGCCCCATAGGAGGAACAACAATATGAACCAACCAGTACACACCAGAGGTCCTAGGGACTAAACCACTAGCCAAAAAGTACTCATAGAAGAACCCATGGGTCCAGCCACATATGTAGCAAAGGATGGCCTCATTGGACATTAATGAGAGGAGAGGCCCTTAGTCCTGTGAAGGTTCAATTCCCCAGTGTAGGGGTATGCCAGGACAGGGAAGCAGGAACAGGTGTGTTTGTGAGCAGGAGAAGGGGTAATGGGATAAAGTGTTTTTAGAGGGGAAACCAGGAAAGGGGATAACATTTGAAATGTGAATATAGAAAATATCTAATAAAATAAATAAATAAGTAAATGCATAAAAAACAAAGAAGAAATAAAAAATTAAATCATGAAAATAAACAAAAGCAAAAACACAACAAAATGTACAGGACACATTAAAACCTAGTCCTCAGAGGAAAATTTATGGTGCAAAGTGGGTATATTAAAAACAAGAAAGAGTAAAAATAAGTGAACTGACTATTTGAATGAACAACTCAAAGTGTTTGGGAAACAATTAAAATACTAAAATCCAGTAGATGGGAAGAATAATAAAAACTACGGCAGAATTTATGAGATAGAAAAAAAATTTTTCACCACCAACAAAAACAGTACCAAGAGCTACAAATCTAAGAGCTGGTACTTTGAAAAGACAAATAAGATCAATAGACCCTTATCCAAATTAACCAAAAGAAAGAAGAGACCCATAAATAAAATGACATATGTTCAGGGAAATTATAACCGACACCAAAGAAATTCAGAATATTATTAGAGAATACTTTAAAAACTCTATTAAGTTAGAAAACCTTTTTTAAAAGCTGCCAAATTTTTAGACTCATCTGAACCACAAAATTTAAACCAAACAGAGATTGACAACTTAAACAGACCATAATTAATAGTTCACAATAGAAATCAGAAGCCTTCTGGATAAATAAAAATATCAAATCCAGATGGACTCACAGTTGAATTCTACTTTCAAAATATTACTAAAACAAACATTTCTTAAATATTTAAAAACAATAGAAACAGAAGGAGCACTTCCAAACTATTCTAAAAAAGCCACTATCACACCAGTACCAAACACCACATAAAGACATTACAAAAAGGAAAAACCATAGGCTAATCTCCTTGATGAACAATAATGTAAAAGTTTTCAATAAAATACTCACAAACTGTATGACAGCATATATCACAGAGGCTATTTCTGTTCCCCCTTTCCATCCTGCTTCATTTAATTCAGCTCAAAGCCCTATGGGTGCTTTCTAGTTAATGCCATCTTATATGAGGCCCTCAGTATTCTTCTGAGAATTTGGTTGTCATTTCTGACTCTGAGATGCAGAAGCAGTCCATACAAACAAGGGAACATGGTTCCAAGCTTCTTTCTTGACCAAGACACTGAATGCAACAGATTAGAGCTAGCAACCAGAAGTGCAATAGTAGAAGCTATAGCCCCAATTATGCTACCTTGCTATGAATACACTTAATTTTGAACATTCCAAACACCCATTCTGAAAGAAAGTTGAGTTGAAACTTGGTTCAAGAAGAAAAAAAACTTAATCAAAAAAGTAACTCCAGATATTTTTATTTTTACAAATTCCAACACAACAATGAAAATAAAACACACACACACACACACACACACACACACACTAACATGTCTCTTTGAAAAATACAAAATAGATGGTAATGGGCCCTAATGAAAATGACCCAGAATAACATGCCTAGAAAAAAGACACAAAGATGAAAGAAATAGTACATAAAAGACAGAAAAACCGTTTGAGTTTTTAAAGAAAACCCAAATCAAATAACTATTGAAATTAAAACGACAAGCCAATTAAAAATAGGAGGAAAAGCCTCAAAGACATAAAAACCAAGTTTGAGTTTTTAAAGAAAATCAAATAAATGATGAAAATGAACATCACAAACCAATTTAAAACATGAGGGAAAGCCTCATCAACAGAATAGATCACGTCAGAAACAGAAAGTCGGGGATTGCAGTAAAGTAGAAAAATTTAATCACACAATAAAGGTCAGTAAAAATTCTTTTTAATTATGAATGAGATGTGGGAGAGTTTTGGGACACCAGGGAAAAACACATAATCTCCAAATTTATATGCATAAAAGAAAGAGAGTACCATGGCAAAGGCATAGAAATATATTCAGTAAAACCATAGAAGAAAAATCCTCAAGACAACAGAAAATATCCTCATCCAGGAATAAAAAGAAAACCTACAGAACACAAAACAAGCAAGACTAGAAAATAGTTCTTAACAACATATTATAGCTAAAATATTTAAAAGACACAAAATAAATATAGGGTTATAAAAGCTGAATAAATATAGGCTGTTGACAGCTAAATAAATACACACAGAGGTTGCAATACAGAAAGCTTCAGCACTGACAGGTCAAGTAGCTTATAGCAGTAGGCCCTCTATAAAAAAAGACCAGGTTAGATGACAGGAACATTTAAAGCCAAGAGGGTCTGAAAAGGTATACTCCAAGTACTGGAAGTACACACTATCAACTTGGATTATTATACCCAGCAAAACTTTCTATTAAAGTTGAAGGAGAAATTAAAAATTAGCACAATAAAATCATATCATTTGGTGTGTCTATCAAGACACCCTTACAGAAGGCAATAGAAGAGATCTTCAAATGTTAAGAGAATGATAAATGCACTCAAGAGGACAAAGAAAACAAACAAACAATGCCAGGACAGGTAATCAAAGGAGATCTAAGAAAACCCTACAAAATATAAAAAAAATTACAGGAATTAATACACATTTTTAAAATAATTGCTGATTATCAATGTCCTCAGTTCTCTATATTTAGAAAACAGGATCCATCTTCATGCTGTCTCCAAGAAACACACTCCACCATCAATAATAGAAACCATCTTATGGTAATAGGATAGAAAACCGTATTTGAAAAAGTAGAACTAAGAAACAAGACAATATAAATATTCTATTATCTGACAAATTATGCTCTAAACTACTATTAACCAGAAGAGATAAGAAGGGAAACTTCATTAAAGGTAAAAATCACCAACAGATTATTAAAATTCTAAATATATATCCCTATCCATTTTTCCAAAAGTAACAATTTTGTAGGTCAAAACCTAGATTGTCCCCCAAATCAGTGATAATGGATGACCAATAGCACACTCTTATCAATCGATAGTCCATCAAGAAAAAATAGAGAAACTGTAGAGTTAAATAATTTCATAAGTCAAAAGGGCCCAATAGATGTTTGCAGAATATTCTATCAAACACCAATGAGTATAGATTCTTTTCAGTAGTCCATGAAATTTCTTCAAAATCAACTATATACCTGAATACAAGCAAGTCTCAAAAAATACAGCAAAATTTAAAGAACTTTCTGCATCCTATCTGACCACAATGGGGATAAAGCCAATTATCAACTTATTAAAACTAAAGAAAATACATAGACTACAGAATAGCAATTGTGTCAAGAAAGAAGTCAAGTAGGAAAATATAAATTTCTGAAATTGAATGAAAAGAACACATGACATAGAAAAACCTATGAGACAAAACAAAGGCAGTGATGAAAGGAAACTATTCTGATGGGTACCTACACCAAAAAAAAGTCTCATGTAAAATTAATGAAATACAAACCAATATATAACAAATATTACAAAAATTAAATCAAACTAAGAGTTGCTTCCTTGAAAAAATAACACATCTTTAGCTAAATTCATCAAAAGAGAGAGACCTAATGAATGAAATTTGAGATGAATGGGGACATTACAACTTGCACTGAGGAAATAAAGAGAATCCTAAGCATATACTTTAAAAATCAAGCAAGATCTGAAAGAAATAGATGAATTTATAGATGCATATGGTCTAGCAAACCTAGATTAAAATAAAATAAATAATTTAATTAGACTCACATCATCCAATGAGATGGAACTACTAATTAAAAATCTCCCCCATCTAAAAAATATCCAGGGCCAGATGGACTCAACATAGAAATCTACCAAGTCTTCAAAAAAAAGATAGTGCCCATATTCCTCAAATTATTCAGTAAAATAGAATAGAAACATTTCCAAATACTTTTTACAAAGCCAATTGTCACCTGATATCAAAAATAAAATCCCAGCAACAATGAAAATGAAAGTCTCTGATGATCATAGACATAAAATTTTTCAATAAAATAATTGCAAGCTAGATTGAAGAACACATTGAAAAAATTTTTCACCAAGGTCACTTTGGCTTTATCATAGAGCTGCATGGATAGTTTTATATATGTATGTATGTATGTATGTATGTATGTATGTATGTATGGTGTCATTCCCACATAAACAGACTAAGGGACAGAAACATGTCATCATCTTATCAGATACTGAAAAGGCTTTTGACAAAGTCTAAAATGACTTCATTATAAAATGTCTGAGAAAATCTAGGAATACAGTTAACATATCTTAACATTTTAAAAATGGAAATAAAGTTCAAAAACATAGCAGACCTATAAGCCATCTTACTAAATAGAGAAAAGCTGAAAGCACAGACATTAAAAGTAGGAACAAAACATATTCAATAAACTATTTGAAGTCTTAAGCAACAGAACAATTGAAATATAAAGGCAAAACCACCAGCAGAAAAGGAAGAAGTAAAATAAAGAAATAGAAAAATTTCAGATAAATTTATTCCATACATTAAAAAACCCTTATAATTCTACTTCTAAAGCTGACAAGAAAATCATCAGAGTAGCTAGATGTACAGCTAGCACAGAAAACTAGAAAGCTCAGTAGCCTTCATATATATATATATATATATATATATATACATATGTATATATATACATTGAAGAAACATTATCATAGACAATAGTTTCAAAGTGAAATATATTGGAATAAATCTACCTAAGGAAGTGAGAGACTCATACAGTGAAACTATTGAGACACTGAACAAAGAAACTGAAGAATATATAAAAACATGGAAAGACCTCCCATGCCCATGTATTGGATTAATGTAAAATTGCTCATCCTGCCAAAACAGCCTATAGAATTCAGTGCAATTCCAATCAAAATTCTTATTCAACTCCTCACTGAAAAAAATTTTAAATTCCATATGTAAATGCAAAAGATCCAGCGTAACAAAAATGATTCCTCACAACTAAAACCATCTCAGATTTCAAGCAAGAATACAGAGCTATGGTAACAAAAACAGCATCATAGTGGCATAAACACAGACACATTGATGAATGGAATATAAATGAAGACCCAGATAAAAACCTTATACTATCCTACAGCCACATGATATTTGATAAAGAAGCCAACAATACATATACATTGGAAAAAAACCCAAAATTTTCTGTAAGGCAAAGGACACTATCAATAGGACAAAACAGGAACCAACAGATTGGATAAAGATCTTTACCAATCCTACATCCGATAGAGGGCTAATATCCCATATATACAAAGAACTCAAGAAGTTAGACTCCAGAGAATCAAGTAAAAAATGGGGTCCAGAGCTAAAGAATTCTTAGGTGAGGTATATCAAATGGCCAAGAAACAACTAAAGAAATGGTCAATGTCCTTAGTCATCAGGGAAATGCAAATCAAAACAACCTTGAGATTCTACCTCACACCAGTCAGAATGGCTAAGATAAAAAACTCAGGTAACTTCAGATGCTAGCAAGGATGTGGAGAAAGAGGAACACTCCTCCATTGTTGGTGGGATTGCAAACTGGTATAACCACTCTGGAAATCGGTCTGACGTTTCTTCAGAAAATTGAACACAGTACTGTCTGAGGACCCAGCTATACCACTCATGAGCATATAACTAAAAGATTCTTCAACATATAACAAGGACACATGCTCCACTGTGTTCATAGCAGCTTTATTTATAATATCCAGAAGCTGGAAAGAACCCAGACATCCTTCAACAGAGGATAGATACAGAAAATATGCCACATTTACACAATGGAGTACTATTCAGCTATTAAAAACAATGACTTCATGAAATTCTTCAGCAAATGGATAGAACTAGAAAATATCATCCTGAGTGAGGTAACCCAATCACACACACACACACACACACACACACACACACACACACACACGCACACACACACACACACGCACACACACACACAAACCCCACGTATGCTATGCATTCATTGTTAAGTGGATAACAGCCCAAAAGCTCAGAATAAACAAGATATAATTCACAGACCAAATGAAGCTCAAGAAGAAGGAAGACTATAGTGTGGATGCTTCAATCCTTCTTAGAAGGGGGAAAAACACTCATAGACTACCCCACCTGGCGATCCAACCCACATACTGTCACCAAACCCAGATACTATTGTGGATGCCAAGAAGTGCTTGTTGTCAGGAGCCTGTTATAGCTGTCTCCTAAGACACTCTGCCTGAGCCTGACAAATATAGAGACGAATGCTCACTGCAAACCTCTGGATTGAACATGGGGTCCCCAATGGAGAAGATAAAGGACTGAAGGAGCTGAAGGGGTTTGTAACTCCATAGGAAGAACAACAATATCAACCAACCAGACCACCCCCCCCCAGAGCTCCCAGGGACTAAACCACCAACCAAAGAGCACACATGGAACAACCCATGGCTTCAGCTGCATATGTAGGAGAGAATAGCCTCAGGTGTCAATCTGGGGAAAGGCCCTTGGTCCCGTGAAGGCTTGATGCCCCAGTGTAGGAGAATGCCAGGGCAGGGAGGTGGGAGTGAGTGGAACAGGGGGAGGGGAGATGGGATAAGATATTTCCTGAGGGAAAACCCAGAAAGGGGATAACATTTGAAATGTAAGTAAAGAAAATATCTAATAAAATAAAATAAAAATAAAAATAATTTTAAAATGTAAAGAAAACAACAACAAATGGTGCTCAGCAAACTAGACAGCTCTATGTCAAAGGATGAAACTGGATCTTATCTTTTACAACGTAAAACTCAACTTGAAAGGGATCAAGAACTTCAACAGAGATGCTGATAGAGGAGGGAAGTTGGGAGTACACTTGAACTTACAGGCATCGAACGGACTCTGTAAGTATACTCTGCTAGTTGGGGTATTAAGGACCATCAATTAACAATGGGACCTCAGGCTGGAGAGTGGCTCAGAGGTTAAGAGCACTGACTGCTCTTCCAGAGGTCCTGAGTTCAATTCCCAGCAACACCAATACCTCACAAGCATCTATGATGGGATCCGATGTCCTCTTCTGATGTGTCTGAAGAAAGCATCAGTGTACTCACATACATAAAATAAATAAAGAGGAAAGAGAGGAATCTCTTAGCTTAAAAAAGTCATTTAATTAAAGAGGCAGCTTATAGAATGGAAAGAAATCTTTATCACACTAACATCTGGTAGAGAGTTAGTATCTAGAATATACAAACAATTAAGGAAAAAGAGAAAAAGGAAGAAAAAGAAAGATAAATTGATGTTAGCTATAGACTTGATGTAAACTGCCTCTATTTGTTTAGGTATGTCCCTTGTATCCCTAATCTCTTCAGGACATTTTATCATGATGGGGTATTTGATTTCATCAAAGGCCTTTTCTACATTTACTAAGATTATCATGTGTTTTTTCCTTTCAGTTTGTTTATATTGTGGATTATATTTATTGATTTTTGTATATTTAAAAAAATCTGCATCTGTAGGATCAAGTCTATTTGGTGACGGTAGATGACCTTTATGATGTGTCTTTGAATTCAGTTTGCAAGTATTTTATTGAGTATTTTTGCATCTATGTTCATATGGAAAAATGGTCTGTAATTCTCTTTTTTTGAATCTTTATATAGTTTGAGTATCAGTATAATTGTGGCTTCACAAATTAAATTGGGAAATGTTCCTTCTGTTTCAATTTAGAGGAATGATTTGAGGAGTATTGTCCCTAAATCTTTGGAAAATCTAGGGAGTGGATTCAGATGGAAAATGAGGTGGGGGACAGGGACTGTGAGGGAAAACTATAAATATATTGTACAAAAAAGAATCTATTTTGAATAGGATATGAAAAACTTACTTTTCATTTATAAAGTTAATATTAATAAAATATTTTTTAAATTTTGCTTAAAATACAAACATCAAGAAAACAAGCAACATAGTCTTAAAATGAAGTGTAGAACTAAGCATGTTCTCAAAAATGAAATGCAAGCTGAGAAGTAGTTTTATATATCAAAGAAATGCAAATTAGAATTATTTTGAGATTTCATCTAACCCTTGTCAGAATTACTAAGATCAAAAATACAAGTTATTACAAACACTGGTATGGATATGATGAACAGGAAAACTTTATCACTGTTGGAAGGACTACATTCTCATGTGGTCACTACAGAAATTAGTGTTGTAGTTCCTCAAAAAGCCATGAGATCTGCCATGTGGTCAGCCATCATTCTTGGGCAAACACCCAAACGATTCTATATCCTGTCATAGGGATACTTGCTCATTCATATTAGTTGCTGCTCAGAGTATCCAGAAAGTGGAAACATTAGAGGGAAGGAATTCATGCCTGGTAGTGTACACCTACTTGGAGAAGTCGTAAGTCTTAGAGGAGAACCGACTACTGGCACTTTTCTAAGCCAATATAATTTTTAAACTTGGGATCTTTATGTAGAACATTTGTAAGAGCCAGAGGACTCGCATGCCTGCTGAGAGATTATGTCTTCTACAAAAGCAGGGAAGCAACACTCATGAAATCTGAACGCTGCAGTTGTCTGAGACCTGACAATGATAACATGATAATAATAATCAGCATGGAAAGATGTATAACCCCTAGATGAAGAACTACAGGTAATCAACAGCTGCTCAGAGGGAGAATCCATTTTCTTAAAGGCTACACACCTGATAGTTAGCAAATCCTCAGTGATCAGTCCTAAACACACACAAATGCAAACAACACAAAATGGAGTCAATAGGCGCGTGTGTATGTGTGTGTGTGTGTGTGTGTGTGTGCGTGTGTGTGTGAGTGTGTGTGTGTGTGTGTGTCTGTGTGTGTGTCTGTGTGTGTGAATGTGGCAAGTCACTGTAATATAGAGATCATGAATTTGAAAAGAAGTGGGAACAGACATGAGAAATTGAAGGGGGAAGAGAGAATCGTAGAGCTGATTTAAATTCAGTATTTACATATGAAAATCTCAAATGATTAAAAAGTAAATGCATAAAATATTAGAATTAGTGTACAATTAAGGGGACTATATACAAAGTATTATCCAAATATGATGGACATTTGGAGTTGACTGTTGTATACTTTGTTATTTTGTGTGTGTATATACAATCTGTGTGTACATGTGTGTGGAGGAAGGCCCATACACACAATGATCAGAAGACAACATGTAGTGCTGATCCTCACCTTCTACCTTGTTTGAGTCAGGTTCCAAGTTTGTTTTCTGCCGCACACATCTAACTGTCCGGCCCACAAGTATCTCATCTTGCTATGTCCACACTGAGATTACAGACCTGTGCCTACAGCGCCAGGCCTCACAGGGCTTATGATGATTCAGACTCCCGTCTTTATACTTTCACGGCAAGTGTCTTTACCCAGTGAGCCATCTCCCTAGCACTTGAGGTAAACATGTTTAAGTTTCTTATGCAATAATTAAAGACTAAAAGAGCTGGGAGGTGGTGGCACACGCCTGTAATCCCAGCACTCTGGGAGGCAGAGGCAGGCGGATTTTTGAGTTCAAGGCCAGCCTGGTCTACAGAGTGAGTTCCAGAACAGCCAGGGCTATACAGAGAAATCCTATCTCGGAAAAAAAACCAAATCCAAAAAAAAGACTAAAAGATAAGCTAAAACCTGTATGGACATTTAGTCGAGGACCCACAAGGTGAGCTGGGCTCCAGCAATTCCTCCAATTTGTTCGCTCTCACTGTGGAGTTCGTTAGTGTGGTCTCTACATCTAGCTCTGCCACCTGACTGAAATTAATAAATCCATATAGTCCAGTTAAACTTTTAATTCTGCTTCTTTGGTTTTATACAATCAAATCAGAAAATGTAGCATGTTAGGTGCAGTCCTCTAGACTCCATTATCATATACATCATTTCAGATAATTTTTTTTACTTGAAATCTATGAAACTTCATAAACACCTAGAGGTAATTAAGAGGAAAGTGAAAATTATTTATGACATCATGAAGGCATTTCCGTGGCCGGATGTGAAATTCTGAAATCTCCAGGTGGGAAGCACAGACCTTTTATCTTCACCATGAAGCCATTAACATTTAAAAACTGGCAAGGCTGGTATTTCACGTAGTAAATAACTTCCGATACAACCATCCACACATCAGTGTCTGAAACTCGCACTCTAGTCTGACCTAGCCATGTGCCTTGCGTCTTGGAAGTGGCCGGATACTCATCCATAGCATTCTGTTTGGCTGCAATAAGAGCTTGGGAGAGAAATCCTCAGAGTGCAATATTAATAATTAGCATGCTGATGACTAGTGTGCCTTTAAGAGCTCATAGATTAGAAGTTCATGTCATGAATACTGCAAACACCCCACTAACACATATGCTCCTGAAAACACAGTGGGCCATAAGGAGGGAGGTAAAATGGGGTAGCTTTTATAATTTATACATTATTCATTTCCCATTGGTTTTCATAACAAACAACTCTTGGCAGGAAATGAGCTGCCAAAGAAAAGTTACAGCAAAGGAATCTTGGGGCTGGAGCTAAATCAGCTAATAAGGAAGAAAAAAAATTTTTATTAGTGTTGAAGAGTCTGTTGCTACCAGATAGGGCAGTCGGTGGGGCTGTGGGAGAGCTGGATTTCACCGTTAGTCCACAGGGGATGAGAGTTAGAGATCTCACTCTCTGCCTCTGAAAGGCGGTTTAAGTTATTCAGCGGGAAGGGAAATTGGCAATGTGGTTATACTATTACCTACCTCAGAAAGTCCTTCAAAGATTCCTCGGCAGCCAATACCCTCGATGTATTTCATCTAGCAGAATGTTAGCTTCTGCTTTAGGGGACTTGTTTTAATTTGCAAACATCCCGTTGAGTACTGAGCATGTATGAGGAGTTTATGCCTGAGGAGTCTCCCCTTCGTGGTGCCATTTCCTTTTTCAAAAATGCAGCTGAGCAGGTACACATTATAGCTGGATGAAAATGCCCAGCTGACGGTCTGCAAGGAGGTTCACCAGGGAGGTTCTTCCCCCTCCTTCTTTCTTTCCAGTGGCATCGATTTAGGAAAATGTTGGGTGTTCTGAGGGCTCTCGAGCGTTACAAACACTTAGCCTGCCTCTGCAGTGGTGATGTCCACTGACCTGAAGTGAGCATCTTCAGCGAGGTCTGCTGAGAGATTCCAGACATGCTGTGTTCCAGGCCTCGTCCCAGCTGCAAGAAGATCTTGTAGACACATTAATGCTCATTCTATTCATTATAGTATCAATGCTGGCTTAATGCAAAAATCTTTAGTTTTGCAATAGTATTCAAAGCATCTTAGGCTAAAGAGGGAATGTGCTCCTTCAGGATTTGTAATGATGTCAGGGCCCTCAAAGGGATGGTATCTGGAGATGGACATCTGAGAATTAATCAGGTTAAGGTGAGGTCCTGTGGATAGGGAACCATGGAGAACGAAAAGGTTCATTCTTTTCCTTCCCATCCCTTCTTCCCCTCTCCTCTCTCTTCCTTCCTCCCTTTTTCTTTGCCTCTCTGCCCTTCCCTTCTGTGATTTTCCCACTCCTGCACTTCCTTCCATCCTCTCTACCTCTTTCCTGTGTCAGGAAGCAAGTCACATAAGACTATAATGAAGCAAGCTCTCACAAAGGAGCTGGCCACCCGGGAGCTTGAACTTGGATTTCTAACCTCAGGGACTATGAGAAACAAATACAAACTCGCTAAGCCTTCCAGCTGGTGTCTCTATAGCAACACAAAGAAAGGCCCATAAAGTATGTGTGATTTGAAATCTAGAGTTACTTAGAACAGTTTTTCTTTTCCTGTTTGCTTCCCTTTCTTCTTTCTTTCTTCCTGTAGAACTAAGGATTGAATCCAGGGCCCTTCACATAGTAATTATGTATGTTATCATCAACCTATATACCCAACCTTTTGACATTTGTTTTAATTTAGTGGCAAGATTTACTAGGTTGTACACACTAGCCTTACTCTTGCTTTGTAGATCAATCAAGCCTTGAACTTGCAATGCCCCTGACTTGGTTCCCAAATACATGTGATTATATATCTGTACCACCAGGCTTGGCTCTGCCTATAATTCTTCTTAGTCCTGATTGGCAGGACCCACTTATAAAAAGAAATGTGTTGATGATATTTATGCCATTTAAGTGAGGGTGCAAAAGAGTGAAAAAGAGGGGAAATTGGGTTAGGGCAGCATGCCTATGTTGGGTGGGGTTCAGCAACACTAAGTCAGAAGCCACATAGGAGAACTATGCCCACGAACAGTTTATTGACTGATTCCCCCACCTCTTATCCCTTTCTGTATATTACTGGTCAGAGGCCTCCCCTTGCTCTTTTAGAATATGATTCTGGGTAGAAGTTGGGAAGCCAGAGCCCAGTCCATCCAGCTCTGACAGCCAGACTGCTGTGGTTCCTGCCAGGGGGCACCCAGGGAGACAGAGGTTAACATCTGGCTTTTGTCCCCAGGAAAAAAAATGAACAACAATTAAAAAAAAAAAACACTTAAACCTTATACAAAATCTTTAGACCCATAAGAACAAGGGTCTCCATAGAGGCTGGAGAAACAGAATGCAGTGTGAGCAACTGAGATCAATGTGAGTATAAGACAGACTGCTCTGGTGTGAAGTGGCATCTAGGTGGACTCTCTTCCCCGGTAATGGGAACATTTAAGGAACATAAACAATACAGAAGAGACAGCTGAATCTACTGTAAACTGCTTATTGAATGAGCACAAGAGCCTCAGCTAGATCTCCAGAAAAAGCCAGGCTTGTGGACATGTACCTACTATTCTAGCGCTACACGAGCATGGACAGGTGGATCCCTTTGCAGCACCGGGCAGCCACCTTAGCCTACTTCTCAAGCCCCAGGTACCAGTGAAAGACATTACCTCATAACACAAGGTCAATATTAAGTAAGGAGTGAAACCCCTGGTTGTCCAATGGCTTCCACAATCATTTCTAACCCCAACAGAAACATGCACACATATACACACAAATGAAACCTATGGCCCATCTTCACAGAAAGAGTCAGGCCAGAGCAGCATGGAGCAACCCCAGGGGTATCCATAGCCAGCAAGAGCCCATTGCACTACTGTTGTCTAGATAGAATTACAGAAAGACTTCTGCGGTCCTCTTGACCTTTAGGGCTTTTGACCCTTAAAACCCTTTCTACAAACTTAGTATTGCTAAACCTGGGAACAACATAGGGGCACTACCCTGACTACAAACCTTATTAGCTCAATTCAAGCATTCCCATGCATTGTACCTAAGAGCAAGTCATGGCTGCTTAGAAGCAGGGGATGCATAGGATGACTTCTGCTACTATTCTATTTTTAAAAAGCATTGCAGACATTGCTATGGAAAGCAACAGGTAACGTTCTGTATAAAATATGTTTCGCCAGCTGGCGCCACCAGTCAGTCCTCCTCCTGTGCAGCTGCTTTTCTTCCAAGACTCTCCAGGGGCCGATGGGGCAAGTCGCTCTTTGAGCTGTGCCTGCAACTGCTCTTCCAGCTCTTCTCTCAATTATGCACCGGCCCTCTCAGCCTTCTGCTTGGAGGTGCTTGCCCTTAGTGTCTGACTAATGAGAATAGCATATTGGCTTAGAGATGTGCTCCAGCATCCATCAGCATGTCTGCCTGACACTTCTGGCTTCTTTCTGGCTAAATCAGTCCTTGTTACAACGAAGAACCTAATACTTTTGAGCCATGACAGGGAAGTTGTGGAGGCAGCAATGAAAATCATACCAGAAGCATGTGTTTCTTCATGCGCCTCGGACTGAAGAGGCTCCCCAGGGGCACCACCATTCCTTGATGGGTTTTGAAGGCTCAGTCTGTGAGGCAGAAGCTGCCATGCCAAAAATGGTCAAGGAATATCTGTTGCCCATCTCCTGGTGTGAATAGACACGGCCTGTTCCCAACCCTGTCAGAAAAACTTCTTTTTGCAGTGAACAACAGTCAATGCTGAGAAACATAATTGGCCACAATACTGAGAAATTGAGACTCAGTGTTCAACTTTAACCACGCCATCTATATTAACCCCACATACACAGCACTCAGGATGAGGTAACACTGAGGAAGAGAAGACAAAGACTGTAAGAGCCCGAGGATGGAGAGAAGTGACCACAGAATACTGTCCTCTGGATATGAGTTGGCCATCCCATTAATGAACTCAGGACTGCTATGGATACCTACACATGACCTTCATAGGACTAAGACAGCCATGATTCCAGCATAGGTAATCTCCAGCCTTACCCACTTTGCAGTGAGTAATTGCTATGGCAGGAAGAATTATTATTTTTTGAGGTTATGACCACTGGTAAGTTTCCCATGTTCTACTGGGTAGTCCCAAACCTATGCGCATATGAAAAGCACTTACAAGACTTAATAAGTTATCAAAGAGGGGGATGACATAAAGATAGGAGGGTTGGTGAAGATCATTTCTCACTTTGTTGGTTGCCGTTTTGTCCTTCTGACAGTGTCCTTTGCCTTACAGAAACTTTGTAATTTTATGAGGTTCCATTTGTCAATTCTTGATCTTAGAGCATAAGCTATTGGTGTTCTGTTCAGGAACTTTCCCCCTGTGCCCATGTCCTCCAGGGTCTTCCCAAGTTTCTTTTCTAATAGTTTCAGTGTGTCTGGTTTTATGTGGAGGTCCTTGATCCACTTGGAGTTGATCTTAGTACAAGGAGATAAGAGTTGGTCAATTCGAATTCTTCTGCATGTTGACCTCCAGTTGAACCAGCACCATTTGTTGAAAAGGCTATCTTTTTTCCACTGGATGGTTGTGGCTCCTTTATCAAAGATCAAGTGACCATAAGTCTGTGGGTTCAATTCTGGGTCTTCAATCCTATTCCACTGACCTACCTGCCTGTTGCTGTACCAATACCATGCAGTTTTTAACACAATTGCTCTGTAGTACTGTTTGAGGTCAGGGATATTGATTCCCCCAGAAGTCCTTTTATTGTTGAGAATAGTTTTAGCTATCCTGGGTTTTTTGTTGCTCCAGATGAATTTGAGAATTGCTCTTTCTAGATCTATGAAGAATTGATTTGGGATTTTGATAGGGATTGCATTGAATCTGTAGATTGCTTTTGGCAAGATGGCCATTTTTACTATATCTTCACCAACCCCACATCCGACAGAGGGCTAATATCCAATATATACAAAGAACTCAAGAAGTTAGACCGAAAAGAACCAAATAACCCTATCAAAAAATGGGGTACAGAGCTAAAAAAAGAATTTTCACCAGAAGAAATTCGGATGGCCGAGAAACACCTTAGGAGATGTTCAACATCATTAGTCATCAGGGAAATGCAAATCAAAACAACCCTGAGATTCCACCTCACACCAGTCAGAATGGCTAAGATTAAAAACTCAAGAGACAACAGGTGCTGGCGAGGATGTGGAGAAAGAGGAACACTCCTCCACTGTTGGTGGGATTGCAAAATGGTAAAACCGCTCTGGAGATCAGTGTGGCGGTTCCTCAGAAAATTGGGCATGTCACTTCCAGAGGACCCTGGCATACCACTCCTGGGCATATACCCAGAGGATTCCTCTGCATACAATAAAGACACATGCTCCACTATGTTTATAGCAGCCTTGTTTATAATAGCCAGAAATTGGAAGGAGCCCAGATATCCCTCAAAAGAGGAATGGATACAGAAAATGTGGTATATTTATACAATGGAATACTACTCAGCAATTAAAAATAATGAACTCATGCAATTTGTAGGTAAATGGTTAGATCTGGAAAATATCATCCTAAGTGAGCTAACCCAATCACAAAAGAATACACATGAAATGAAATCACTGATAAGTGGATATTAATGAGCCCAGAAGCCCTAAATACTCAAGACACAATTAGCAAGTCAAATGACTTCCAAGAAGAAGAATGGAGAGGACCCTGGGCCTGTAAAGATTGGATCCAGTATTGTAGACCCAGAACAGAGAAATGGTGTGTGTGTGGGGGGGGGAATAGCAGGAGGGGAGAGAGTAATTGTGGGACATATGGTGGGGGGGGTAATTGGGAAAGGGGAAAACCTTTGGAATGTAAACATAGAATATAGAAAATAAAAAAATGTGAAAAAAAAAGATAGGAGGGGGTTGTTGAGAAGATATAGGGGTTTTTGAAGAATGAGATAGGTGTTAGCATGTTTCATTGTATACATATATGGGATTCTCAAAAATAAAGTCAAATGTAAAGGCTTATTTGTTAAACCAATAGAAAAATAGAACAGGAAATCATTACATTCAGGGAAATAGACCACACTTGGAAAGAATAAACTACCTAGTTTTTGTTTTTTCTTGTATATGGATCCCATATTTTAGTTTTTATGTATGAATTTATATGGGGCTCACCTCTAGATTTGATCTTGTGTCCTTGCTTTCTGATTGGCCAAGATGTGAGGAACTTTGCTATTCATCCTTACCATCGGCCATTCTACCATAACTTCACCATCATGGTGGGCTGAATCTTTTGAAACTATGAGCCAAATTAAATCATTCCACCCTTATGTTGCTTTTGTCAGATACTTTGTAATGATTTTGAGAAATTTAACTAATATAGACATTCTGAGGTGGAGGTGGGGCCAGCTGAAGCCAGTATATTTTCTTCTTCTTAGAGACCTGAGAGATGTGGTATTCTTAGAAGTCACAGTGACCATGTGCTCTTATTGATCTGTAGATGTATTTCTCTCTTCATTTCAGTAAAATTATTCACTGTCCTTTAGCTGAATACACTATATTTTAAAACCTTTGGGTGGAAAACTCATCCCATAGATCACTTTTTCTCATCCTAGTTTTTACTTGACTTTATCTTTTCTGCTCACTAGCATTCACCTTGGTTCATTCTTCTCTGGATTCAGGGTGATTATATGTGGTCCTCTTTAGGTTAATAGTTAACATTTACATGCTAATCACTTACTACTGCCATGGATTCTGTCATTTCTTCAATGTCATTGTTTTAGGACTAGATTTTGTTTCCTGCATCATCAAATTACTTTGTTGTTCTGATAACTAATATAGGAAAAATGCTAGACTTGACAAGCACATTCAGAAGACAAATTTGACAGACTTCATCCTCCATCTGCCACTATCTGTCAACAGATTATAGTTCTGAAGAGTTGAACAAGTCCTGCAGTTTCTATAGTTCCTTTCCAGTCACAAGAACAGTCTCATTACAATAAAGTCTAACCTTTAGTAAATAATGGTCCAAACATTAGGTTTCTCTTTCTGCTCAGTTCAGACCCACTTGAAGTAGAGACATAAGACACATGTAAGGGTGTCTGCTTCACCTCACTCCTCTATATAGCCTGGCCCAGGCTTGCTTTCTGAAACCCAATATCTTTCACTTAGGAAAAGACCTTGTTCTACTAGCTGAGCCCTCTAGAAGATGTCGGAAGCACAATGCAGAATCCTTTATTGATAATCCTTGGCAGTTCCCAAGAACCTTTCTTTCCATGGTGGGGTCTGACCCTGTGGCAGAATATAAGTGATGGTCCCTTCAAATGGCCACATTCAAGTTTCTTACCCCTGACATTTCTGGTCTCCCAACCCTTTCTGGATCAATCCACTCCATTTAGCAGTTCTTTCTAGTAGAGACACCACCTCTGTGAAAGCAGACATATTCTCTCTTTGTTTTACCTCTATGAGCTAATCCCAGAAGTTACAGATGCCCATCTCTTGTGTTTGCCTCATGTTGGATTTTCTTAGGTTCAGGAAAGATGCACAGCTCTTCCCTGTGGGGGTCATGAATATGAGAGTACATCCCACTGACACTTTCCTCATCCTTCTTTTCAACCTTACATATACATCAAACTCAGGGGTAGTTAGCCATAAAACTCAACAGAACCATCTATCTCTGAGTATATTTTGTGTTAGGGGTTTGGTTTACCTTTGTGCAACTGCATTTAGCCTATGATGATATTAATCACCTGTGGCATTTCTAACACAATATGCAATGTGTTATATGACATGACTTCCAAAATGGCTATTCTGGCTTTCTGTTGCTTTTATAAACCATTCACACAAGCACAGTAGTAGCTTAAAGTAACACAAATTTACTGTCTGGAAGCTCTGTAGGACAGGACTCCAAGAAGGGTCTCACTGAACTAAAATAAAAATATTGCTTCACAAGGTTTTGAATCATTTCTGGAAGGTGGCAGGGGTCTCCAATGTGGGGGACATTCTCTGTTCACTAGCCCTCTCTATCTCAAAGGTCAGTCAGAAGTTTCCCTTCAATCATGTAAATATCAATGGATGTAATCTAAGATGAGAATTCACTTTTAGGATTTTCTTGTATCTCGTGGTCTGTGCCTCCCCGACTCCGGGCCTTGGCTCTATTTACAGAGTTTCCTCAAGTATGTGTGTTCACCTTATCTGTGGTATCTATGAGCTATCCCTAGCTTCTGTCTCTAAAAGATTTCTTTAGTTTTTTTTTTGTTTACTTTTGTGTTATACCTGAAGTTGCTACAGTCTATTTTAGTGTTGTCTTGTCAAATAATCCAGGCTGGAACCTGCGGATAATGTTCCACAGAAGCAAAGGTTTCATGAATGTAATTCTGATTCGTCGATTTCTCAGGCAAGGAGTGCTTCTATGAGTCTGTGACGTATTGGATGCTAAGACTCCGGGATCAATAATATCTCAGTAAGTACAATACTTCATTTTGCCTCGCTCAGGGAAGGATTCATTTTGTTTCTGAGAAGTCAATGGAAGAAGGATAACTAATAAAAATGCAGTGTTTCCTTACAGTGATTTAGGCTTCTGCTGAATTTGAAATTTTTATGCCAATACTCCATGGGTCACTGATTTAGACAAATTAAAGGCATAAATCATAGGAGTGCTATAATTGCAGAAGTGGTTTGCTTTTCACTTTATGTTTATAGAATCTATTTGTTTTGCTCTGTTTTATTGCCTGGCTTTACCTAGATTCCTTGTTATGCTAAGGTAGTTTCTCCTTGGGATAGCCATTTGTCTATGCCTTGCTTATGAAGTCTCACTAGGAGTGTGCTGGGCTTCAGCAGCTTTTTGGATAATATAAATCCTTGGCGAAACCAGGCAGTGTCCAAGTGTCATGCTGACGGTCTCACCAACCTATGAAAAGTTTGTACGGAAAGGGTCAGTGGGTAACTAGCCACTAGTTTAGTATGTGGATTCAATCTCTAAATTATTCTTCCACAAATAAGTAATTATAGATAACATTTTATTAATGTATTACAGATTAGTTCAGGACATTATTAAATATTTTCCCTGTGACCCCATGAGGTAGGATAGTCATCCTCAGTTTAAAAATAAGACAATGTATTTTTTTAAAAAAATGAATATATAGCAACCTGCAACATACAGAGGTGATGTGAGGGTTGGAGCCAGATCTGACTTACTCAAAGCTCGGTGCTGCCAACAACTTGAGAATTTTGACTTCTGCTCAACTTTCTTGTTTGCCTCCTAAATAAATCAAACTGTGTTTATGTTCATTTTTGACACTTTTATCAGAATGAAAACACAAATTATTGTATAAATTATCACAAAGAAATAAGAAAAGTTGGGGGTTGGCTCTTAACGCTGAGCCATGCATCAAACTATAGTCTTGGAATTGACTGTGACCACTGTGGAGTCCTCCTTAAAACGAGAAAGGAGAGGAAACACTAAAAGATGCCTCCCAGCACAACCTGAGAAGGAGTGTGTTTGTGGGTTCTAATCATGGCCCTCCCACACTCTCTTGAGGGCAGGAAGAAAGAGATGTCAATATGCAAGCTTTTCTTGACTATTGTGGAGTAAGAACAAAGTTAAATGACAACGCTTGAGCTCTGGAAAGATTCTCAACATAGTCCATTCTCTCATGCTCCCCTTTGATGATTCTGAACAGATGTTTAATCTAAATTCCTCCTGGCATTTCATGAATGTTTGTGTTTCTACTTAGCTCTGCAAATGTGTGCACTAATACATATGACTTAGGGAAATGTGATTAGGCATATTCTCTGTCTCCAAACATGTAGCCTCAGTTCAGGCTATGTTGTTAGCTAGTTGTTTGACCAAAAATCAATAGATTTAACTTCTGACCCTTGTGTTCCTATTTATAATAAAAGATGTTACAGTAGAACAAACCTCACAAGATTGAGGATTACTTGTCTTAAAAATTGTAAATGTTGGGGGTCAGCTTGCTCAGCTTGCAGTGAGGCTGCCATCTTGCCTTGGGTCACTGCGGACATCTGGCAGCTGGGGCCAGGTGTGTGGACAGAGTCCTAGCCTAACCGACTAACCCATCAGGCTCTCGTCTGCACCCAGAGCTAGATCAGCTTGGCTGGCGGTCTCTGTGCCGACCTACACAGGCAACAACCTGCTCGTGGGTCTGTTCCTGGAGTACAGCAGGAGGCCGACATCTTGCCTCAGGGCACCACAGACAGCTAACCGGACAGAGCCCTGTGGACTGAGAGCACCACCATCTAGGCTCCAGCAGTCCAACCAGGGAAGTTCCGGTCCTGCAAGGAATCTGTGGATAGACAGAGCCCCGAGACACCCCCCCCCATCTTGGAGCTGGTGGCCTGAACAGGTCACCATAGAGAACCAACAGAGGAGCCCAGGTTACCATAAAGATCTAACAGACGAGCCCAGATAGGTGGAAAAAAAGATTTGATTCTTAAGAGCTGGCAACTAGGCAGGCCAGGAGGAGATGGCGGGAAGCCAATTGCATGTACAGCAGCAAAGCAGGGGAAGACTTGGATCCAGCCCAGCAGAGCTGAGGAGGTAATTTGGAGCCCAGTAGCAGAAACCTTCCGGTCTCCACCTTGGGAGCACAGACGCCCTCTACAAGAAAACCACTAAATGCCAGCCTCACAGGAGCTTCAAACATCAACCAGTAAAAACAAGACCAACTAACTCCAGAGAAAAACAGATGGCAAAAGGCAAACATAGGAACTTTACTAACAGAAATCAAGGCAATATGGCAGCATCTGAATCCAATTCGCCAACCACAGCAAGTCCTGGATACCGCAACACACCAGAAAAACAAGAGCTGGATTTAAAAGCACTAGTCATGATGCTGCTAGAGGAACACAAAAAAGACATAAACAAATCTCTTAAAGAAATGCAGGGGAACATGAATAGGGTAGAAGCCCATACAATGCAAACAGAAAAATCACTTAAAGAATTCCAGGAGAATATGGATCAACAGACAGAAGCCAATAAAAAGGAAATGAAAAAAAAAAAACACTTAAAGAAATGCAGAAGAAATGAGTCAACAGGAAGAAGTCACGAAAGAGGAAACAAAAAAATCTCTTAAAGAATTGCAAGAAAACACAAACAAATGAAGGAACTCAGCAAAGCCATCCAAGATCTAAACACAGAGGTAGAAACAACTAAGAAATCACACAGGGAAACAACTTTAGAGATAGAAAACCTTGGGAAGAAATCAAGGGTCGTAGATGCAAATATCAACAACATAATACAAGAGATAGAAGTAAGAATCTCAGATACTGAAGATACCATAGTAACCATTGACTCCACAGTCAAGGAAAATGCAAAATGCAAAAGGCTTGTAACCCAAAACATCCAGGAAATCCAGGACACAATGAGAAGACCAAACCTAAGGATTATAGGGATAGATGAGAGTGAAGATCTAGAATTTAAAGGGCCAGCAAATATCTTCAACAAAATTATGGAAGAAAACTTCCCTAACCTAAAGAGAGAGATGCCCATGAATATACAAGAAGCTTACAGAACTCCAAACAGACTGGACCAGAACAGAAATATTTCCCATCACATAATAATCAAAACCCCAAACTTACTAAACAAAATAAAAATATTAAAGGCAGTAAGAGAAAAAGGCCAAGTAACATATAAAGGAAGACCTATCAGAATCACACCAGACTTCTCACCAGAGACCATGAAAGCTAGAAGATCCAGGGCTGATCTCATGCAGACTCTAAGAGAACACAAATGTCAGGCAAGACTACTATATCCAGCAAAACCCACAATCAACATAGGTGGAGAAATCAAAATATTCCATGACAAGACCAAATTTACACAATATCTTTCCACTAATCCAGCTCTACAAAGGATAATAGGAGGAAACCTCCAATACAAGGAGGGAAACTGCACCCTGGAAAAAGTCCATCAAACTCAAAAGATAACCACTCAAAAACAAAAATAACATCAAAAATGACAGGAAGAAATAATCACTATTCCTAAATATCTCTTAGCATCAATGGACTCAATTCCCCAATAAAAAGTCATAGACTAACAGACTAGATACGGAAACAGGACCCTACATTTTGCTGCATACAGGAAAAACACTTCAGGGTCAAAGACAAACACTACCTTAGAGTAAAAGGATGGAAGACAATTTAACTACCAAATGGTCTCAGGAATCGAGCTAGAATAGCCATTCTAATATCAGATAAAATTGACTTTCAACCCAAAGTCATCAAAAGAGACACAGAAGGTCACTTCTTGCTGGTCAAAGGAAAAATCCACCAAGAAGAAGTCACAATTCTAAACATCTATGCTCCAAATGCAAGGGCACCCTCATTCGTAAAAGAAACTTTACTAAAGCTCAAAGGACACATTGCACCTAACACAATAATTGTGGGGGACCTCAACACTCCACTATCCTCAATGGACTGATCAGGAGAACAGAAACTAAACAGGGACACATGGAAACTCATTGAAACTTTGGACCAATTGGTTTTAACAGATATATATATATATAGAACATTTCATCCTAAAGCAAAAAACTATACCTTTTTCTCAACACCTCATGGTACCTTCTCCAAAATCGACCAAGACACAAGACAGACCTCAACAAATATAAGAAGATCGAACTAATCCCATGCCTCCTATCGGATCACCATGGAGTAAGAGTGGTCTTCAATAGCAACAAAAGCAACAGAAAAATCCTCATACACATGGAGGCTGAACAACATTCTACTCAATGATACCTTAATCAAGGAAGAAATAAAGAAAGAAATCAAAGACTTTTTAGAATTTAATGAAAATGAACGCACACCATACCCAAATCTATGGGACATAATGAAAGCAGTGCTAAGAAGAAAACTCATAGCCCTGAGTACCTCCAAAAAGAAACAGGACACCTGAAAGCTCTGGAACAAAAAGAAGCTATTTCAGCCAGGAGGAGTAGAAGACAGGAAATCATCAAACTCAGGGCTGAAATCAATCAAGTTGAAACAAAGAGAACCATACAAAGAATCAACAAAACCAGAAGCTGGTTCTTTGAGAAAATCAACAAGGTAGATAAACCCTTAGCCAGACTTAGCAAAGGGCACAGAGACAGTATTCAAATTAACAAAATTAGAAATGAAAAGGGAGATATAACAATAGGAATTGAGGAAATTAAAAAGATCATCAGATCCTACTACAAAAGCCTATACTCAACACAACTGGAGAATCTAGAGGAAATGGACAATTTCCTAGACAGATACCAAATACGAAAATTAAATCAGGATCAAATAGATCGTCTAAACCCCCATAACCTCCAAAGAAATAGAAGGGGATATAGAAAGTCTTCCAACCAAAAAAAGCACAGGGCCAGATGGTTTTAGTGCAGAATTCTATCAGACCTTCAAAGAAGACCTAATACCAATACTCTTCAAACTATTCCACAAAATAGAAACAGAAGGAACACTACCCAACTCATTCTCCAAAGCCATAATTACCCTGATACCAAAACCACACAAAGATCCAACTAAGAAAGAGAACTTCAGACCAATCTCCCTTATAAACATCGATGCAAAAATACTCAATAAAATTCTTGCCAAATTGAATCCAAGAACACATCAAAATGATCATTCACCATGATCAAGTTGGCTTCATCCCAGGGATGCAGGGATGGTTCAATATACGGAAATCCATCAACATAATCCACTACATAATCAAACTCAAAGAAAAAAACCACATGGTCATCTCATTGGATGCTGAAAAAGCATTTGACAAAATTCATCATCCTTTCATGCTAAAAGTCTTGGAAAGAACAGGAATTCAAGGCCCATACCTCTAAACATAGTAAAAGCAATTTACAGCAAACTGGTAGCCAACATCAAAGTAAATGGAGAGAAACTTGAAGTAATCCCACTAAAATCAGGGACTAGACAAGGCTGCCCCCTCTCACCATATCTCTTCAATATAGTTCTTGAGGTATTAGCTACAGCAATTTGAAAACATAAGGAAGTCAAACAGATACAAATTGGAAAGGAAGAAGTCAAACTATCACTATTCACAGATGATATGATAGTATACTTAAATGACCCAAAAAACTCCACCAGAGAACTCCTACAACTGATAAACAACTTCAGCAAAGTGGTTGGTTATAGAATCAACTCAGGCAAATCAGTAGCCTTCCTATACTTAAAGGATAACCAGGCTGAGAAAGAAAATAGGGAAATGACACCCTTCACAATAGCCACAAACAATAGAAAGTATCTTGGTGTGACTCTAACCAAAAAAGTGAAAGATTTATATGACAGAAACTTCAGGTCTCTGAAGAAGGAAATGGAAGAAGACCTCCGAAAATGGAAAAATCTTCCATGCTCATGGGTTGGCAGGATTAATATAGTTAAAATGGCAATCTTGCCGAAAGCAATATCGAGATTCAACGCAATCCCCATCAAAATCCCAATTCAGTTCTTCATAGAGTTAGAAAGAGCAATTCTCAATTTCATCTGGAATAACAAAAAACCCAGGATAGCTAAAACTATCATCAACAGTAAAAGAACTTCTGGAGGAATCAATATCCCGGACCTCAAGCAATACTACAGAGCAGTAGTGGTAAAAACTGCATGGTATTGGTGCAGTGACAGGGAGGTGGATCAATGGAATAGGATTGAAGACCCAGAATTGAACCCACACATCTATGGCCAGTTGATCTTTGACAAAGGAGCTGAAAACATCCAGTGGAAAAAAGATAGACTTTTCAACAAATGGTGCTGGCTCAACTGGAGGTCAACATGCAGAAGAATAATTGATCCACTCTTATCTCCTTGCACTAAGCTCAACTCCAAGTAGAGCAAGGACCTCCACATAAAACCAAACACACTAAAATTAATAGAAAAGAAACTGTGGAAGACCCTTGAGGACATTGGCTCAGGGGGAAAGTTCCTGAACAGAACACCAATAGCTTATGCTCTAAGATCATGAATAGACAAATGGGACCTCATAAAATTACAACGTTTCTGTAAGGCAAAAGACTGTCAAAAGGACAAATTGACAACCAACATATTGGGAAAAGATCTTCACCAACCCTACATCAAACAGAGCACTAATATCCAATGTATACAAGAACTCCCCAGAAAACCAAATAACCCTATCCAAAAATGGGGTACAGAGCTAAACAAAGTCTTTTCACCTAAAAAAATTCGGATGGCTGTGAAACACCTTAAAAAATGTTCAACATCATTAGTCATTAGAGAAATGCAAATCAAAACAACCCTCAGATTTCACCTCACACCAGTCAGAATGGCTAAGATTAAAGACATCAGGTGTTGGCGAGGATGTGGAGAAAGAGGAACACTCCTCCACTGCTGGTGAGAGGAGTACAACCACTCTGGAAATCAGTCTGGCGGTTCCTCAGAAAACTGGACATGATATTTCCAGATGAACCAGCCATACCACTCCTGGGAATATACCCAGAAGATTCCCCAGCATGCAATAACGATACATGCTCCACTATGTTCATAGCAGCCTTCTATATAATAGCCAGAAGCTGGAAAGAACCCACATGTCCCTCAATGGAAGAATAGATACAAAAAAAAATGTGGTATATATAAACAATGGAGTTCTATTCAGCCATTAGAAACAATGAATTCATGAAATTCTTAGAGAAAAGGATGGAGCTGGAGAACATCATACTAAGTGAGGTAACCCAGTCTCAAAAGAATACCCATGGTATGCACTCACTGATAAGTGGATATTAGCCTAGAATCTTGGGACACCAAAGACACAATTCACATACCAAATGGTGTCTGACAAGAAGGAAGAAGTGGACCCTGGTTCTGGAAAGGCTCAAAGCATTAGTGTAGGGGAATACCAGAATAGGGTGGATGGGGGAACACAGGGAGGGAAAAGTGCATGTGTGACCTTTGGGGGCCAGGGAACCAGAAAAAGGGAAATGAAATGTAAATATAGTATATATCCAATAAAGTAAAAAATAAAAATAAAAAAATTGTAAATGTTTCATAAGTAAATAGTCATACTTATATGTGTGTTGGAGCTTTGCCTATGTGTGTGTATATATGTGTGTGTATGTGTATGTATATGTGTGTATGTATGTACACACACATATATACACATAAAAACATATACATATATATGTGTATGTGTGTGTGTGTATATATATATATATACACACACATACAGTACTTGAGTATATACTTATGTAATACATAGAAAAAATTTAAAAACAGGGTTTTGCTATTTCAGGCTGGCCTTCACTTCACTGTGAGGATAATGTTGAATCCCTAATCCTCCTGCCTCTGCTTCCTATGTGTTAGCACTGCAGTTATGTGCTGCCATACCCATTTTATGCAGTGCTGGGTATTGATCTTAGAGCCTCATGCCTCTGAGCAATATTCTGGAAACTGAGCTACATCTCTAGCTCCTACATTTTCTAACATACAGTACATAGATGATAAATGTTATTTTTATCTTATATGTACATTTAAGTATGTATCTCCACTTTTAATTTTTGAAAATTTTATATGTATCAGAGCTTTGCCTGCATGCATGTCTGGTGCCTGCAGAGGCCAGGAGAGGGCATCAGAGTCACACACTTGTGAGCTGACATGTGGGTGTTGAGAACAGAACCTGGGTCCTCTAGAAGAACAACAAGTGCTTTTAACTACCAAGTTACCTATCCATTGCCTGTATCTTGACTTTGTGAGAGCACACTTGTCTTAGGGTTTTACTGCTGAGGACACCATGACCAATGCAACTCTTATAAGGACAACGTTTAATTGGAGCTTGCTTACAGGTTCTGAGGTTCAGTTCATTATCATCAAGGTAGGAGCATGGCAGCATCCAGGCAGGCATCATACAAGAGGAACTGAGAATTCTACATCTTCATCTGAATGCAACTAGGAAAAGACTGGCATCTTGGAAGCTAGAAGGAGTTTTAAAGCCCATGCCCACAATGACACACTTCCTCCAACAAGGCCACACCTCCTAATAGTGCCATTCCCTGGGGCCAAGCATATTCAAACCATTATAATTCTTGGTACTAGAAAGGGTGCTGTCTTAGGTTTTCTACTCCTGCTGAAAACATCATGACCAAGAAGCAAGTAGGAGAGGAAAGGATTTATTCGGTTTACACTTCCACATTGCTGTTCATTACCATAGGAAATCAGGACAGGAATTCAAGCATGTCAGGAAACAGGAGCTGATGCAAAGGCCATGAAAGAAGTTACTTACTGGCTTGCTTCCCCTGGCTTGCTTAGTTGGTTATAGAACTCAAGGCTATCAGCCCAGGGATGGCACCACCCACAATGGGCCCTCCCATCATTGATCACTAATTGAGAGAATGCCTTACAGCTGGATCTCATGGAGGCATTTTCTCAAGGAGGGCTCCTTTCTCTGTGATAACTCGAGCTTGTGTCAAGTTGACACACAAAACCAGCTAGTACAGGTGCCTTCAAAAATGACCCACAACTAGTCGCATGCACAGAATAAGAGAATTTAGAGTGCTGAGCCCTATACAGGAGGTCTGTATCACATTCCTCCCACCAGGGCTCAGGGAATCTTCCAGGATATGGATTCAGAAAGATTGTCAGAGCCGGAGATGATAGATGGCTTCAGGGAAACAATGTTCGCCAGACACAACAGATGCATGTATGAACTCACAGCAATTGGGACAGCATGCAAAAGACCTACACAGCTCTAGTCAGACAAATCCCAGCACAGAGGAAGGGAAGCAGGCACCAAGCCCATTGGCCTGATAGCTGCTCGTACAGAAAGAGTCAGTTTTCATGAATGGTGTGGCTACCAGCAGGTTGACCATACCCACAGGATAGTCTCCATACCCAAGAGTATGTAGCCAATACAAATTGAATTTAGTGGGTTTGAGAGAGTCTGGGGGGAGTGACTATAATCAAAATATGCTGCATGAAACTCTCAAAGGAAGTAATAAAAACATTATTTTTAAAAAATGACTCTTGGTGTCAAGAAAGAGGTGGGGGATAAAAATCAGCCACCATGTACCTGTCATTTAGCTTCTGGGTCGATTAGCCTGATGTAATTTTTATGACCTTTAGTAAATCCTAATATCTCACTAACTCTTCACAAAGTTTTGTTTGTCAGTTACATTTTACATCTTTGTCCTGCAGCTAAAAGCGGAACCTTCAGCTTTGAGTCACTCTTGTTCATCTCTTCTCCAAGGCAGTTCCATGTTTGGGACTTGGTTGGCCTCATGGCAGAGAGGAAGAAAGTGCTGGGGGGTCTGCCGAAGCCACTGAAGATTCTACTTGATAGTAACATTTGTCACTTCCTATTGTATTCTCTTTTCCCCAATCAAGTCACATGGCCCAGCTAACCTCAAAAGGTCCAGAATCTGTAATGGCTGCACAGGTTATGGAAGGGAGATTTTGAAGTATAATACTTTTGCCACTGAATCTTGTAAGATCTATTATAACAGGAGGTTAGCGAGAAGGTTTGGTCAGTAAAGAGCTTGCCAAATAAGCATGAGGATTTGAATTCAGAGCCCTAGCCTTCATATAAAAAGCCAGGCATGGTGGCAGGCATGAAGCTGTAATCCTAGGACCGGGCAGGCACAGATACAAGTGGCCTTGATTCAAAGAAAGACCCTGGCCAAGTACTAATAATCAAAGGGAGCTCCAGATTCAGTGAGATACACTTTCTCAAAAAATAAAGTGGAGAGCTGAGGATGATATCAGACTTCACCCTCTGATGTCTAAATGTACAGACACACATATGTGCACTTACACAGCAACACAAACATACATGACACACACAGTCCCTTGTCTTGAGCACCGTATATGGAGTCTGGTGGTGCATACTGACAGACACACTGTATCTCTTATTATGAAATCCCTGTAAGATACATATTGCCTGTGTCTCTGCGTGAGAAAGGTTATGCACAGAAACAAAAGCTTAGTAGGATGATGCTCAGGACAGATACAATGATGACAGACAGCCATGAACTTTGTGTGAATGGAACTTGAGATTAGGAGGGAGGAATATTTGAAACGTAATGACTGGATTGTAACTGTGTTGCTCAAAGGACAGGTATGGAGTGCCGGAAAGAACAAGGATTTAGAGAGTCAAGGATGGCTTCACTGAACATGCCATGAAGTAGCTCAGTGGGTAAAGTGCTGCCCACACAAGCATGAGAATCTGAGTTTCAATTCCCAGGGCCCACAATGTTAGTGTGCACAAGAACATAGAGAGAAGGTGAAGTGGAGTCAGGGGTCTCTAGTGTTTACTGACCAGCCAGCCTTGACAGTTGATGAGCTTAAGGTTTGATAAAAGGCCCTATTATCAGAAACATGAATGAATGAATGAATGAATGAATGACTTTTTGCAAATCATTTAAAACAGTCTAGTATAGGATTGCCTCTATTCTTATTACTAAAGCATGGGGAACAAGAAACATAGTGAGGCAGTGGTTAAGCCATCGTGTGTGTGTGTGTGTGTGTGTGTGTGTGTGTGTGTGTGTGTATTAATGTAACCCAACAATAATCAGCAAACCTTTACACACTTAATATCATGAAGACAAGGGGCAAAGAGCAACATGTGAACTTTCCCAGTTTTTCATTCACAGGTTAGTGCTGGGTCAGGGTCAGGTGGGAGCGTGCAGATGTGGGGAAACCATCACTCTGCCATGACCCATAAACATGATGATGCTCCTGCCTTATTATGGGCTATAGACCAGGAAAGGGAGGAGAGAGTAGGGGGAGAAAAAGCCAAAGCCAAGCAGAGACAATTCCCCAGTACAATTGAGGAAGGAAGATTCAGACAGCATCCAGAAATCAGCTCCGCTGATGAAGAGGCCTACAAGGGGAACACCTCCTAACCAATGAAGATGTCCCTGTGGGCTTGGTGGTCTCAGGTGAGTCTGAGTCCTCAACTGCAACACACTTCAGAAAACTGAAACCCACTCATTACACTGCTTGGGCTTAGAGAGAACAGCATCCACAGGACAACTGTTAGACATAGCCTGTTCATGGCTGCCTACTGGGGCCAGAGGGTCACATAAAGGGTTTGATTTGGAACAGATTCTAAGGCATTCAAATCAGGGATACATATATGTTTACATGTATATATATAAGTATCTATACATATGTGTGTTACTGTATGCATACAAGTATACATATAAACACACATAATATATAATTATGCATACATAATATGTATAATATGTGTATATGTTATATATACACATATGTATATGTTGCACATATATATGTGTAAATAATGTATATATGTATATATACTTGTATATATATGTGTGTATACATATGTGCATATATACATATATGCATACATGTATATGCATTCATATATATGTATTGGCTTTGGTGATTTTTCCTGTTCTTCCCTTCTCTCTCCTCCCTGCCCAGTTTTATGGCTGATAATACATGTTTGTATATGATATTTATATTATATGTATATATGATATTTATATTATATGTATACATGTGTCTATATATGTGTGTATACATATATATTATGTATATGTATGTATATACACATTCATCAACCTCAATGATTCTCTATGAAGTTCCTCAACTGCAGATAAGACCAATTCTCTATGAAGTTGCTCAACTGCAGATAAGACCATTTGGAGTGAGAATGGCAGTGGGCATGCTGGAAAGAACCCTGCTTGCCAGCCTCCACAGGCTCCTTTGCAAAGTGCTTGCTGTCCCCTCCAGAATAGTTTTGGAGACGAAAAACTGCAGCATCCAGCTTGGTGCCATTCAGGATAATTTCCCAGGCATCTCCAAGACATCTTGTGTGGCTCATATCAGAAAAAAAAAGCACAGGGTCGGTATGACTGAGAGTGTGACTGCTGAAGCCGAAGATGAAGGACAGAAAGGTAAAATGTAAGGGAATGAATGGGCTGGCGAAAGGGCTCAGTCAGTAAGGGGCTTGCAGTGCAAGCATGATTGCCTTGTAGCAAGGCAGACAAGGCTGTAGGAGTTTGCAGTGTAGCAGTAGGGGTAGGGAGAGAAATAGAGATCCCTGGCGTTCACTGGCGGGCTGGATCAGTGAGTAGCAGGCTCTTCAATGAGAGACCCTGTCTCAAAAAAATAAATAAATAAAAATAAAATAATAATAATAATAACAATAACAATAATAATAATAGTGAAGTGACAGAGAGTGACTGAGGATTGAGGAAGACTTGACATCTATCTACTTGTGACACCACACACACACACACACACACACACACACACACACACACCACCCCCACCACCACTACCACACCACACACACACACACACACACACACACACACACACCACCATGCACACACACATACATATGCATACACACCACAAACACACACATACACACACCACACACACACACCACATACACATACACACATACACACCATACACACACATATACAGCACACACACACATTATTGTAAGGGGCCACTCTAGGGTCACAGAGCTTAAGTGAACTCATCCATCAGGGTCAAAACCCTCAAAGCCATATATACCTACCACTTTGCTGAGCCCCTTAAGCCAGATCAAAAGGGGAAAAAATCATTTGAAGATGACAATGACCCAGGGAATTATTTGCTATTTTATACTATACCCAAGAAGTGTGGTGATAGTAATCATACTTGATTGTCATTTGCTTGCGATCCTAGAAAGCAATTTGATCCTTTGGTGGTATCAGGGGAGAATCCCGACGGGCAGCTTGAGTCCGACAGTCTCTCAGTGCAGATGCAGCCAATAATACCCTCTCGAGCATTTAGCTTCTCCATGTAACATAATGAGGGGGAAAGTAAATCTGAGTCAATGATACATCTGCTCATAAACTTCCATTTGTTAAATATGAAGCAAAATCCTGACAGCCATAAAACAGGGTGAACAGTTGTGTGTTTGTATTAAAATATCATCGAGATAAGCAATAACCAGCTATGCGAGCAAAGGAACATCTGTGATATTATCTTGCTATTTCTGGCTGAGTCATCTCACGCTGGGAGAAAACACAGGGAAATGGAGTTATCACTTGTGGTGTTCTTAATTGAGTTAAGGAAGGGCTCTGCTTGGTATTCTCCCTGGAGGCTGTCCCTACAGATGCAACAGGTCTCTTGAAAAAGTAAAATTTCCATTGATTGTTTCTGATTATTGTAGATCTGGCACTGTAGACAATTTTAAAACCAAGACAGAAATTTCTGTCCCGATAATTCTTGGAATAAAATGAAGGCATTCAGAACCTTGCAGTTAATAAATCTGTCTCTGTTATATGGGTGTGTGTGTGTATATGTGTGTGTGTGTGTGTGTGTGTGTGTGTGTGTGTGTGTGTGTGTGTATGCATATATATGTGTATTTGCAGGTTAAGCCAGAGGGCAGCTTCAGGTGTTGCTCCCCAGGAGTGTCATCTACAGTTTGTTTTAGTGTTTACCATTCTGACATTCGGTTTTGGGATTGAAACAACAATCTCAGTATAGAACTTTCCAAACACTTAGGCTGGGTGGCCAGGACCCTCCTGCCTATGTCTCCCCAGCACTGGGATTACGAACACATGCCAGGACACAAACATTTTGACATGACCTGTAGGTGTCAAACTCAGGACCTCATGCTTAAAAGGCAAACACTTGATTTACTGAGCTATCTCCCCAGCACACTTGCTTTTGTGAAAGAACTTTTTATTTGACCTCCAGAATGGAAACTACCTCATCAGAAGCATTTACTAATGCTGTCTCCTAGAGGATCTTACCAGGAGAAAGCCAAGGTAAATTCCTTTCTCATAGGTCTCCTTAAAATGTTTAGTAATTTATAAACTAAGTACGTTAGGTAGATAGAGATAAAGTAAAAAAAGACACCTATTATACTGAATCATACTCTATAGAGAAGTACTGAAATAATGAGATTGAGACCTTGTATTATTGTAAGCAACTCTAAAAGCAATTTGCTGCTAACCTCTCATTACAGAGGTGATGACCATGTACCCACAAGCACCATGTATATATGATTGGCAGGTAGCAACCATCAGTTACAGTCAAGGACTAACTTAGATTTTATATTGGATTTTATGTCTTGAGCAAATCACTTAACCGTCCTGAGATGTGGGTTAAATTCTCCATAAAAAGGAAGAGTGTTATATAGGCCTGTGCTGGAGGCTTCCAGCAGAAGTAAGATGGGATATTGAAACTGCTTATATACACTGTGTTCTGTTCCTTAAAGATGCCCATCAGTGGGTCTTATTACTTTAAGTAAAGCTGGAAATCAAGTAGATTCCAGAGAGCCTGTTCATTACATTAGGAAGCAAATACATTCATTGTCAAGACAGTGAGAAAGTCAATGAATCCTCGTTGTCAATGTTCCCCAATAGGTCTAGCTTATTCATGAAGTGAGTGTGTCAGTATACATAAGACAGTCTACAATTTAGCCATGAGCCTTAATAAGACCCATGACCATCTAGGCAATGCAAACACAAGGCAGCCTTAACCTGAGAATGAAGAACCAATGCAGAGGGTCTTCTAGCTTAAGGCTCCATTTGGCAGACAAGTGCAGATATTTTCATTCTGGCTCCAGACAAGATAAATCCTGCCAACTGGCACTTGATTTGGGTAGAGCCACCTTTGTACTCAGAAGGCCTGATTCATATGTATCCTGAGTTCCCCAGGAGGTAGCTACTGAAAACAATCAACCAATTCTGCTCGAGCCTAGAAATCATTTTTAGAGACCAATTCCGAGTGAGCCTTACAAATAGGACACAGTCTGAATGTTAAAGACAATGATCTCTGTGGACATCCATTAGATATGAAGATCCCTTTGAAAACTTCCCTCAAACAGAAAACTATAAAACCAACAGCTGGGCACTGCGAAGAGAGATTTGCTTTAGTAAGAACTATAGTCATCAACCTAAATTTGTGTTGTTTCATAGCATAAGCTACAGCTTTGTGGAATGCCTTTTATCTGAATTTTATTGATCACAGAGCAGATCACAAACATAAAACATTAAATAACCCATTAGAAATGCCAAGTGCTTACAGGGATTATTTTACTTTGAGTACATGGTTCCTATTTAAATATAAATGGCCCGACACAAAGATGTAATAAATGTATACCTTTCTTCCAAATGTTCAGCCCCTTTATAAACAAACTGATCTTCATGACAGCTTCATAATACTGAATGTGGTGTGTATTGCTTTCATTTTTATAGTGTATATTATGCGGATGGGAGTAGCGCCCCCCGAAGGCATGTAGCTAACTGCTGTTTGCTTGCCAACCGTGCTGCCTTCCTGTTAAGCATGAATCAGTTTTAAATTTACTTAGCTCTAAATCATCCCCTGATTTTACCATTGGGATGTCCCCCCCCACAAGTGTTGCTCTGAGTAGACAGTAGTTATGTCACTACTTCGTGTGAATTCTTAAGATAGTGACTTCAAGTCCATTGATGATGTCAGAGACCGCCCCTCAGGCCTCCAAGTTCTGAGATCCATTTGCTCCAGGGAACTTGCTGCCCCATGCATCCTGCAGGGATCTCTCAGAACCTAGTGGCCCTATCCACATAGCACCTAAGCTCACATCAAGAGATGGCTAAAATGAATCTTCTCCAAGAGGGAGCCCAGGGTGCCGTTACAGTATCACCATAACCTTTGGGAGTCACCTACAGATGTCCATGGGAGTTTGTTGTGAATGGTAACAATGTCTCCACCAGGCATCTCTCAGATACTGATGTCTTGGCTTGTGTGAATTTTGATTTCTATTTTTATAAATGTATTATTTAACACCATTCAAGAACCTATTTGTCAACCTTAATTATGGCTTACATTAGCGTTTATATTGATTGGTTTTTGATTGGTTCTGAACTCTTTGTCTAGGGACAAAGAAAGTAATTTCCATGAGAAATTACTATTAGTTACTTTCTGGGTTGCTTAAAATATACTTTTAAAAAAATGTATGCTTTTAGGTGACTCGGGTAACAATCAGTTTTTAAAATACATCTAACCTCTTGTTATTGAATTGTATGAGCAAAATAATATAAGGTTTAAATGCAATCTAAAAATAATTTAAGATCTGTAGCTGTCAGTTTGCATTAATCTTTTACAAAGTCCAATTATTTTTCCTAATAATGTAATTACTTTATATTCCCTCAAAATGTTAGATTTTTATATTTATGACAAATAAAAAACATGAACCAGTATGCCCCTCTTCTAAATAAAGTTTGGGACCTCTGGAGGTGTTTGGATAAAGTCTGGACCTTTTTGTAGTTGTAATGAATCAAGCACTATGTTGGTAACCGAGGTAGTAGAGCAGTTGTTGGTCTTAACACTAAATAGTAGACAACATTCTTTTATTTGTTGTTATTGCTATCTGTATCTGAAAAGTGAGAACTCTGAGGTTCATGTTAGGGAGATTGCCTGAGGTCCTTAAATACTGGACAACAAGAGCAGGATATAATCTCATATGTTTCCAATATCAAAATCCATAACCTTATCATAGGACTTCAAGATTGTAGCAATTTTTATGGAATTTACAAAAGTACATATGGAAGATCTGCATAGTAAAGAGGTGAGATAAACAAGGACATAATACAGAAAGGCTAGACATAAAGTTTGTGAACAGCAATTTGTGAAGAGCTGGCACGGCCCCTCCTGCTATAGGTGTCTCTTCCATATTGAGAAGCCAGTGGATGTAACATCAAGGAAAGCAACATAGCATTCCAGTCTAAGACTTTCTCTTGACTCATTCAGTTTGGACCACTAGCACCTTACCAAGGCACCACATGGCTTCCCAAATGGGCTCTTTGGATTTGGTCTGGCTTTTCTGGATGTCTACTATGCTGTGTTCTCATTGTTCCAAAGTGAAAATGTCTTCCTGAAACCAATCTTGACTCCCCATTACCCTCAGGATAATGGACTCTGAGGGTCTAGCACAACATTTTGATAAATTATTTTATTTACATTCCAGCCATTGCCCCCCTCCTATTCCCTCCTCCCAGTCCTCCCTCCTCCCACATTTCCTTATCCTATTCTTCCTCTCTCTTGCCTCTGAGAGGGTGCTCTCCCCACATCAGCATCAGGCCTCCCTCCTCCCTGGGGCCTCAAGTCTCTTGGGGATTAAACACATCTTCTTCCACTGAGGCCAGACCAGGCAGTCTTCTGCTATATATGTGCCGGGGACCTCAGATCAGCTCATGTATGCTGCCTGGTTGGTAGTTCAGTCTCTGAGGTCCAGATTAGTTGAGACTGCTGGTCTTCCTATGGGGTCACCCTCCCTTTCAGCTTCTTCACTCCTTTCCCTAATTCAACCACAGGGGTCCCAACTTCAGTCCAATGGTTGGTTGTTAAGTATCTGCATCTGTCTCAGTCAGCTGCTGGTAAGGCCTCTCAGAGGACAGCCATGCTAGGCTCCTATCTCTAAGCACATTACAACACCAGTAATAGTGTCAGGCCTTTGGTACCCCCACCCCATGAGATGAATTCCAAGTTGGGCCAATCAGTGGACTGCTTTTCCTTCAGCCTTTTCTCCATGTTTATACCTGCAGCTCTTTTAGACAGGAACAGTTCTGAGTCAGAAATTTTGACTGTGGGTTAGTAACCCTGTTCCTCCACTTGAAGCCCTATCTACTGGAGGCGGACTCTTCGAGTTCCCTCTACCCAATGTTGGGCATTTTGGCGAAGGTCACACCCATTGAGTCTTCATACTTCTAGGCCCCTTTGCATGGAAAACTTAAACACCATCATTCTGAATTTCTGCTGGTTCTAGCCTTGCTTTCATTTGGGCCTCTCTCTTTAAAACACTGGTACTACCAATAATCAACCAGGCTCACCTGTACAACCGTACCTTGCCTTATTCTGGCATTTGTCCCATTGGATCATAACAAGCTTTGTACTTTTCCAGAAACCTCATTTGGAGTGAGTACCTCTTAGGGTGAACTTAAGTCCTATCTTATTTACTAAAGTGTCCCTAACTACTGTCTGCCGGTTGTTGCTCAGCAAATAATATTTTTCAAATAGAAGGTGGATGGACCAATGAATGATTGGTAGAAATATGACAGGATAGATAAGAAAAGATGAGAAAGGATAGATGTGAAGAATGTAGCAGTAATGTAGTCACCTTGTATACAATAAAAAATATATATACTTAATATCACAGTTATCACGGTATGCTTTTATAGAGAAAAATAATATAAATTTCTTTAAAGTTTCTCTATAGAGTATCTATAAAGTCTAGAAACACAAATGTGACCTTTTATTTACTTGTTGTTTCTTTGATGGCATTACTTAATAAAAATAAAAGGGATATAATTGCCTGAGTCTCTAGGATTTGGGGAACCCACAGATACAAACACTCTGTAAGTGGTTTCCACAATCCCTGGTTCAATTTCTGCCTGAAAGTCTTGCTGCTTTTTTGTTCTCATGGAAAGCGAGAATGATGAGAACATGCCCAGGCCCTGTCTATGGGGAAATTGAAACCGTTTTCGGATGTCCTGTTCTATCAAGGACTCCATCCTACGTCCATCTTCTAGGACAAATAGGCCTGACCTGTAGGCTGCAAGTGCCCCCAGAACAGATATGAATAAGGTCTAATACCTTTGTATCAGGGCATTTCCAAAAGGTTGGATGACCCTGTTCTAGTGGCTTCTTGTAACGCATTAATCAGAGCTTTTTTGTCCATAAAATGGCCTTTAGAATTACATACACCTGGATTCAAAGCTTTCAGAGCACATGCCTTTTTAGGCCTGTCTCTTGATTTATAAAATGAAATAAGCAGATTTTTTAAAAAAGAAAATGTAGATAATTATATTGAGGTTTTTAGAAAGTCTTTTCTCTAACTTTTCTATCAGTCTTATCTCTCAGCAGAGCAGTAACCAATCTCATCTTTGAGCTCCCAATCCCTAGTGTTGACTTAATGTTTTCCAAGTTTTCCTTAAATAATTTGAATAACATTTTTAGTTATTTTGTGTGTGAACATGTCTGTGTTGGTATGCCCCAGTGTATGTGTGTGGAGGTTAGAGGACAGTTAGAAAAACCGGTTCTCGGGCACAGTGACAGGCTTCTTCACCCAATGAGAAGAAATCTTGCTGGCCCAATGTTACCAACGGTTTTCTATTAGAAACTGTGTTGCTCCCAATGTTTGCTTAAAGTTAGTCTGAAGTTCCTTCCACCTTGCTCTCATACCCAGATACATTTTCTAAAGCAATGACCGCCTGATGCCCAAATCTCACACAACTTTTCATATTCAAGCCATGGTTTTTCAACAGCACTGCCCTGAAAAGTGGTTCATATCCTGATGTTAAGCACTACCCTAGCCCTCCCAACCCCTACATCTTCATCCAAAGACCATCAGAAAGTACGATTTTTTTCCTTCATAAAGCCCCCTTGTATTGAAAAAAACCATAAACAATGAAACTCCAAGGATCTCTAGGATGAAGGAACAATATGACAAAAAGCAAACAGAAGAAAAGGCGAGAAATCGGGAGAAAAGGAAAGCAACGGGTTGCAGACCAGCAGCAAAAAGGAAGCAAGGATCTAGATATTTTCCACAGTGAATTAGAAAATATGACACATTAAGAAAAGTGCCCCTGTGTGCAGCTACAAATACTACATATGCATACAAGCATCTAAAATTACAGTCACATCTCTGTTAACTGGTGGTCCCCTAGTGGGAGAACAATGTTCGCATTAACATCCCGCGATCCTTATTAAGGTTGCTGCTTCCGTTGTGTGTTAGTATTATTTAAAGCAAACAGAGGACTGGGGTGTGACTCTGCTGGAGCACTTGCCTGGCATACACAAGGTCCAGCTTGGAGCCAAGTAGCTGAAGTAATGAAAAACAGCAGCGTGTAGGGTCACAGTCTAGTTGTAGGCCTTGCAGTTCTGGCCTGAAACATCTTCCCATTAACTGCAGTTTTGAGACATTCTCCTATTCTAAAGTCTCCGTTTCTTTAAGAATAACCTTTCTGGATCAAATATTAAATTCCTGGGCTTTTCATTAATGCTTTGACTATTTCAGGATTGTGGGTTATGCTTCCCCATATTGAAGGAAGATCACTCTCTGCCTCTGCTGCAGTTAAAGCAAGGAATATACTTCTTTTCAAATTGCCTTTTTTATTTTTACTGTTGTGTTACAGCACAACCTTCTGTGTGTAGCATACAAATGATAGTTGGTAAAGAGATTGTGGGCTTGCATGCATAATAAATACAGTTCTATTTGAGTGGTTGGTGAGTATTTCATAACGTACAAGTAGGAAATGGGACAATTTAAATATTTTGGGAGGCTTCACTATGTATTCACTATGCATGCATGTACATATTTACATACCATTTTCAACACTCTTATTTATAAGCAAATAGCCAAACAGGCAATTATTTGTATGTGGGTCAATATGACACAGTCAATGGTCTAGAAAATATAGGGTAGTTAACGAACTCATTATTGTAAAATGGAAAATGCTGGGAAGGTATACCAGCTATTTGCATCATAAGCCACTGAAGAGAGAACAGTTCCCGTCAAGCAAAATTTAGGAGCAATAACTAGATATAAGTCCTCTCATTTCTGCAACATTTAAAAGAGCATAGAAATATGAAACATCTGAAAAACCATTTTAGACAAAAATGCAGCTCAATCCCTTTCCATAAAAGGCCTGGAAATCAAAACCAACATATTCTCTGTGACTTACATTTCAATTCTGAGGATTGCTGTATTCTGAGGGCTACGGTTTCCCCTGCAGCAGTTACTTGAATCTTTAATAGAAATACCTGTAGAGAGTAGTCAACTAGCTTAATGGGCTTTTCTATTAAGGCCAGAGACTCTGTAGAAGTCATGTATGTGAGATTTACTCCAAAGGGGCTAAAAGAGATAGGCATGCTCCAGGCTGTGTTATGTGGGCAAGAGGAGGTATCCCAGAAGAGTGAAGGATGCAGCCAGTATCTATCACTGCCTATCCAGGCAAAGCAGTGAATGGAAATGACTGATCTACAATTTGCGTCCTCTTTGCGGTCCATCAACAGAACATTATTAAAACCAGTCAGCCAGAGCCCATTAGAACAGCACTCACGTATGAAACAATACCCAGGTCTTCTCGGTCTCCATTTTTATGCACTGCTACAGGACTATAAATATTCATCGTAATGTAACTGAAAATTATTGAAGTGAGAAAAAAGAGAAACAGGGAAGCCATTTGCTTCAATTCATAAACAGCATCTGTTGGGAAGTTATTCATAGATTGCTTCAGGGCCTGCTGAGCAGCAAACCCACAGAAAAGGATGCCATTGCAAGCAAATTGGCGCAAACTGCATGGAGGTGCTATTAGACATGATTCGATGACAGTCAGGCAGGGTGATCAGGCACTGGGTTGTTTTATGTGTTCTTTTATCATGGGGACACAGAGCTACCCTCCAGCCAAAGTCTCTTGTAGTTCAAATTAGACAAGCAACCTTCCGAGTGTATTAGGCCTAACTAGTGTCTGGGGAGACTGAGAAGAAGCAGCGGCACTCCTGGTCTTAGAGCTGGTTCATCTGCCCTCACCTTAGGCACATGTCAGATGCAACCTGTGCAAACCTGCTGATTTGGATGTCCCTAGCAAGACCTTGTCCATCAAAAAATAAGCATAAAAGAGAAAACTGCTCAGAAGAATGTAGTCTGGGATGTGCTAGACCTGAAAGGAGAGAGTAGAATATTTGTCACTTATCAAATCCACACTAAGAAGAAAAATTAGCAGGGACCCTTTCCAATCTGGCCTCTCAGCGAAGTTGTATTTCATCAAAAATTGGATTTATGGCTTCCCGGTCAAAGCCTCAAATTCAGTTCACAGAAAATAAACACAATGAGAGCTTTCAAATGCAAAGTGATCGTGAATAAAATAGATGAGTTGGTTTAGTAACTGTTTATACTTGAACATTGATTCATGTGTTTGTGGTTTAAAGGCATTTTTGAGACTAAGAAAAAATATTTTGTTTTTCAGATTTGGGGTGTGTTTTAGTAATGTGAATGTCATCCATTTCCAGATTTATTCACAGGTTTATCTTAATCACATAGAAGAGAGACAGCCAGGTATTATGCACCTACCAAGACAAGAGAGTTTTACCCTTCCAAAGGCAAGATCCTTGTGCAGTAAACACACACACACACACACACACACACACACACACATACTTGAACACTCACAGCAGACATAAACACACACAGACCCAATAAGACTAAGCCTTTAGATGTAATTACATTATAAGAAAAGTATATGTGTGTATACATATATATCTACACCTACACATATGCATATACACATATACATAGACACACATATATATATTGAAAGTGCTACCAACAAATTTCAGACTTGAAAACTTCAAATAAATTGGTTTTTATGAGAAATAAACTACTAAGAAAGTGAAATGATCAGGAGAAGAGAGGAGTAACCAATTGTAAAGAAGAAGCTTAAGGAATATAGCAAACTGGCTGAGGATTTAATGCAGTTGGTGGAACGTTTGCCTGAACAGTGAGGTTCATCAAACAAATGCATCATGCAGACCCTGTTGAGATCTAAATGAATGAACTGTATTGAATATACTCTTAAGGAGAAAAATAAAACACACTCACAGGCGTGTGCACGCGCGTGTGCACACACACACACACACACACACACACACACAAAGAGAGAAATGAAAAATTCAAATGCTGACTAGATATATTAATAGTTTTAATGAATCACTATTTTATATAATATCATTATTACAGTTGTATTTTAAATAGTTCTTATATTTTAGAAAACACTGAATACATCAAAATACATCCATATAAGACAGAATAAATGACACAAGAATCTCTTGATTTGGTAATTAATGGCTGTAGATAATAGACATGGGAATTGGTCAGCCCATCCTCTCCTTGCCTCAGTCTTCCATGGTAAAAATTATGACCTCATACTTTCCTGTGTTTTGAAGCTCAATCATTCTCCACCTTACTCTGACACAGAGTCTTCCACGGAAACTTGAACTCAGTGATTCAGCCAGGCTTCCTGGCCAGCAAGCCCCAGGGATGCTGGTCTTACTCTTATCAGTACTGGTGCTACAGATGTGCACCACCACACCTAGCTTTTTATATGTGTGCTGGGGACTGAAACTCATGTCATCATGCTCATGTGGCACACACCCTAGCTACTGAGGCATCTTTCTCTGCAGCCACTAAATGTCTTCATATGCATCATTTCATTTGCTTTTTCTGGATATTAAGTGGTCATAGTGTAAGTATACAAAATAACTTCTCATCAGCGTGATGCTTTATTTAATCAATGGAAGAAAGATATGAGCTAACAAAGTTAGAATTTTTCTCTCCTAGTAATTAAGGACAGTTTAAAAAATAATGAGCAAAGGGTCTTATCTAAGGCCACCTGGCGAGTTTGAGTCAAATGCATGATCAAAGTCTAAAATGAGTATATCACCATCCAAACCTCATTTGCCAAATCACATGTTATTGGCTTTGTAAATATGGAACAAATTTGTATAAACTATGGCTAACAAGGGAAATAAATCTCACAGGGAATCATATTCTTTCCCACATGCATATTATAAAGGCCACTGGGCTAATTAAGCCCCATCTAACCACATGTATTACTAACTTCTATACAATAAATGTAGCACATGTTAGATTCTACCCAAAAGTGAAAATATTCCAGATTTTATAAAATAGAGAGGCTGGATTCCTTAAGTTGTAGTTAGCCTTGATTGCCAAAATGGTATACTTTGTTTGAAACACTGATTTGCCCAATCACTGGCTGCCATTCTGCTTTCTTCATAATTCAAACAGAAGCCATGCCAAGTTTCCTAGGAATTATTCTGGAGACTAAGGTTTGTTGTCCCACCAACAGCTGAGTTCCCTGTGTTTCTATCCTCTCAAGCAAAAAGAATAAGACAAGCAGTCCTCGGTTCCTGTGGCTTCTGTCTGCTTTTCCAAGACACTGAATACTAAGCTGGATTCTGAAACAGAGAAAATGTTTTAGGGGGTGGAAATGGGTGCAAGATGTGATCTTCAAGTTCATACTACATTTAAAAAAAAGACATATTCTGCCCCTGTGAACTCTCGATAAGAATTTAAGGAGAATTAAGAGTTCCCAATTACTCAGTAGTTCTACTTATTATCTGTACATCACTGTTATATTACTAAACACCTGATGCCTGTCAGGAATTATGACAATCACTTAGTGTAAAACTGTTAAAGACCTTGATCTCAAGAAACTCACAGGTATGATCATGGGAGCCTTAAAGAAAAGACATGAGCACATTATAGTGTGCAAAGTGCTATTTGCTGTTGGTACCAAACTGTTTGGTAGAGATGTCAAGGGTGCCTCACCTGCAGTATTACATATAAGTAGGCATATCCTTAGAGGCTGGGAAGTTTTTCATATGAAGATATTGAAATGGGAAAAGATACTCCAGACCCTGGAAGAAGATACTTCAGACCCTGGGGGAAGACCCTATAGACCCTCAGAGAAGACACAGTAGACAATGGGAGAAGACACTATGAAAATACACTGCAGACACTGTGGGGAGACACTACAAATCCTGGGAGAAAACACTGAAGACACAGTGAGAAAATACTGTAGACACTGGTAGAAGATACTGGGGTAAATTGCTGCAGATCATGGGAGAAGACACTGAAGATACCAGGAGAAGACATTGAGGACACTGATAGAAGATACTGGGGTAAAACACTGTAGGCACTGGGGGAAGTGTCTTGGGGAAAGACAACTGCAGACACTGGGGTACCATGGGAACCAAGATTGGGAAGATTTCACTCTCAGAGAGCCATCCAGGAAAACAAAATTTTAGCAAGCTCCCAAGGAATTTGAATGTAAATGACCAAGGGCTTCGAGAAGGTCAATGACTACATGACCTATCCAACAAGCCCTCAATGTGATTGTTCCACATACTTCTGAAGAGTTTCTTTTTTTTCCAGTTTCTATAAAGTACCTTCCTTGGCATTATTTTTTTTTCAATACAGGGTTTCTCCGTGTAGCCCTGGCTATCCTGGAATGCACTCTGTAGACCAGGCTGGCCTCCAACTCAGAAATCCACCTGCCTCTGCCTCCCAAGTGCTGGGATTAAAGGCGTGCGCTACCACTGCCCGGCTTCTTGGCACTATTTATATTAAGATAGTCAGTCACATTGATTATATGTCTACAGTGTGTGATAGGAGGCAGTTTAGAAGCCAGACAAAGAGAATACAGGGATATAGTCCATATGCAACATAGAACACAGGGTACATAGAGTGAAGGAGACCTTCTTGGATGGTGAGATGTTGACCTACAGTCAGAACACCCACGAGAGTGGTACAAATACTTTCCATAACTCTCCTAGACTACATCTAGTTTAGGCAGCTTCCTGGCCTTGCCCTCCAACAAATGACAGGACTTCTTAAGTTTCTTCATGCATAAAGATGTGAATGAAGCCCAGCAGTGGTGGAGCATGCCTTTAATCCCAGCACTTGGGAAGCAGAGGCAGGTGGATTTCTGAGTTCAAAGCTAGCCTGGTCTACAGAGTGAGTTCCAGGACAGCCAGGGTTATACAGAGGCACCCTGTCTCAGAATGGATGACAAGAAGTGTATACCAAAAGGAGCATGCAATGGTTGTCTCTGGAGGGGCCTTTCCAGAGCCTTACAAATACAGAGGCAGATGCTAACAACCAACTATGGGACTGGGCATGGGGTCCCCAGTGGAGGAGCTGGAGGATGGTCCAGAAGAGCTGAACGGGTTTACAGACCCATGTGAAGAACAATGATTTCGGCCACCCAGATGCCCCAAGACTCCCAGGGACTGAACTATCAACCAAGGGGTACACATGGCTCCAGCCAAAAATGTGGCAGAGGAAGGCCTTGTTGGGCATCAGTGGGAGCAATGTTCCTTGGTCAGGTAAAGGCTCAACAGAGGCTTGAACAAAGGGAAACCGAGGCAGGGGGGAGGGAGTGTGTTGGGTAGAGAGGTATATACTAGGAGGCAGGGGGAAGGAAGAAGGGGGAGGGTTGGGGATCTTAGGGGAAGGGGGATATCAGCAAAGGTTTAACATTGGCAATGCAAATGAAGATAATATTCAATAAAAAATAAATTAAAAAAGATGCAAATGACAATAATTTACCTTGACCTCCAATTAATTAGTTAATTATTCAATTAATTATCTAAAGCATTTATTATATGTGAGGTCACTGCCTCAGGACCTGAGGATCATCAGCGAACACAATGAAAGGCCAGAGCCCTCATGTAGAGTCAAGAGACCAAAAAAGCTAGATTGATTTTCTCTGGGGCTCTGAAAAAAATGCTACAAGTTAGGAAGCTCAAATCAATAAAAATCTAGATTTTTCTGGAGAAATGGACAATCAGAATATCTACCATCATTTCAAATGGTCCCAGAAAGCACAACCTCTTTTAACTTCCAGTGATCTCCAACATTGCTGGCTAGTTTTATGTCAATTTGACCTAGGCTAAAGTCATTTGGAATTCAAGAACTTTGACTGAGAAAACAGCCACACCAGGTTGACCTGTGGACATTTTCCTCATTAATGATTGATGTGGATGAGGCAGTCCACTGAGTTCTGCATGTTATTAGAAAATAGTCTGAGAAAGTCACCAGTTAGAAGCCAATTTGTACCATTCCTCCATGTCCTCAGCTTTAATTCTTGCTTCCAAGTTCCTGCCTTGAGTTCCTTCTCTGATTTCCTTCCATTACAGTTGTTATGTAGAACTGTGAGCTAAATAAAAAATTTCCTCCCCAAGCTGTTTTAGGTTGTGGTGTTTATCACAACAATAAAAACCATGAAACACCAACTGTGCTAGGCATTCTTGGCTCTGTAGACATATGACTTCAATCTCTATTCACCAGCCCATGTATTCCAATCAAATACTTTCTTTCAGAAAGAGCATCTCCATACAGCTGTGTCTCCCTGAGATTGCTTATGAGTTCTTTAAAAATGTAGGTGCTAAACAAGCTTTCTTTTCCATAATTATGTATGCAGTTTAACATATATGAGAAGAACTCTTATCAACATCTTAAAGCAAGGACTTCACAGACACTTATGGTAGACATGATGACATTTCAAATAATCTGAGATTAGAGTGAGTCAGTTGATGATAGAAAAATTGAGAGAAGAGTTAAAACACTACAGTAATGCTTAGGGAGACAAGGTGTGCTCTTCATTCTGTCAAACAAAGCAGCATGCCTGGCTGAATGTTTAACACAGATCCAATTTGCAAAATGGCCTTTGAGTGATTTCCCAGCTGGGACATTGAACTTACAGACGACAGCATGTCTTACACCAGCCTCCTGCTAAGCAGATGACAGCTTTCCTCAAATCTACAGGACCCCAGCCTAACTTTACAACTTATCAAAAAACTACAAAATCCCAGAGTGTGTGATGACTTGGGATACACATACAGATCAATGGGTTGGAAGTGAAAGTTCAGAAATGAACTCATACGTGTATGTATGACTTGATACTATTTAAATAGGGTGATGCAGTATTCAAACAGGAAAGAAACATTTCTTAAACAAATGATATTAGTACCCTTGAAATCTCCTTATAAAAATGACAAGGCCAATAAGATAGCTCAGCGGTAAAGGCTCTTGTTGTGTAAGTCCTTACCTATTGAGCTACCCAACTGTCCTTATTTTATTGAAAATCACTCTCATGCTTGTCTTTAATTCCATAAGTGAATTTTCTTTAATTTAAAAACAAATATAGCTTACTTAAAGTCTTCATCTACTTAACATTTGGACTTCTCCATGGCCAGTTTCCATCAACCACTCTCTTCCAGTATATAGACGATATTTTCCTAGTGGTTTTGTTTTTGCATGTCTAATATTTTTGGTTAAAAACTAGACATTTTAAAAGGCTGTGGGCATGGCTCAGTTGATAGAGCACTTGCCTTGGCTACAGGATGCCCTGCGTTCAATGTCCAGCACTGTATCAACCAGGCAGGGTAGCACAAACCTGTAATCTCAGCCCTTGGGAAGTAGAAATAGGAGGATCAGGAGTTGAAGATCATCCTTGGGCACATATGAAATTTAAGGCTAGGCTGAACAACATAAGACTGCTTGGCTATAAAACAAGGAAGAAAAAAAACTAGATATTTTAAATATAATATGGAAATAATAAAATTTAAATTTCCTTGTTCCAAGATTTTTTTTGTTCTTGCTGATTGTTTTTCCTCATTCTGGACATAAATATTCACTGTATTCTTGATGGATTTGAATCACCTATGAAACAAGCCTCTGGGTGAGTCTATGAGAGTGTTTCCAAAGAGGTGTAACTGGGGAGGAAAACCCTGTCCTGAATGTGAGCAGCACTATCATACAGGGACTGAGACCTCAACCTAATAAAAGGGGAGAAGGGACTAACTCAGATGGAAATCAACATTCATTCTTTCCACTCTCTGATTGCAGACCTGGCAAACTGTCTCAGCTTCCTGCCATCATGCCTTTCCCAAGGTGATCCATTCAAAAAGAGACCTGAAATTAACCCCCCTGAAATTGAATTCATCAGAGCAATGAGATAAGTAACGAATACAGAAAACCAGTATAGAGAAGTGGGGTTATTGCTGTGTTAAATCTGATGATGTGATTCATGGACCTTTGGAAGTGATTTATAGAAGAAGAGTAGAAGGATGTGGAAATGTAGGTAAGAAAAGTCTGGAGTGCTATAAGCAAAGCTTTATGTCTGGAACCCTGAGAGAAGAGTGGACAGAGGAAGATCTGCTCAAGAAGTTTCAGAGAATAAGGACTCTTTTGGGCCCTTTATGTTACATCTTGTACTCGCAAAGACCCTCAGTATGCTCTGCCTGTGTTTTAAAACTTTGTTTTAGGCTGAAAGTAAAAAACAATAAACGAAATTGCATGGTAGAGAAAATTTCAAGACAACATACCATGCACACTGTGATATAGGTTACTGCTCATTATTCTCTGTCAAATCTACAAGGAGAAACCACAGAAATATAGTTTTTAAAAGTACAGCCTGGTAATGAAAGGGTAGGTTTAAAGTTGAAAGTTTGTAGACAAAGTAGATGTAGATAAATCAGCGGTACCTGCAAATACAATCCATAACTTTAAAGAGCAACCTTGAGCTCTGACATGGGTGAAAGGAAAAAGAACCCAAACTGAGATAGCACAAAGGGATTCTCAGGCTCAGCTGACAAAGCTTTCAGAGGCCACTATAGTTATAGTAAAAAGAGGGGAAAGATGCTACAATTCAAGCTAGCAACAGAAAATGATAGTGTTATCTACACTTGGCAGAAATGTAAAATCCAAGAATTTCAGAATCAAGTTTCTGAAAAACTCTTTTGATCAGGTAATGTATGGCAGGGTCACATTCCATGCAAAGAGGCCAAAGATGAGAAAGCAAAGCCTGAACCACAATGGAGATGCCAGGGTGTTTAAAATGTCCAAACAGTGAGATACAGCTGCAGGCACAAAGGGGAACCAATCCCAGCGAGACATGTGTTCTGCAGCTAGCAGAACAGGAGTGGTGGGTCAAGAGATTGCCTTGAATCTCTTCCAGAAGAAGACCAGGACTTTGGATTTTTTTTAACAGAATCAGTTAAAACTGTTAAAGAGTCAGAGACTTTTTCAGATAAGCTAAATGTGTTCTGCCATGGAAGATGACTATGAGAATTTGAGGATTTGGAATTGAATGTTGTAGTTAAAAGTAGTGTTTCTAGATGACAAGATGGTGGACTTGTGATGATTAATCTTCACCATTACCTTCACTGGGCCTGGAATCACCTAGGAGACACACTTCTGGGCATGTTTTTGAGGGTATTTCCCAAGGGCACTAACTGAGGGAAGACCCACACTGAAATGCAGGTAACAGAACACCATGGATTAGGATCTCAGACAGAATTAATGGAAGAAAAAAGTCAGTTGAGCATCTCTCTCTCTCTCTCTCTCTCTCTCTCTCTCTCTCTCTCTCTCTCTGCTTCTTTACTACAGACCCAATGTGACCAACTGCAACATGTTCCTGCTGCCATGATCTTTCTGGCTTGATAGAGTGAATTCCCTCAAGGTATATATACCAAAGTAAATCGCTCTTTTCTTCTTTAACTTTCTTTCATTGTGTATTTGGTCACAACAATAAGAAAAGTAACTGATATGTCAGTTTTTCTGAGTTGATTTTGTAAAACTGTCTTCTTTCTCTGGTTTGATTAATATACAAGAATGTCACTTGATGACTTATAAGTCAGATCAAATCAAGATACCTTTGCAAGCAGAAAACAAAGTTGCCAACAAACATGTTTCCTTAAACACCTAAGAGCAATAGAACTCCCAGTCTTTTCCTAGCAACCCCCTCTATATGTTGGAAACATCTTTGACTTTCAGCTAGTCACAAAGCCTCAAGATCAAAGTTGAGTGCTTAAGACAGCCTCAGTCACTTCTAGAGCATGCTAAGAGCTCTGAAAATGCACACAGCTCTTCACACATGTTTGGCCTTGAAGGCTCTAAAAATCAATGAGAGCTCTTCAAAACCCATTGTCTTTCCTATACTTTTCTTTTGAAGTCTTTCAGCTGGCCTATTATTTGTGCCAACTACTATCTACTTTCATAGGTGAAGAATGGCCTTTAAATGTTTTTAATGAATGTCCCCTAGAACAAGAATTTCACTTGATGATATATAAGTCAGATCAAATGAAGATGCTTTTGCAGTCTTGCTAAGAACTGCCAAATGGGTCAAATAAAAACAATACTCTGAAAGTGACTGTGGGGTACCCAACACCAACTGATACATTTGCAATGCACCCCCTACACCTAAGCTTCATAGAAAGTTGCACAAGAGAGAGGAGAATGATTATAAAAAGCTAGAGACTAGGATGCCTGATGCTAGATTGTGTTTCCTAAACATGATAGAGAAGTTACCCCCATGAAATCTCAACAATATGGCTGCCTAAACAAGAATATTGATGACACCTCTTGACATGCCAATATGGATAGGGAAACATCACAAAGTCCTGCCCTTGAATAAAGAGATACAGACAGCTAGTGGCTGCTAAGAGGAGAATCAGTTTCCCCCAGGGATGAGATCCTACAAAGGCCACCTAGTCCCAAGTAGTTAACTCTGGACATATGGACATATGAGCAAGGCTAAATGAACTCAGTGTAATGTGTGTGTGTGTATGTGTGTGTGTGTGTGTCTGTGTGTGTGTCTGTGTGTTTGTGGGTGTGTGTGTGTTAGAGCTTTCTAATAACAATGATTAAAGAAGAGATCATGAATCAGGGAGAGGCCTATGGAGAGAAAGTTGTAATGGAGCAAAGTGATATGAATACAATGCTTTTTGCATGAAATTATTGTGAAAAAATAAACTTGAAAAATAAGGGAACTCTGTAGGAAGGAGACTAAAATAGCTCTGCTTATAGTTAGCATCCTCTCCATGGCTAGTCTTCAGGATTGTCATGGTCTATAGGTTTCAAGGCTACTACTAAGCTGGGGACTGGAGGGTGGGGTAGAGCAGTTTAGAACACACAGACACTTGGCTCTGACCAATGTCCTTCCCCCTCGATTTCCACATGTTTCTATGGAGATGCACATCATCCCACTTACTGCTGTGCTTGGTGCTCTTCTGTCTACCTACATCTCTACATGAAGAAACATGCTACAGTCTAAGCTCAGACTCTTCCCCTTTGTGCTAAATTTTTCAATATTATAGAAAATTTAAAAACCCAAGGGTTAGGGAAACTTATTTTGAGGAATATTGTTGTACCAAAAATATAAAAATAACATAAAGTTGCTATTACTTTATTTGAGACATAAACATCACTAACTGTAAATAATTGACAGCTGTCTAAGTACCCTGAGATCTTGATCCTGGGAAGTCATCTATGCTCTTTCCCTCATAGGTGGTTATTTTCCAAATATCCAGTGTGCTATCTTAGATTCTTTATCCTTGCATACTAAAATCCAAGACCTCTTTGTGAACTTTAGCAGTCCTTTGATAATAGATTGCTAGAATGGAACACTTTATAATCTACACAACAGAGGTAGGCACATCAGTTACTTCTACACCCTTTCCAGGCAGATTTGCCTGGTCTTTCCCTGCTTTCCCAGAATCAGGATTCTGCCCCAACTCTGGGGCAAAAGCCACTTCCTTAAGACTGCAGAAGCAACAGCTGGCCTGGATTGATTTTTATCCTGTGGAGCAAGGCGCACACATGGGTAGATCATTATATCTAGGTATGGATCCCAGATGGGTAAAGCTTCTGGTTTTATTTGAAGTCCTTTTGTTTGAATAGCATTACTATAGTATCTTGCAAGGTCTTACAAAGCAGATCTAGAAGATAATAATAATAATAATAATAATAATAATAATAATAATATCAATGATAACAACTATTATATTTCAATAGTTATTATACTATAAAATAATAATTCCAATTGATAACAAGATAAAACTCATATCATAGTACTTGACTGAAATTAATTCAGAGAATAATGTACAGTACAGAGATAGTTATGGTCCTGAGGCCCAGTAGGCAGTTTGGAATGGGAGACTGTGTTTTAGCGTAAGGATTGCTCACTAAATAGAAACTTCATGGTCTTAAGTTTGACAGTACAGGCTCACTTTAGGAAATGTGCATGCCAATTATCACCTAAATATCAGTGGGTTGGAGACTCTTGAATAGTTTGCTTTGTTTGATTTTCTAATCTGGTAACTAAATGAACAGAATGGTTTTGGTTGCTGTGTTTTAAACTACCATGTAAGGAAAGCATTTGTTTTGTTTTTTTCCCACCCCAACTAAGAACAGCCCCAGCATTTCCTAACTGCTCAATTGCAAACCGACAGACACAAGGTCACTGGTACAAGTGGAGACGGCTCCAGTGGACACATTTGTCTCCCTCCAAGTATGGTCTGAAACATCTGGCTGGGACAGAAAGTCATGGACACCTTGCTCATGGTATCAGACAGATCCTGAACGATGTGAGTCTGGGGAAGAAAACTTGCATACCGAAACCTCCTGACCACTTATTTCTATTCAAGAGAGATAAGGAAGCAATAACCTTGCTACTAATGTGAATTCCAAGGAGGGAACTAAATAAATTGTCTCTACCCTCCACATACCACTATTAATCTATACAAATACTGGTCAATTAAATTAGATTACACTTGTAAAGAACCTGGCACTGGAGCCAGACAGTCAGGCTTCTTGTAAATCTTAGTGGCAATTAATAATATATTATCTTCTGAACTACTTAGCAGGTTTTTGGCATTGCATTTAAAATTCTGACAGAAGAGATGACCTCAGTGCAAAGACACCAAATAAAGTGTTCGTTGTGAATACCTTGGGCTTCAGGCATCAGTCCACATGTGAAAGGTCAGGATTTCTACTTCTGGACATTAAATGAGCAATCTGTGGTGGGCATGTGAGAAAGAGAGATGGGAGCCCAGTGACGTGGAGGTGATGGATTAAAAGTATAGAATCAATGAAGGTGAAACATGACATGTCTGCCTCTTGCTTCTTCTGTGGACACTGTGAACCATGAACATGAACAAGTGAACCATGAACAATGGTCTTGAAGCACCTATGGCCAAAAGCAGCGCCATGCTTCCTACTCTCCATAATTTTTACATTGGGATGCATTTTAGAAAAATCGTTGTCTTTATAGGTGCATATATCTACTTTCTATGTTCAGAAGACACACTGATTCACTTGGCAGGGTTCCTGTTGTTGTTGCTTTTGTTGCTCTTCTTCTAGCTTCAGCAGCTTATAGTTATAGTCAACTCTGTCACCAAGGTAAGTCAATCCGCTCAGCAAATATGGGAAGTGCTGAAAACACTTTCTCCTCCTGCTCAACTCCTCCTTCTCATTCCAGATAATTTGAAGATGCCTTGCCCTGATTGGCTTGAAGCTGCATTCATTATACACAGCATAGAATAATGACATTCTTAACCATAAGTTAAGTGGCATTCATAATTTAAAAAAAAATCCTCGAATTGGAATTCAAATGTACTGACTCTGCCAGCTACACAGCTTATGTCTTCATCATGCAAGGTGGTTTCTTTTGGCCTTTGCTTATATAGTCTGTCTGATCACAACACAGTCATTTTCTCTTCTTATCCAAGTCATTGGTTAAACCATCCAAGCTCCACATCTTAGCCAGACTCATGTTCTGTAGACAGCTCGTGCCAGTTACTGTATTTCTGTGACTCCTCTGACAAAGAATGGATAGCTAGAGTTGGTGGCCCCAGGTGGTCTCAGCAAATCAAATGCTCTGCCTGGATTTGTGTTAGAACCATTTGAGGAAGAGGATTCCCTCTTCATTCAGTAGATGCTATCTGTTGGCTATAACATCCAGAAGGAAGTGGTAACGCTAACACTAGTCACAGGGTTAAGAGTTGATGAAGGAGGGCTGATATCAATCAAGTTGAAACAAAGAGAACCATAAAAAGAATCAACAAAACCAGGAGCTGGTTCTTTGAGAAAATCAACAAGATAGATAAACCCCTAGCCAGACTTACCAAAGGGCACAGAGACAGTAGCAGAACTATGTAGCAGATTTTTAATTCATATTAAGCAGCACCTTCTCTTTATAGTTATATGGAATAGCATGTCCTTATTTACTATAGAAATGTCATAGTAACACATAGTATGGTCAGGGCTGGGAATTTAATAGCAACCTAAAAAGTGCAGTTCCTCACTTCCAGAAGTGTCATTATTGTAAAAGAGTCTAAAGAGTTGTAATTAGCTACCAACATTGAAGACGTACAGTAGATGCAAGAGCGAACAGGTGTACCCGACCCAGGGATAAGACTTCCCAGAAAGGCTGGCATTGGATAAATTCCCTGTCTGGGTTCGAATTAAAGATGTTCTGCTTATAAATCACACTAGTATTTAATGAATAATACTGTTGACACCTGACTACAGGGGCCACTGGTCACCGAATCACTGAAACTGTAACTTTTCCCTAAAATCCCTATTGGGTGAGATGTCATCCTTTCATTCTATTTTAATGGCTAAATTTGCATTATTCATAATTATTTTCTCAAAAACATAGATTATCCCAGCTGTTCAGCTGCCATATATATAGTTTCCAACCCCAACACCCACTCCCAATCAGAATTTTGGCCACAGCCCCAGTTGGTACTGAGAGAGAACACATAAACTTTAAATACTATAACAATCTGGGATAGAAGGGGGGAAATTAGCATCTGACAATGTAGCAGAATCATACCAGGAAAGGAAAAAGCCCCCTGCTGGCACCTGAATTCACAATGTAATATATGCTGACACAGCAATCCTAGGATAGAATTAGTAAACCCATAAAATGCCACAGGCTTATAAAATCTATTTGTTTTCTTTTTCTGAGGGATTAGTAAACATCAAATTTGGGTTATAGATTAAATATTAGTAAGTTATAAGGGACAAAAATGCATTCCCAGGTTATAAGTATGACCTTTGTATGTATTCACTACAGACCACAAATGATAAGAGCCAAGGTTTTATTACTCTCTCAAAATCAGGTTTTCAGATATTTTTTCCTAACTTACAAAAGGTTTTGTGAGTATTTACATCATCATGGGATGCATGTGTCCTAGGATACCTATGAACAAGACCCAACACATCTGCCCAGTGTATCATATCTCAAAGTCAAAAGGATGAACAGCCTTTTGTGTCTAAGAGAGCCAGTATGCAATGCTGTTGCGACATACTTTAAACTACCTGCATCAGAGCTAGTGAGATGGGTAAGCAGGTAAATGTGTCCGCTTCCTGACGGTCTGAGCTGGATCACTGGAGCCCACATGGCTGTAGATGAGAGCCAGCCCCCACCTTGAACCCTTACCTCTGTGAGTGTACAGGGCGCATGGGCACCCACACACATAGAAAAAATTAAAATCATTTTTAAATTTCTCTGTAAAAAAAACCCAGAGCATGAAGTGTGGGAAAGTACTACTAAAATTTATATACATTTGTAGTCTTATTGATTGGGGTCATTTAAATTTGGAAGAATGTTCAAGAAGTCAGTCTGCAAGTGTTAGTTGATTAGATTTGATGACCATCAGTGTCGAAAATGTTCTCAATGACTGTTTTCTCCCTATATTTACACCCTGTAAATCCTTTCTCACAATACATAAAATTAGCCAATAAATCCAATCAAATGTTGCCAAAATGACCCATTAATTGTTTGATCATTATATGCTTTATTTTTTTTGTCCCTCTCTCAGTCTCCCCTTCCAGAGTTCTTCACCCCTTCTTCTTTCCCCTTCAACTCTGAGAAGGTGCTACCCACTCCTGGGCATCCCCTTCCCTGGGGCATCAAATCTCTATAGGATTAATTATATCCTCTCCACTGAATGCAAACAAGGCAGTCCTCTGCTACACATGTGATGTGGGCCTCTGACCAGCCTGTGTATACTCTTTGATTGGTGGCTTCATAGTTTCTGATGTATTTCCTCTGGGAAAAGTCACTCTGGAGAATGGAAACCACCATCACATAAGGGCATTAGAGTCCCTTTATGAAGGTCAAGTAAAGAATGAGATTTCTCAACCATTTGTCAACCTTGTGTGTAACTCAGCCTATCTGAGGTGTAGACCCTACTAACACCTTGAGTACAATCTCCTGAAACTCCCAAACCCAAACTACCCAGCTAAGCTACTATAGGGTAACAGATGCCATGAAATCAAAGGAATCGAATATCATAACATTCTTCCATTTAAGTCATTGTTGTGGGCTAATGTGTCCTCCTAAGGCAAGTAAGTCACTAATGAGATAACCCAATGGTTTCTCTAAAATAGTTATTTGATAAAAGAGGGGTATTGTTCTAAATATCTGCCAATTCTGACTACTATTAAGGGAAGAGGCTGATAGTACTTTTCTCTTGCTCTATTCAAAGTTTGGAGTCTGATTGATTGCTATGTGCAAGATGTTGATATTTCCATTCATCATATATCTAGTTCCAGGGCACATTGACATAATGGACAATTAGTCTCTACTCCATCTACAGAGAGCTGCTTGGTCAAGATGCTCATGTTTATTCATGTACCCTGCATGTCTATCTGTACCCTGATCTTCAAGGAGTCATGACTATAAACATCTTTAAATCCAATCTTTCATCAGCATACCAGTTGTAAAGTCCTCAAACCAAATCATAAACACTGTGACAGCAACTTACGCCTCATTAGAATTCACCATCTCTCAAGCAAATATATTCAAGCAGAGTCGAGTTCTTCTAAATGTCAAATACTGACCACAGACACTGCCTCAGTCACATTCATTTCTGGCCAATCTTTCAGATGTCTAAAGAAAATATTTCCTCCCATTTGAATTCTTCCCTGTACAGGATGAATTATCTAGCACCAAATATTACCAGTCAACCATGACAAGGACCATGACATCCTCACATTTCCCTCCTGTCTTGCTCCCATTTTTTCTGGGAACTCTTACAGCAACTAACAGTCTTGAGGTTCACGTTCCTTGTATGTGTATCTGTGTCTGTGGGTGATTTGAATCTGGGTGCTTTCTGCTCCTGCAACCACCTTCCTTTATCAATCCCACAATGCCTCATTTCATGAAAGTCAGTTCACCTTATCCTTTTGATTTATGCAATGCCATTCCTCATCCATTTGTCACAACTGAATTGATACAGAGATTGCTATATGGTAATTACTGAGAGGGAATCATCTTCCTCCCTTCTTGGCACATTTGCCCTTAGACATATCAAATTAGTAAGCGGTAAGCATTTCCCAACTATCTCTAGCTGTATCAGGAGCTGTCTCAAAAACATGCAAGATGGGATAGTAGCCACCCCTTTAGGTCTGATGCTTGTTCATCCTGTTTCCTCTGCATAGGACTCACCAAGCAGATATGCTGATCTACCTTGAGGGTGAAGTAAAAGACCAACAAACCCTAATGGGCAGAATATAAACAATAGATGTTTACAAAAAATAAGCAGAGGCAAAATGTCCAAAACTGAGTATATTTTTAAAACAGAGGCATAGAAGAATGTGAGTCTGCTCGGTGTACCCTGGCTCCTAAGAAAATATTCACTCTCAGAGTACGTGTCTGATGATAGTCATCAATTCTGCTTTTTTGTTCCCCTTGCTTGAAAAATCTTAAGGACTAGATGATATCTTTGTTGTTTGCTGTATGATTTTGTGGTAACATAAATTCAGAAGAGCTAGACTTAAGGTCTCTTTATCTTTCTATTAAGAAAAAAAAAGTTGCAGTGGGTCAAAGAGTAGGTGGTGGGTTTCTTGTAGCAAGGAATATTAGAGGGACAATAAATAATCTGAGGACCTCAAGAAGCCTACCTGTATTGTTTGTTTCATGGTACCTACACCATGCAAACCTCAAGTAGAATTACTTCTGTAAATATCAACCAAAGGAGGGACAAAAACTAACACACAATGGCACTCGACTTTTAATTCCAGTGATAGCTAAAACACCATTAAACTCTACTTCAAGTCCTTGAAGTACTAGAGAGTTCAGTCAGAAAATAGTGTATGGCCATGTATCCAATTTAATAGCTAATGCAGTTTCCTTGGTCTGTAGTTGAGAAGACATTCAAAGTACAAAGGGATGTCACTGGAAGCTTTAAAGACCCAAAGTAAAGGAGCCAGCCTTTCAGAGCAAGATAAAAGGAATGTGGAAATCATCACCACCTCTTCCCACTTCACAGCCATTATCCAATCATATCAGACATTCTTTAGGAGGTCGGAGAGATGATTGGTTGATCATGTAAGCTGTCTCCTAGTTTGCCTCTTCCTCTATAGCCTATAAACACTTGTCGAAATTCTAGCACCTAATGTCCATGACCCTCAGCCCCCTTGTCTGCAAATGTAAATGATATCAGTCTATCCCTCATAAAGTTATAAGACAATTAAATACACTGATGTTTTCCTGGTCACACTAACCCATCACAAAATGAGAACCTATGAGTCGCACTCACGGTGTTGCAATAACTTTCCATTTTCAGTCCTAGCAGTGGTGTTTCCACTTAAGGAGACTATTTAAACAGCAGCACCCTGAAGGAGCATGATCTCCAGCACATAAATTCCTTCTATGACAATTGTGAGGTTAGGGGTTCAGAGGCCAAAGGAAGAAGAAAACACTGGTTGAACAAAATCCTCAGTAATCCTGGCCACAGCCGTCCCAGAATGTAAAATCTTCCCTTTCTGTCAGTAATATCCATATGCTATGTAGAACCTGAAAATACTGCAGGCAAGTGCCCCAAGGCCTAGGCCTAGGATCATGTCATTTATTTAAGCAGCTGTTTTCATTACCATTGGAAACTTTTGACATTCCTCACTTTAGTACTGCCTCCCAACTTTGACACGGTATTGTAATGATGGATTCTAAGAATAGAGAGACACAGAGAAATGCATGAGGCACATGAATCCCCTTCATCATCATCTATCCTCCCCACTCAACATATGTTTAGAGAGCAAGAACACTTCTAGCTTGTGAAGCATGAAACAAACCATGGAGGTAGCCTCTCAAGGTGCATTATGGGTTATTTTCCTCTAGTCGTTCCCACTGACAACATGGAGAAGTGTTTTTATCATTATCTGGAGTCAACCCACTGACACGCCATGCCTATTCAGCCTTGTAACTACAGATATTAATCAGTGCAGGGCAAGTAATACTGTGCTATCCTATAATCCTCATCTATGATCCACCTATTGATTATACATCTGGCACTTTCTTCTCAGGACACACACACACACACACACACACAGACACACACACACACACACACAATGTACAGTAGGAGAAATACAGGGGACTTACAAGTGATAATTTACTAGAGTGTCTAAACTACGAATAGTTGTGGGAATAAGTAACCTCAAGCATTTCCCTATCTGAAAATGTCTAACATTTTTATGTAAAGTGGTAGTTGAAATAGCCTGTTAAATCCATATTTTACAGTTGGGTTTATAAGTCTTTTTTTGTACAACCTGAAACTTGAAGTATTAGGGGTTTTGGCTGTCAATACAGTCAAATCTTTTGTGATGTTCAATACATATATCCTTTTTCTTCCTATATCCTTATATAAGAATTTTCATGTGGATAGTATAAAGAGTCAGTATGTGTTTCATAGGAAGAAAAGTATTCTTGTTTTGGTAGAAAACCAGGGGCATGTGCTCATTGCTTCCATATAAGAACTAAAAGTATTTAACACATTCACTAGGGACTGAAAAATGAAGTGTGAATGGATCATAAGCATGGACCAGTTGGGCAAATGTAATCATAAGGTTACAGAGATAGTGTACCAAAGATCTTTTCAAAACCTAGAGAAAAACAAATGCCTAAGAGTTTGCCTATAAATTATGTATTTCAGAGAAGATTCACTGTCAAGGTCTATCAGAAATCACATTTCTAGAAATCTACTTCGACTGTTCAATGTTTTGTTGGCTCATTCCCCTAACAATCTGTAGAAAATAGAAACTGATAAATTCTGTAGTGCATGGGTGTGTGTGTGTGTGTGTGTGTGTGTGTTTCTAACAGCCATTATTAAAGATATTCTTTTTTGGCATCATTGTTCTTAGAATGCAGGACCCCAAGCCAAATCGTGTCTGCATTCTTTGAGCTTGATGGAAAATAATGTTGTGTTCGTAATAGTCAGTCCCATCCATGGCCAGGGTTAAAGTATCCAACATGTATAGCTATCTGTACTTCATGTATCAGGAAGATAAAAGGCAGACTGGTAGGAGGTTTACATTGAATGGGATCTTCGGTCCTAAGGACATGGTTCATGTTTCTGGGACCCAGGCAATAAGAGAATACCTCTGCATTTCTTCTAAACACCAGGTGAAGACAATGGGCTTAGAGGTTGACACTTTTAATTCCATAAGCTTTGATGCACTTAAATAATCAGAGACTTGGTGTTCTAGTCAGGAAAATGAGGATTGAAATGGTCCTTGAACATAAATATCCACAGTATGTCACTATGGGGTATTAACTTATTTCTTTATGAAACTGAAATATTAAGTCTAAGAAATTCCCTCATGTAGTAAGCTAATGCATTCTTTATGTCAACTATGAAGGACTATAAGCAAAATTCACAAAACAAGGTAGAGTAAATGAGGAAGATAAATAGAAAACCAAAAGACAGAGAGGAAAAATTATTTTTTAAAAACACACCAGGAATCTAGGGAAATAGCTCAGTTGGTAAAGTGTTTGCCAAGCAGTATAAAAACCTAATTTTAATCCCTAAATGCCACATTAAAAAAGTTTGTCCTAGTGGAACACGATCACAATCCCAGCACTAAGAAGACAGAGACAGGAGGACCCCTGGGGTTGTGTCAGAGATTCAGCTACACTGAATGGAGTTCTAAGAGGGAAAGAGGGGGCAAAGGGAGGAAGAAAAAGAAAAGGGGAGGGACAGGAGGAGGGAGGGAAGAAGAGATAGAGAAAGAGAGAGACAGACATAGACATAGACAGATACAGAGGGACAGAGATAAACAAACATACAAAGAGAGAAACATACACACAGAGAAAGAGACTGTCTCTCAAAAAAAAAAAAGATAGAACCTGAGGAATAACAAGTTTGACCTATGGACTCTACAACATATCCATACACATGCAGCATATACACACACAGAAACACATGCATTCATGCATACACACAAAATTACTGCAAAATGTTAGAATTTGGGCCTAGAGAAATTAAAGATACTAAAGATTATTTATCTAAGAATTAGCAGATTGCATGTCATGTGGGGTGGGAAAGGGGGATCATTTGCCACATGGGATTTACTACTACACTGGCCACTAAGTGCCCAGCCATAGGTGAAAGACATATGAGTTGATAATTCTGGAACACCTGATAGTCCTGAGATTGGCCAGAGAAAAACCATTTTCACAATATGGGCCAAATTTGAAGCAAGCTTTACTAAATATAACATACTGACCAAGGACGGCTTTGATCAGGACCACTTCCTGAAACCTCTCAGCTGAGTGGCCTCAAGACATTTGCTGCAGGCACTTTTATGGACAAAACTCATAGGCCAGTTTACTTTCCCAAGAGGCTTTGTTATTTACCAAGAACTATGGCTCCCAGCATTCCAGGAAGTTACATAGCTGCTGGGTGGCTTATGAGTTAACTTTGGGCATTACATACATAAAGGAGAGGATCTCACATATAAAGAACCCGTAGAAGTGAGGCTATTTTGTGAGGAAAGACTTATAGATCTGAACTGACTGGCCCAGGTAACAATCAAGATTGTCTCCGTAACTCAGTCATGCTAGTAAGCACCTCGAATCTCAACACTCAGTAGATACTTGTAGAAGTTTCCTCTCTTCTTGGTGAAGGTAGTGGGGATTTGTTCAGTTAGGTTAAATCCAAGACCTTCATTCCGGAGGGCTGGTTACTGCATACTTATCCTTATACCATTACTATTGTCAGAAAATCTAGAAAAACGAGATAAATGAACTGTGTGAGGAACTAAGGTTTGTGGGAACTAAAGATGGGAGACGCATTAGCATCCTTATCCTGCTAGCAGTGCCTCCGGGTGTGGTCAGAGCATTAGGAAACACGAAACAAGGGACAGGACATGGTGTGGCAGGGCACAATTTACAATGTGGCAAAAGGCAGCTAGAGCCATCAAGAGCTGCCTGGAAATGTGGGCAACATGGAGTCATCACAAAAATGTCTCTGAAACTGTGCTGAACAAATGCTTCTGTCCTGACAACACATTTGGCATTCTCTAATCCTCGTACCTCTTCTCTCACAGTGGTTAAATCAAAAGTCCTTGAATTGAGTGCCTTTGTTTACTTCTGCTGCAGTGACCTCTCTTGAGCCAAGTTCACCTCTTGTCACTAGGGAGGTAGTCTGTGTTGATTTTCCTTGCCTGGGTCACTCAGCCATTCCTAAAGAGAAAAGACCAACCCACCCACATGAAATGTTCATGAAATGGATTAGACTGGAACGTTATCTTCCCAAACAAATAGAGGTGTCTCTTCAGGAAAAAGAAATAATAAATGAAATAAGCACGGGACAAGAAAAGCAACAAATAGCAAGCATACTCTTCCCATACTGCCTGACGAGTATACTGATTGTCCCCATCGGCCTTTGTCATCTTGAAACAAGCAAGCATCATCTGCGAAGAAAATCGTCCACTGAGAAAATGCCTCTATCAGATTGCTGCTAACAAGTCTGTGAAGGGCAATGTCCTTACTAAGAATTGATGCGGAAGGGTTCAGCCAGTGATGAGTGGAGTCACTCCTGGGCAGGTGGTTTTCTGGTATATATGACTGCAGCCTAAGCAAGCTATGGAGAACAAGCCACCAAGCTGCTTTCCGCATGGCTTCTGTATCAGTTCCTGCCTCTGCTGCTGCTTGAGTTTCTGCTCTGGCTTTCTTTCCTGATAGACTATAAGCTGCTAGGCAAAATAAACCCTTCCCCCACCCCAAGTTGCTTTGGTCTATAGTGTTTGCTGACAGCTGCAGAAACCTAATAAAGACACTGACATACAGGAAAATACTAGGATGTACCCTACTTTAATCCCAAGCATAGACTCTCAAGTTCTTCAGGAGACATTGGTACTGTTTCCAGAGCACAGGTAACTGTCCAACTCCTAAAGCTCTTATCCAAAAGCCAAAGATCAGAGGTCTGCAGACTCATGTCCCTCATCTCTCTCCATAGACATAAAAAAATACTAAATCAAGCGTTTGCCTTTGTAATGACCAACTTTACATAGTAAAATCAATTGTTCAATTGGTCCTTTACAATTAAAGATAAAGCCAAATATCCAAACAGTCCTTTTCAGTCTAGGGTATATAAATTCTGAAACAGTGTCTCCTTCATGAGAATATAAAGGTTCCTTTCATTCCTTTTCTGTTTTGTTCTGTTCTACTCTTCCCATATCTGCTGTGTGTTTTATATCTATGTGTATTGTCACATAAGACCCTTGGATTCAACTGCATATTCCTTTGTTAGTCAAATAGAGATCATCATAAGTTGCACATTGTTCTATTTGCCCAACAAAGAGTCTCCAAATAGTTTCAGGCACTATTCAAAGCACTTAGGTCATACGTGGACACCACCATGTCAGTGAATTAATTAAATGTGTATTTCACATTCTGGTATGAGAGGCAGTCAAAGTTTTGTCTGTTCTTCTGCAACTGTCCACCACAACCTGTGGCCATCAGAATATGCTGGCAGCTTTTCAGACTACATTGTCTGATTAAATGTTTCCAATGCATCAACAGAGGTAGAATACGATCCACTGACCTATATCACAAATATCACAGAAGAGACATAAAATATTATAGAAAATTCATTCAATAATCCAAGAAAGATCTACCTGTAACACACAGGTTCTATTTGGATATTTGGAGTTGTATCAGTTAATATGATTGACCTGGGCATACTCCTCATGAGTCCTGTGAGGGACATCAGTAAATAAAGTAGTTACTGACATGCATGTGAAATGAAATAGTGGGCATCTAAAAATATCAGAATCTCTGACCTCATATTTAAAGGACTTCTCACCATAGGATGGCAGTTTGGCCAGAATCCCTGAGAAAATGGGGTATCCTTATCTTAGTAACTGATGCAGGACAGGTTAAAATGCACTCTGTAAACTCCAGTCAAGGACCTGATGCCAATCCAAAAAGAACCAATCCTGTCCTCTTCATCTCTGCAGTGTGGTAAATTGGGGCAACTCTGCTCCATCACAGGCATCCTTGGCTGCAGAGAGATGCTTCTGCAAGGTTACTTCCCACTCCTTCACAAAGGAAAAGAATAATTTACAAAAGAAAAGGTGACATTTACCCAAATGAAAACTGTTCGTGACTAGATATTGTAAGATAAAATAAACAGTCAACCAAAATCAAATACGCACCTGCCATGAACCAGCATAAGAAGAAACAGGATCAGAAGCAGATAAAGACTGTTGCAGATGAATTATGAAAACAGGAACATGTAAAATTGAAAACAATAGCAACCAGTGAATAAACAAATAGTGTAAAGTTCAGTTAGCAAAGCCCTATAAATTAAAATAATGAGATTGGGTACCATCTCACATTCCTCAAATATGGAAGGAAACTTCTGGACTCACTTGAGTTGTTTGTGTTCGCTTCATTGAACAGTTTGGCAGCAGGTCAATACTTTTCAAAGGGATCTAAATCACTTCATTTCTACATAACCAACCCCGTGGAGATCCTTGCACCTATCTCTAAGAAGACACTTCATTTGTTAAGCTGCATCATAAACAAACTGCATATCCAATCATTAGGAAAATAAAGAATAAAGTAAATTTTAAATGAATGTACCTATGTGACTCATCATGGAGAGTTATCAAGAACCCAGTGCAGAAAGGAATATATTACAGGTTGTTGTAGATGTCACAACTGAATATTTTCACACTCCATACAATACATGCATATGTATAATACAAAACATAACAAAACAGAGCCATGGTAGATGTTCAGTGTTGAACTGAAAACTTCCTGCTCAGCCATAAGTGTGAGACAACATGTTGTCTCCAGGAGATGAACTCACGACACTATGCATTTTAGCATCTCCATCCTTGGGTGATCTTGTTCAGCATGTCTTACCAACTGCGTACCACTGCTGCTCAAACATCAAGTTCCTTTCATACCACCCAGAAACTTATTAGAAGAGTGAAATCTGGCCTTTATTCCAGACCCATGATCTCAAAATCTCCAGAACATATATGTTCACTATAAAATGTAGGAAGCACAGATATAGAAATCTAGATACTCACAAGACCAACATTGTATTTTCTTTTTGAAGACTCCTGTCCAAGCTTGAGTCCTGGCTCAACTGTTAACGCCTGGGACCTTTGGCAAAGTAAATTTGCTTACCTAGGTCTCCATTTTTGTTTTCCTGTGTGGTAATGAATGTGAGAACCTGTCTCTCTCAGGTGCTTTTAGGAAAATGGTGTCCACTAAGAGATCTTGATACATCTAGGAGACTGGAACTTGGATGTTACTTTTGTTATTAGTTTTTAAAAGAAACAAAATTACCAAAGTGGGATGCGGAAGAAAGGACCATCCATTTGGGGGCATCATTAGGGAGAAAGGGAGGAGAGAGAGATGGAGGGGCAGAGGAGGGAGAGAGGGACAAGATACACAACATGAAAGGATACACATGCAAGAAAGGGTCGCATATCTATTCTGCTGCTGAGTCTACCGAACTTGACTATTCTGTCATTCCTTAAAGACACAAAGTGTAGTGGTAGTAGTTGCTTGTTTGGGTATTTTCCATTTCATGCTTTATTTTGGTGATGTTTTGACAGGAAAAGTCTGTGCATATGCACCATGGAGGTTTTTTACATTTTTGTAGATGGAATTTTCTATCCTTTCCTTTCCAATTCCCAAAATATAACAGAGACAATGGGAAGCCCTCTAACCTTTGGGGGAAGGCTGTCTCCTTCCTATATCCCATGATGCTCTGTTCACAGCATACTGCTCACAGCAGGGTTTAAAACACTTGTCCTCTCACCTGAACCATCTCTCTTACCTTGCTGCCACGCACACTATAAAGGCAGCAAGAAGGAACACTGAAAATAGCAATCTCAGGGCTATCTCACTGCTTAAGGTCATTAAAAACAACTGTTTCACATACGGATAAAATCTCTGCCACTATAAATACTGGTTCTTTATAACTTCACTAACAATATTGGACCTTTAAATATTGTACCTTCATTACTTCAATAACTTAGCTTTCAGTTATTTTTTTATTCACTTTATATCTCACTCATTGTCCCCATTTCCCAGTCATCCTATCCCACAATACTCCCCCCCCATAACCCTTTCTATTCTCCTATGACAGGGTGCAACTCCCCTGGGTATCACCCTACCCTGGCACATGAAGACTTTATGGGGCTAGGTGCATCCTTTCCTACTGAGGCCAGACAAGGCAGCCCAGATAGAGGAACATATCCCACAGACAGGCAACAGCTTTGGGGATAGCCCCCATTCCAGTTGTTCAGGACCACATGAAGACCAAGCTGCATATCTGCTACATCATCAAGTTGTCCTGCCTCCCCTAGTCCAAGCACAGAGGTTTCGGTAAAACTTTGATAGTAAAGACCAGGCCTACTTTTGACCAGATAAAGCATCCCAAGTTCTAAGAGTTCACTTTGCTTTCCCATGGAATGCTATTTTAGTTTGGAAGCTTTATTTTCAGTTGCCCATTGTGATTCTGACTCACAAGATGAACTGTTTGTTCCCTAGGACGTACCCTGTATGGTACTGCCACAGACAAAGCAACTTGGACATCAGCCCACCATCTCTTCTCTTTTCTCTCAGTATATCCCTTACTTGAGGGTGGGGGAAAGCTTCACCCTCACAAGCAAAATGTTCCTTATTGTATCTCACCCAGTATTTGGAGTATTTTGCCACTGGAAGATTTGCTATCCCAGTATACAGTATTACAGGAATTCTCATTGCCTGAGATGGTAACTGTGTACTTCTTCTATTATTTAAGCATGTCTTATCTAGCCTACCACAGTGTAATCACCCTGAGAGAAGGGACTGAGTGCCTTGTTGTCACCATCCTGTTTTTTTCTTATCAGTGTCTGGCACAGAGTAGATGTCTCCCAAATATTTGTTGAAAGAATGATCAGATCAGAGCTGAAGTGTGGAAGATTTTCTTTGGAGTGTCTTCCTGAATAGCAGGGTGATAAAACTTAACCAAAGGCGATATGACAAATTCCAAGATGTTCGACATTCTCACAGGCACTCACAGATAAAAGCCTCAGAGCCTTTGATCACCAGAAAATGTGCCTCTCCCACTAGTCTAATGCCATTAATCTTTAATGAATTCCTCACCCTATCCATCCTACACTTAAGTTTCCATATTATTCATTAATTCTGACATTGGCAGACTGAATTCCTCTGAGGCCCAAGGCACTCCAGCTCTCTCTACATCCCAAAGGCATATTTTTAAAAGACAGGCATAATTTTTGCCCACAAGATCCAGTGTAACAATATTACCAATTAGCCCCTTGTACTCCCCAAATAAATTGCCCACTAGTCATCACTTTAAGAGATTAATTGACCATGCAGATACTGAGGCAGGGAAAATCAGACACAGACCCAGTTAAGGCTGCCTTGCAAAGTTTTCCTTTGGAGCATACTCCTTTCTATGTTGATCTTAAGGTATCACTTAAATGAAAGTTACAAACTTCAATTAAGTTTCCTGTCCTTAGGATCATATGTAATTCATTTGTCCGTTGTCACCTGGGACCTGCTAGTCCTTCTTGAGAGATTTTATACCAGGGGTTGGGGGAAAATGTGCTTAGGTAAATGTTAGGACTCTAGCTGGTTTTCTAATTCAGTGCCTTGGAGAAACTGGCCATACTGGAATACCCTATGACAGACATGGGCAGTCGGAACTTCTGTGAGCTCTGTATAGAAGCAAAATGTTGAGGCCAGATAGACCTTTAACAGATTTAAGTGCATTGAAAAGCCAAATGGGTAGATGGCTATTGTGGATCAGGGTTTCAGAAAGAAATAAATGGCATGCATATAAGAATGAGAAGTTTGCTGCATGGGGCAGGGTGGGGCTGGGTGGATATGTGTGTGCACACTTGCAATGTATGTACATACTCATAAGGCTGTGTGCATATGTGCATGTGCTTCCGTGTGTAAATACACATATGGAGGCCAGAGGTTGACATCAGAAATCTTCTTCAATGACTTTCCCCATCTGGGCTGCTTGATTGCACTAGACTGTTGGCCAATGAGCTCTGGGGATCCATGATCCTTAGTATAGATGACAGGTGTATACCCTACACCCAGATTTGAAATAAATGCTGGGGGTACTAAAGATACAGACTAAGATCCTTATGCTTACTTGCACAGCAAGCAGTTTACAAAGTAAGCCATCTCTCTATCACAAGGAGCATTATAATAAATAATACTTATAAATGGTGTAAAGAAGCATTATTCTACCCAGGCCCTGACCTTTTCCCATCAGAGACATTATCTCCTCTAAACTGGAAGGACTTGGAAACCAGACAAGTCAACAGAACGTGGAAAGAAAGAAGCAGGGCAAAGGGCTCCCTTCCAAAGACTTCTGATCTCTGGGCCACAGAGCAGGCACAACCTGTGCGATCTCTTTAAGAAAGGAGCCAAGGATCTAAAATCCCTGACGTTCCCTTCTTCACATCCACCCACTCATTCTGCCCAAGTCCTCACTGGCCAATAGGGTACTAGAAGGCAAAGGAGCTCTTCAAGGAAGATCAAGCTTCCAGCCTGCAGAGAAAAGACCCTGGAGGGAAAGACTGACAGAAAGAGCATCAACTTGGTCAGGGATCCAGAGTATCTGGGAAGGACTTCCAGGGCAGATTCCAGATTTACTGAATCAGAGACTCGGCAGCAAAGACATTTGAAATTTGGAAAAACTCATTCTTAAGCTTAAAACCTTAATTTTAACTTTTCTTCTAAAAATGAAAAATCTTTATCCAGTTTTGTCTTGTGCTCCCTATGTCGGATTGTGTGGATTGTCCAAAGAAATGGAGGTATTTAACCAGCTGGTATCACTGTGCTGTTTTGTAAATAGCTAATGCTGGGACTTTGCAAACACACAATCTCTAGCCTAGTTACCCAACACTTGTTTATCCCAACAGCTTAAGGATTAGTACTTAGACACACACTCACCTCTGATGAGCTTAGGCTCTCTGAATACCATGTTCAAGGTTTCATAGAGACTGAGGCGTCAAGCATACCTTACTTCTCTTTGCCTTCTGCTCTTCAGTTGGTAGTGGTACTAAGATAGAATCTCATTATGACTCCATCAGGCTGGTCATAAACTTCCACCTCTAGGAATAGGATTAAAGGTGTTGAGCCACTATACCTGGCCATACTTTCTTCTTTACTAATAATCCTAAACTATGAAAATGAACATTCCTGGTGATATCAAACTACCTGAGTTGGTTCTCAAGTATTATGGAAGGATAAAGAGGGTGACTAGTAGTTAGCCCTAACAGTGTAGAAGTGGCACATCTTTATGTGAATTTTTATCATCAAACCAAGGAACTGACCCAACTTTACTGGCTAGTCCCGTAATAGCACATACTGGGACGGCTTGAGGCAGGAAGAGGATGGAAGGTTTGAGGCCTGCCTAGGCAACATTGTGACCCCTTTTCTCAAAATAAAAAACACAAAAATAAAAGAGGCTGGGAACATAGTTCAGTGACAGAGTGCTTCCTGTCATGTATGAGGGTCTATATTCAATCCTTAGTTCTGACAAAACCAATAACTACCAGGCTTGAGTATTAGACTCCCCAAGAGGCCAGCACTTGTAGGCAGACTACAGGGTGAAAAAGGTTCCCTGTTGTTGGCTCCGGGGAATGGGTGGTCTAGGAACATGCAAAGCATACATTCCACACAGTTTAATGTTCTGCCTTAGCAACAGCCAGACTAGGTCAATTCTCAGCCTACGTCTTTATTACAAAAAGATTTTAAAACTAAACAAATAAGAAGCTAACCTGAATATATTTCTGGCAAAGAACTCCTTCAAATTATACCCATCTCAGGTTTTATTGGTGCGTTAGAGAAAATGAAGAAAGGAAACAATTTTAAAACAGCAGACAAATAAACAAGATGCCTGTCATATGAACAAGTCACCTGCCTTTTATGATGCCATTGGGCTTTCCCAAATACCAAGCTGCAGATCTGTACACAGGTAATTCTCTCTTAGGTTCCTAACAAGGAGTATTTTTAAACCCACCACAGTTCTATGACTCTAAATATGCCCTTTAGGACTGCCTATCAACCAATCACAGCCCATTTCAAAGAAGGCACATAATGGCAGAGTATTGGCTTTTCACTGGCTGCAGTTATGGAACTTCTATGCAGAGTAAAATGTGTTCTTAAAACCTCTTTTTATCAGGGCTGTCTAAGTTCTAGGAAGCCAATAGGCTATAAAGCATTGAACTCAAAAGTGCTTTAGAAATCTGTAAGCAAAGCTGTCCATCCCTCCTTCTGTAGAACTTTATACATTAACACATTTTGCATCAATGTCTGGAATGTATCTTTAGTCTAGAATCAAAAACCTGAGGCATGAGTATAATATTCCTGATTAGAAGCACCTTAGACATTGTTCTTCTCTCTGGGCTTCTTGACACTCAAGTGGATAAGCTTCTCTCTGAAAGCCCCATCCATGGCATTTCTGCCTCAGTGGCTTTCAGATGGTGTTGTAGACTGAATTCTATCCTGTCAGAATTTACACACAGACTTCCTGAACCACAGTACCTCAAAAGGTATTCAGATTTGATATAGACACTTAAATAGGATAATTAAACTAAAACAAGTCTGTTGGCATATGCCCTAACTCGGTTGCTTAGTAGAGATATTAGGACTGCACAGAAGCCTGTGGTGGGCACACCAAGCAGAGGATTGGCTCAAAGGCAAAGCAGATGCAGAAGTACAGGGAAGCCACACAAATCACGGAGAAAGGCCTATGTAGAAAGGTCACTTTGCCAATACCTTGATCTGAGTCACCTAGTCTCCAGGAATGAAGAAACACATGCCTTTAACCTAAGGTCCCAGTCTAAGATGCAGCACTGTGATGAAATATTTATAGTGACAACAAACATTCAAGCACTGAGTCTGACTCTTCTAGAGGCAGAAATGCACCCCCTTTCCCTTTCCTTCCTTGGGTGACCATTAGAATGGGTCATCTGTAATTCCAGCTCTCAGAAGAGTGAGGCAGAAGGATTATGCTTTTGACTATAAAGACATAACCCTCATCTGAAAGCAAAGAGGAAGAGGAGAAAAGGGGGCAGGATATACTGTATGTCTCAGATTCAGGATCACAGAATCAAAATACAACTTTTCAAAAGTCAAAAAGCATTGTCCTACACGATAATTCAGGATTGTCATATTTAGAAAATAGGGATCTATCTACTCATATGTTCATGAGGAGATATGTTAATGCTAAAATACACAATGTTTATTTGAAGTTCAAGTTCACCTTGGGGTCCTGGGCTTATCGCACGGCCTTACAATAGCAGCCTCTTTTGGGTCAGGGAGCTCAGCCACAATGATATCAAAGCAAGATAGTCAAAGAAGCTGATTTATTAAAAGGCTTCTTTAGGACTGGGTGTTTCTTCTCTCCCACTTAATAATGTAATAACACTCAGAAGGACTGACATTTCCATTAGTTGAAAGAATAGTGAACCTTGGCGATCTTGTCCGATCAGTAGGCACCAGAATTCTCATTGGAAATATCTTTATCTGTCGCCATTGTTAAAGCTCATGGCTCATTTTGTTTTCAAAAAAATCCTGAAGTCTAGAGCAACAAAATATCCCCAAAGAACCTTGAAACCATCATGTGGATCCTTCCTGTGATGGTGCCTTATCTCAGAATTAAAGTGGCAGTTCATTTATTTTGGGAAATATATATATATATACATATACATATATATGCTTGCGAGATGGCCCAGTGGAAAAAGGAGCTTGCCACCCAACCTAATTCTATCTGAAGCTGAATGGTAGAAGGGAAGGATTGAATTTTGCAGATTTTACACACACACACACACACACACACACACACACACACACTGTTTATATGCATGCAAATTTGTACAGAAATATACAAATTCTTAAATAATAAAAATATTACTTGATATTATAAATACTCTTATAAATCTGAGTTTACTCCTATCTTTCTGTAATAGTACACAGACAATTAATATTTATGGAATAGTTCCAAAGCATCCAGAGAAAAGTTTCAAAAATTTGTTCACTTAAGTAAGTGCTTTGACCTCATTTTCACTGAGGTAATAGGGCTGATTTTCAGCAATATTTAGTTTATGCCTACCACAGTTAAAACGTTTTACTGTATCTACCCTCATACTACTCAAAGTCAAATATTTGCAGCATTTTACAGGTGAGGTATATTAGTGCCATAAGCCTCCCCATGCACCTGATTAACACTGAGATTCAAATTGGCCAAAGTAGCACCAAACCCTTGTGCTAATTACAAACTCAGCTGATTAAGGAGGCCATTCACTTAAGCACTTAAGCCATTTCCCTACATTCAAGTTAGTATTTGAAGTTGATTCTGTACTTTAAACAGTAATTTCCGTGGGCCCCTTAGAAGACTGAAGTGGCCAAGAGACTAGACTATCATCTCTACCACAATCTGGAGATGACATCAGTACTGGGACTCTCCATAAAAGAGCTGCAGTTCAAAGATTTCCCACTGTCAGTGTAGCAGACAGCTAGATAGGAGACAGCAAATCAAGGGCCTGACATTTCCAATTTGCTATATAACTGATCACCATAGCTGGTGAGAACAAGAGGGGAAGATCCAACCATCGCCAGAATAAAGCCTTAAAGAGCAACATATGTACACACCGGAGGCTGTTAAACAATATTTATCCCTCCATCCAAAAAGCCTATGTGGAGTTTCCCATTTGCCAAGCATTCAACTGCTCTCTGGATAATCGGCCTTCATTTCTCAGAATAGCTAGCAGATAGGACTTTACACATATCTTCTCGATCAGAATGGGAAACAGCCCTTGCACATTACCAAGAATAGGAATAACCTTTTGTCCAAAGAATTTTTAAATTTTAAAGAAGGAGCATTTTAAATCTACAAATCAATGAGAAGTACTTTTCAATTAAGCTTTGCATTACCACATTCAATATTTTAGTATTGTCTCAGCTACTCAACCTCGGGGGATTTATTTGACATCTCTGAGCCTCAATGTTCTCATCTATAAAATGTGGATAGAAAATACCCAGATCATAGAATACCTGAGATTATTGAGGTTGTCAGGGTGGGTGGATTAAAGGGTTCTGGTATGTCTTTTTTCACATGCCTTTTTCCCTCCCCCTGCTCCCTCATCCACCCCTTCCCACTTCCCTGTTCTGGTATTCTCCTACACTGATGCTTTGATCCTTTCCAGGACCAGTGTCCACTCCTTTCTTCTTCTCGGACATCATTTGGTATGTGAATTGTGTCTTTGGTGTCCCAAGATTCTAGGCTAATATCCACTTATCAGTGAGTGGATACCATGGGTATTCTTTTGAAACTGGGTTACCTCACTTAGTATGATGTTCTCCAGCTCCATCCATTTCTCTAAGAATTTCATGAATTCATTGTTTCTAATGGCTGAATAGTATTCCATTGTGAATATATACCATATTTTTTGTATCCATTCCTCTGTTGAAGGACATCTGCATTCTATCCAGCTTCTGGCTATTATAGATAAGGCTACTATGAACAGAGTAGAGCATGTATCCTTATTGCATGCTGGGGAATCTTCTGGGTATATTCCCAGGAGTGGTATGCCTGGGTCCTCCGGAAGTATCATGTCCAGTTTTCTGAGGAACCACCAGACTGATTTCCAGAGTGGTTGTACCAGCTTGCAGTCCAACCAGCAGTGGAGGAGTGTTCCTCTTTCTCCACATCCTCGCCAATACCTGATGTCTCCTGAGTTTTTAATCTTAGCCATTCTGACTGGTGTGAGGTGAAATCTCAGGGTGGTTTTGATTTGCATTTCTCTAATGACTAATGATGTTGAACATTTTTTAAGGTGTTTCTCAGCCATCCAAATTTCTTCAGGTGAAAAGACTTTGTTTAGCTCTGTACCCCATTTCTGGATAGGGTTATTTGGTTTTCTGGGGTCTAACCCCTTGAGTTCTTTGTATACATTGGATATTAGCCCTCTGTCAAATGTGGGGTTGGTGAAGATCTTTTCCCAATTTGTTAGTTGCCAATTTGTCTTTTTGACAGTGTCTTTTGTGTTACAGAAACTTTGTAATTTTATAAGGTCCCATGTGTCTATTCTTGATCTTAGAGCATAAGCAATTGGTGTTCTGTTCAGGAAATTTCCCCCTGAGCCAATGTCCTCAAGGGTCTTCCCCAGTTTCTTTTCTATTAGTTTCAGTGTGTCTGGTTTTATGTGGATATCCTTGATCCACTTGGAGTGAGCTTAGTGCAAGGAGATAAGAGTGGATCAATTCTCATTCTTTTGCATGTTGACCTCCAGTTGAGCCAGCACCATTTGTTGAAAAGGCTATCTTTTTTCCACTGGATGTTTTCAGCTCCTTTGTCAAAGAAGAATTGGCCATAGATGTGTGGGTTCAATTCTGGGTCTTCAATACTATTCCATTGATCCACCTCCCTGTCACTGTAACAATACCATGCAGTTTTTAACACTACTGCTCTGTATTATTGCTTGAGGTCCGGGATATTGATTCCCCCAGAAGTTCGTTTACTGTTGATGATAGTTTTAGCTATCCTGGGTTTTTTGTTATTCCAGATGAATTTGAGAATTACTCTTTCTAACTCTATGAAGAACTGAGTGGGGATTTTGATGGGGATTGCATTGAATCTGTATATTGCTGTTGGCAAGATTGCCATTTTAACTATATTAATCCTGCCAACCCACTAGCATGGAAGCTTTTTCCATTTTCTGAGGTCTTCTTCAATTTCCTTCTTCAGAGACCTGAAGATTTTGTCATATAAATCCTTCACTTGTTTGGTTAGAGCCACACAAAGATACTTTATTTTGTTTGTGGCTATTGTGAAGGGTGTCATTTCCCTATTTTCTTTCTCAGGCTGCTTATCCTTTGCATATAGGAAGGCTACTGATTTGCTTGAGTTGATTTTATAACCAGCCACTTTGCTGAAGTTGTTTATCAGATGTAGGAGTTCTCTGGTAGAATATTTTGGGTCACTTAAGTATACTATCATATCATCTGCAAATAGTGATAGTTTGACTTCTTCCTTTCCAATTTGTATCCCTTTGACTTCCTTATGTTGTCGAATTGCTCTAACTAGTACCTCAGGTACTATATTGAAGAGATATGGAGAGAGGGGGCAGCCTTGTCTAGTCCTTGATTTGGGTGGGATTGCTTCACGTTTCTCTCCATTTACTTTGATGTTTGCTACCGGTCTGCTGTAGATTGCTTTTACTATGTTTAGGTAAGGGCCTTGAATTCCTGTTCTTTCCAAGACTTTTAGCATGAAAGGATGCTGAATTTTCTCGAATGCTTTTTCAGCATCCAATGAGATGACCTTGTGGTTTTTTCTTTGAGTTTGTTTATGTAGTGGATTACGTTGATGGATTTCTGTATATTGAACCATCTCTGCATCCCTAGGATGAAGTCAACTTCATCATGGTGAATGATCGTTTGGATGTGTTCTTGGATTCAGTTGGCAAGTATTTTATTGAGTATTTTTGCATCGATGTTCATAAGGGAGATTGGTCTGAAGTTCTCTTTCTTAGTTGGATCTTTGCGTGGTTTTGGTATCAGGGTAATTGTGGCATCGTAGAATGAGTAGGGTTGTGTTCCTTCTGTTTCTATTTTGTTGGAATTGTTTGAAGAGTATTGGTATTAGGTCTTCTTTGAAAGTATGATAGAATTCTGCACTAAAACCCTCTGGTCCTGTTCTTTTTTAGGTTGGAAGACTTTCTATGACCCCTTCTATTTCTTTGGGGGTTATGGATCTGTTTAGACAATCTATTTGATCCTGATTTAATTTTGGTATTTGGTATCTATCTAGGAAATGGTCCATTTCCCCCAGATTCTCCAGTTGTGTTGAGTATAGGTTTTTGTAGTTGGATCTGTTGATTTTCTGAATTTCCTCAGTTTCTGTTCTTATATCTCCCTTTTCATTTCTAATTTTGTTAATTTGAATACTGTCTCTGTGCCCTTTGGTAAGTCTTGCTAGGGGTTTATCTATCTTGATTTGCTCAAAGAGCCCGCTCCTGGTTTTATTGATTCTTTGTATGGTTCTCTTTGTTTCAACTTGATTGATTTCAGGCCTGAATTTGATGATTTCCTGTCTTCTACTCCTACTGGGTGATATTGCTTCTTTTTGTTCCAGAGCTTTCAGGTGTGCCATTAAGTTGATAATATATGCTCTCTCCTGTTTTTTTGTTTGTTTGTTTTTGTTTGTTTGTTTTTAGAGACACTCAGGGCTATGGGTTTTCCTCTTAGCACTGCTTTCATTGTGTCCCATAGATTTGGGTATGTTGTGCGTTCATTTTCATTAAATTCTAAAAAGTCTTTGATTTCTTTCTTTATTTCTTCCTTGACTAAGGTATCATTGAGTAGAATATTGTTCAGCCTCCATGTGTATGATGATTTTCTGTTGTTTTTGTTGCTATTGAAGAACACTCTTACTCCATGGTGATCCGATAGGAGGCATGGGATTAGTTCTATCTTTTCTTATTTGTTGAGGTCTGTCTTGTGACCAATTATATGATCAATTTTGGAGAAGGTACCATGAGGTGCTGAGACAAAGGTATAGTCTTTTGCTTTAGGATGAAATGTATATATATATATATATATGTTAAATCTAATTGGTTCAAAGTTTCAATGAGTTTCCCTGTGTCCCTGTTTAGTTTCTGTTTTCCTGATCGGTCCATTGAGAATAGTGGAGTGTTGAGGTCCCCCACAATTATTGTGTTAGGTACAATGTGTGCTTTGAGCTTTAGTAAAGTTTCTTTTAGGAATGAGGGTGCCCTTGCATTTGGAGCATAGATGTTTAGAATTGTGAGTTCTTCTTGGTGGATTCTTCCTTTGACTAGCAAGAAGTGACCTTCTGTGTCTCTTTTGATGACTTTGGGTTGAAAGTCAATTTTATCTGATATAAGAATTGCTATTCCAGCTTGCTTCCTGTGACCATTTGCTTGCAAAATTGTCTTCTATCCTTTTACTCTAAGGTAGTGTTTGTCTTTGACTCTGAGGTGTGTTTCCTGTATGCAGCAAAATGTAGGATCCTGTTTCTGTATCCAGTCTGTTAGTCTATGTCTTTTTATTGGGGAATTGGGTCCATTGATGTTAAGAGATATTAAGGAATAGTGATTATTTCTTCCTGTTATTTTTTATGTTATTTTTGTTTTTGAGTGTTTAACTTCTTTTGTGTTTGATGGAAGAAGGTTACTATCTTGCTTTTTCTTGGGTGCCATTTCCCTCCTTGTATTGGAGTTTTCCTCCTATTATCCTTTGTAGAGCTGGGTTAGTGGAAAGATATTGTGTAAATTTGGTCCTGTTATGGAATATTTTTATTTCTCCATCTATGCTGAATGAGAGTTTTGCTGGCTATAGTAATCTTGGCTGACATTGGTGTTCTCTTAGAGTCTGCATGAGATCTGCCCAGGATCTTCTAGCTTTCATGGTTTCTGGAGAGAAGTCTGATGTGATTCTGATAGGTCTTCCTTTATATGTTACTTGGCCTTTTTCTCTTACTGCCTTTAATATTCTCTCTTTGTTTAGTACGTTTGGGGTTTTGATTATTATGTGACAGGAGGGATTTCTGTTCTGCTCCAGTCTGTTTGGAGTTCTGTAGGCTTCTTGTATATTCATGGACATCTCTCTCTTTAGGTTAGGGAAGTTTTCTTCCATAATTTTGTTGAAGATATTTGCTGGCCCTTTAAATTGTAGATCTTCACTCTCATCTATCCCTATAATCCTTAGGTTTGGTCTTCTCATTGTGTCCTGGATTTCCTGGATGTTTTGAGTTACAAGCCTTTTGCATTTTATATTTTCTTTGACTGTGGAGTCAATGGTTAGTATGGTATCTTCAGCATCTGAGATTCTTACCTCTATCTCTTGTATTCTGTTGTTGATATTTGCATCTATGAACCCTGATTTCTTCCCAAGGTTTTCTATCTCCAAAGTTGTCTCCTTTTGTGATTTCTTAGTTGTTTCTACGTCTGTGTTCAGATTTCGGATGGTTTTGCTCAGTTCCTTCATTTGTTTGTTTGTGTTTTCTTGCAATTCCTTAAGAGATTTTTGTGTTTCCTCTTTCATGACTTCTGCCTGTTGATTCAAGTTCTCCTGCATTTCTTTAACTGATTTTCTCATTTCCTCTTTATTGGCTTCTGTCTGTTGGTCCATATTCTCCTGGAATTCTTTAAGTGATTTTTGTGTTTGCATTGTAAGGGCTTCTAACCTATTGATGTTCTCCTGCATTTCTTTAAGAGATTTGTTTATGTCTTTTTTGTATTCCTCTCACAGCAACATGACCAGTGCTTTTAAATCCAGCTCTTGTTTTTCTGGTGTGTTGGGGTATCTAGGACTTGCTGTGGTTGGCATATTGGGTTCAGATGCTGCCATATTGCCTTGATTTCTGTTAGTAACATTCCTATGTTTTCCTTTTACCATCTGTTTATCTCTGGAGTTAGTTGGTCTTATTGTTACTGGTTGGTGTTTGAAGTTCCTGTGAGCCTGGCATTTGGAGCTGCTGTCGTAGAGGGTGTCTGAACTCCCAAGGTAGAGACTGGGTGGTTTCAGTTACCAGGCTCTGAATTACCTCCTCAGCTCTGCTGGGCTGGATCCAAGTCTTCCCCAGACTCACTCCTGGACCTGCAATTGGCTTCCCGCAGTCTCCTCCTGGCCTGCCTAATTGCCAGCTCTTAAGAATCAGATCTTTTTTTTTTTTCCTCCACCGATCTGGGCTTGTCTGTTAGATCTTTACGGTGACCTGGCCTCTTCTGTTGGTTCTCTATAGTGACCTGTTCAGGCCACCAGCTCCAAGATGGTGGCGGATCTCAGGGCTCTGTCTAACCTCTGGATTCCCTGCAGGACCGGAGGTTCCCTGGTTGGACTGCTAAAACCTAGATGGTGGTGCTCTCAGTCCACAGGGCTCTGTCTTGTTAGCTGTCTGTGGTGTCCTGAGGCAAGATGTCGGCCTCTGGCTGTACTCCAGGCACAGACCCACTAGCAGGTTGGTACAAACAGGTTGGCGCAGAGACCACCCACCTAGCTGATCTGGCTCTGGGTGCACTGTTGAGCTGTTGGTGCACAGACCTCCCACCGACCCGCTTCGGATCTGAGCGCAAGCAAGAGCCTGACGGGGTAGTCAATGCTAGGCTAGGTCTCTGTCCATGCACCTGAACCTAGCTGCCGGCAGGCAGTCCGCAATGGCCCAAGGGAAGATGGCAGCCTGGCTGTAAGCCTGTGAGTCAGTCCCCAGCAGTCAGAGACAGCCTCTGAGCTGTAGGTGCACGCACTTCCCACTGACCTGCTCTGACTCTAGGCGCAAGCAAGAGCCTGAACGGGTACTCGTTCCTAGGCTAGGTCTCTGTCCACGCACCTGAACCCAGCCAATGGCAGGCAGTCCGCAGTGGCCTGAGGGAAGATGTCAGCCTGGCTGTAAGACAGCCTCTGAGCTGTAGGTGCACAGACCTCCCACCGACCTCCTTTGGCTCTGGGCGAGAGCAAGAGTCTGACCAAGTATTCGTTGCTAGGCTAAGTCTCTGTCCACACACCTGAACCCAGCCACCAGCAGGCAGTCCTCAGTGACCCAAGGGAAGATGGTGGCCTGGCTGCAAGCCTGCGAGCCGGTCCCCAATGGTCAGAGACAGCCTCTGAGCTGTAGGTGCACAGACTTCCCGCCGACCTGCTCTGGCTCTCACTCTGGTATGTCCTAACTGCCATCAAGAACTACCTAAGGGTAAGTAAACTGTGGGTCCAAGGTAGGTCTATTTCAAGTACAGTTCCTGGGTCTCTTAGGTGGAACTCACATAAGACACTGCTATGGGAAGTACACTCCTGTGTCTCATCTATGGATTATGACTCCTGTTCTAACCCCAAAGCCTATTGAATCTCATATGCATGTCTGTGTGAGAAGGCCTATCGTCCTGAAGCCTCCCAGTGTCGATCATTTGCATAAGATAAGAAAAAAGGATTCAGTCCCTTCCACATCTCAGAATGCCAATTATAATAAAGTTGAAGTGTTTTTTCCAAGGTAACATGTTACCCTAGTAACAGGCAGAGCCAGGGTTTCCACATGTGTGTGCCTGAGGGTAAAATCTTGCTTTTTGGTCACCCGATGAAAGAGACACAAAGCTTCCCAGGAAACTCACCAGCACCAGAAGATAGACTGGACTAAAGTCTTCAACACCATTTCTTTGTGATGTCAGACTCCACAATTGAACTGATTAACAACAGCCTCTTAACCTGAAAAAAAAAAAAACTTTTATATTAAACAATGGACCTGTGAATCATTGCCACAAGCAGGGAACTCAGAAGTGGCCTCCTAAACTAACCAACTAAACAACTCTTTCCTGGGAGAGGCCAGCTTCAGAACAGTCAAAACCTGTAGGCAAAGGGCTTCCATGGATGGTTACTGTAGTGGCTATTCCTGGTTGTCAACTTGACTATATCTGGAATGAACTACAATCTAGAATTGGAAGGAGCATAGTGGCTATGGATTCCAGTTCAAGATCATCTGGGATTAAAGGCATGGTGACACACACCTCTAATATGAGCCACTCCCTCTGCTGGAGACCTACAGCCTTTAATCTGGGCTACACCTTCTACTGGAGGCATATATAAGGACATTGGAAGAAGGAAGACTGATTCTTCCTTGCCAGCTTGCCTCGTGCGACTGAGCAACTGCAAGATCCTTGGACTTCCATCCAGAGCTGCTGCTGACTATTGTTGCAGAGTTGGACTACAGACTGTAAGTCATCGACAAATTCCCTAACTACATAGAGACTGCCCATACGTTCTGTGACTCTAGAGAACCCAGACTAATACAGTTACCTATCATCTGTCAGGGCCTTGTGGCTCTATGGTTTATATATAAAGACTTGCTTTACCACACAGGTTTCAGGACTCACAGGCCATTAACAGCTTAGCCGCCTCAACAAGTTAACATTCATAGGAGAACAACAGATGGGAGAGACTCTAATAACTTATTATTGTTTGGATTATTTGAGGGGAAAAAAGGCCATTGAAGCTGATAAGGAGACTTTGGGCAATTGGGATATAAACTGTAGATTAGAAAATGATCAAGAATTAGACATGACTTATTATGTATGATGAAGACTTGGTAGTTATGTAGAAATATATCCTCTTTGTCACATATTCAAAAGTAATGGAGAAAAAAGTGTCACAGTTGACACTTTTTTGCCTTGATGTTCAAATATTCATATATATACATATATATATATATATATATATATATGATGGAAAATGGCAGATTAAAGCAGCATGCTAGCTACACACTAGTAGAAATTAGACATTGCAGCTAGCTGCACATCGATGGTCATTAGATATTGCAGCTAGCTGCACACTGGTGGAAATTAGACATTGCAGCTAACTGCACATTGATGGTCATTAGACATTGCAGCTAGCTGCACACTAGTGGATATTAGACATTGTTTTCTGATTTTGTTGTTGGCCTTAGATTTTTCACAATTTAAAACAAATTTTAACAATAAGACATCTAGGGGTTCAGTAAATCAATTTCTAAAAGCTTATCAATATTCCTTTATTACTGAAAAACTGGGTCAAAGAATATGACTATATTAAGTATTTACAAAAATGGATGGGATTGTTAAAATATGTTCTCAAGTTAAATATCCACCAATTATAAAGTGCCAGGTAAGTTGTACTTTGTGTGTTCAGTAGAGGTGTATGCATCTCTAAAACATCATAATGTTACTGTTTGCATTGAGACATACAAAAAAAGATGTTTAAGACAAACTTATTAAAAAAGCAAAAGCTATAGATATGAAATGATGCCATCTTGCAAAGAGAATTATGTGTACCCATTATACTGATTCTGTAACCCCAGGTATACTGACAGTTTCCCAGACTTTTGGCTACATGCTAAGATTGATTCATGTTGTTGCCATTTCCCTCAGGGGCAGAAGCCTGAGACATTGTAGCCTTTTCTGTGTTTACTTATGTTGGGCTTAAACTCAGAGCCCAGCCTGTCTAATTTTATCAACCCACCTTGACTTGATCCTCCCTTAATACCATCAACTAGTTGTATAAAATACTTTCCAGAAATGGCCATAACATCCTATCCCATTCCATGTGCTCTCTCTGTCTTGTGCAACATAGCCATTCCTTTCAAGAGGTTGTACCCTCCCCCTTGAGCCTGGCAAGCCCTTGATACTGCCTCCATTAATAGAGTATGGCAGAAATGATTTTGTATGTCGTCCCAGATTAGACCTCTTAGACAACACAGATTCCAGTGGATTCTTTCTCTTTGAGACTGCTTGCCTTTGAAACTTAGCCATATAGCTGTGAGGAAGTCTGGGTCATGGGGAAATGCCACACTGTGAAAGTGTTCCAACCTATGGGCACACTGAGGCCCTTAGACAATAGCATCAAACACAGAGTACACATGTGAGGGACAGTCTGAGATGACTCTAGCTCAAGTGCTATCTGGCTACAGCTGCACAGGACCTGATCAATGAGAGATAATAAACTGTGTCATTCAATAGCACTAAGAGTAAGGAATTTATCACACCGCATTATATAGACTCAGACAATATGATAGTGTTTAGACAATCATTCTCACATTGTCTTTACCATCCTATGCTTGTAACTAACGTAGTAAGACCCCTTTTTATAGTGGAAAGAATCAACTATAGGGAGTGTAGGACTAATATAAATAAGAGACCAGCTTCTAAATTCCATCTCTGTGTCTCTGTGTCTTGATTTACTCCTGAGTTAAATAACTGTGGCAACATCATGGGCCTGAAGACCTTAAGTCATATACTGTCTAACAGTCTGACATGTTCCCATGCTCTGAAGCATCCTTGACTCCTGGACTTCGTTTTTCATACCCAATTCTTGGCAAATTCCAGAAGTTAAAAATAAAAAAAATGGGAAAGTAAGACAAAAAGAAAGATGGACAAAAACAAAGACAAAACTTTGGAATACACACAGAGTCCCACCCACCTGCCACAGCCTCTCTCTCTCTCTCTCTCTCTCTCTCTCTCTCTCTCTCTCTCTCTCTCTCTGTCAGTGTCTCATGTAGCCCAGGCTGGCCTTGAACTTGTTAATTTAGCTGAGGGTGACCTTGAACTCCTGTTCCCCCTCCCTTCATCTTCCAAGTGTTGATATTGCAGAGTGCCAACCAGGCTTTGTCTGTCTTCAAGTCAGCTGCATCACTGATGCTGTGATTGAATCCAGTAGCATTGTGCCACTTAGAATCCCCCATGGGCCCTACAGACCACCGAGCAAATGATAAAGTCCTAGTGGGATAGCCAGGTGCCCACCGATGTCATCGTCATTGTCATCCTCACTATCATCATCATCATCATCTCAGCAGCAGCAGCAGCAGCAAACAGCTGCAACCTTGTCATCATTATTCATCTCTCCTCTGAGTCCCTGCTCTTCCTCCCTCTATAAGATGGAGGCCTGCTCTAGATGAGGTCATTTCCACTTCCTGTCACCTCTAAAGGAAGATACTTTTTTTTTTCTCCTGGTATCTTTCCAGCTCCCTCCCTCCCTCCCCTCCATAAGGAGGGTCATTTTTAGGCAACTTTTCAGGGCCACACTGTAGGAACTGCAGCCGCCATGTTCCCTCCCCTATTTGACATCTCTACGGTAACCAAAACAAGCAGATGTAGGCCCTGAGCTACACACCATAAAAATCTGTCAAAGTAACAGCAGTCCCCTCCTTCCTGCCCAGCCTACCCCCAAGGCAGTGAAATGCCCCACAGAAGCTGTCTGAACTGGCAGCTCACGTCAAGAGGGCAGCACCACAGCATCTCCTCAGCCTGCAGTTGTCACCGGAGCTGCGGGAGCTTGTCTACAGTGGCACAATGCCTTCCCTGCCTCAGGGGGAGCTGCCCTTAAAGAGCTGACCACAGTGGTGACACCTTTCCTGCCTCAGGCTACTTCCCCCCCCCCCAAGAGGAGCTGTCCACAGAAAAGCCACTTTCTTTCCTGCCTCAGTCTACAGCTTTCATGAAGCACCACTACAGGAGCTGCCCCATAGGAGCTGTTTACAGGGCAGCCCCACAGAGATAGTGCTTCAGCAAAAGCCGGCTGCAGCCTGGAAGGAATTTCCACTTTAACCCACGTGCCAGATGCAGGGAAAATAGGGGTGACTAATTCCTGAGCAGGAAAATCCACAAATCCCTGAGCTTCCCCCCACCCCCCCCCCAAAAAATAAAACCCTGAGCCTACCAATCCCTGAACAGGAAAACACTCACCAATCCCTGAGTCTTCTCCCCCAGTCCCCAAGCTCAGGACATGAAACCCCACCAATCCTCACTCTGGAAATCTCTGCCCTGAAAAGCTCTATCGCCTCTATTAGCACTGCCCACTTTGTCCAATTTCTGCTGCAGGGAGCAGAGGGCAGCCATCCCTAGATTCATCCCTCTACACCCTGGACCCTCCAATAAGTCTCTTTCAGGAGATTTCCTGCCTGGTGTGACTCTCCCATCAGATGATGCCAAGAAGAAAAGAAGCAATGAAGAGAAGAGGTGAAGAGAAAGAGTGGGGCTGAGGTGACTGAGATCCTCGGGTCAGCTGGGGATGCCCTCCCCTGGGAGTAGCCACACCTCTGCTGAGGAGGTTTCCTCTCAGAGATATGTGGTTTCTGAGCTCCCATGTCGTGTCTCAGAATGCCCCTCCACTGGGACACTGCCCTACCTCAGAACTGTGTGGTTCCTGGGCCCCCCATGTCTGAGGATACCCTTCCACTAGAATGCATTCTCCCTTCAGACCTGTGTGGTTCCTGGGCTCCCGAGGCCCAGGATTCTCTCCCATTTGAGCAGAAACACAGATGCGACATAGATTTGAATTTGTTGCCCACCATGATGGTTAATCTTCACTGTCAACTTGGCTACACTTAAAGTCACCATGAACCTCTTGTGCGGCTACGAGGATGTCACCAGAAAGATTTATCTGAGCAGGAAAAACTCATTTTCCAGAATGTGGCACTATTTCATGGGCATTCGTTTCTCTGTTCCCAGACTGCCAAAGCAGTGTGACTGTGATGGGCTGTATCTCCTACGACTGTAGCTGAAACTGGCCCTTTATCCCTTCAGTTGCTTCTTGTCAAGTGTTTGTCATAGTGGCGAGAGAACAGTTTCCATGGCAACAGACATTACTGTCAGCAGTATTATTTAGGACCCCCAAATCCAGAACAGTACACCTAGCAGATTGATGTTTAATAAGTATTTGTTAATCATGTTTTCACAAATGGCAGACCTTAAAGTACACCTGTGATCAGTCTATTAGGATTAGAACACAGGTGTTCAGACTTCTGTGGTTAAACCCAATACAGCAAGTGAACTGACTGACCTCCCCCAGAGACAAGACTAAGTCCCAACCCTCAGAATTATGCAAATTATGCAAATGGCCTTTACAGGTGTAAGCTAAGGATCTCATGATGAATCTTAAGATCCTTAACTCAGACCTAAATTGAGCCTGGGCTAAAAGTATGACAATGAGTGTACTTATAAAAAGAGATCTATAGGTGAGGGGCTGTGAAGGGAGACCAGAGCTCAGGAAACTTCCTACTAGCCCAGGTACACCAAGGCCTATCAGCCGCCATGAGAGAAGGGAAAGAGAGACAGCACACACTCTCTAAAAGGAATCAGTCCCCCTAGCACCTTGGTTTTGGATTTCCAGCCTCCACAACTGTGAGAGATTAAATTTCTATTGCAAGCTATTAGCTTGGGTATGGCAGCCCAGTGAAATGAAGCTATCCACAAGACCCTCGTGGCTCCTTAAACGCCAGAGTGCTTTCCAACTTGGCCCAACAATCTGGACTTGACCTTATTGTGCCAACAGGCCTCATTATAATTACACATTCCTTTCCCACAGGGCAACCAGGCTTGCACAGTCTCCACCCTACAGAAGATGCTGTCCTCGTCCCTCACCATCCTGGCCTAACTTCAGGTTTTCATGTTCCCCAGCCTGGTGACTGTGGCTGAAAATTACCCATACTGCTACTTGTTTCTTCCTGGAATGCACCCCTGCTGTGCACAATTCCAATCTCTAGATGTCAGTGGGTTGGATTGAACCAGCATCAGGAGCTGAGGCTCTGGGAGCCCTCTGCATCTCAGCATGTCTGTGATCCAGTCCCTGCTGCTGATCTTACCGCTTCTCAAAGCCACTGCCCAGGCCATGCTAACACACTGCCAGAAGTACCTGCTGTTCCTGTAACTTTCCTGATGTCTATTGTGATGTTTAATTTATGCTGTAAGAAATAAAAGAACACTTCTTCCTGCTGAAGACATCTGCAGCTGCTAAGCTCTCGCTCTGTTGTTTCTTACCAAGAGACAAAGCAAGAAAGGAGTTTCTGTCCTAATCCAAATGTTTAACAACACCCTCCTGCAAACAGGTCAGAGAAGCATCATTCAAAATCCCTGACCCTCCAGACAAATGCTCTGCAAAGGAGCCAGTAAATGGAATTCGCATTCCCTAGCTCATTAATCTGCAAACATAAATAGAGGAATGGAAGATTTATTCTGCATTTAGATCAGATGACATATAAACGGCATTGCTGAGGCTGGAGAGATGGCTCAGTGGGCAACACAGAGCAGGAGTGAGCCTGAGACAGAGGACTCCCACTTACGTGGGGTCTCTCTGGCAGCCTCTGAGAAGAGAAAGCCCGAGATGACCACCAGACAGAGGTTATGGGGTCTGAACAGGGAGCTAGCCTGAAATGACTACCAGTCATGTGCCACAAAGGCCTGGGGGAGGGATGACCATGCCCAAGATGACCCCTTCTTGGTGCCATATGCATGCATGGGACATAGCACTCCTGAGACCATAGCACTCAGAGATGACCCTAGATATTCTGAAATCCCAGGGCCATTCAGAAAAGCAAGTAAGTAATGGAGAAATGGAAGAGAAAGAGAAACAGAAGGATGCGGGCACAATGAAGAGAGGCAGAAATGGAGACTCCGGGGTAATGAGGAGCAGCCTGATGTGAGTAGCCAGTGATGATACCTGGGACCCTGGTGGGTACGAGGGGAGAGGGACATGAATGGGATTGCTGTGCATGGTATGAAATTCACAAAGAACCAACAAAGAGGTTTTTTTTTTTTTTTAATTGCTTACCCCTCAAAAGCCTCATAGGAACACTAACCAGTTACCACTAAGCCTACAAAGAGGAATTGAAATCTAAAAGATGGATTTTGTAGATGCAGTCAATAGAAGTGCTCCCCTCAACAAAAAAGCCCAAGGCCAGCCTTTTTTGGGGGGAGGGGGTGGGGTCCAAGACAGGGTTTCTCTGTGTAGTCCTGGCTGTCCTGGAACTCACTCTGTAGACCAGGCTGGCCCGAACTCAGAAATCCACCTGCCTCTGCCTCCCAAGTGCTGGGATTACAGGCATGCTCCACCATGCCCAGCAAGGCCAGACTATTTTAGTACAGAATTCTACAGGAATTTCAAAGAAGAACTAATGCTAATACTTCCCCAATTATTCCACAAGATAGAAGCAGAAGGAACATTGCCAATTTTATTTTATGATGCCATAGGCACATAAACTACATAAAGATTCAACAGAAAAGGGCTGAGAAATGGCTCAGGAGTTAACAGCACTGACTGCTCTTTCAGAGGTTCCCAGCAACCAAATGGTGGCTCACAACCATCTGTAAAGGGATCTGATGCCCTCTTCTGGTGTGTCTGAAGAGAGCTACAGTGTACTTACATAAATAAAATAAATAAATCTTTTCAAAAAAAGATTCAACAAAAAAGAAAATTATAGAACAAATTTCTTTTTGAATGTTGATGCAAAAACAGGCAATAAAATATTTGAAATATAAATTCAAGAATACATCAAAAAGACCATCCACCATCATCAAGTAGGCTTTATCACCAGATATGCAGTGATGGTTTAACATATGAAATTCTGTCAAAGTAACCTACCATATAAACAAACTGAAAGAAAAAACTACATGATCACTAGATGCTGAAAAAGCCTTTGACAAAACCCAATACCTCTTCATAATAAAAGTTTTGGAGAGATCAGGGATTCAAGGGACATACCTAAACAATAAAGACAATTTACAGCAAGCCTATAGCAAACATCAAATTAAATGGAAAGAAACTCAAAGCAATTCCATTAAAATAAAAACAAAAAATCAAGAAGAGGCTGTCCACTTTCTCCATATCTATTCAATGTAGTACTTGAACTGCTACCTAGAGCAATAAAACAACCAAATGAAGATGAAGGGGATTAAATTTGAAAAGGAAGACATCAAAGTAATGCTATTTACAGATAATATAAGCAACCCGTCCAAAAAAATCTACCAGGGAACTCCTACAGATGATAAAACACTTCAGCAAAGTGCCCTGGGTAAAAGATTAACTAAAAAAAATCAGTAGCCCTCTTATACACAAATAACAAAGGGGCCTAGAAAAAATAGGAAAACAACATCCTTCACAATAACTACAAAAAGTATAAAATATCTTGGGTTAACTGTAACCAAACAAGTAAAAGACCTGTATAAAAAAAAAGTCAAGTCTTGAAGCAAGAAATAAAAGAAGATATTAGAAGATGGAAAGATCTCCCATGCTCATGGATCAGTAGGGTCAACTGAAGGGCCCTGCCAGCTAATTCTATTTGGTGTTCAAACTCCATCTCATGTCCAGCCTGTCTTCAGTGTGAAAATGGTAACTGGAAAAAAACAGCTTGTTCCAGGAACCAAGACACCCCCTAAGTCACAGACACTCCACCCTTGGTAAGGGGAAATGTCTAGTGTCAGGTCCAGGGCAAATGACTAAAGTTAAAGCAAAATTTATGATGTTAGCTAGAATTTCATGCAAACTGTGTTTGCAAAAATGCCAACTAATCATGTAACAGCCAAGTTAGAAAACCCCCCACCCAGCTTAAACTGTAGAAAAGATAAAGCTGACACCAGCTCAGCACCTTTCACATCCATCTACTGCATTGGAGAAGTTGAAAATGTTCAAGTTGGAACTTGATTAAGGACTCTTTGCTTTTGCACACCAATTGGACTCCTGGTGGTCTTTGGTGGACTGTAGGGACCCCAAGGTCTGGGCATACCATCAACATCTTACCAAAAGCAAACTGCAGATTTAACATAAACCCCACCAACATTCTAACACAATTCTTTTCAGAACTTGAAAAAACAACACTCAACTTCATATGTAAAAACAAAAAACACAAGATAGCTAAAACAATCCTATACAATAAAAGAATGTCTGGAGGTATCATACCCTTGATTTAAACCTGCACTATAAAGCAATAGTAATTAAAACTGCATGACACTGGCATAAAACTGACATGTTGACCAAAGGAATTATCAACAGTTTCAACATAAATCCACGGACCTGTGGACACCTGATTTTTGAGAAAGAAGCCAGAAACATACAGTGGGGGGCGGGGGGAAGAAAGCATCTTCTACAAAAGGTGCTTGTCCAAGTAAATTTCTTCATGGAGATTGCAAATAGATCCATATCTATCACCCTACACAAAACACAAGTCCAAGTAGATCGAAGACCTCAATATAAAACCAGATACACTGAACCTGATAGAAGATAAGGTGGGGAATAGTCTTGAACACATTGAAACAGGACACAACTTTCTGAACAGAACACCATTAGCTCAGGCCCTAGGATCAACAATTAATAAGTAAGATCTCATGAGCCTGAAAAGCTTCTGTAAGGCAAAGGATACTGTGTATAGGACAAAACAATAGCCCAGAGAATGAGAAAAGATCCTCACCAACTCCACATCTGACAGAGGGCTAATATCCAAAATATTTAAAAATCCATTCTTTGGTTGAGGGATATCTAGGTTGTTTCCAGTTTCTGGCTATTGTCAATAAAGCTGCTATGAACATAATTGAGCAAGTGTCCTTATAATATAGTGGAATATCCTTTGGATATATTCCCAAGAGTAATATGTCTAGTCTTGTGGTAGATCAATTCCCAATATTCTGAGAAACCACCATATTGATTTCCAAAGAGGCTGTACAAGTATTCACTCCCACCAGAAATGGAAGAGTGTTCCCCTTGCTCTACATCCTTGCCAGTATGTAGTAAATGGTACATTTATACAATGGAGTATTAATTAGCTGTTTAGAAAAATGACATCATGAAATTTGCAGGCACATGGATGGAACTAAAAATATTGAGTGAGGTAACGCAGACCTGGAAAGACAAACGTGGTATGTACTCAGTGGTAAGTGGGCATTAGCTGTAAAGTAAAGGATAATCATGCTACCATCCACAGACCTAGAGAGGCTAAATAACAAGGTGGGTTTAAGCAGAGAATGTAAGGATCTCTGGGAAGGGGAAATAGAATAGATTGTATGGGTGGACTGGGCTTGGGTAGGGATAGGAACAGGAGGAGTCATGTGAGGTTAGGAGGAACAGAATATTACAATAGATGACTGGTATTGGGAGCATTTTGAGATGAGGTAGAAACATAGCAAAACATATGAGGATGAAACTAATGAAGACTTCTAGAAATGGAGGTCATGGTGCTAGAATTCATCATTCTCTGTAACCAGGTAAAGGCTCAAGTAGAGTGACACGGACACCAACTTGGCCACAAACCCTCTAACTTAGATTGTCATACCTGCAGAGCGTGTTGTGACTGGATCCTAGCATAATGGTCATCAGAGAGAACAGAGAGACTTAATGCAGCCACTGATGGGAGCAGATGCAGAGTTCCACAGGCAAAGATTAGGCAGAGCTCAGGGAGGGCAAGGGAGGACTGGAGGGGCCAGAAGAGTCGAGGACACCACCAGAACAAGGCCCAAAGAAATAACTGACTAAGACACAAGTGGTTTCAGAGATCAGGTAGCCTGTATGGATCTGAGCTTTGTCCTCTGCATAGATGTTTGTAACGGGATTCTTGTGAGATTCCCAACAGTAGGAGGGGGATTTCTCTGACTCTTTTGCCTGACTTTAGGACCCTTTTCTTCCAATTTTGTTGATGTAACATGATGTGCCTGGTCTTATTGTAACTTGTTAGTAACTTGATTGATGTTCCTGGAAGACCCCCTCTTTTCTGAGAAGAGGTAGAAGAGGATGGATCTGGGGAAAGGGGAGGGGATGGAGAGCCTAAGGGAAGGGAGGGAAACTGCAGCCTGTCTACCAAGTTTCATACTCACCTTCATGACTGGCCATGAGCTTCTAGGCATTTGTCAATTCAAAGAAGATGACATAGTAACAGCACCTACCTCCCAGAATTCATTGTTCATTTGCTGTTAGTTTTGGCTCTATGACAGAGCACTTGCCTGGTTTATACTAGGTGCTGGGTCTATCCCTAGCACTGAAAAATTTAAGAACTGAAAAAGTAATCCTTCACAAGAAGGAGAAGCATGATGAGGAGAAAAATAAAGAGGAGGAGGAGGAGGAGGAGGAGGAGGAGGAGGAGGAGGAGGCTCTCAAGTACTCATCAAAGGGAAATTTTTTATCTATTTAAAGAGGTGATGGCTAAGAAAAATAGTTCCCTGTCCAGAGAGAAGATTTTTCAGTATGAAAATGCATCCTATCAAGCCAGCACATATTAAATACTATGAAACTAGATTGATGTGATCAAGAAAACCCTGCTGCCCTGAAGACAAGTCTTCCAAGCAGGGATTTCCATCCATGGGCGCTGCAATTTCTCTCATGCCCTAGTACATTTAGTGTGTGCTCAGGAAACACACACTGAATGTTGAGTCCCAGGGAAGTGAACAACAGAGAGGCAGAGAGGCAGCAGCTAATATCCTAAAACACCCAAATAGCCAGATCTTCTAGAAAAACCTAGTCACCACAATGACATTTTATTTTTCAACACTAGGGATCAAATCCAGTGCCCCCTGGATTCTAGGCATGTGCAGTGCCATTAAGCTATACCTGGAGCTAAATCAGGAGTTACATCCAATTATTTTAGGATAACAATAGCTAGCACTCTAGGTTAAGCCCTTGAGATTCATTTCCTAATTTAACATCATCACTGTCCTTTTTATCCTATGAGAAGAGGAATAAGCAGAGGAGGGAAGTTACTAGCCCAAGGCTACACTGCTAGTGAATAGCCAAACCAGAGTTCAAATCCAGGATTCGGAATTGCAGTATAGAAGCAAGCATAGTTAACTGAGGAAATGAAGAAGTTTGAAATCTCAGTTCTGCTCAGAAAAAGGACCTTTTCGTCATAACTGTCTTCCCCTTGAGTCTAAGAAAGAAAGCCACTTGATGCCTTTAAAGATTTTTTAATTAAGGAAAAAAATGTTTTTTCAAAAGACAGCAGCATGTTTAATCACCAAAAGAAACAAAAAAGAGACATCTAACCTCCACCCCAAATCAACCTGTTTAAAATATTAATATTATAGTTATCTACTGCCTTTCTTCCAGGAACTGAAAGAGTTTAATATAGCCCATTAATTCTTATACTATTTTGGTGAGGGAAGAAAGCTAGCATCGTTATCTATTTTTTACCATGAAGAAAGAGAAGTGCAGAACCAGCTAGAGTGTTGGGAAATGGAGTAAGTGTGAGTCCCAAGCCAAATGTTAACATGTGATCTGGAGGTCAGCTTTCTCCAGAGTATTTGCCGAATGTGGATGGCTTCCCAGAAGCACTCTCGTTTCTGATGTGTACAGAAGCCTGGGGTGTGACAGCTTTGTCAGTGAACCCTGAGATATATGGCATTTCTGGTAAAAAAAAAAAAATATTAGTTAAAGGGATTCTCAAATATGACAAGTGTATTACAGTCACTAGGATGGAGGGGACAAAGTTGGGTGAGACCTTCAGAGTTTGTGATTCTGCAGCCCGATGGTGTGGCCAACGTCTGTATTTGTCAACAAGGTCTAGCTGAGATGGCTGATCCCTGGGGCCACACTTTAAGAAACAGTCACCTCTTGTAGCCTAACCCAATGAAAGGTGGCACAGACTGCAGAACTCACCACACCCAGGTTCAAATCCCAGTACTTATTAGCTATGTCACTGGGGTTTTTTTTACTTTGTTTTTTTGTTTGTTTGGTTGGTTTTATTAGATGCATTTATTTATTATATTTAAGTATACTGTAGCTGTCTTCAAACACTCCAGAAGAGGGAGTCAGATCTCCTTATGGATGGTTGTGAGCCACCATGTGGTTGCTGGGATTTGTGCTCAGAACCTTTTGGAAGAGCAGGAAGTGCTCTTAACAGCTGAGCCATCTCTTCAGCCCCTTGCTGTGTCACTGTTGATACCTATGTAATTGGTCCCTTTGATCTTCAACTGTTTCTTTTGAAAAAGATGGTCTTTTGGCAACAATATTTCACACAGAATGGATTCAATCATTGTTAGGGACCCTCACATTTCATAAAGAGTCACGCTACGCTTAGCAATCTCCTCTAATACTACAGGAGCCCTCGCTCACAAGGTATCTTTAATTAGGAAATATTCCTTCCAAGAGGTTGGGCAGTCCCTAGGGAAATTAACACCAGGCAGAAATCTTAATTATGGGAATTATCCTGAAACTACTAGGGCCAGAGACTTTGATCAACAGGGAATATTGCTTTAGGACATGAACTCACAAGATTTGCTTTAAAAGTCCTCTTAGCAAGGGTAGGGACTCTAACTCAGATACATTTCCAGAGAGTTAAATAACAAATTATCAAATTTTAATGACACTGGCAAGGACAGCTTCAGCTGATGGAGGTTCAGTCAAGAATACTTAGTCTGAATTTTAATGAAAAAGATTTCCTCCCTTCCTTGGTTGCACCCAGAAGCTAAGATACTGCATGAAGTCTGAAGGATAGGTGGATAGTAAAACCGTAGCCAACTGTCCAAAGTGACTTGACAGGGTTGCTTGCTAAGAACTTTGGAGTTGAGACTTAACAGCTGCTCAGGGCCAGCTGCAGTGGTGCCTGCATGTAACCCTGAGTGTTTGGGTAGTGAAGGGAGAAGGATCACAAGTTCAAGGTCACCCTCAGCTACATAGCAATGTTGAGGCCAGCCTGAAGGATATGGGTCCTGAACAACAAAAACACTGAAACGACATAGAAATACTTTTAAAAACCAACTGTTTTCTATCTTAACTGTTTGTCCCCTGAACAGTACAGTGGGTTCACCACAATTTACATCCAAGCAGCCAGGTCAATGATTTCTTAATGTAGATAAGGGGCTTTATGTTTCCCCTGGCACTTTATACAGGTGAACAGAAAATGCTATGGACTTTTAAAAACTATTGATTTGGCAGAATCTGTTTAGCATCTCACAGATATTCAATTCCATATGCTCTGTCTTCCCCAGCCTGCTTCCCAGATTGACACTTAAGGGCTTCAGTCCTTCATTGCAATAGGCAGTAAATAAGCAACCCCCACAAAGCACATAAATTGCCCCTAAATTATAATACATTGAGTTACTATATAGACTTACTTTATGAGCTCCAAATACCTGACACACTCAGCTGAGGAGATGGTTCAGGAGTTAAAACTTCTTACTGTGTGAGCGTAAAGACCTGAGTACAAATACCTAGTACTTGTGATAAGCTGGGCATGGTAGTGTGTATCTGTAATACCAGTAGAGGCGGAAACAGAGGATTCCTGGAGCTTCCTAGCTAGCCAGTCAAGTTAAATGGGTGAGCTCCAAACTCAGTGAAAGACTCTGTCTCAAAAGTGATAGATAGATAGATAGATAGATAGATAGATAGATAGATAGATAGATAATAGATAGAGGTGGAGAGCAATTGAGGAAAACATCCGATCTTAGTTTCTGGCCTCTGCAACTCCATCACACATGCAAGTACGTATACACACACACACACACACACACACACACACACACATACACATGCACACACACACACACATTGCAAACACATGTGCACATACACATGTGCACACATGCTTATGTGCATACCACAGACTAAATATATTCATGTGTGCCCTGTTTCCATTGAATATATGCCCGCCTCTCTGTTGCTAGAGTTTGGCTTCCCTGATGATAATATACCCATTTTATACCTAAAACTTACAAAATGGTAGCATTATCTGAATTCATACATGGAGGCAAACAGCTCTAGAGCAAGGTCTGATAATGTATTTATTGCTGCCACATGGTGGTAATTCTAGCCTAGTCCTGTGACAAGCATATTCAGAGAAGCACTGAGACCCAAACCAGGAGTGACTGTTGAGCTCTAGGCCAACAACCAGCAGAGCTCTACAGCCACCTTGCTGAAGCTATCTTGGAAATAGATGCCAGCCTTAGTTGAGTTGACCCCACTAGGCCATGTGGAAGCAGACTACATGGCTGGCTACTTGAACCCACTAAATTTGGTCTAGCTTCATTCCATTAGGCAACAAGTAGCCCAGGAGCTAACTAGGAGACTCACACAGTAGCTACGTTCAACCTGTCTATTGTCCAAAAATTCATTCTTGATGCAGCCTATCCACCCCGTGCATTCTGTCCTGGTACTTGTACACTGGTAACAAATTAGCAAGTGTATATGTTATTTGATTCTACCAATGCCTGGTTCATTCTACTGTGCTCATGTTGTACTATACTGTATGTCAAAGGTGAATCCCAAAACAAAAATTTTAACCCGTTTTGACTGTTTCAATAATTTAAGTCTGACACTTTAAATTACATGTGGCAACACTCAATTAAGACATCACCTTCATACATTTTCATGTTCAAATTTGTCATAAGAATATTTTTTTAAAAACCTAACATGTAGCAACAGCACTGACTGAATGATCGTTTGTATCTCATTGCTTGGGGCCCTTGTATCTGGTACTAACAAAGCGAACCAGACCACCCCCCCAGCTTCACACCGCTTGCCTCCAAAGGTCTATGCATTTCTTTAAAATACATACTTTTACTTTCGTTCATGTGTCTGTGTATGTGCATGCCAATTCAGGAGCCCATGCTAATCAGAGAGGTTGAATGGCCCCAGAGCTTGAGTTAGACATGTGTGTGATCCACCCAATGTGAGTGCTGAAAATCGGACATGAGTAGAAACAGGATGTGCTTTTGTTGTGATGGGGCGAGGAGGCAGCAACACAAAGCCTCCATTTTTAACCCTTTATCCCCTTGCCTTTGATTTTTCCCACTAGTCTTTGCAAAGTGAGTAAAAGCTGCCGAGTCCAAGAGAACAAGCGAGCACATGGTGCTAAGCAAATCTTTTCTAAGTTCTAGTACCATTCCCTTTTAAACCCCTTAAGACCCACATATGCAGTGTGACAGCCAGAGACTCCTTCTGAAAGGACCTTGGTGGCTCTCCACATAGTCATTTCTGCAGGTTTTCCCTCTCTGACTTATCCTGCCTGCCAGTGAACAGCAGCTGGTGGTATTCATTGTTTGCTCAATGAGGGGGCTGGAATATGTACTGAGGCTGTATATTTACCTTTGCAGCACTGGGGTTTCCGGAAACTTCTGCAAACAGGTACTTTCACCTCATGAAATATTTCCTGGGAATTGAAGACAGAGAAACAGGCATCTACACGGGAAATGAAAATGTTGTTTACGTAGTACATTTGTCTTCTAGTGCCTACAGGGACCGGGAAATCAACATACTGGGAAGAGATCTGTGTTTGGACTGCCTTGAACTCCATCTCTGCCAAACTCCGCTGTGTTAGAAGTTCAGTTTCTTGCTTTCCACAAACTAGTGGGAAGCATCTCCCTCACAAATGATGCCAGATATGTAGTTTAGAAAAGCACACTGGTGAGGCTCAAGAAAGGACTGTCCTAATAATATTAGTGCCATTACTGGAAGCCTCTAAAGCATGTCTACACATAAAGACTATCATGGCCATCTGGTCAACACTTGTTAAAGCATGTTCTTTCTATTTGTTCTGGAATGGTAATTCTTTATCCTATCCATTTCTCCTCCCAACCCTACCAGTATGGAGGAATCATGAATTTAGTTGAGGCAACATCAATGTCTTACAACATCAGCACACTGCCAGAGAACCTGTGCTAACTCAGACCCTGAGATCCTCAGCCAGGGCTTCTTCACTAAGAGAAGACCACTACTAGCTCCACACTTGGAAAAGCCATTGTTGATGCCCTGACCGTCCCAAGGAGACTTGGCACTATGATGGCAGGTTCCCAGGAAACTGGTCATGTCTCACTGTCCTGCCTTTCTGCTTTGCCATGTAAAAACTCTGACTCCATAGAAACACCACTAAGCAATGCACTGCAGCAGGGGGTGGAAATGGGGGTGAGGGTGGGAGTGGGTGATGAACCATTGATGGATGGAGAGAGCTTCCCTTCTCGCTGCAGCACTACTTGCATACTTTCTAGAAGATTCCTCAGATGATGTGCAGAAGACTTAGATCCACCACCTCTCTACTGTAGTAATCAATTCACTCATGATCTCTAAGGGATCCTAATCCATGTCCTCCCTCGCCCTGATTCTTTCTTTGTTTCTTTGTTAGTTTTCACTTGGACTTCTTGATACTTTCCACGTGAAGAGCCCTGCAACCCCGTCTCCATGTCTCCTCCTTTGGTGATCCCAAGTAAGACACCAAACAGGGTGAGATGCACCTGACTTGCCAAGACTGTCATTAGCCCTTGCCGGGAATCTAAGACAGTCCTTGCCAGCATAAGTGAGTGTCTGGCATTTGCAGTTTCTCTAGAGAGAACAATTGCATTGGCTGTGTCTTTGTAACATCTCTGTTCTTTATATACCCCAAGAAGCAGAAATCTTCTACTAAAATATTGAAAAATGTCTACAATTCAGTATTTTTATTATTAAAGTACTGATTGTTTTATATATTCACTATTTTAAAGCCTATTTTAATAACCCGTTACCTATGTATTCTAGTGGATGCAAATACCTTATAAAACCATAAAAAGCATTATCTCTACTACATTGTCCTCAACCTCTATCTGAGAGGGCTGGTAGTGTGTTGGTCCCCTGTCCTCATGATATCTGGATCCTTTTCCATCTGATCTTATATTCAACTGCAAACCCATTTCATGCTGACCAAAATTTGAAAAATGAAATGAGATACTGTCTTTGGCTCCCTAGGTACCCACAATCAGGTTGAGAAGACAATTGCACACATAAACAACTCTGATCTAAGATGAACCCTGGCTAGTGCTGGAATACAAGCACAGAAGGCAATATATTAAGAAAAGGAAAGATTTGTTTCCAGAGAGAGAATCAGGAAAAGCTTGGGCATTCTGCCACTGATAGTCTTTGTGCTGTCTCATTGAACCAGGCAACATGGGGGGAGAAGAGGTAAAAGCATTAGCACTGACTTGAAGGCATGCAAAACTTCCCTTAGCCCTGCAAACAATCTGTAGTTCCAAGTGTGTTTATGTGAATGACAGTTTGTTTTGTATTGCAGATTTCCTGTAGATAATTGTGACAAGTGGTTACAACCCTAGTTACTGATAAGTGAGAAGTCCGAGGATGACTCAAGTAGAAAAGATAGGCCCATGTTGAAAAGATAGTGACAATCCACAGAAAGAGCAGGCTGGACCAGAAAGACAGTACTCATGTTCACATTCAATGTATTTTCTTCATACTTGGAGAAAATCAGTGACTTGGTCCACAAAGGCAAAGCTGGTCCACCTTGTACAGAGCTGTGTCTCATTTTTAGTTGCTATGGATCACAAGTAAGATATCATGATCTGGTTTCCCAGAATGTTCCAGCAACCCATATCTAAGCATTCCAAGTTCTAACCTACCATTGTATAACCCATGAGTGGCCAAGTCATGAGGATTACATTCTGTAAACTCCTAGCCACCTTCTCCCACCAGTCCCTACTGTTATATCTTTTGCATGTTAGGAAGTCTCATGTGGATTTTTGCCATCTGGTCTTGTCTCCAGCCTTACACTCTTTCTTTGCAATATATACTGCATTCTGCCTCTGATGTTACCATTCTGAAGCCTGATATCAAGCCATCTAATGAATGGCTAAGAGAGTGGGTATTGGCATAGACAGGTTTGCCTTTGAGTCTGGGCACTAGAAATTAAAACTCAATGTTATGCTTCTGGAATTGGTAAATGGAGCCCACTGCCTCAGTACATAGCTGCAAGGCATTGTCATAAGCCACACCCATTCATTTACATATTATCTATGATCATTTCTCTTCTGAGATAAGAAACAGGAACTGAATTAAACACAAAGCCTTTAAAATACTTGCTACAGAACACCTTTGCCCTTGTATGTGAGAAGTATCAGAGATTAATAAAAGCTCATGAAAAAGAACCTCAACCTACATGCATAATATAAATGCTTAGTAAATGTCAGATATTGTAATTACCATTATTATTTCAGAATTTCTACTCATTGGCCTGTATGAAATTAGAGCTCTGCACGCCTGAATTCTCTCCAAAAGGAGATAGGTTAGGGCACAGTGGACTTTCCTGATCCTAGAACAGTTCTTTCCACAAATCACACTCCATGAGAATCAAGATACTACATTGTATTTTTCTCTGCTCCCTTCTCCTGAAATCCCAATTAGATCTAGACCTGCTTTGGTGCCCGGTTCTCAATGCCATAAACTCCAAACTGTACTTTCTCTTCCAAATGGGCATTTCTTAAACAATCAAGCAGAGGACTATTCATGCAGCCTGAAACCAAGATTCAAGATTTTTTTTAAAAAAACTTTATCTTTAAGAAAATGTCAAATTACAGTCTTTTCAAGCCAGAAGAGAACTGTTAAAATCCAGCTGTCTCATTTCTTATAAATTAGGCAGTTTCTTTTCTTCAATAAGCATTATTGACTTATAACTAAACTACTTCTGTTCTTCATTTTAACCATTTCTTTTCACATCTCTTCATTGCTAGGACTACCGACTTTCAGGAAAACATTCACTCCTGCATCTGTGTGTTCTATTGCTTTAGTCACCAATCATCACTTTATTCATCCTGAAGCAGGATGTATTGACAACAGTACTGGGGACACAAAAAGTGTGTATGTATGTCTGTGTGGGTGTGTGTGTGGGGGGGGAACAATTGACTACAAAGTGAAGATAAATATTCATGGAACTAAATGTTCATTAGGAATAATGGAAACTAAATTCCAAATCAGCATTCAGATTTAAGGTGAATGGCTTCCTCTGACACACATCCTCACTGTCATTCATCCCTTTGTGACAGGCCCACAGGCAGGAGTCAAACCATCAGGTGATCAAGAACTTCTGAAATAATAAGGCAAAGTAAACCTTACCTTATTGGTGTGTTATTTTTTTAAAGTTGTCATGCAAAGTGATGGGTGTTGTATTAGGTCGGGTTCCATTGCTGAGATGAGACTCCATGACCAAGGCAACTCTTCTAAAGGACAACATTTAATTGCGGATGGCTTACAAGTTCTGAAGTGCAGTCCATTTTCTTCATGGGAGGAAGCATGGCAATGTCCAGGAAGACATAGTTCTAGAGGACCTGAGAGTTTTACATCTTGTTCTGAAGACAAACAGAAGACTCTGACATCCTCAGGCAGCTAGAAAGAAGTTCTTAAATCCCCCCCCCCCCAGTGACACACTTCCTACTTCAACAAGGCCACACCTCCTAATAAAGCCACCTCCTAAGAATGGGTCAAGAATATTCAAGCCAGCACAGGTGCCATGGTGGTTCCATAGGCAGATATTCTCATGCTTTGCTCCTACTAACTTCTCCCCACCACTTCTTTCTACCATCTCTGCCTTCTTCCCATTCTGGTTCCTTTCTTTTCTCCCAAGAGAAAAGACAGTATTCATGTTCACATTCAATGTATTTTCTTCATACTTGGAGAGAATCAGTGACTTGGTCCACAAAGGCAAAGCTGTTCCACCTTGTACAGAGCTGTGTCTCATTTTTAGTTGCTATGGATCTAGTTTCTGTTTTCATGTCTTATGGGATTCCATTATTCTTTTCCCTAATCACATTCTGTGATCCTATTCTGATCTTTCTAATGGCATTACCTACATACATGTACATACCTACAGAGCTTAAATCTAGATTCCATATACATATGTGAGAATACATGTAGTATTGTTTTCCTGAAACTGGCTTTTTCACTTACCTTACAATCTCTAGTTCCATCCATTTTTCTGAAAATTTAATGTTCTCATTTTTAGTATCTGAAAAATAATTCCCTTGAATGTTCTATATCCATTCATCTGTATATGGACATCTTGACTGCTTCCTTTTCTTAAATATTGTGAACACTACATCTATAAACATGAATGTGCAAATATTTGTGTGATACATTTAATTAGAGTCCTAGACAGGAATAGACGGATCCTATGATAGTTTAATTTTAGAGTTTTGAGAAAACCCCACACTGGCTTCCATAGTTATTGTGCAAATTACATTTAAACCAACAGTGTACAAATGTTGGTCTTTACCCATGCCCTTGCCAGTATTTGTTTTCTTAATGATAGCTATTTTGTCTGGGGTGAAATAGAGTGTCAAGGCAGTTTTAATTTGTATTTCCCAGATGGTAAAGGATGTTAAACACATTTTCAAATGCACACTGGTGATTTATATTCTTCTTTTGAAAACTATGTGCCCAGTGCATTGGTAGGATGATTTGACTTTTCATGATTCAAGTTTCCTTTTCTTTATGTATTCTAGATATTAATCCCTCTTCAGATGTATGGTTGGAAAGGATTGTTTTTCCCACTCTGTAAACTGTCTCTTTATTTAATTTTCCTTATTATTTTTGGATTACTTTCAGTAGCAAAATAATTAGATAATATTAACTCTTCCAATCCATGAGCATAAGAGAATCTTTTTGTCTTCTAGAATCTTCTTTAACTTCTCTCCTTAGTGTCATAAAGTTTTTATTATAGGCAGGTAGGGTGGGTATTTAAAATCTTTTGAAAAACTGCCAGACTGATTTCCAGAGTGGCTGTACCAGCTTGCAATCCTACCAGCAGTGGAGGAGTGTTCCTCTTTCTCCACATCCTCTTCAGCACCTGCTGTCTCCTGAGTTTTTTATCTTAGCCATTCTGACTGGTGTGAGGTGAAATCTCAGAGTTGTTTTGATTTCCATTTCCCTAATGACTAAGTGTCTTAGTCAGGGTTTCTATTCCTGCACAAACATCATGACCAAGAAGCAAGTTGGGGAGGAAAGGGTTTATTGAGCTTACACTTCCACACAGCTGTTCATCACCAAAGGAAGTCAGGACTGGAACTCAAGCAGGTCAGAAGCAGGAGCTGATGCAGAGGCCATGGAGGGATGTTACTTACTGGCTTGCTTCCCCTGGCTTGCTCAGCCTGCTCTCTTATAGAACCCAAGAATACCAGCCCAGAGATGGCACCACCCACAAGGGGCCCTCCTTCACTTGATCACTAATTGAGAAAATGCCCCACAGCTGGATCTCATAGAGGCACTTCCCCAAGTGAAGCTCCTTTTCCTATGATAACTCCAGCCTGTGTCAAGTTGACACACCAAACTAGCCAGTACACTAAGGATGTTGAACATTTCTTTAGGTGTATCTCAGCCATTCAATATTCCTCAGGTGAAAATTTTTTGTTTAGCTCTGTACCCCATTTTAATAGTGTAATTTGGCTCTCTGGAATCTAACTTCTTGAGTTCTTTGCATATATTGGATATTAGTGCTGTGTCAGATATAGGGTTGGTGAAGATCTTTTCCCAATTTGCTGGTTGTCATTTTGTCCTACAGTCTGGTGGTTCGTCAGAAAACTGGGCATGATATTACTGGAGGACCCTATTACAACTCACAGGCATATATCCAGAGGATTCCCCAGCATGTAATAAAGACACATGCTCCACCATATTTATAGCAGTCCTATTTATAATAGCCAGAAGCTGGAAAGAAGCCAGATGTCCCTCAACAGGCGAATGGATACAGAAAATGTGGTATATTTACACTATGGAATACTACTCAGCAATTAAAAACAATGAATTCATGAAATTCTTAGGCAAATGGGTAGAACTGGAAAATATCATCCTAAGTGAGGTAACCCAATCAAAAAAGAATGCACATGGTATGTACTCACGGATAAGTGGATATTAGTCCAGAAGCTTGGAATACCCAAGATACAATTCACATATCAAATGATGCCCAAGAATAAGGAAGGAGAGGCCCCTGGTCCTGGAAAGGCTCAATGGGGCAGTGTAGGAAAATACTGAGACAGGGAAGCAGAAAGGGGTTGATTGGGGAACAGGTGGAGGGAAGAGGGCTTATGGGACTTATGGAGAGGGGGAAACCAGGAAAGGAGGATCATTTGAAATGTAAATAAAGAATACATATAATAAAAAGTCTTTTGATTTACTATAGTTATTAACTTTTCTCCTAGGATGGTCATGGCTGAATCCCAAAGGTTCTGGTGGTCTGCTTTCGTGATTAGTTGATTCTAGCAATTATTTCTGTTCTGACTTGTTTAATGACCCACTGATGAATCAAAGATATATCATCAGTCTCTGATTATTTCTGTAGTTTCTCTGGGTTTGGTTTGGGTTTTTATTGGTTGTTGTTGTTGTTTTGGTTTTGGTGGTGGTGGTGGTAGTAGTGTTTTTTGTTCATTTGTGGATCGTTTGCTGTTATTTTCTAGTTTTATTATCCTATTATCTGATAAGATTCAAGAAATTATTTTAATTCATTTGCATTGGTTATGATTTATGGATTTATTGGTTATGGTTATGATCTTGTTGGTTAATATGTAGTCGGTATTGGAAATTGTGCCATGGGCTGTGTTTCTCAGGTCTGCTAGATTAAATGTTCTGCAGATGCTTGTTAAATCCATTTGTTCTGTGGAATACTTTGAAGTTGCTTTCTTGGCTTTAAGTTATATAACTTATGTAAAGATGGGAATTGGAAAATGACATCATGCATTATTATTGTATCAAGACCTGTGCCTTCTAGGTCTATCAGTATTCATTTCATGACACTCAAGCCCCCAAATTGTGGTGCATATATATTTTGGTATTTGGATGTTTGTGTGTGAACTATTCTCTGCATTAATATGTAATGGCCTTCTTTATATCTTCTGATGACTAATGGTTTGAAGCCTACTTTATCAACTATCAGATATCAAAGTATCTATACCACCTTATTTCAGACTTTGTCACTTGATGGCCCTCTGACTCAGTCTATGGATTTCTTTGCCAATGTGGTATGTTTCTTAGAGACAAGAGATAGGTAGGTTTTTTATCCAATCAGCATCTTTTTGGTGAGTTGCTGTCCTTTGCATGTAAGGTTATTATTGAGAGGTGCTAGCTACTTCCTATCATTTTATTTGTTGTTTCTCTAGTTGGCTGGATTTGTTACTTTTTTTTCTCTCAAAGTTAGGGTTTGCTGATTCACTTTACTGGACATGAATTCCTTTCTAGTATCTTGTGTGCATTCATTCCTCTCATGGAATTTATTTTACTCTGCTATTGTGTTTGGGTATAACTTGTTTTTCTCCTTTTTATATGTCATCCCGTATAGTTCTGCAGTATTGACTTGATAGACATTGACTGTCTTAGTTCATACTTAATCTGAAAAATCCTGATAGCTGCATCATTTTTAAAGTACAGCATTACTGAATTTAGCATCTGACTAGGCAGTTGTATCCTTTCAAGACTTGAAATATACCACTCTATGCTTTCTTGGCTTTTAGCATTGTTAATGTGAAATCTGGTGCTATTGTATTTCCTCTTTTGAAAGTAGACTGGTATCTTCTTCCTATATCTTATAACACCTTTACTCTATGTCATGGAGAGATTCATCCCTGGTCATTTCTATTTAGGGTTCTTTTAATTTTTGGAAATCTGTTTCTTTATATTTGGATATTTTTCTGCTACCATCTTAATGAATAAATTTGATATGCCTTCCATTTTATCTCAGCATTTTCCCTATGCCATGGATCCCTCGGTTTGGCCTCTTGACTGTCTCCCAGATTTGTTGGTAAGTATAATCATGGTCGATTAATATTTTTCTTTATTGGTTTTCAAATGTAGTATGTCATTGTCCTTGCCTTCCATTTCTGACAGGCTTTCTTCTCTTGGTTAAGTCTACACATATATGCTGGCCACTGTTTTTTCACTTAATTCATTGAGCTTTTTATTTCCAGCAATGTAACTTTTTTTCATAATCTCAATCCCTATGCTAAATTTTTCTTCTATGTCATTGACTTTTTAATCATAAAGTTGATCTTCTCTCCATTTTGATGACCTTTTCCTCTATGTTGCTAAAATTCTTCTCCCAGATAACTTCATCTATCTGTGTGTATCCTCCTTAAGGTTACTGATCACCTTTACTAGTAAACATTTAGAGACTCAAGCCAGAGGATTAACCATTTCAGTGTCTTTGAGTTCAGTAGTTGGGGACTTATAATCTTTGCAAAATTCCTGTTGCCCTGCATTTCTATGTTACAATTTACATGGCTCTTTATGTAGATGTCTCTTGTTTTATTTTATTTTTTCTATATTTCTAGGAGGTTAATACTTAGTGTCATTTACTGAGAACAAGTTTCTGTAATGGCAACAACTTCAAACCATACAAAAAAGAAAGAAATACATTTAATATCAATCAATCCCCACGAAAAACAATCAATGGTTGTGAGGTGAAAAATAGAAAGAGAAATTCAGAAAAAAGAAATATCGGAAGCCGAACCCAACCGCGTGCCAGGTGCTCAGACCCAGCCGGCGGCAGAACCAGGTACCCGAGACAGCCCGAGCTTAAGACCTTCGGGGACTCAGGCCTGGAGTGGGAGTTGGGCACAGAGTAGCGGCTGTGCTCTGCGCTCGTGGGGCGGACCCCGAGCTCCCTGCAGGCAGCTGCCATATTGCATGCATCTTCCCATCCAGCTGGTGGTGGGGAAGCCGGAGTCAGCCAGCGTGCCAGGTGCCGAGACCCAGCCGGAGGCGGAACCAGCCTCCCATCCAGCCGGTGGCAGGGAAGCCGGAAACCCGACCCAGCCAGCTTCCCAGCAGCTTGGGACCAGCAGGTGGAACCAGATAACTGAGATATCCCAACTTTAAGACCCCTGGGGAAACAGGATATCAGACAGCAAACCCTGAGCAGGAGCAGTGCAGAGCAGCCGCCCAACAGGCAGAACCAAGTACCTGGGATATCCTGAGTTTAAGACCTCGGGGGACTCAGGCCACCTGTCAGCAATCTGTGAGCAAGAGCCCTGCAGGACAGTGATTCAGGTATCCCAGTCACTGGGACATAGCCTTACAACCCCACAGGAGGGTCAAGCACCAGCTAGTATCTACAGGACCAACTAACACCAGAGTTAACCAGATGGCAAAAGGCAAAGGTAAGATCGCTACTAACAAAAATCAAGGCAGTATGGCGGCATCCGAACCCAGTTCCCCGACAGCAATAAATATTGGATACCCCGAAACACCAGAAAAACAAGACTCAGATCTAAAATCACTGGTCAGGATGCTGATAGAGGAACACTTAGATAAATCTCTTAAAGTAATACATGAGAAAACAGATCAAAAGCTAGAAGCCATTGCAAGGCAAACACAATTAAATCCCAGATATCTCAACACACCAGAAAAACAAGACTCAGATCTAAAATCACTGGTAAAGATGCAGATTGAGGATCACTTAGATAAATTTCTTAAAGTAATAGAGGAGAAAATAGATCAAAAACTAGAAGCCCATACAAGGCAGACACAAAAATCACTTAAAGAAATCCAGGAGAATATAGAGCAAAAAATGAATCCCAATAAGGGGGAGAAACAAAAATCACTTAAAGAAATACAAGAGAACATGGGTCAACGAGTAGAAGTCATAAAAGAGGAAACACAAAAATCCCTTAAAGAATTACAGGAAAACACAAACAAGCAACTGAAAGATCTGAGCAAAACCATACAAAATCTAAAAACAGAAGTAGAAACAACTAAGCAATCGCAAAGGGAGACAATGTTGGAGATAGAAAACCTTGGGAAGAAATCAGGAGTCATAGATGCAAATATCAACAATAGAATACAAGAGATAGAAGACAGAATCTCAGATGCTGAAGATACCATAGGAACCATGGATTCAACAATTAAAGAAAATGCAAAATGCAAAAAGCTGGTAACCCAAAACATTCAGGAAATCCAGGACACAATGAGAAGACCAAACCTAAGGATTATAGGGATAGATGAGAATGAAAATCTACAACTTAAAGGGCCAGCAAATATCTTCTACAAAATTATGGAAGAAAACTTCCCCAACCTAAAGAGAGAGATGCCCATGAATATACAAGAAGCCTATAGAACCCCAAATAGACTGGACCAGAACAGAAATACTTCCCGTCACATAATAATCAAAACCCCAAATGTACTAAACAAAGAAAGAATATTAAAGGCAGTAAGAGAAAAAGGACAAGTAACATATCAAGGAAGACCTATCAGAATTACACCAGACTTCTCACCTGAGACCATGAAAGCTAGAAGATCCGGGGCAGACCTCATGCAGACCCTAAGAGAACACAAACTTCAGCCAAGACTACTATACCCAGCAAAACTCTCAATTGCCATAGATGGGGAAACCAAGATATTCCACGACAAAACCAAATTTGCAAGATACTTATCTACAAACCCAGCCCTACAAAGGATAATAAGGGGAAAATACCAACACAAGGGGGGAAACAACACCCCAGAAGAAACAAGATAGAAACCCCATCTCATCCAACCCAAAAGAAGAGAACCACTCAAATACAAATAATAATAATAATGCTCAAAATGTCAGGAAGTAATAATTACTATTCCTTAATATCTCTTAATATCAATGGACTCAATTCCCCAATCAAAAGACACAGACTAACAGACTGGATACGGAAACAGGACCCTACATTTTGCTGCATACAGGAAACACATCTCAGTGTCAAAGACAACACCACCTTAGAGTAAAAGGCTGGGAGACAGTTTTACAAGCAAATGGTCCCAGGAAACAAGCTGGAGTAGCCATTCTAATATCAGATAAAATTGACTTTCAACCTAAAGTCATCAAGAGAGACACAGAAGGTCACTTTCTGCTTGTCAAAGGGAAAATCCACTAAGAAGAATTCTCAATACTGAACATCTATGCGCCAAATGTAAGGGCACCCTCATTCGTAAAAGAAACTTTACTAAAGCTTAAAGCACACATCGCACCTAACACAATGATTGTAGGTGACTTCAACACTCCACTCTCCTCAATGGACCGATCAGGAAAGCAGAAACTAAACAGGGACACAGTGAAACTAATTGAAACTTTGGACCAATTGGATTTAACAGATATATATAGAACATTCCATCCTAAAACAAAAGAGTATACCTTTTTCTCAGCACCGCACGGTACATTCTCAAAAATTGATCATATAATTGGTCACAAGACAGACCTCAACAAATACAAGAAGACCGAACTAATCCCATGTCTCCTATCAGATCACTATGGAGTAAAAGTGGTCTTCAATAGCAAGTAGAACAACAGAAAGCCCACATACACATGGAAACTGAACAATACTCTACTCAATGACACCCTGGTCAAGGAAGAAATAAAGAAAGAAATCAAAGACTTTTTAGACTTCAATGAAAATGAAGGTACGACCTACCCAAATCTCTGGGACACAATGAAAGCAGTGCTAAGAGGAAAACTCATAGCCCTGAGTGCCTCCAAAAAGAAACTGGAGAGGGCATACACTAGCAACTTAACAGCACACCTGAAGGCCCTGGAACAAAAAGAAGCTAACTCACCCAGGAGGAGTAGAACAGAGGAAATCATCAAACTAAGGGCTGAAATCAATCAATCAGAAACAAAGAGAATCATACAAAGAATCAACAAAACCAAGAGCTGGTTCTTCGAGAAAATCAACAAGATAGATAAACCCTTAGCTAGACTAACCAAAGGGCACAGAGACAGTATACAAATTAACAAAATTAAAAATGAAAAGGGGGATATAACAACAGAAACAGAGGAAATTCAAAAGATCATCAGATCCTACTACAAAGGCCTATACTCAAAACAACTGGAGAATCTGGAGGAAATGGACAATTTCCTAGACAGATACCAAATACCAAAATTAAATCAGCATCAAGTAGACCAGCTAAACAGTCCCATAACCCTTAAAGAAATAGAAGGGGTTATAGAAAGCCTCCCAACCAAAAAAAGTACGGGACCAGATGGTTTTAGTGCAGAATTCTACCAGACCTTCAAAGAAGACTTAACACCAATACTCTTCAAACTATTCCACAAAATAGAGACAGAAGGGACACTGCCCAACTCGTTCTTCAAAACCACAATTACGCTGATACCTAAACCACAAAAAGATCCAACAAAGAAAGAGAACTTCAGGCCAATTTCTCTTATGAATATTGATGCAAAAATACTAAATAAAATTCTTGCCAACCGAATCCAAGAGCATATCAAAACGATCATTCACCATGATCAAGTAGGCTTCATTCCAGGAATGCAGGGATGGTTCAATATACGGAAATCCATCAATGTAATCCACTACATAAACAAACTAAAAGAAAAAAACCACATGGTCATCTCATTAGATGCTGAAAAAGCATTTGACAAAATTCAGCATCCTTTCATGCTAAAAGTCTTGGAAAGAGCAGGAATTCAAGGCCCATACCTAAACATAGTAAAAGCAATCTACAGCAAACCAGTAGCCAACATCAAAATAAATGGAGAGAAACTTGAAGCATTCCCACTAAAATCAGGGACTAGACAAGGCTGCCCTCTCTCTCCATATCTTTTCAATATAGTACTTGAAGTTCTAGCAAGAGCAATTAGACAACATAAGGAAGTCAAAGGGATACAAATTGGAAAGGAAGAAGTCAAACTATCATTATTTGCAGATGATATGATAGTCTCCTTTAGCGATCCAAAAAACTCCACCAGAGAACTTCTACAGCTGATAAACAACTTCAGCAAAGTGGCTGGTTATAAAATTAACTCAAGCAAATCAGTAGCCTTCTTGTACTCAAAGGACAAGCAGGCTGAGAAAGAAGTTAGGGAAATAACACCCTTCACAATAGCCACAAACAACATAAAGTACCTTGGCATAACTCTAACCAAACAAGTGAAAGATCTGTATGACAGGAACTTCAAGTCCCTGAAGAAAGAAATCGAAGAAGACCTCAGAAGATGGAAAAATATTTCTTGCTCCTGGATTGGCAGGATCAATATAGTAAAAATGGCCATCTTGCCAAAAGCAATCTACAGATTCAATGCAATCCCCATCAAAATCCCAACTCAATTCTTCATAGATCTAGAAAGAGCAATTCTCAAATTCATCTGGAGCAACAAAAAACCCAGGATAGCTAAAACTATTCTCAACAATAAAAGGACTTCTGGGGGAATCAATATCCCTGACCTCAAGCAGTACTACAGAGCAATTGTGTTAAAAACTGCATGGTATTGGTACAGCAACAGGCAGGTAGATCAATGGAATAGGATTGAAGACCCAGAAATGAACCCACAGACTTATGGTCACTTGATCTTTGATAAAGGAGCCACAACCATCCGGTGGAAAAAAGATAGCCTTTTCAACAAATGGTGCTGGTTCAACTGGAGGTCAACATGCAGAAGAATGCGAATTGACCCACTCTTATCTCCTTGTACTAAGATCAACTCCAAGTGGATCGAGGACCTCCACATAAAACCGGACACACTGGAACTATTACAAAAGAAACTTGGGAAGACCCTGGAGGACATGGGCACAGGGGTAAAGTTCCTGAACAGAACACCAATAGCTTATGCTCTAAGATCAAGAATTGACAAATGGGACCTCATAAAATTACAATGTTTCTGTAAGTCAAAGGACACTGTCAGAAGGACAAAACGGCAACCAACAACGTGGGAAATGATCTTCACCAACCCCACATTCGACAGAGGGCTAATATCCAATAAACACAAAGAACTCAAGAAGTTAGACCCCAAAGAACCAAATAACCCTATCAAAAAATGGGGTACAGAGCTAAACAAAGAATTTTCACCAGAAGAAATTCGGATGGCCGAGAAACACCTTAAGAGATGTTCAACATCATTAGTCATCAGGGAAATGCAAATCAAAACAACCCTGAGATTCCACCTCACACCAGTCAGAATGGCTAAGATTAAAAACTCGAGAGACAACAAGTGCTGGCGAGGATGTGGAGAAAGAGGAACACTCCTCCACTGTTGGTGGGATTGCAAAATGGTAAAACCACTCTGGAAATCAGTGTGGCGGTTCCTCAGAAAATTGGGCATGCCACTCCCAGAGGACCCTGGCATACCACTCCTGGGCATATACCCAGAGGATTCCTCTGCATACAACAAAGACACATGCTCCACTATGTTTATAGCAGTCTTGTTTATAATAGCCAGAAATTGGAAGGAGCCCAGATATCCCTCAAAAGAGGAATGGATACAGAAAATGTTGTATATTTATACAATGGAGTACTACTCAGCAATTAAAAATAATGAATTCATGCAATTTTTAGGTAAATGGTTAGATCTGGAAACTATCATCCTAAGTGAGCTAACCCAATCACAAAAGAATCCACACCAAATTCAATCACTGATAAGTGGATATTAATGAGCCCAGAAGCCCTAAATACTCAAGGCACAATTAGCAAGTCAAATGACTCTCAAGAAGAAAAAAAGGAGAGGACCCTGGGCCTGTAAAGATTGGATCCAGTATTGTAGACCCAGAACAGAGAAATCGTGGGGGGGGGGCGCGGAAAGAGTGGGGAATAGCATGGGGGGGGAGAGGAATTATGGGACATATGGTGGGGGGTAACTGGGAAAGGGGAAAGCCTTTGGAATGTAAACAAAGAATATAGAAAATAAAAAAAAAGAAATATCAGTTATGGTAAACATTAAAATAGGAAATGAATGAGGCAAAAGAATGGGCAGGGGAAGAAAGAAATAGAAGCAAAATGGCCTACCAGGAGAGTGATCTCCAGCAACACTTTCACTTCTGAGCACACAAGTAAGGTCTCCACCTTCTCTCTGGGGGGAACACCTAGGAACACACAGGGCATACAATCAGTGGAACAGCTGGGACAGAAGTCCTCCGGCCACCATTTGCACCAGGGAGCCGTACAACTCCACAGACCCTGACAGAAGAGAGTTGGTTTCCCAGGAGTACAGAAACAGGCTTGCAGGCCAACAGGAGGGACAAGCTCCAACCAGACAGCAATACTGACTAGCACCAGAGAAAACCAGGGGGCAAAAGGCAAATATAAGAACCTTACCAACAGAAACCAAGGCTTCTTGGTAACATCAGAACCCATTTCTCCTACAATAGCAAGTCCCAGATACCCCAACACACCAGAAAAGCAAGTTGGATTTAAAATCGTATCTCATGATTCAAGAGGGCTTCAAGAATGATTTAAATAACTCCCTTAAAAAAATACAGGAGAACATGGGTCAACAGGCAGAAGCTCTTAAAAGGAAAGACAAAAATACCTTAAAGAATTACAAGAAAACACAAACAATCAAGTGAAGGAACTGAACAAAACCATCCAGGATCTAAAAGTAGAAGAAGAAACAATAAAGAAATCACAAAGTGAAACATCTCTGGAGATAGAAAACCTTGGAAAGAATTTAGGAGTCAGAGATACAAGCATCAACAACAGAATACAAGTGATAGAAGAAAGAATCTCAGGTGCTGAAGATACCATAGAACACATTAACTCAATAGTCAAAGAAAATGCAAAATGCATAAAGCTTGTAATCCAAAACATCCAGGAAATCCTGGACATAATGTGAAGACCAAACGTAAGGATTATGGATATAGAAGAGAGCAAGGATTCCCAACTTAAAGGGCCAGAAAAGATCTTCAACAAAATTATAAAAGAAAACGTCCCTAACCTTAAGAAAGAGATGCCCATGAACATAAAAGAAGCCTTCAGAACTCCAAACAGACTGGACCAGAACAGAAAGTCCTCCTATCACATAATAATCAAAACACCAAATGCACTAAACAAAGAAAGAATATTAAAAGCAGTAAGGGAAAAAGAGCAAGCAACATATAAAGGGAGACCTATCAGAATTACACCAGACATCTCACCAGAGATGATGAAAGCTAGAGGATCCTGGGCAGATCTCATACAGACCCTAAGAGAACACAAATGCCAGACCAGAGTGCTATACCCAGCAAAACTCTCATTCGCCATAGATGGAGAAACCAAGATATTCCATGCTGAAATCAAATTTACGCAATATCTACCCACAAATCCAGCCCTACAAAGGATAATAGATGGAAAACGCCAACACAAGGAGGGAAACTACACCCTAGAAAAAGCAAGAAAGTAATCTTCCAACAAACCCAAAAGAAGATACCCACCTAAACATAGAAATAACATCAAAAATAACAGGAAGCAACAATCACTATTCCTTAATATCTCTCAACATCAATGGACTCAATTCCCCAGTAAAAAGACATAGACTAACAAAAATATTTTTCATGTAAATCTTCAATTTTATCAGAAAATGTTTGTAATTCCTCTTTCAATTAATTTAGTAATTTTATGTCTACCATTTTATCTGTATAATTTTACACAAAATAGTTAATTTTAATTTGTTTGTATATATATATTTCTTGAATTTTATCAGAAATATTTTCCATGTAAATCTTCAATTTTACCTGAAAATATTTATAATTCCACTTTCAATCAACTTAGAATTATTATTTTTTTCCTTTTTTATTTTTTATATTCTTTGTTTACATTCCGAAGGCTTTCCCCTTTCCCAGTTTCCCCCTCACCATATGTCCCATATGTCCTCTTCCCACTCCCCTGCCTATTCCCCAATCACCACCCCACCATTTCTCTGTTCTGTTCTGGTACTCTCCTACAAAACTGGATCCAGTCCTTTCAGGACCAGGGTCCTCTCCTTCCTTCTTCTTGGGAATCTTTTGACTTGCTAATTGTGCCTTGAGTATTCAGAGCTTCTGGGCTCATTAATATCCACTTATTACGCATTTCATGTGTATTCTTTTGTGATTGGGTTAACTCATTTAGGATGATATTTTCCAGATCCAACCATTTGCCTACAAATTGCATGAATTCATTATTTTTAATTGCTGAGAAGTATTCCATTGTATAAATATACCACATTTTCTGTATACATTCTTGCTTTGAGGGACATCTGGGCTCCTTCCAACTTCTGGCTATTTTATGCCTACCATGTTATCTGTATAATTTCCATGATAATCTTCAATTTTAACATGTTTTTCTATATATTTCTCCAATTTTATCAGAAATATTTTCCATGTAAATCTTCAACTTGATCATAAAAAGTTTATAATTTCACTTTCAATCAATTTAGGAATACTTTTATGCCTATCTTTATTATATCTATATGAAATTTTACATGATAATCTTCAATTTTAACATGTTTTTCTACATTTTTCTACAATTTTATCAGAAATATTTTCCACATAAATCCTCAACTCTATCATAGAATGTTTTCTATTTCATTTTTCAATTAATTTAGCAATGTTTTTATGTCTACCACTTTACTCTTTAATCTTCCATGAAAATTGTCAATTTTAACATGTTTTTCTATATATCTCTTCTATTTTATCAGAAATATTTTCCACGTAAATCTTCAATTTTATCATTAAATGTTACTTTCCTTTTTACATGCTTTTCAAAAATAAAATGAAAATTATTATCTTTGAGAAAAAAAGAAAAATGAAATAGAGGCAAAGCAAGATTGAGAAAGTGAAAGAAAAATAAGATGAGGAATAGAGAACAATATTATAGAGGGAAAAGGAAAAGACCAAGAGTAGAAAAAAAAAGGAAAAAAAGCATTTTCCCAATAATGAGAGAAATTTAAAACTAAAATAAATATAAGAAGATATTTTTTAAAATCAAATTTAGAAATACTAGAGTCAGAATACTGTTAAAATGTACCAAAGAGGGACGCAAGACATGGATTTACAAAGGAAAAGAAAATTGACCATAAAAATGTAGGAGGAACAGCATGGCCACCTATGCACAAACATTGGGTCACACAGCTGCAAACATGTCTCCTGCATGAGGACCTAATTGAGAACTGCCTGAGAGACCAAGGGGTTGGGCAGTCTAGCGCACAGGCAAAAATATTGAAAACTACAAATAAAAATGGGCATAATTTAAATTATAATAGAGTTTAAAACTCCTTGGGGGGCTTGGGGGGTAGTCCTCCATGGTAGAGGTCAGGACCTCTGCTTTTCCTGCATGTGGAAGTCTGACTCCTGGAGACTATGGCCATTGGGAGATTGGAGCCAGCAGAAAGACAAACAGTCTTACCCTGTGTGATCTCAAAGAAGTAACTCTGCAAGAACTCCAGATGGCAAAGAAAAACTTTTTAGTGGATTTCAGACTGAGTAGAGTTGCTTCTCAAGTCAGTCATTGCGGGGTGCTAGTGCTGATGGGTTCAACCTCTGACCTTGGTCACTGTGAAAAAATTAAGAAAGCTTGTGGAAATTTGGGATTCTGTGTGACCTTAGAGTAACATCCACACATGTTGAAACTTTCACACAAGATAAAACTTTGAGGATTAAAGCAGAATATTATGGAGGGGATGGCAAACCTACTATGTTTGTCACTGTGACAGGCAGAAGCAATGGTGTAGACCCAGTGATGTCTGGTAATGCTGCATATTCAGTTACTAGCTGTCCCCAGTCACACCAGAATGGGGTACTCAGGATGTGTGGTCATCTCTTCCACTGTCTAGGTCTTGGCTGCTCTATTATACTTTCTCCAGAAGGATCAGCTCAGTCTGCTGATCAGATATTTGGGTTAAACATCCGTTTGGATGTATATGTACTGTATATACATAAACTGTATATACATTGAACTGTATATTGAGACTCTATAGTTGCGAGGGAGGGAATATTTATAGTTAGTAAAATTTGCATGATATTGCTAAATTATATCTCATCCTCTGTATAGCCATTGTTGGGTAAATATGTAATTATGGAACTGGAGCAATGTGTCTGTGGTTCAGGAACCAGTATGGCTCTCTTGCACACATCCTGAATAACCAAATTTAGGAACCAACCCAGCATCTATGTAGACTTCCTCACAATAAATAACCTTTAACTCAGGGGAATCTGACCCCATGGCTTCCTTATACACCTGTCTTCAAATACTATTACATTCCCCCACCCAACACACAAAATTAAATAAATAAACAAACAAACAAACAAACATTTTTAAGAGAGAGAGAGAGAGAGAGAGAGAGAGAGAGAGAGAGAAACTAGCAGGGTGTTTCTCTATGAGGCTTCAAAATATGGAGACATCTAGCTACTTGTACAGGGGTGATGGTGTCCCTTGGCTTGTGGATAAGTCCTATCTTTTCCATGGTTTCTATTGATGCTGAGCCTGAGTTGGACAATTATCTGATACTTGCCAGAGTTGCCTTCACTTTAGCGACTTGCCCTCTTATTGAGGTTTGCTCAGTTGCTATGGTATTATAATGCTAAATATTAGCCCTAGTTGGTCCCAGGGATGAGGAGATTCCCTCATAGAACCAGGTGATAATATGTAAACTTGCCCTCCAAATTATCCCTGATTGGTAAATAGCAATGCCTACAGCTATAGCTAAACAGAAGAGAGATAGACAAGTTTTTGGTTCCCAGGCTTGGGGTCTGAGGCAGGAGACCATGAGGAGGAGAAGAAGGTGGAGGAATGAGAAGATGCCAGGGGTGGGTGAGTCATGAAAACATGGCCATGTGGGCTGGTCAATTGGAATTAAGATCTGCCCAAGATGGAACATGGTAAGATATACCTTTGGGTTATTGTTGGGGAAGTAGATTTTAATAGTTTAGAGAGTAGATATCTGCCCAGTTCTAGTGCTGATTAAGGCTTATTATAAATATAAAATGTGTGTCTTTTATCTAGGAACTGCATAAACAAAGGGAGGTATCTTAGTTATGGTATTACTGCTATGAACAGACACCATGACCAAGGCAACTCAGATTAGGGATAGCATTTAAATGGAGCTGGCTTACAACTTCTGAGATTCAGTCCATTATCATTAAGGCAGGAAGCATGACAGCTTCCAGACAGGCATGACACTGGAACTGAGAGTTCTACAACTTCACCCAAAGGAAGCCAGGAGCAGACTGTCTCCCATATAGCTAAGAGGAGGATCTCAAAGCCCATGACCACAATGACACACTTCCTTCAACAAGGCCACACCTACTCCAACAAAGCCACACTTCCTAATAGTTCCACTCTTTGGGCCAAACATAGACAAACCATCACAACAGGTGAAAAACTCCACTGAGAGTAAATGTTTAATACAACACCTTTTTTTTGCATAACAGGCATCCCTGCTCACTTACATTCCCAGATTGTAATAGCTAATGTTCTGTCTGTGCCTCCCAGGTACACTGGAAGTGTGGAAATCAACCACATCACTGAGATCATACTTTCAAAGACCTAAATACTGAGCTCCCAGCAGCAGGCAACAGACACAGGGCTCCAGAGGTTGGTCCACCCACTGGCCTCAGCTCTCAAACTCCATTGGTATTCTCAGTTGGAGAGATCTGCTCCCCAGGCATGGGGACACACCTCCCTACCCTGCCCTCCAACTTCTAAAAATGCCTCCCAGAACTGTCTCTCTTCCCTTGTGAAGGTTAAATTCAGGCTTTCCATCTTGGTTGGTTTCCTGTTTCTGGCCCAAGGGGAGGTGCAGTGAGTCCCCTATCACTAGATTTCTCTTCTTGTTTTCAAGCAATTCCTGAATCAATCAGTAGGAAGAGTTCATTATTGTTTGCCAAAAAAATCTATTAGAAATCTATATTTTAGGAATAATTTCTTGGAAATGGGTAATACTAAAATAATCAACATTTTAAAACTGTAATTTTTATGTATAATATTCCACATTGCTAAATTACAGTATTGACTTTCTTAAAATACTAGTAAGGAATATCTAATTCCAAAAAATATGCATGAAACAGACATATAAACAAATTATAGAGACCGTTAATAAACTCAGGCATAGATATTCAAATTAGCTTCCTAGGGAGGCACAATGGGGAAGGCTAAGCTTTTCAATAATCAGAGGAGGCAGGTGAGTGCATCCACATATTAAAACTGAAATTGAACTCTTAGATCATATACATAATCAACTCAAAATGGATTAAAGATTTAAATGCGAGGCTAAAACTGTAAGACTCCTAGAAAGAAACACAGGAGAAAAGCCTCTTTATATTGATCTTGGCAATGATTTTTTTTTATAAGACACCAGAAACACAGACAGCAAAAGCAAAAATAAAGAAGTAGAACCACATCAATCCAAAAAACTCTTCCAAAAGCAAATAATAAAACTAGAAGGCAGCCCAGAGGTGGGGAAAACATCTTCAAACCGCCCCCCAGCTAACAGTAAAACAACAAGGAAACTCAAACTCCACAGCAAAGGAAGGGATAGTTGTCTTAGGGTTTTACTGCTATGAAGAGACACCATGAGCACAGCAACTCTTATAAAGGAAAACATTTCATAGGGGCTGGCTTACATTTCAGAGATTTAGTCCATTTTCATCATGGTGAGAAGCAAGGTGGCATGCAGGCAGAGTTGGTGCCTGAGAGGGCGCTGAGAGTTCTCCATCTAAATCTGCAGGTAGCAAAAGTACACGTGTGTGCCACACTGGGTGTAGCTTGAGCATAGAGACCTGAAACCCCACCCCCACAGTGACACACTTCCTCTAACAAGACCACACTTACTCCAAGAAGCCCAAAGTTCCCCATTGTGCCATTGCTTATGCACCAAGCATTCAAGCACATGAGTCTATGAGAGCCATACCTATTGAAACCACCACAATAACTCTATTAAGAAATGACAATGGACCTGGATAGATTTTCTTGTAGCAAGGACATCCAAGTCACTAATAGGTACATGAAAACACATTCAACATTAGTATTCATTAGAGGAACCCAAAGTAAACCACAATGAGTTATTACTGCATGCCTGTTAAGATGGCTGCTAAAAAAATCACAGGAAGGGACTAAGGTCTATACTCAGGACCACAGAGAAATATAGAATTACAAAATGTGTTGGTGAGGGTGCAGAGCAAAGGAAACCTTTGTACACTGTTAAAAGCAAATGTAAAATTATTCACCCATTAAAGAATGGTTGAGAGACCAGCGGTGTAGCGGCGGGCCTCCATATTGCAACCAGGACACAGCTGGAAAGGCCCAGGTAAACACCCCTTCCAGGGCTACACTCACGGGGGTATCTGCTAGGGTCTTGGAGCCAAGCAGGCGGAGTCCCGCCTAGGCTCTGTGGGACATCCCCGAGCCCTCTGGTGAGCACCAAGGCTGCGTTCTGCAACCAGCTCGCTGGCCCCTAGACCAGCGGTGTAGTGGCGGGCCTCCATATCGCAACCAGGACACAGCTGGAAAGGCCCAGGCTCTGTGGGACATCCCCGCCCTCGGGTGAGCACCTAAGCTGCGTTCTGCAACCAGCTCGCCGGCCCCTAGACCAGCGGTGTAGCGGCGGGCCTCCATATCGCAACCAGGACACAGCTGGAAAGGCCCAGGCTCTGTGGGACATCCCTGCCCTCTGGTGAGCACCTAGGCTGTGTTCTGCAACCAGCTCGCCGGCCCCTAGACCAGCGGTGTAGTGGCGGGCCTCCATATCGCAACCAGGACACAGCTGGAAAGGCCCAGGCTCTGTGGGACATCCCCGCCCTCTGGTGAGCACCTAAGCTGCGTTCTGCAACCAGCTCGCTGGCCCCTAGACAAGCTGTGTAGCGGCGGGCCTCCATATTGCAACCAGGAAACAGCTGGAAAGGCCCAGGTAAACACCCCTTCCAGGGCTACACTCACGGGGGTATCTGCTAGGGTCTCGGAGCCAAGCAGGCGGAGTCCCGCCTAGGCTCTGTGGGACATCCCCGAGCCCTCTGGTGAGCACCAAGGCTGCGTTCTGCAACCAGCTCGCCGGCCCCTAGACCAGCAGTGTAGCAGCGGGCCTCCATATTGCAACCAGGACACAGCTGGAAAGGCCCAGGCTCTGTAGGACATTCCCTTGCCCTCTGGTGAGCACCGAGGCTGCATTCTGCAACCAGCTCGCCGGCCCCTGGACCAGTGGTAGCAACGGGCCTCCATATTGCAACCAGGACATAGCTGGAAAGGCCCAGGTAAACACCCCTTCCAGGGCTACCACGGGGGATCTGCTAGGCTCTCGGAGTTCCTTGCAACCAGGACACAGCTGGAGAAGCCCAGGTAGACAGACTCCAACAGGGGCCACAATCGCATGGGTGGCAGCCAGCTTATGATCCCTTAAAGCAGCAGTCACACATATTCACCAATAGAGAAACAACAGGTGAGCCCAGCCTCACAGGAGATTCAAACACCAGCCACTGACAACAAGGCCAACTAAAACCAGAAATAACCAGATGGCAAAAGGAAAACGAAGGAACGTTACTAACAAAAATCAAGGCAACATGACAGCATCTGAACCCAGTTCTCCAACAACAGGAATCCCTGGATACCCTAAAACACCAGAAAAACAAGACTTGGATATAAAATCACTGGTCAGGATGCTGGTAGCTGAACACATAGAAAAATCTCGTAAAGAAATAGAGGAGAAAATGGATCAAAAGTTAGAAGCCTTTACGAGGCAAATACAAAAATCACTTCAAGAAATGCAGGAGAAGATGGATCAAAGAGAAGAAGACAATAAGGAAGAAAGACAAAAGTCACTTAAAGAACTACAGAAGAACGTGGGCCAACAAGTAGAAGCTATGAAAGAGGAAGCACAAAAATCTATTAAAGAAATTCATGAAAACACAATCAAGCAAGCGAAAGATCTGAGCACATCCATCCAGATACTAAAAACAGAAGTAGAAACAACTAAGAAATCACAGAGGGAGACAACATTGGAGATAGAAAACCTGGGGAAGAAATCAGGGGCCATAGACGCAAGTATCAACAATAGAATACAAGAGATAGAAGACAGAATCTCAGAAGCCGAAGATAACATAGGAACCATTGATTCAACAGTCAAAGAAAATACTAAATGCAAAAAGGTGGTAACCCAAAACATCCAGGAAATCCAAGACACTATGAGAAGACCAAACCTAAGGATTATAGGTATAGACGAGAGTGAAGATTTACAAGTTAAAGGGCCAGCTAATATCTTCTATAAAATTATGGAAGAAAACTTCCCCAACCTAAGGAGAGAGATGCCCATGAATATACAAGAAGCCTATAGAACCCCAAACAGACTGGACCAGAACAGAAATACATCCCGTCACATAATAATCAAAACTCCAAATGTAATAAACAAAGAAAGAATACTAAAGCCAGCAAGAGAAAAAGGCCAAGTAACATATAAAGGAAAACCTATCAGAATAACACCAGACTTCTCACCTGAGACCATGAAAGCTAGAAGATCCTGGGCAGATATCATGCAAACTCTAAGAGAACACAAACTTCAGCCAAAACTACTTTACCCAGCAAAACTCTCAATTGCCATTGATGGAGACATCAAGGTATTCCATGACAAAACCAAATTTGCAAGATATCTCTCCACAAATCCAGCCCTACAAAGGATAATAGGGGGAAAACACCAAGACAAGGACGGAAACTACACCCGGGAAGAAGCAAGATAGAAACTTCCTCTCATCAAACCCAAAAGAAGATAACCTCTCGAATATAAAAAATAAATAAGATAAATAAATATAATTTCAAAAATGTCTGGAGGTAATAATTACTATTCCTTAATATCTCTTAACGTCAATGGACTCAATTCCCCAATAAAAAGACATAGATTAACAGACTGGATACGGAAACAGGACCCTACATTTTGCTGCATACAGGAAACACATCTCAGTGTTAAAGACAAACACTACCTTAGAGTAAAAGGCTGGAGGACAATTTTACAAGCAAATGGTCTCAGGAAACAAGCTGGAGTAGCCATTCTAATATCAGATAAAATTGACTTTCAACCTAAAATCATCCAAAGAGACTCAGAAGGTCACTTCTTGCTGGCCAAAGGGAAAATCCACCAGGAAGAGCTCTCAATACTGAACATCTATGCTCCAAATGCAAGGGCACCCTCCTTCGTAAAAGAAACCTTACTAAAGCTTAAAGCACACATTACACCTAACACAATAATTGTGGGTGACTTCAATATCCCACTCTCCTCAATGGACCGATCAGGAAAGCAGAAACTAAACAGGGACACAGTGAAACTAATTGAAACTCTGGACCAATTGGATTTAACAGATATATATAGAACATTTCATCCTAAAGCTAAAGAATATACCTTTTTCTCAGCACCGCATGGTACCTTCTCCAAAATAGACCATATAATCGGTCACAAGACAGATGTCAACAAATACAAGAAGATCGAGCTAATCCCATGCCTCTTATCAGATCACCATGGAGTAAGAGTGGTCTTCAATAGCAACAAAAACAACAGAAAGCCCACATACACATGGAAACTGAACAATACTCTACTCAATGACACCTTGGTCAAGGAAGAAATAAAAAAAGAAATCAAAGACTTTTTAGAATTCAATGAAAATGAAGGTACAACCTACCCAAATCTATGGGACACAATGAAAGCAGTGCTAAGAGGAAAACTCATAGCTCTAAGTGCATCCAAAAAGAAACTGGAGAGAGCATACACTAGCAGCTTAATGGCACACCTTAAAGCCCTGGAAGAAAAACAAGTTAATTCACCCAGGAGGAGTAGAAGACAAGAAATCATCAAACTCAGGGCTGAAATCAATCAAATAGAAACAAAGAGAACCATACAAAGAATCAACAAGACCAGGAGCTGGTTCTTTGAGAAAATCAACAAGATAGATAAACCCTTAGCCAGACTAACCAAAGGACACAGAGACAGTATACAAATTAACAAAATTAGAAATGAAAAGGGAGACATAACAACAGAAACTGAGGAAATTCAAAAGATCATCAGATCCTACTACAAAGGTCTATACTCAAAACAACTGGAGAATCTGGAGGAAATGGACGATTTCCTAGACAGATATCAAATACCAAAATTAAATCAGCATCAAGTAGACCAGCTAAATAGTCCCATAACCCCTAAAGAAATAGAAGGGGTTATAGAAAGCCTCCCAACCAAAAAAAGTACGGGACCAGATGGTTTTAGTGCAGAATTCTACCAGACCTTCAAAGAAGACTTAACACCAATACTCTCCAAACTATTCCACAAAATAGAGACAGAAGGGACACTGCCCAACTCATTCTTCGAAGCCACAATTACGCTAATACCTAAACCACAAAAAGATCCAACAAAGAAAGAGAACTTCAGGCCAATTTCTCTGATGAATATAGATGCAAAAATACTAAATAAAATTCTTGCTAACCGAATCCAAGAGCACATCAAAACGATCATCCACCATGATCAAGTAGGCTTCATCCCAGGGATGCAGGGATGGTTCAATATACGGAAATCCATCAATGTAATCCACTACATAAACAAACTGAAAGAAAAAAACCACATGGTCATCTCATTAGATGCTGAAAAAGCATTCGACAAAATTCAGCATCCTTTCATGCTAAAAGTCTTGGAAAGAGCAGGAATTCAAGGCCCATACCTAAACATAGTAAAAGCAATCTACAGCAAACCAGTAGCCAACATCAAAATAAATGGAGAGAAACTTGAAGCATTCCCACTAAAATCAGGGACTAGACAAGGCTGCCCTCTCTCTCCATATCTTTTCAATATAGTACTTGAAGTTCTAGCAAGAGCAATTAGACAACATAAGGAAGTCAAAGGGATACAAATTGGAAAGGAAGAAGTGAAACTATCATTATTTGCAGACGATATGATAGTTTACCTAAGCGACCCAAAAAACTCCACCAGAGAACTTCTACAGCTGATAAACAACTTCAGCAAAGTGGCAGGTTATAAAATTAACTCAAGCAAGTCAGTGGCCTTCTTGTACTCAAAGGACAAGCAGGCTGAGAAAGAAATTAGGGAAATAACACCCTTCACAATAGCCACAAACAGCATAAAGTATCTTGGCATAACTCTAACCAAACAAGCGAAAGATCTGTACAACAGGAACTTCAAGTCCTTGAAGAAAGAAATCGAAGAAGACCTCAGAAGATGGAAAAATATTTCTTGCTCCTGGATTGGCAGGATCAATATAGTAAAAATGGCCATCTTGCCAAAAGCAATCTACAGATTCAATGCAATCCCCATCAAAATCCCAACTCAATTCTTCATAGATCTAGAAAGAGCAATTCTCAAATTCATCTGGAGCAACAAAAAACCCAGGATAGCTAAAACTATTCTCAACAATAAAAGGACTTCTGGGGGAATCAATATCCCTGACTTCAAGCAGTACTACAGAGCAATTGTGTTAAAAACTGCATGGTATTGGTATAGCAACAGGCAAACAGATCAATGGAACAGGATTGAAGACCCTGAAATTAACCCACAGACTTATGGTCACTTGATCTTTGATAAAGGAGCCACAACCATCCGATGGAATAAAGATAGCCTTTTCAACAAATGGTGCTGGTTCAACTGGAGGTCAACATGCAGAAGAATGCGAATTGACCCACTCTCATCTCTTTGCTCTAAGATCAACTCCAAGTGGATCAAGGACCTCCACATAAAACCAGACACACTGAAACTATTAGAAAAGAAACTTGGGAAGACCCTGGAGGACTTGGGCACAGGGGAAAAGTTCCTGAACAGAACACCAATAGGGTACGCACTAAGATCAAGAATCGACAAATGGGACCTCATAAAATTACAAAGTTTCTGCAAAGCAAAGGACACTGTCAGAAGGACAAAACGGCAACCAACAAAGTGGGAAAAGATCTTTACCAACCCCACATCCGACAGAGGGCTAATATCCAATATATACAAAGAACTCAAGAAGTTAGACCGCAAAGAACCAAATAACCCTATCAAAAAATGGGGCACAGAGCTAAAAAAAGAATTTTCACCAGAAGAAATTCGGATGGCCGAGAAACACCTTAAGAGATGTTCAACATCATTAGTCATCAGGGAAATGCAAATCAAAACAACCCTGAGATTCCACCTCACACCAGTCAGAATGGCTAAGATTAAAAACTCAAGAGACAACAAGTGCTGGCGAGGATGTGGAGAAAGAGGAACACTCCTCCACTGTTGGTGGGATTGCAAAATGGTAAAACCACTCTGGAAATCAGTTTGGCGGTTCCTCAGAAAATTGGGCATGTCACTTCCAGAGGACCCTGGCATACCACTCCTGGGCATATACCCAGAGGATTCCCCTACATGCAATAAAGACACATGCTCCACTATGTTTATAGCAGCCTTGTTTATAATAGCCAGAAATTGGAAGGAGCCCAAATATCCCTCAAAGGAGGAATGGATACAGAAAATGTGGTATATTTATACAATGGAATACTACTCAGCAATTAAAAATAATGAATTCATGCAATTTGTAGGTAAATGGTTAGACCTGGAAAATATCATCCTGAGTGAGCTAACCCAATCACAAAAGAATGCACATGAAATGCAATCACTGATAAGTGGATATTAATGAGCCCAGAAGCACTAAATACTCAAGACACAAATAGCAAGTCAAATGATTCCCACGAAGAAGAAAGGAGAGGACCCTGGGCATGTAAAGATTGCATCCAGTTTAGTAATGAAACCGAGGGGGGAGGGGCAATGATTGGGGAATAGTTGGGGGGGAGAAGAACTATGGGAACTATGGTGGGTGGGAACTGGGAAAGGGGAAAGCCTTTGAAATGTAAACATAGAATATAGAAAATAAAAATAACTAAAAAAAAAAAAAAGAATGGTTGAACTTTTTCAGATATTACAAATAGAACCACCAAAAGATGGAGTCATGTTTCCAGGTATATGTATTATGAATAAATATTTGTATGCATATTACATATATGAATATATGTATTACATATCACACATGTGCCCAGAGAAAAATAATGAACAGCTCATGTAGAAATCTCCATTCTTATGTTCAATCAATTTTATTCCTAACAGTCAGATAAGGAAATAGCCTGTCAGTGAGTAGATAGCTGTGCAAAGAGACTGCAAACACTGGAATATTAGCCAGACTTTAAGAAGGCTGACCTGCCATTGTTGATTACGGTGATGAAACTAAAGGCCATGGTGTCAAATGAACTGCAGATGTTGTTTCCTTGGAATTGTATATAACCTGAGATTATATGAGAAATATTAGAAAAAAAATCAAGTAAATCAAAGACTAGAGCAGTGATTACAAGGGGCAAAGCATGGCATAAAACATGCTAGAGCAGATCAGAGGACACTTTAGAAGATAAAAGATCTTCATAAAAGATCTCACACACACACACACACAGAGAGAGATAGACAGAGAGACAGACAGAGAGAGAGACAGAGACAGAGAGAGACAGAGACAGAGAGACAGAGAGACAGAGAGACAGAAAGAGCAGTTACTAAACCCTCCGTGAATACCAGGAATGTGTTAGTGGATTGAGTTTAGGGAGTGTACACATATAGCATGCCTGTGAGGTGAGATATACTCATTGAATTGACAATGGTAATCACTGGGTATTCCATATCAAAACATCAAACTCAGTCAGGTGGATATGTACAGTGGCACATTCCTAGAATCTCAGCAGTCCAGAGGCTGAGACAGGAGGTTTGCCATGAGTTTGAGGTTAACTTGGGCTGTAAGTTCCAGGCCAGAGTGAGCTATGGAGTAAGATCCTGTCTTAAAACAAGCAATCAAGCAAACAGACAAAAAAGAATCATGCTATTTACCTTAAATATATCCAGTAAAAATAAAGTATGGACTATTGTGTAGCAAGGAAAAACAAAGACATTAATTAATGAGCCCTACCTACCCAATTTGAATGTTAAGGTTTTTTTTTTATTTTAGAAAATAATGACTCTGCATATACACCTTTGCAGGGATTTGGGGGTGCAAACAACTAATACTTTTCTTTGTGACGCCACCAGACATCTTTGCTTCCCTATGTGAGGTTTTGTCAAGAACACATCCAGAATCAATGAACTAGAAAGTTCTTGGAGTATTTGTCATGGTAAGTAGCTTAGCAATCAGGCTGCCCTGAATCCTACATAATCAGAGGCAAGCTGCCTTTTAGCATTTCCATGTGATATAATACTTTAATACAAACAGATGACAGAGTGGTCCAATCATCCCAGTTAAAGTTAGAGGCAATCGCTGGGATGTGTATTTAAAAAAGCAAGAAGGAAAAGTCTTCAAAGGTCAAGCTTAATGATAGGGCACTTTCCCCGAAACACAACAGAGTGGAGCCTTGTCAGTTCTCCCTGGAACATTCTTTTGGGCCTGTGAGTACTGCAACACAGCATAGAAGGACTAGACCTTGCCTCCCCACATCAAACCCACAGACTGGGGTGAATGAGAAGGAACCTTGTATTAAAGTGTGGATCGATACCACGCTGACACTATGTGCTCAGGAGCAACAGAGGCTCAGAAGTCTGAATGACCAGTATTCAATGGTAAGTTGAAGGTACAGCATTGCTACCCTCATTCCACCTAAAGACAGTCCTTTACCTAACAGTAGTTATCTACCCTGTTCTTTGTCTTATTGTCTTAAAGCCAATTTATGTGAGGTCTTTACAAGTCTTCAGTTGTTTCCTCTTACAGCTTGCCTGAGGTGAATGTAGAATCTTTACTAAATGGTCATCACAATAAATGAAGTCATTCTATAATAAAATCACTGCAACTATTGAAACAATTGAATGCATCTTTATAATATAGACTATTCATATATATGAAGTAGTGTTGCTTAAGCTCTCTTTAGCTGTGCAGTAATGGGAGAGAGGACAATGTGACATGACAGTCAGAGGGGCCCACAACCCCTCCAGCAAGAATTTCATGCACTTCAGAAAACACTCTCTTCCCCCACACCCATTGTCCTGCTCTAAATTTACTTCTACAGGAATTTTTTACTTTAACAATCTCACAATGTAGGGCATAGTGTCTTTAAACACAGTCCTAAAGAGAAACCCTAATAAATCACTGTTTTGGACAATAGCCATGTCTCTAGTATAAACTAGAATAGAAGATAAATGACTTCGCAGAGGGCATTCACCTAAATAGGTTTTTCCTTGGTGACAATGACAATCCCCTACCTGGGTCACAGGGTGTGGTGGAATCTCTGGGGAAGCTGAGAAGTCAAGATGTTAGTGAAGTGACTTCAAGCCTTTTGACTGAACACCTTTGCCTGTGCTAATCTTGACCAAGAGTCAAAGATGGGCAATCTTTTTCAAGAGAAAAAGATTAAGCAGATGATTTAAGAGCTTCTTTTTTTTTTTTTTAAGGTAAAGCAAGCATCAGGATGAAAACAAATTAATTCAAACAGGGAAGGGAAAAATCAGTCACTAAAAGGCAAAAACAAAGGCACACACAGAGTTCGACTTAAGTGGGACAGAGGAAGCACAGACCATGGCCCAAGAGTGAAGTGGTGGGAGATGGAGTGTAGGGGGAATTGATGCCTGGGGACCAAAGGAGAATGCTGGAACATGAGTCTATAAAAAGGCTGAGTTCCACCTGAGGCTCTGCGGTGAATGGGTGACTACAGGGAGTTACTTTATCTGAGACTAATTCTGCATTTATAATCTGGGAGTGCACAATTGCATCTAGTGGGGGTTTCTGTTAGGTACTCCAATATGGGGGGGGGGCAAGAAGTATGGGGGAGGGGATGATGAAGAAACATAACATTTTACCTTCCTAAACGTGTCTTTAATTTTTTTCTATGATGACTCTCCCAAAACAAATTATCTGCCTTACCATGTGTGAGTAAAAGAAATAACAACAACCTCCAACATTCATGGGAGAGTACTAGAATATTTGAAAAAGACAATTCTGAAGAGTATTTTTGACTACATTTTTTTTTGTTTTGTTGTTTTCATTTTTGTTTTTCTCACATTCTGTAAAACTCCACAGCCAAGTAAGATGCAACAGAGAACATTAGTACCAGTAATAATACCAACGTGACCTACCTCACAGGGTTCACATAAGAGAATAATGAGATTTGAAGTATAGACCTGCATGGTACAAAATAGAGTGCCACATGCAAGTGTCACATGAAAGCAATGTGCCATCGCCACTGCTCTATAGAATTCTGAGACATAACACAATGACTATGAATCTCTTTAGTTATTGAAGGAATTAGCCAAGGAATGCCATAATCAGTGCTCATTCCACTAACTAGCTAGCCCTGTAGGAGTGCTGACAGCATCTTCTGGGCTCTGTGGGGTTCACCAACAGAGACATCCTCAAAACTGCCATGACTATTGTTAAGCTTATTAAGTCATTACTTGCCAATTATAAGCTGTTTTATGATTTAATGATAGTACAGTCTATCAGGTACTCCTTAGAGAATAGGTAATTGTCTGAGGCAGGTACCTCTGTCTTCAGACAGACCCTGAAATCAAGTTTGTGTTCACCAGGGTATGTATTGCATATTGGACAAGTCATCATCCCTGTGTGACTGAAGTCTCTCAGCTATCTACTGAGTACTTTGCTTCTCAGACTTGAGAGTTTCATAACAGTTCTTTACTCCCATCTGAATGCCTGTACTGAAACTCCATTCAGTTGAATGATTATGCTCAGTTAGGATAAAAATGGAGGACTGATTTCTAACCCACCTTCCTTTTATCTTCTGCCAATAATCCAAATGTCTCCTGGTGTCTATCACCAAACGAGCTGATGCTCATCTTTTCAAATTCAGCTCATGCTGGGCAGATGGCTTGTAGAACAAATACAGGACCTGGGTTTGGATCTCTAGTACCTATATAAAACCAGGCATGGGCAGAATCATGTGTACCTGTAACCTGGTTATGGACAGAATCCTGTATGCCTCTAATCCTGCCATCAGAGAGAGGTGACAGCAAGGGGGTGGCTGGGTCCTGCTAGCCAAATAGCTTAGCTGAAAAAAAAAAGCAGTAAAATTCATCAAGAGATTCTGTCTCAAGGGATTGAGGTAGAGGATGATAGATGATAAGATAGGACACCCTCCTCTAGTCTTCTGCATAATACAAGCACACACACACAGACAGACACAAGCACACATGCACATACAAACACGCTGGAAATTAATAGATATTTTAAAATAAAAAATAAAACTTAACAACCACTTTTCTCAGAAAATTCTTCCCTGGCCACTCATCAGCAGAGCCTCCTGCTGATATTTCCTCTCAATAATCTCAATCCTTTTTTAAAAATGCCCTCTTCATGGAATTATCATGATTAACTTACTACTCAGTAGAAAATAACTTTCATGAGATCTGGGGACATTGTCATTAGTTTGTACCCAGTGTGTGTCACATGGGTCTTGGATAAACGTAGTTTATCAAATGAGTAGTGGAAGGGAGAATGGAAAGCAGCCAACTCACAAGGCTGGAATGGGAGGAGTCCCATGGCAATTCTGCCTACACAGTTTGATCCCTTCAGCCTAAGTCCCACTTTCTAAACAAAAGAAAAGTTCACTGTAACAGTAGCTGTGTGTCACTCTGCTGTAGACTACTGACTGCATTAAAACATGTTAAAGGCCCTCTTAGAAATGAAGACGTCACACATAGTTTTATTATTGTCAAAGTTTAGTTGTTGCTATCTGCTCTTATACTGGTTCTGGTACCTAAAAGACTCTGTGTGAATCTGATGGTTTAGGAAGCAAGAAACAGAAAGTTCAGCCTGTGTTAATTAGGGACCTCTCTAGCTTACAATGGTTTGCAGGACTGAGATTATGGAGAATGAGGCTTGGCCTGCTTCTTTATGGTTCTATTTTTTTTTCTCTTTCCCATTGTTGCTCCATCTTTGAACAAACAGTAAAAAGATTCTGCTACAGCAATGACCTTGGTCAAGAAAGACCATCTTTCCCACAACTTTATCTTTCCCAAAGTCCCTGGCCAACATATCCTCCGGACTTCTTTAGCTGCACTTCAACAATTTGTCTAGGAAGCATTGGCTGTTGTGGTCCTGGGTTGTTACACCAATTACCGACAAGGAGAAAGGAAATAAATCAGATGCATGCTGGATGTGAGGGCAGGCTTGCTTTCCCTGAAGCATTTGTCGCTGTCAGGGGGAAATGTGGATGTATATCTAAAAGCAAATCAGACAGGAAAGAGTGGATATTTTCTGGTTAGGAAACAAATGGTAGCCACTACATTTCTGAAAACTGCAGGCTTTAGACAGAACGCTTAAACAAAGCTCCAGGCATGGGCAAATGCCTAGTAACGTTAACTTCCCAAAACTACTAACTAATCTACTTTTCTAATCTAGACATTTAGGCAAAGAACACATTAAATCAGGGACAAATATAGTCTTACATAAACTTTTTTTGTAAGTTCTTTTTAACTTGATTTAAGAATAATACATTTTCCAGTTAGATATTGGTCAGTCAATATCTTTAAGTATTTATACTAAAAAGGACACAATTTAAAAATACTACCCAATACATTAAATCTCAGATCTCATCACTTCTCCCAGGAGCTTAGGAGCCAATGCCTAACATATGAACCATGTCAGTGCACAGTGACAGCGTTCAATACCATCACTCAGTAAGTTAAATGCTGATACTTAAATGTGATATAAGTATGCATATCTATATAATCCATTTAGATAAAAATAGAAATACTAAGAGAGCGAGTCAGTCTAGCACTGTTTAAAAGCCTAGTCACTGGGGCCATGCAGAATGCAGTTCGAATTCATCCTATGGAGTAAGCAGAGACACTTGACAATTTATGAATCTTCTCTTGACATTATTGTCCTCATCTGAAAAATGTACCTAATCTCAATGACCTGTTGTTAGAGTAGAATTAACTAAGATAGTGCAAATAATTGTTGTCACCCTGTCCAATGGGTATTATGCAGGAAAATCTGCCCACATCCATGGAGGGTGCAGTATGAATTTGTTGTTCTCTTATCTCTGCTCTTTTATCTGAAACAACAAATGGAAGGGATGTTTTAGCTTGGCACACAGTTCAGGAGATACTTCTGCCTGTTGTGGCAAAGAAGACGTGGCAATGAGTAGCTCTATGCATAGTGGCAGGAATCACTCTGGGGTGGAAGAATGCAATGCAGAAGTTTACGTGGAGCAGGCCAAGAAGAGAAAAAGGGCTAGACGGGAGTCAGAGGTGGATATCATTTCCAAAAATCCCCTGCTAGGGACCTGCTTCCACCAACGAGGCCCCACCTCCTAAGGGTTTCACAGTCATAAACTGAGGACCACATACTCAAAGAATGAGCCTTCTGTCTTTTGCTGTGATAAAATACTATAAAAAGGAACTGGAGAGAAGAGTCTACTTCAGTTCTCCTTTGACATCACAAGTCAAGGCATAAACCCGGAAGTAGGAGCTGATGCAGAGGCCACGAAGGAACACTGCTTGCTGGCTTGCTCCTCACAACTTGTTCTGCATGCTTTCTTAGACCATCCAGGACTACCTGCTCAGAGTTGGCACCACCCACGGTGGGCTTAGCCCCTCCCATATCAATCACTAATCGGGGAAATGCTCAACAGACTTGCTTTCAGACCAGTCTGATGGAGACATTCTCTCAACTGAGAGTCAGTTCCTTTTCCTAAATAACTGTAGCTTATGTCAAATTAACATAAAACTAACAAACATAACTCAGAGTGGATGGCTGAAATTTTGGACAGTATTGGATTGTGTGTGTGTGTGTGTGTGTGTGTGTGTGTGTTTAATTTGCATATATTATATGCCTATGTTGAATATTATAAATTTGGCATAGTAATATGTTCTTATCAATGAAATGGAAGAATTATAGATGTACATTGTAGTAAAAGATACATCAATATGGTCTCCGTCTATCTTAAAATATCTCGTTCAAGCCGGGCGGTGGTGGCACACACCTGTAATCTCAGCACTCTGGGAGGCAGAAGCAGGCGGATTTCTGAGTTCGAGGCCAGCCTGGTCTACAGAGTGAGTTCCAGGACAGCCAGGGCTATACAGAGAAACCCTGTCTCAACAAAACCAAATCCAAAAAACAAAAAACAAAACAAAACAAAAAAATCTCGTTCAACATTTTACTTATAAAATTGTGAAGTGGGACATGGCTTATGGCAACATGGAGTGATGGGGGGATGGGGAGACTTCACCCTGCTACTCACAAGAGCACACCATTTGAAACTTATGAAGTGGTAACTGAAATGAGAAAATAAATAGCAAAATCACTGATAAGAGGGGCTACCACATTTCAAAAAGTTTGGCTGCCATCAGAGCCACCACCATCCTCACCGGTTCAGCTTTGCAAACTCCTGTTGTTACAGTAAGTGCAGGATATGGAAACGTAGAAAGGAAAGAAGCTGCTGGTATAATCACACATCATCCTGGGGAACACAATGAACGCCCAGAGTGAGCCAGAGACAGACTCTGGATGCACAAAACATATTTGTATGGCCTTGTCCCACCAAATCCTTAAATTTAAGATTTTAGGAGCTATTTTCTTTCTTCTTCCCATCTCAACCCACTTAACACATGCTTTCTTTTTGAGAAACAGAGTAGCTGAGACTTCAGGTGATGTGCCACAAATCCTTGCAGAGAAAGGCATACACACTTTCTAGAGCCAAGAGATCTGCTAATGCTTGCCATCACCAGGGCAATGTAGGGGAGTTGGAGAGATGGCTCAGTAGTTAAGAGCACTACTATACAAACATGAGGACTAAGGTCAGATCTCAACACCCACATAACAAGTTGTGTGAGGTCTCATGTGCACCTGTAACTCTAGTGCTGAGAGGTTAAAATAGGAGCATCACTGGGGAGTGCTTGATGCCAGTCCAGATGAGAAACATGAGCTCCAGATTCTGACCTCTATGTGTTCATAGATGTATGCATCCACACAAATACTTATACCTATAACATGCAGAGAGACATACACATACACAGACACATGCACACTCAACCACCACCACCACCACCACACCACCACCACCACCATCACCACACCACAAAAGAAAAAAAAAGAAAAGAAAAGAACTTGAGAAGGGAGAAAGAAAAATAAAGGATGTACAACACAGTATGTGGCATACTGAGGTACATTCAAAGATGACCATTGAAGAGGGAAAATTATAAAAATAAACAAATTAATTAAAGGACTTGTAAACACCAGGACCAGACCTACCTAAGCATTCTAATTCTCATCTTTTGAAAACACTTCCTGTGGTACTAGACTCTCCTGTGTGAAAGCACTATGAGGGAAGGGACTGGTAAGGAGCATCTGTGAAGAATGTGATGGGCTTGAGCCCAGATTAAGGTCTGGGGACCAACTTATCATGCCCTAAGAGTAGGCTCAGCAGAGAGGAAAGCATGCAGAGCTCTGACCCCTCCACTCCTCCTCTTCCACCTCTCTGTGACAGTTTATTTAACCTGCTTGCACCTCGTTGCCCTGACCTATGAGGAGGCCCCCAAGCCACTGTCACCTCCCATTACTGCAGAGGACAACACTGATTGGTGGTTGGGTCTTTGCAGAGAACTGCTGGTTGGTCTTTGGGTTCTGTTCACCCCATGTGTGAGCATAAGGAAGTCATAGTTCTACCTCTCTCACCAGATGCTTTGATAGTTACTTTTCCAGCCCCAGGAGCTATTCATTTACAAAGAAGTGCTTTGCTGAACTCCCTGCAGGAAAGAGGTCATTCCCAACCACCAGCCAAGGATCAAGCCAGGGGTGATGGTTAAAATCATTTGTCAACTTGACATTTTGTAAAATCACCTAAGATACAGACCTCTGTGTGTGTTTGTGAGGAAGATGGCTTAATTTGGGGGAGGGGGAGGGAGAAACAACCTAATAGACTGGGCTCCTGAACTGAATTAAAGGGAAAAAGTGAGTTGAGCATCTGCTGATCTTCTCTCTCTGCTTCCTGACTGCAGGTGATCATCTCTCTCTACTTCCTGCCTACAGGTGAAATGTGACCAGTTGCCTCACACACATGTTGCCAGACCTCCCTGCCAAGATGGGCTGTACCCTCAAAATGTGAGCTGAAGTTAAGTCTTCACTGTAAGATGGTTTTGTTAGAGCAACAGTAAAAGTAAGTGATACACCAGAGGAAATGATCACTGTTTTCCACGGGCCTGAGACTCAGAGTGGGTCTGAGTGACAATCCTTACAATCCATAGGATATGGGGACATTTTCAAACATGGCACATCTTATTCCAAACATATTTAGAAAAACAGCATTTAACCTAATATGACAAAGCAGGGCACTTGACCAAATATGAACACTTTGTGCTCACATAGGCAGGATGTCCACCCCAAAACCTTCCTTGCTGATATGCCAAGCATGCTGTTTCCTTCCTTCTCATTCATCTTTAATGGGGTAAATAGACATATATAACATGCAGTATACGTAACATACTCTGGATGACATGGGCTCTTGTTCTAAGTTTACTTTCCAGAGTCATCTGTCCTCTATTTTTGCCCCAAATGCTGGGCATAAAATGTTCTGCTTTCCTCTAATCTTTGCCATTTCCTTGCTTTGCATTCTGAAATCCACCTACCTGGATTCAAATTTGGATTCATCCCCTCTGATTCCCTATGGAAATAGGCATGGTGCTTCTTTCTCTCTACCTCTGTTTTCTTAACTAAAGGTTAAAAATAATGTTACTAGTAACCACACTGGCTTATGGCGTACATGAGCTGATAATTGTGCATAGTGCAGAACATGGTGATTCTTAACCCCAAGGGGCATTTAGGATCTTCTGGGGATCTGTCTAAAAACTTGTAGTGCATGGTTCTACCTGGACCAACAGAATCAGAGTCCTTAGGGGTGATGCCATGATACTGAATCATTTCTACGTTTTTTTTTCTTGACATCTATACCACACATTTGATGCTCAGAAGCAGAAATAATATACAAAGGTAGGGAAGAGTGCTGTGAATTTCTGCCTTCTGGACATGACAAGGCCATTACATTCAGGAATTCACAGGAGCTATGGTTACCTGTACAAGATCTGAAGTAGACTGAGCCCACCAATATTCCACCATGGGTAGGGGAGGCACTCATGAGACCCTGCTGCTAGCTAAAGAGCTATTGGCAATTGCTGGCTGCTGGGGAAAGAGGAGCCATTTTTCTTCACTAGATTAGCCACTGGCTAGTGGCTTACACACAATAAATAAGCCCAGATTCGTGCTCCTGCAGAAACCTGCAATAAACTCAGTACAGGGTGGCCATGGGAGTGGGGAAAACACTGAAGAGAAAAAAGGAGAGAGTCAGAAGAAATGGGACAAAGAATGGAGTAAATTAAATCAAAAAGACATTCTATACATGTGTGAAATTCTCAAATAATAGACTTTTTAAAATGGTTTGTTTGTTTGTTTGTTTGTTTGTTTTAGTTCTCCCACAGATGTTAAGACAAATCAATGAGTTAAGGCACCTACTGCCAACCCTGATAACCTGAGTTCAACCCCTAAAACCTGCATGGTGGAGAGAACAAGTTGATCTCTGACCTCCAAATGTATACTGTAGCATGTGTCTGCACCTACATATACTAAATACACTAAATAGATATAATTTCAAAATGCAAGTCCACCCTAGAGACTTAAGTGAGCAGGAGGACTAGGGTCCAATTGTCTTGTGTATGGCCACAGCTTACTGTTGGCTGGTGATGTCCCACAATTTAGCTGCTCAAAGAAGTAAAATACATTGCATTTCTTCTCTTTAATGTACTTTCCATCTGGCTTCTTTCTCCCACTCCCATTCACTTTGATCCGGCACGTACCTGAAACCAATATAAATTAAAGCCAAAGATGTCTTATGGTGCTCCCACTGAGACAAAGAGACCTTTGAAAGCAGGTCTTTCTATTAGCATAGAGATGAGAGAGAAAATGCTGGCTCCTCCAAAGGGGGTCAGTCCTTCCTTTGATATCATTGTGGGGTATCTTGTAAAGTTTCTGCATGCTGCAGGTTTAAGGGCCAGGAGAATTCTGTCAAGTCACCAGAAATGCCTAAATAATGGAAAGCAAAGAGAGACGAAGAACAGGAAATGCTAATTTTCAGAACTTGTATCTCATCAGTGTGGATAATCATCTTTCTCCAAATGTCCTTTTGTCATATTTATGATGGCGACACATCATTATGAATACAGTAGCTCATTTGCAACATGACCTGGCAAATATTGAATGTTCTAGGCTACATTTAATTCCAAGGTAACTGAAATCATTTGTGTTTCTTAGTAACCAGATAAGGTTTGGATCTCAGAAAGCTTAAAATAGTAGGGACTTTCTGACTTGTGTTTCACAAATTCAAACCTAGACAAAGTTTGAGGAAGAAGCCAGAGATGATTCGAGCCTGCGGGAGTCAAGGTCGAGAGAGAAAGCCTAAGATTCCAGGATATATTGATGAGGGAGTGATTGAAGGGACTGGTTACAAATGGCTTCCTGGTTGAATCTCAGATCCTTTCCTCCAGCTAAACAGGATGCAGAGTGGCTCACTGTGTTTATCAGGGCTCAGATACACAAATCTGAGCTGCTGAGAATCTTGGAGGTCAGAATCTCAACATCCAGCTATTGAATACCTGCTATGCTGGCTAGATGAGGAGTCTAGGACGAAGTAGGTTCTGTTTGGAAGGTATTTTTGTTCTAATTAGGTTGTCAAGTCCCAAATACTAGTGCAGGCAATGGCAGGCACTACAGAGAAGCACAGGTGTGGAGGGCAGAAGAGGGAGTCAGGACAGGGCAGCTCTTGAGTTTCTCAATCACTGTGAGTCCTGAAGGTAGTGGAGATCAGAACCAATAGCCCTCCAGGATGGATCTAGATCAGTCCTAAAGCTTTCACTCTAGAAGACAGATGTTAGGACTTGGTTGCTTTCTGGTTGTTTCGTTACAGTTATATAGGATTCTATGTATGTAGAAGTGTGTGTTGAATCAAAATATGAGTAGGAATAATTTGGCTACTACTCAAGAACCACCCCCATCCCAAACAATGAAATTCAGATTCCTAAAGACAGAGGCCGTTCAGGCAGGACTCAGAGCAGTGACTCTGGGCATGAATGGCCCATCAGGGATGGAGCAACAGGGTCTCTGTTGTATTTGCTTTCCAAGTTATAAAACTATTTCTTGAAAAAAGTAAGTTGTTAGTCAACAGTAAAAACAACAAACAAATAAACAAAAACCCCTAAAGGCAATGTATTTTTAGACTACAGACTTTTGGCACCTTTTCAAAACAATGAGTATGACTTGCCATAAAATGGGATAACCTTGGCAAACCTTCTTCCAGTCAAGGGAATGACTTGCGAAGTAGATGAAATGGATCTAGGTCTCTGTTGATCTGGGTCCACGGGCCTCTTCTGGCAGTTATTTGATCCTACTATGCGTGCTTAAGCCAACCTACCGCTCCGGCCTCTTCAGACTCACTCTCAACAAGAGCTAAGTGAGTCGGGAATATTCCCAACCTTCACTCCGTTCCATGCTCTCTGATAGTTAAGACCTGTATCAAAGCTGACTTCCCACACGAGGTCATTGGAAGGCTTGTCGGCCTCTCCTGGCCTTCCACAGCCCTGAGTTCTCCTCATACAGTTTACTTCTCCAGCAGCCCCTGTGCACTCAGAGTTCCCTCAAACATGGAATTTTTATTTATCATTGTCTGTCTGCTTGAGTGTTGATGAGCTCCCTAAATGAACAAATCATGTCCTATTTATTTCTGCTTTACCATCCCATTGTCCAGACCAGTAAATTGCATAAAACAGATATTCAATAATTGTTTGATGAATTAGATTACAATAGACCTCAATATATGCCTACTCATTATAGCATTGCTGAAAAAAGCAAAATACTGAAAACAATCCAATTGTTCATCAGTTGAATTTGAATAAATCATTACAGTACCCTGTTACAGTGCAGAAACGTCACAGAGACTGCTGAAAGTGACTCAGATATGGCATACGAAGATTCTCAGTGTATATTATTGAGCAAAATGGCAATTGCCAAAATCCAATTCAAGTATTTGATAGTTTATATTATAAAAAGACCAGAAAAGATGTAATTTTATTTGAGAAAATTATTTACGGAACACCTACTATGACCCAGGAATTATTTTGAGCTATATATGTAAAATTAAACATATAAGCATAAAGAGCAACAGAATCAGAGAATCAAACATCAGTCACATTGTTTATAAGAGAGTTGGGTATCTACTCTTAATGAGAAAATAAAGCCTGGGGATTTGGGGAAAATAAGAGTTTGCTAATGGGCATGGTCATTCTCAGAAGTCTATTGTGCCTCTAGATGAGGAGACAGGCAGTGGGTTGCGTGGTCTAGAGGTCAGAAGTTGTGGGGAGCCGATGGCCGGCCCAAAACATCCTGCTGGCCAAAAACATCCTGCCAGCCAAAAACATCCTGCCGGCCCAAAACATCCTGCCGGCCCAAAACATCCTGCAGGTCCAAAACATCCTGCTGGCTTGAAGTAAACAAGTCAGTGCCAGGTGCTGGGTAGTTTACCATCCCTTGGTCTCCGCCTCTCCCGAGCTGCAGCCAATCAGGGGATAACACGTCCGAGGCAGGGGTTGCAGCCTATATAAGGGATGGGCTTCTGGGTATCTGGGTCTCCGCTCTGTAGGCTTATGCTCTCCCTCTCAGGAGCATTAAAGCTTTTCTGCAGAAGGATCTTGAGTGTGCCGCGTGGTTCTTGCTGGCGAGACGGTAGCGCGGGACACCTGGTGCCGAAACCCGGGAATACGTGACCTCATCATCGTCAGCACCATCGGAGACCCCTTGGCTACAAGGAAGATTCAGAACTGCAGGCAGATACGTTCGGAGAGGTATGTTCTTCTTTGGCTTCGACTTGGGATTGTTGCCACCCTGGGAAGGTAGCATTGAAGCTTTTGTGACCATTCTTGGAGCCCTTTTAATCTTTCTCTTTGCCATGCATGAATGCTCCAGGTCTTTGACTCTTGCCTCACAGAACAAATTAGGTAGAGATCTTGACCGCAAAATGGTGGAAAGAGACTTGAGGCAGGGGACAAAAGCAATTGGGAAACTTGTTAAAAACTGTTTAGAAGATAAAGCTTGTAGGGCTGCCGTGGCGGAAGGTCGGAACACCCTTGAAAAAGTCCAGGATAGCATATCAGAAACCGAGCGTAGTGAGAGGTTGGGCGCGCGCAAGAAAAAACCAGTCCCAAAAAAGGAAAAAGGACCTCCCGGAGAGTCTAGAGACAAGGGAGTGAATGTGTCAGATCTTAAGGCTTTAAACTTTGATAACTCTGATAGCTCTAATAGCTCAGAGGATGAGGTCTTGGACCCCGATGAAGAGGCTGAGTTAGAGGAGGAAGCTGCCAGATATGAGGAGGAAAGATACCATCAAGATGATCGAAGGCAAAATAGTAAAGAACCTCGAAAACGGCAGCCCCTAACAGCCCTTTCACAGGTTGTTCCTTCGGTGCCCTCTCCCTATGAGACACGCCCGAAGTCTTGCTCCTTTTTGTCTGAAAAAGTAAAAAGAAAGCTGCGCCTTGCTTACCCAGTCTTTGAAGGTACAGAAGGAGAGCAAGTAGTACCTATATCCCCCATCCAAAATCAAGGAAGACAGGGCCTGGGTTTTTCCTAGGTGCCACTGGGGCAGCACGACCCATACCATGGAAGACAGAGGACCCGGTATGGGTTCCCCAGTGGCCGTTAACCTCTAAAAAACTAAAAGCTGTGACTAATCTTGTTGCAGAACAATTGGCTTTTTGTGCACAAATGCAAGTCACACATATTACGGGCTTGCCATATAACCCTCAAGGACAAGATATTATTGAGCGTGCACACCGTACGCTCAAATCATATTTAATTAAACAAAAAGGGGGAATAATAAAAGATCTGCCCCCCGTGCCACGGGTTGCCATAGCAGTGGCACTCTTTACTATAAATTTTCTAAATTCAGATAAGCATGATCAGACTGCAGCAGAGCGACATTGCTCAGACCCGCATCAACCTAAAGAATTGGTAAAATGGAAGGATGTGTTGACTAATGAATGGAAAGGCCCGGATCCTATTCTAATAAGATCCAGGGGAGCCGTTTGTGTCTTCCCACAGAGTGAAGAAAACCCCTTCTGGGTCCCTGAGAGGCTTACTAGAACAATTTTGGAGCAGAAGGACACCGCAGATCACCCAGTCACTCACACTCCGAGAGTTGAGAGCAGCCATTATCCAGGTCAACTCTACGAGACTTGACCTGTCCTTGACGAAGGGACTATCATCATGGATCGCTTCAGCTGTCTCCTATTTTAAGGACTGGGTGGGGGTGGGATTGTTTGGCGCAGCCCTTTGCTGTGGACTGGTGTTACTTCTCTGGCTGGTCTGTAGGCTCAGGGCTCAAACCAAGAGAGACAAGGTGGTTATTGCCCAAGCGCTTGTGGCTCTGGAACAAGGAACTCCCACTGACATTTGACCAACAATGCTCAAGCAGTAGGCCGCCGGCTGGACAGCTCTTGCACACCCGGAGCTTAGACTCATTGCACAGGGTAGAGTGTCCAGCTTGAGCAGCCCATGGGGGATGCCGAGCAAAGCATCGCACAGAGAGACACCTGACATAAGGGTCTCTCTGGGAGGCATGTTGTCCTGCATAAGGGTTGCCTGCCCTAGTTTCCCTTTCCCAGAAAAACGGCAGAGTGACAGGTCGAGGGCGCTTCGGGTCAAACCAACAGCCTAGTGGCGACTCTCGTACGAAGTCTTAATTTTGTTGCTTGGGAGTTCGACCTCTGTCTCCACCCCTTAAAGATTGGGTGACCTACTTGCTATAAGAGCAAAAGGGCCTCATTATTAGATTGTTTTGAACCCTGAAGGTCCAGACAAGAGCCTGAAGGTTGATCGACAATCTGAGGTCTTTATTTTAAATAATAAAAAAGGGGGAGATGTGGGGAGCCGATGGCCGGCCCAAAACATCCTGCTGGCCAAAAACATCCTGCCAGCCAAAAACATCCTGCCGGCCCAAAACATCCTGCCGGCCCAAAACATCCTGCAGGTCCAAAACATCCTGCTGGCTTGAAGTAAACAAGTCAGTGCCAGGTGCTGGGTAGTTTACCATCCCTTGGTCTCCGCCTCTCCCGAGCTGCAGCCAATCAGGGGATAACACGTCCGAGGCAGGGGTTGCAGCCTATATAAGGGATGGGCTTCTGGGTATCTGGGTCTCCGCTCTGTAGGCTTATGCTCTCCCTCTCAGGAGTATTAAAGCTTTTCTGCAGAAGGATCTTGAGTGTGCCGCGTGGTTCTTGCTGGCGAGACGGTAGCGCGGGACAAGAAGTGAAGGTCAGTCTAGACTTAGATTTGAGATCACACATAAATGGTATTCAAATCCCTCTGTGGAGCTGAAGGGATGGTTAGGGAGTATGAGGCTTTGTTGTGCAGGACTGAGGACTTGACTTCAAATCACCAGTACCCCTTCAAATAAAGGGCCAATTTAGCCACACACATTTGTAATTCCCTTCCTGGGGATTTTCTTAGTTTGAAGCTTTTTATTGCTGTGTTGCTGTAATAAACACCATCACCAGAAGCAACCTGAGGAAAGAAGGATTTATTTCAGCTTACTAAAATATTTATTTCATAGTCCATCACAAAGAGAAGTCAGGACAGGAACCTAGAGGCAAGAACTGGAGTAGGGGCCAGGGAGGAGTCCTGCTTACTGGCTTGGTCCTGATGACTTGCTCAGTCTGCTTTCTTGTAAAGCCATGGACCACTTGTCCAAGGCTGGCATCACCTACAGTGAAGTGGGCCCTCCCATACCAATCACTAATCAAGAAAATGCCTTCCATAGACTTGCCTATTGGCCAGTCTGATAGAGGCAATTTGAGATTCCTTTGTCCCAGATATATCTAGTCTTATACCAAGTTGACAAAAACCAAGCAGCACAGCTCTAGGTGAGAGATCCTGTTTCAAATAAAAAGGCAGACAGCGAGAGAACAGGGCACTGAACATCTTCCTCTGCATCCTTTAGGTGTACGTGGGTGCAAATATGCTCACATACGCACTAGACACACACAGGGCAGAGGGAATGTGCGCATGCACACATACACAGAGAGAGAGACACACACACATACACACACAACATTAACACATAAAAGTAAGTAAATAGAAAGATACATAAATAAATAATTTTTCTACTTCAGTAGACAAGTAGAAAAACGTGGAAAGTCAAGAGGTCTGAGAAATAAATTTAGGTCTAGAAGATAAGAAGATAAGCAAAGGCTCTACAGGGCCCTGAAGCAGGGGCATTGGGAGGAGACTGCCAAGGAGGAAGCCCAGTAAGAATACCAGCCACTCTCCAAAAGGTGAGAGTTGAAGAAAAGCTGAAGGGAGTCCCAGGTTAAAAGAGGCCAGGGAGATGTGACAACTGAATTCACATAGGATTGGAAATTGACTTGGGATTTAGAGAAAGCATTTATAAAGAACATTATTGAAACAATTGTCAAACTTTCACTAGAGGCCACTCTTAAACAAAAGGATTGTGTCCATACTAAATTTCTACAGCACAATCCCTGAGTGATGGTTGGATAACAGAGTTCCTCCTCTTATTTTTTTACCTAAAACACACTTCACAGTAAGGAACGATGGTAATAACTGATTCAGGAAAGTCAGGAAATGCAGATAGACTTCATCCACATGCACATATATGTAGTTACATGTGAATTTAAAACAGACAGATACATGGAGAATAAAAAATGTAAACACATGGGGCAAACAGGAGAGAGAAATATGGAAATTCTGTAGATTGTTATTATAGCTTTTGACACTTGAAATTATTTTTTACAATAGAACACTTTTTTAAAAGTGTGAACAGTGTTTACTTCTGGGTAAGGAGGTAATTGGATTTTCTCCACATCCCAATGCCTTTTTTTTTCCTTTATCAAAGATACAGGGTAGGGACATGAATCACTTGGTAAAGTACTTTCTACACGATCATGAGGACCAGAGTTCCATCCAATGTCTGAAAACAAACACACAAACAACAAAAAGGCATAGCAGTGCCTTTCTGGTGCGGATGAAGAAAGGCATCAGGATGCCTGGGGCTTGATGGACAGACACTCTAGCCAAATCCCTGAGCTCCAGGGTCAGGGAAAGATCCTGTCTCAGAAACTAAGGAGATTAGTTATTGAGTAAAGCATCTATAGGCCTTTGACCTTCACATGCATACACACACGTGTGAATGTGCACACCCTTCATATATGCATGCATATGAACATGTATATATGTGCATGCATGTATGTGTGTGAACATACCTGCATGTACACACACACACACACACACACACACGAACAAACAGGGATAAATTATGTAAAGCCTAAATTGTAACAATGAGAAAATTTATTCACTAACTTTATCAACCATCCCAAAGAGAAAGTTTCAATAATTTGGATAAATAATAATTATATAATCAATTACTAATTAATAAGTTGGAATGTAGTTTTAAGGGGTTTTCAGTTAATTAATTATCATTCTAAATCACCAAATAAATGTTTAATGCCAAAATTTTCTTAACTCTATTTAGCATAGCTTCTTGGGAACTTCCTATTATCTTTGTTTTCCATGTTGAACTGACCTTCCCTGTGGGTCTTGGGAATAAAGCCGCAGGAAGTGATCACAGCAGGCGATGAGTCAGCTCCTCCCCCATCCCTCCCCCCCCCAGACAACATGGCTGTGTACCTGCCCCTGGAAGAACAAGCTCACCCTCATCACGATAGCGAGCATTTTTGCAGCGTCTCAATAGCTACTTGTTGATTAACTGATGAGCATGAGAGGCGAATTTATATCCTAAACAACTTGACTTCACAAGATGCTGCAGGGGTAGAAACAGCTCTCTCAGAGCCAGAAGGTAAAAGATAAATGCCACAGAGTTACCAGAGGAGTGAAAGATGTGAATTTGCCTAGCAAAAAGGTTCAACTTTACAGTTGAGTAAGAAAAAAGGGGTGTGTGTGAGAGAGTGTCCCAGAAAGTTGAAGGTTGATAGTTTCACTGTGGTAACTTGTAATTAATTTGAAGCTTACCATTTAAGTTCTGCCTTTTAAGACAATTTTACACTATTATTCTTAGAATGATTTAAGCATATTTTAAAAATGCAAAAATATATTATTATCATAGGTGTCTGCTTTTTCAGTTTCTAGAAACTACCAATCTGGCTGACATTCTTGACAAAACTAAGTAATTGCAAACATCTTTTCATATAAGTTAACAGAAGGGTCTGAAGGTGCATGCAAGTCATTCCAACCACTAAGAGGGCTGAGGCAGGAGAATCACAAGTTCAGATCAGCCTGTCCTCAGCTGAAGATCCAGCCAGGCCAGAAGACTTGGCGAGCTCCCAACTCAAAATAAAAGAATGTTAAATTCTAGGCCAGATATTTATCAAAGATAAATGTATGGGGTGTTTTTTTGGTCTATTTTATATTTGGATGATTCTACCATTTTAATAGTATGTATTATTCAGAGAGAATCAAAAATCGAGTGACAATAAAATGACTTTGATATCTTGTGGAAAAAAATTTCAAAGGATTGTAACTCCGTGGCAGAATACTTTCCAAGTTTGTGCAAAGCCCTGATGCCAATGCCCAATAACTAACTCTCTCCCTCTCCCTCTCCCTCTCCCTCTCCCTCTCCCTCTCCCTCTCCCTCTCCCTCTCCCTCTCCCTCTCCCTCTCCCTCTCCCTCTCCCTCCCCCTCCCCTCCCCCTCTCCCTCTCCCTTTACTTCTCCCTCCCCCTCCCCCTCCCCCTCCCCCTCCCCCTCTCCCTCTCCCTCTCCCTCTCCCTCTCCTTCTCCCTCTCCCTCTCCCTCCCCTTCTCCCTCTCCCTCTCCCTCTCCCTCCCCCTCCCCCTCTCCCTCTCCCTCTTCCCCCTCCCTCTTCCCCTCCCCCTCTCTCTCTGGCATACACCAGCTACCAGTATAGAGGTCAGACTGGCAAACTAAAACTACCAGTAAAATACCACTTTCAAAGCCTGGACACTCTAGCCACAGAAGCAGAAGAGAGATGACCAGAAGAACCGAACCGGAAAGCTTACTGACAACATCCTTACTTAACCTCTATCAAAACACCATAAGTAAAACTAGCGGCCCCAACACCCACACCCACACACACACACACACACACACACACATGGGGAGAGAAAGAGAGAGGAGGGAAAATGTAAAATAAAGATCGATGTGTCCTGAAGTTCAGGGGAAACAGGAGCCTAGGTGACAAACAGCTTCAAGCACATCTGGGCTGGCAGGGCATCTTCTGAGCACATCTGGGCTGGCAGGGCATCTTCTGAGCACATCTGGGCTGGCAGGGCATCTTCTGAGCACATCTGGGCTGGCAGGGCATCTTCTGAGCACATCTGACTGGCAGGGCATCTTCTGAGCACATCTGACTGGCAGGGCATCTTCTGAGCACATCTGACTGGCAGGGCATCTTCTGAGCACATCTGGGCTGGCAGGGCATCTTCTGAGCACATCTGGGCTGGCAGGGCATCTTCTGAGCACATCTGACTGGCAGGGCATCTTCCGAGCACATCTGGGCTGGCAGGGTGTTTTCAGAGCGCAGACAATACTAGCTGTCACTTTTCTCACCTCATCAGGAGTGAAGACAGAAGAAAATTGTTTCAAAGTGACAAGTTTAATAAGAGATTCTACACATATACCCAGGGATAAAATATAAACCAATTACGTATCCAGCAAACAAACTAGAAATGAAACTTCAGCTCTTAGAAGTAAAACACTAAATTACATGTCTATATTTATTATTGTGAGAAAAAAAGGAGTATTTATGAATTAGAAAACAACCAAAATTTCAACACAAATAGTCATCTTAAACAAATGAAATGTTCAATGGTTTGATCAAAACACATTCTATGCATGTATGAAATCTCAATCAATTAGAAGAATTTTACAAAAAAAAAACCCCATTTGTATTTGTGATACTCTATGAAATGTCATTAAATGATTAAATTAGAGTTGAATAAATGTGCCCATGGTTCATAGATTAGAAGATCAGATATTGTCAGGATATCACCTCCTTAGACATGTAGATTATATATTTCTAATTTTGTTATTAGAGAGAAAGACTCAGGTGGGCCAAGGAGATGCCTCAGTGGGTAAAGAGGCTTCCTCCATGGTGATGCAACCTGATGACCTAAGTTTGACCCCTTACCCATATAAAGGCAGAAGGAGAGTTGCAGTCCACAAAACTGTTCTCTGACCCCCACACATGCACTGTGGCATGTAAACCAACATGCATACATCATATAGACATATAAGAGTAATAATAATAAATTAAAATTTTTAAAAGAAACTTTAAGGTAGAAGAATGAGAAGGCTCATTCTATCTAAGCATTCACTCCTCTCAGGTTCTTCTCTGAAATTTTTGAAGAAGATCATGAAATATAAATGTTGAAGATGAGATATCCCAAACAGCCTGAAACAAGGGTGCACACTGGAAAACATTTGCCTTCCCAGGAGTATTGGCCAGTTTCCTTTCCTCATCTCTGTGGCCTAAAATCTGATGAAAAGCAAAGTGAGCCATGAGGATTTACTGTGGCCATTCCCTCAGAGGACACAGCCCGTTACAATGGGGACGGCAGAGTGACGTCAGTGGCTCATGGTGGTGTGACTGGGGTTCAAGTGACTAGTTACAACACAGGCACGCACAGAAAACAGAGAAACTGATAATTCTCAGAGCTCCACCTTCCTCAGAACCCTACTTCTTCCAGCTAGGCCTCCATCTCCCAACACTTCAACAACCTCACAGAACAGCGCCGCCATCTGGGAAACATGTGACCAAACACTTGAGTCTATGGGGGAGATTTTACCATCCAACCTGGACACCAGCTACCAGTATAGAGGCAAACCAAAACTACCAGTAAAACACCACTCTCAAAGCCTGGACACTCTAGCCACAGAAGCAGAAGAGAGATGACCAGAAGAACCAGAAAGCTTACAGACAACATCCTTACGTAACCTCTATCAAAACACCATAAGTAAAACTAGCAGCCCCAACCCACACATACTGTCAAAAGTCAAAAAGAGAACCCAGACAATCTTCCCTTTGATGGCCCAAAGGGAGTCCACATGCCTCTAACGGAGAATTCTCAGAATGCTAATCAGGGAGTCTGGGCTCTCCCTGTACTCATCAGTAATGAGGTAGCTTCCCATCTTCCAGCTGAAGTGGTGTCAAAGGAGGCCTAACAAAGACTTAGGGTGTTCATTGTCATTCAGCATAAGCGAGGCCACAGTATAGGTGGACAGCATATGGGTTTCAGCTCTCTCTCTCTCTCTCTCTCTCTCTCTCTCTCTCTCTCTCTCTTAAAGGGAGAGGACAAGTAGGAAGTGTGTGCTAGCATGCATAAATCCCTGGACTTGGTAACAAGCATTCAAAGAAGGCAAACATGACTTTCCCTTGTTGGGGAAACGAAAACCATTTGTCTACATATCACACAGCACACCGAAAAACAGTTCCATTCCAGGAAGGCAAGACACGCACTACCCATGGAATGCACCCGGCAGCACTGGGTATGATTCAGCCATGCTTCTACCCATCGGCAGAAATAGCCGCACATTTCCTGCAGATTCGTTTGCACTTGCTCTCAGAAAATAGTTTAGGCTTTTGTATATGCATATTCATAAAATTAAAATAACTTAATCTGCTGGTACTGTGGGTCTGGAAGCAGAGGGGTTGGGGGAAGGAAGAATACCCCCAGGGATCCAAGAAGAAGAAGAAAAAAAAAAAAAAAAAAACAGGGTCCTCCTGGAAGCCTCAAAGTAAAGGAACTATTGGGTCCAGATCCCTGGGAGAAGCTGGGCTGTACAGATGTTCAGTGTGCAGATGTGCTTGAGAAAGAAAACAGCTTTTCTCCATCAGCATCCTGAGGCCCGAACTTGAAAATGCCTGTTATCTGAGCCAGATGATAGAAAGGTTCATGTCTGCTGGTGCCAAGCTGAAGGTGTATTTCGATGCAAGCCGACTATAACTCTAGCAGGCAAGTAGAAACGACATCAGGGTGGGCAGGGCCACCTGATCTCTGCTAGCAGAGGCACCCTTCAGAACGCTCACACCTGGAAAGGCAGCAGTGGCACACAGGAAATGAGCGGGAATCATTTTTGTATTATGTTTGTATTTTTGTCCCGCCAGCGCCACTCAGAATTGTTTTCCTGTCTCTTAGATGTGTTTGTTCTTGATAGATGGAGGAGATGTCACTACTTTATTCCCTAGCTCTTTCCCTGCCAAGCTCTGAGGCAGCAGCGGACTGTTTTCTTCTTCCAAGGCCACAGCTGTTCTTGGGCAGCAATGGCTGCTCCCTGCTGCTGCTAGCCACGGGGAACGGCAGCCCATTTGCTGGTTTCTCTTGTTGCTGCCATGCCTATGTAATGCTCCCCAAATATAACTGGCTCACCTCACTAATCCCGTTTGCGTTTTGGTCTACTTCCTGCCAGGCCCCCCGACTGAGACGGTGCCTTTTGCCTGGCTTGGTAAATGAGTTTCAGAAAGGCAATTGAAGGAGTGGGGAGGGTAGAGCAGTAGTTAGGGAGGAACCTCGAAGACATCATGCTGCTTGCGATCCTTGGCTGTCCTCTAGGAAAGCAGCTTGGAGGTCTCAGCCATCTGGCAGAGGTTGTGGTGCTGTGGAAATGAAGACAGTGACATTGGGTGTCATTGCAAGCTTCGAGGAGGGAGGCAGGAGGAAGTGTAGAAGAGCATAGGCTTTGAAGGTCTAGGAGACCTGGGCGGTTCCTGCGTGCCCCAGAATGCCTCAAGTCTCTCTGCCTCGGTTGGTTTGTTTTCAGATTCTCAGAGAAAAATAATATTAGCAACAAATAGGGAAACTTTGTACCCGATTAAAGTAAAAAAATGTATGCATGTACGGCAGGGTCCTATACACCGCCAAAGCTACATCAGTGTGCCTTCCCCTCTCCCATCGCTGCTTTCACTCACCAAAGCACACCAAACAAACACCAAGGACAGGGGAGAGCTCTCAAGGGGAGAGATACTCAGTGTGACCGGCTGCTTTACTAATAAAAGGAGACTGCACTCTGTGAATGGTAAGGCTACCCTGCGGATTTGACTCAAGGACTGAACTACTCAAGGGTTAGGCAACTCCATGCAAGGTTTTTGGTTCCTTTGTTTGTATATATTTTTAATTTTATTGGCTATTTTTTTTATTTACATTTCAAATGTTATCCCCTTTCCTGGTTTCTCCTCAGAAAACACCATATCCCATCCCCCCTCACCCTGCTCACCAACTTACCCACTCCTGCTTCCCTGTCCTGGTATTCCCCTATACTGAGGAATCTAGCCTTCTCAGGACCAAGGACCTCACCTCCCTTTGATGTCCAACAAGGCCATCCTCGGCTACACATGCAGCTGGAGCCCTGGGTCCCTTCATGAGTACTCTTTGGTTGGTAGTTTAGTCCTTAGGAGCTCTGGGGGTACTGGTTGGTTCCTATTGTTGTTCCTCCTATGGAGCTGCAAGCTCCGTCAGCTCCTTGGGTCCTTTCTCTAGATCCTCCATTAGGGACCTTGTGCTCAGTCCAATGGTTGGCTGAGAGCACCCACCTCTGCATTTGTCAGGTACTGGCAGAGCCTCTCAGGAGACAGCTATATCAGGCAACTGTTAGACAGTGCTTGTTGGCATCCACAATAGTGTCTGGGTTTGGTGACTGTACATGGAATGGAACCCCAGATGGGACAGTCTCTGGATGGTCTTTCCTTCAGTCTCTACTCCACACTTTGTCTCTGTATCTCTTCCCATGGATATTTTGTTCCCCCTTCTAACAAGGACCAAAGTATCCATACTTAGGTCTTCCTTCTTCTTGAGCTTTGTCTGGTCTGTGAATTATATCTTGGGTATTCCAAGCTTCTGGGCTAATATCCACTTATCAGTGAGAGCATACCATCTGTGTTCTTTTGTGATTGGGTTACCTCATTCAGGATGATATTTTCTAGTTCTGTTCATGAATTCATTGTTTTTTAATAGCTGAGTAGTATTACATTGTGTAAATATACCACATTTTCTGTATCCATTTGTCTGTTGAGGGACATCTGGGTTCTTTCCAGCTTCTGGCTATTATAAGTAAGGCTGCTATAATTAGTGGAGCATACGTCCTTATTACATGTTGGAGCGTCTTCTGGGTACTTGCCCAGGAGTGGTATAGCTGGGTCTTCTGGTAATACTATGTCCAGTTTTCTCATGTACCACCAAACTGATTTCCAGAGCTTGCAATCCCACCAGCAATGGAGGAGGGTTCCTCTTTCTCCACATCCTTGCCAGCATCTACTGTCACCTGAGTTTTTGATGTTAGCCATTCTGACTGGGGTGAGGTGGAATCTCAGGGTTGTTTTGATTTGTATTTCCCTGATGAGTAAGGATGTTGAACATTTCTTTAGGTGCTTCTCAGCCATTCCATATCCCTCAGTTGAGAGAATTCTTTGTTAAGTTCTGTACCCCATTTTTCATAGGGTTATTTGGTTCTCTGGAGTCTAACTTCTTCAGTTCTTTGCATATATTGGATATTAGTCCTCTATCAGATGTAGGATTTGTAAAGGTCTTTTTCCAACAACAAGTTTGTTGCTGTTTTGTGCTATTGGCAGTGTCCTTTGCCTTACAGAAGCTTTGCAATTTTTTTAAAGATTTATTTATTTATTATATGTAAGTACACTGTAGCTGTCTTCAGACACTCCAGAAGAGGGTGTCAGATCTCATTAAGGATGGTTGTGAGCCACCACGTGGTTGATCAGAATTGAACTCAGGACCTTTGGAAGAGCAGTCAGTGTTCTTGACCACTGAGTCATCTCTCCAGCCCCTGATGCTTTGCAGTTTTTATGAGGTCCTGTTTGTCAGTTCTTGAGCTTAAAGTGTAAGCTATTGGTGTTCTGTTCAGAAAACTTTCCCCTGTGTCCACGTACTCGCGGGTCTTACCTACTTTCTTTTCTATTAGTTTCAGTTTATCTGGTTTTATGTGGAGGTCCTTGATCTACTTGGACTTGAGCTTTGTACGGGCGGAGGTGGGGGGTGAGGGTGGATAAGAATGAATCAATTTGCATTCTTCTTCATGCTAAGCGCCAGTTGAACCAGCACCATTTTTTGAAAATGCTGTTTTTTTTTCCACCAGATGGTTTTAGTTCCTTTGTCAAACATCAAGTAACTATAGGTGTGTGGGTACATTTCTGGGTCTTCAATTCTATTCCATTGATCTACTTGCCTGTCACTCTACCAACACCATGCAGTTTTTATCACAATTGCTCTGTAGTACAGCTTGAGGTCAGGGATGGTGATTCCACCAGAAGTTCTTTTATTGTTGAGAATAGTTTTCACTATCCTGGATTTTTGGTTATTCCAGATGAACTTGCAAATTCCTCTTTATAGCTCTATGAAGAATTTAGTTGGAATTTTGATGGGGATTGCATTGAATCTGTAGATTACTTTTGGCAATATGTCCATTTTTACTATATTAATCCTGCCAATCTATGAGCATGGGAGGTATTTCCATCTTCTGAAATCTTTGACTTCTTCAGAGACTTGAAGTTCTTGTCATACAGATCTTTCACTTGTTTAGCTAGAGTCACATGAAGGTATTTTCTATTATTTGTGACTATTGTGAAGGAAGTTGTTTCTCTAATTTCTTTCTCATCCTATTTAATCCTTTGAGTAGAGGAAGGCCACTGATTTTGAGTTAATTTTATATCCAGCCACTTTGCTGAAGTTGTCTATCAGGTTTAGAGTTCTCTGGTAGAATTTTGGGGGTCAATGAATTATACTATCATATAATCTACATATTTTGACTTCTTCCTTTATGATTTGTATCCCTTTGACTTCTTTTTGTTGTCTAATTGCTCTTGCTAGGTCTTCGAGTACTATTTTGAATAGGTATGGAGAGAGTGGACAGCCTTGTCTACTGATTCATTGGGATTGCTTCAAGTTTCTCTCCATTTAGTTTGATATTGACTACTGGTTTGCTGTAAATTGCTTTTACTATGTTTATGTATGGGCCTTGAATTCCTGATCTTTCCAAGACTTTTATCATGAAGGGGTGTTGGATTGTGTCAAATGCTTTTTCAGCATCTAATGAGATGATCATGTGGTTTTTTTTTCTTTGACTTTGTTTATGCAGTGGGTTATGTTGGTGAATTTCCTTATATTGAACCATCCTTGCCTCCCTGGGATGAAACCTACTTGATCCTGATAGATGAGTGTTTTGATGTATTCTTGGAGTTGGTTGACAAGAATTTTATTGAGCATTTTTGCATCGATATTCATAAGGGAAATTGGTCTGAAGTTCTTCTTTGTAGGGACTTTGTGTGGTTTAGGTATCAGAGCAATTGTGGCTTCATAGAATGAATTGGGTAGGGTTCCTTCTGTTCCTATTTTGTGGAATCGTTTGGAGAGTATTGGTATTAGGTCTTCTTTAAAGGTCTAATAGAACTCTGCACTAAACCCATCTGGTCCTGGGCTTTTCTTGGTTGGGAGACTACCGGGAAATATAACCCCTATTTCACTAGGGGTTATGGGGCTGTTTAGATCATTTATCTGATACTGATTTAACTTTGGTAGCTGGTATCTGTCTAGAAAATTGTCCATTGCATCCAGGTTTTCCAGTTTTGTTGAATAAAGGCTTTTGTATTAGGATCTAATGATTTTTTGGATTTCTGTGGATTCTGTTGTTATGTCTCCCTTTACCTTTTAGATTTTGTTAATTTAGATACTGTCTGTGTGCCCCCTGGTTAGTCTAGCTAAGGGTTTATGTATCTTGTTGATTTTCTCAAAGAACCAGCTCCTGGTTTGGTTGATTCTATGTATAGTTCTTTGTGTTTCTACTTGATTGATTTCAGCCTTGAGTTTGGTTATTTCCTGCCATCTACTCCTCTTGGGTGTATTTGTTTCTTTTTGTTATAGAGCTTTCAGATGTGCTATCAAGCTGCTAGTATATGCTCTCTCCAGTTTCTTTTTGCAGGCACTCAGAGCTATGAATTTTCTTCTTAGTACTGCTTTCATTGTGTCCTATAGGTTTGGGTATGTTATGGTTTCATTTTCATTAAATTCCAAAAAGTCCTAATTTCTTTATTTCTTCCACGACCAAGTTATCATTGAGTAGAGTGTTGTTCAGCTTCCACATATATGTGGGCTTTCTATTGTTTTTGATGTTATTGAAGATCAGCCTTAATCCATGATGAACTGATAGGATGCATGGGATTATTTAATCTTCTTGTATCTGTTGAAGCCTGTTTTGTGATTAGTTACATGAGAAGGTACCATGAGGTGCTGAGAAGAAGTTATATTCTTTTGTTTTAGGATAAAATGTTCTATAGATATCTATAGATATCCGGTAAATCCATGTGGTTCATAGCTTCTGATAGTTTCAGTTTCTCTGTTTAATTTCTGTTTCCATGATCTGTCCATTGAAGAGAGTAGGGTGTTGACATCTTCCACAATTATTATATGAGGTACAATGTGTGATTTGAGCTTCAGTAAAGTTTCTTTTATGAATGTGGGTGCTCTTGCATTTGGAGCATAGATATTCAGGATTGAGAGTTCTTCTTGGTATATTTTTCCTTTAATGAGTATGAAGTGTCCTTCCTTATCCTTTTTGATAACTTTAGGTTGAATGTTGATTTTATTTGATGTTAGAATGGCTACTCCAGTCTGTTTCTTGGGACCATTTGCTTGGAAAATTGTTTTCTAGCCTTTTACTCTAAGGTAGTGTCTGTCTTTGTCACTGAGGTAGGTTTCTTGTATGCAGCAAAATGTTGGGTTCTTTTTATGTATTCAGTCTGTTAGCCTATGTCTTTTTATTGGGGAATTGATTCCATTGATATTAAGAGATATTAAGGAAAAGTAATTGCTGTTTCCTGGTATTATTGTTAAAGGTGGAGCTATGTTTATATGGCTGTCGTCTTATTGGTTTGTTGAAAGAAGATTACTTTCTTGCTTTTTCTAGGGAGTAGTTTTCCTCCTTTTGTTGGCATTTTCCATTTATTATCCTTTGTAGGGCTGGATTTGTGGAAAGATATTGTATAAATTTGGTTTTGTCATGGAATATCTTGGTTTCTCCATCTATGGTAATTGAGAGTGTTGCTGGGTATAGTAGCCTAGGCTGGCATTTGTGTTCTCTTAGGGTCTGTATGAGATCTGCCCAGTATATTCTAGCTTTCATCATCTCTGGTGAGAAGTCTGGTGTAATTCTGATAGGTCTGCCTTTATATATTACTTGATCTTTTTCCCTTATTGCTTTTAGTATTCTTTCTTTGTTAAGTACATTTGGTGTTTTGATTATTATGTGACAGGAGGAATATCTTTTCTGGTCCAATCTATTTGGAGTTCTGTAGTCTTCTTGTATGTCCATGGGCATCTCTTTCTTTAGGTTAGGGAGGTTTTTTTCTATAATTTTCTTGAAGATATTTGCAGGCCCTATAAGTTGAGAGTCTTCACTCTCTTCTATCCCTATTATCCTTAGGTTTGATCTTCTCATTGTGTCCTGGATTTCCTGGATGTTTTGGGCTAGGAGCTTTTTTGTATTTTGCATCTTCTGTTGTGTCAATGTTTTCTATGGTATCTTCTGCACCTGAGATTCTCTCTTCTATCTCTTGTATTCTGTTATTGATGCTTGCATCTATTACTCCTGATTTCTTTCCTAGGTTTTCTATCTCCAATGTTGTCTCCTGTTGTAATTTCTTTATTGTTTCAACTTCCAATTTTAGATCCTGGATGGTTTTATTCAATTCCTTCACCTGTTTGGTTGTGTTTTCCTGTAATTCTTTAAGGGCTTCTACCTGTTTTCCTGTGTTCTCCTGTATTTCTTTAAAGAAGTTATTTATGTTTTTCTTAAAGTCCTCCATCATCATCATGAGATGTGATCTTAAATGCAACTCTTGGTTTTCCAGTGTGTTAGAGTATCTGGGACTTGCTGTGATGAAAGAACTGGGTTCTGATATTGCCAAGTAGCCTTGATTTCTGTTGGTAGGGTTCTTGTGCTTGCCTTTCACTATATGGTTATAATTGGTGTTAGTTGGTCTTGCTGTCTCTAGCTGGAGCTTGTCCCTCTTGTGGGCCTGTAAGCCTGTGTCTGTACTCTTTGGAGACCAACTCTCTTCTGGCCTGGTCTGGGCACAGAAGGCTGTGGAGTTGCCTGGCTCTCTGGTGCAAATGGCAACCAGAAGCTCCTGTCCCAGTTGCTCCACTGATCGTATGCCCTGTGTGTTCCTGGCTGTTCCCCTCCAGAGAGATACTGGAGAGAAAATGTAGATCTCACCTCTGTGCTCAAAAGTGAAAGAGCTGCTAGGAGATCACTCTCCTGGCGGGCTGTACATAGAAGGATGTAGAGCCTCCTGGCTCCCTGGTGTCCATGCAAGTTTCTTAACTTCTCTGAGCCCCAATGTTCTTTAGTAAAGTGACACACAGAGACAGATGGGATCTTCCTAAGATGTTTGTCACTATCTAGAACCGAGGAGGACACTAAAGCACAATGACAAGATGAGACCATTAACTTCCAAACGGAAAAACAAGCAAACAAACAAAACAAAACAAACAAACAAACAAAAACAGCCACAGAAACAATAGCACCAGCTTGCCTATTGCAGAAACAATGAACTGGCAGGACATAAACCGCACATGTTTACATCTGCATTCTGCTGGAGCTGGGCTGTGGTGTTTAAAGTTCATATTATCTGACAATCTTTAAACTCAGAAAAATCATTCAGAAATTTAGATAGCAGTTTCTCTTTCCGATAAGGCTACAGTCCCCATCTACCATATATTTTTCTACCATGTTGAAGGTGCCACCCACACAGAGTCCCAAGTTATAACTGGCCAAATCTTCATCAACTTCATTAACTTTGTATGGCAGACACTTGGGATACATGAGTATTTGACAGCTAATAAAACTTTAGAAGTGCATATCCACTCATTTGCAGTAAGATTGAAAACTATGAGCCGAAAGTATGTTTGTATGTCACATCTGTAATTGACATGCATGTCAGCTCACTAACACTATTTTTGCTAGTATTAATTTGCTTGTGACATCTCTGGCACTGTCTCCCCTGCAGCCAGAAAAGTAGTCACATTCTTTTGAGAACTAGCATATTAGGTGGGAAAACTAGAGCTAGGCTCTATCCTTATTCTGTGCCTTGGTAACCCACTGATGACAAGGGAGCTGTCCCCTGCACAGCAATTTCACTAAGGCAATGAAAACTGAACCTAACAAAATTCCACCATTGTAACAAAGCCTGAGACCTTCAGAGACCTTAAATAGGACCTGTTGTGTCATGTGATGAGGATGCAAAGAACAAAGGCCAGGAATGCAACAAAAAAACTTGAAAGGAAGGTAATTTTCTAATCCAGTTATGCAGGAAGCTGAGGTAGAATTGACTGTACATTCAAAAGCAGTCTGAGCCACTGAAAAAGACTTTGTCTTATATAAAATGTTTAAAGTGATCTAACTCAGTGGTAGAGCACTTGCCTAGTAGGTCTGAAGCATTGGGTTCAGTTTCCAGGACTTCAAGTACTTCAATAATAAAATTTAATTTTAGAGCAGGTTTAAATAACAACAAAACCAAACAAAAATTAAAGAGAATTCCATCTACCTCTTGTCTTGATATATACCCATGGTCTGGTTCTACTCACACCTGCATCGGAGCAGTGCATTCAACACAACTAACACACCTACGCTCACACATCATTATCACTCCAACACCATAGTTTAAATTGGGTACCACTGTGTGTTACACATTCTGTGGGTTTGCAAATGTGCATGAAGATGGCTATATATCACTAAAGTTGCACTTTCTTCCTTCTCACCTAATCTCTAGCATCTACTGTGCTTTGAACAATCCATACTTTCATTTTTCCAGGAAGTCATTTACTTGGAATCATACAGTATATAGCCTTTTCACACTGTCTCCTTTTACTTAGTAACACACACTTTGGCTTTCCCCATGACTTTACCTGATTTGGTAGCTCATTTCTTTCGGGAACTATTTTACTCACTTCTCCAGTAAGAGGCATATTGGTTGCTTTTCAGTTGTAATGACATGAATAACATCTGTGTGATGTTATTGTATGGTCATTAGTTTTTAATTTATTTGAGTAAATGCCAGGAAGCATAGTGGCTGGGCTGTATGGCTTGAGTATTAGTTTTGTAAGACAGTGCCACAGCATCTTGCAAAATGACCTGTTGCAGCAGCAGCAGACGAAACTTCCTCTGGTTCAGCCTCCTCTTTAGCATTCGATGTTGTCAGTATTTTAGACTCACAACATTCTAATAGGTGTGTAATGCTTGTGAATAGCCATTTCTATCCACAATTTCAAAATGGCTTGTGATGCTGAATACCTTTACATGTGCTTACTCCCTATCAATGGTTGGTTATCTATCTATGGTTAGGTGTTTGTTTATGCTTCTACCCATCTGAAGCTGGATTGTCTTCATATCGTTGAATGTTAAGAACAATTGCAATTTTACATAGTGATCTTTGATCAAGTTTATCTTTAGAAAGTATTTCCTGGGCCTGGAGCTTGTCTCTTCATTTCCTTGACAGTGCCTTCTCACGGAAATCTCTTACTTTAAGGAGGCTGTAGCTATCAATGCTTTCATGGGTTTGGGCGTGGGACTGCCTCTAACATCTCATCACCACACTCAAGGTCACTTGAATTCTCTCCTGGGCTACCTTCCAGGAGTTTAGTAGTTCTGCATTGAACCTTTAGGTCTCCAATGCTTTGAGAGTTAATCTTGTGGAAGGTGTATGGCTTGATTTGAGATTCATTGTTTTTTTTTACCTGTGTATCAACCACCTGTTAGAAACACTTTTTGGTCTATTATATTACCTTTGATCCTTCATCAAGGATCAGTTAACAATACATATACATGTGAATTTATATGTAGGCTCTCTATATTCTCAATTGATTTGCATATCCTCTCTTATTTTGAGATTTTATTTATTTTATGTATATGAGTACACTGTAGCTGTTTTCAGACATACCGGAAGAGGGTGTCAGATCCCATTACAGATGGTTGTGAGCCATCATGTAGTTGCTGGGAACTGAACTCAGGACATCTGGAAGATCAGCCAGTGCTCTTAACTGCTGAGACATCTCTCTAGCTGCCAACCCCCCCCCAAAATATTCTTTTAATAATACCATCCTGTCTCGATTAATGTAGTGTTGTAGTAAATGTTGAGGATATTAGTATCAATGTAGCAATTTTGTTCTGCTCTTTCAATCTTGGGTCAAATATTCTGGGCATTTTGCCTTTCTATATAAATTTTATTATCAACTTGTTTATAACAATACTCACACGTGTTCTTTACACTCATACTGTCAGGTGGCTTTTTAATGCTTTTAAAGAATTTTTGCATCTATTCAAAGCTCGGGGACTATAGCAAGACAGGACTTATGGAATGAAAAGCCAAGGATGAGGAAAAGTGTGAGAAACAGGGTCTTCTGGACATGGCATGCCCACTGCACTCATTAGCTCACTGCATCTGTGGTCACAAGAGCACTTAGACCTGCATCGGACTGGACCTCTCACCACTCCACCATGTATGAGGGAGGGATCGTGAGGCCCAACCCTTCATGGAAGGACTCTGAGCAGTTAGTGGGTGCCAGGAGAGATGCCATTACCTTTAAGCATTGTAATCGCTCGTTAGTTCCCTGTGTTCTGGTACATAATCTCCTATTCATATTCATGCAAGCAACCATAACTAAACTCAATGGGTGAGTGAATAGATAGATAGATAGATAGATAGATAGATAGATAGATAGATAGAAGGGAGAATATTGGGAAAGAAGAATTGCTTCAGCTGGGGAGTGAGGTGAAAGAAAATAATGCCCAAAACTCAGTGTATACATGTATGGAATCGCCAAAGAATAAAAGCATTAATTTTTTTACAAAGCATAATTTGGGGTCCTATATTCAAGTGAGTTTTTCAGGTCTGTGGTTTTCTTCTCTTATGAGATATTTGTCTACTGTGGGGCATACTAGGCTAATGTTGGCCCCAGAAACTGCTCAGGGTCCTTTTATGAAGGATAGGGCCTCACAATCCCTCTCTCGAACATGACAGAATTGTGATAGGTCCAGTCTGGTGCAGGTCTAGGTGTGCCTGTGACCACAGATGCAGTGAGTTAAAGAGTGCAGGGCATGCCATGTCCAGATGGTCCTATGTTCCTTTGCTACAGTCTTTTGGAGGTGATTACAGAGAACTGGTTCATTCCTTCAGGTGCTTTGATGGAGGGAAGTTAGGAGAAGGGGATGAATAAGAACAAGTATAATGAGCACATCTGGATTTAAAATTTCCCATTTTGAAAGGTTACTAGTCATTGATTGAGATTCTATCAAATATATTAGCCTCCGGTTGTCCACTTCTTGTATGGCTTCAACTACATTGTGTCTTTTAAGGAATTGATCAGTTTCAACTAGATTATTAAATTTGAGAATACAAAGTTATATCATTGTACTAATTATTTGTGTATAAGTTCTATAATGATATAAAACTATATTATTAATTTGTACTTTATTTACTTCTTAGCTAGTTAATCATTTACTAATCTAATTTATCTTTTTCTTTAACTGAACTTTTTCTTTCTATGGACTGCATGATTTTTTTCAATTTTTTCATTAACTTTTATTTTATCTGAAGTTATTTTGTATGCATCTGTGTGTGGGGTGTATATGTATGTACTCGTATGTGCAACAGCATGTGTGTGGAGGTCAGAAGACAACTTGGAATAATCAGTTTTCTCCACATTGATCCCAAGAATCAAACTCAGTTCCACAGGCTTGACAGCAAGTACCTTTACCCACTGAGCTATTTTGTCACCCCAGAATTTTTATTGTTTCTTTGTGTTGTTTATTCTGAATTTAATTTGCTCTTTCTTCTTCGGTTTGCTAAGGTGAAAACCTAGATTTTAGATGTTCTGCCTATCTATTATGTGCAGAAAGTGGTATAGAATTCCAAGTAACTTCCTTCACATATCTTACACTGATGGTTATATTTTTATCTAGTTCAAAATATTTTAAGCCTCTCAAATTTTTGCTTTGAGCATGTATTAACAAGTGGGTCTTTCATTCTCCAAATATTTGAGGCTCTGACTGCTCTTATTCTGCTATTGATTTCTAGCTTAAATCCAGTGTTGGACTAGACATTACAGTGATTTCTATTCTTTTTAGTGTGTTGAATTTACATGTATTTTATGGCTCAGAATGGCATCTATCTTGGCGAGTTGTTCATGGGAAATGCTATTAATATTTAATGTGACTGTTGAAATAGCTGCATTAATAGATCGGTAGAAAATAGATGGATAGACAGACAGGGGGATTGATGGTGGCTAGACTGATATGTGGTGTCTAGATAGATGGATAGGTAGATGAATAGATAGATAAGTGATGGATATATCCATAGATGATGGATAAATACATGATAGAGAGATAAGTGAGTACATGATACATAGCTCATACATATTACTTCCTTTTAAAATATTTACCTTTGTTCTTTTTTTTCTTATAAAAAACAACATTCAATTGGGCTGGCTTACACGTTCCAAGGTTCAGACCATCATCATCAAGGTGGGAGTAGAGCATCATGTAGGCAGGCATGATGCTGGCAGAGCTGAGAGTTCTACATCTTCATCTGAAGGCCACTAGTGGAAGATTGACTTCCACGTGACTAGGGTGAGGGTCTTAAGCCCACACCCACAGTGACACAAGTGCTCCAACAAGGCCACACCTCCTAATACTGCCACTCTCTGGGCCAAGCATATACAAACCATCACTTTCCACTCCCTGCCTCCCATAGGCTTGAGTGAACATGAGTCTATGGGGGCCATACCTAAACATAGCATAATGCAAAAATACATTTAATCCAACTTCCAATGTCCCTATAGTCTATGGCAGTCTCAACAGTGTTAATAGTCCAAAGTTCAAGGTTTCTGAGATTTATCCAATCACTTAACTGTAATCCCCATTTACCATTGTTCTTTATTCCTATTTTTGTTCTCCACTCTGTTTGTAGCCCCTGTGGCTTTAAATGTACATTTATAGGATTGCTTTTCCTCTCTGTGCTTGGCACATTATCTTTTTAAAAACTGGTTGTCATCGAATTTTCCAGTATCCACTTACAACTAATCAAGTTTACATTCAAGTGACATAGCACTGGTTCACAGACACCACTGATGCCTCATGATAGCAAAGTTCCCCCAAGGCTTCCTTCTCCTTCCTTGTGTCGTTGCTGTCTTTAGATAGGAGTGCACAACTAAGGGCTAGAAGTGGCTATTACTTTCCCCCACCTGGAAAGTTAAAAGCTGGTATTTGGTACTCTCTTTCCCTGGGTAGGGAGATAAAAATCTCAATTGTTTAGGCTTTGGTACAACGGTCTCTCAGGACAGTATTCTATGTCAGTATGATTATTTTTCCTGCCCTTGTTAGAAACACAGATGGAGTTTTGGATTTTGAGGTTTTGGGGTTTTGCTTCTTTTGTTTTGTGTTGTTTTGTTTTGTTTTATGACATTTGCTATGAGGACCTGCTCCTGAAGACAAATTGCAAAGGCATAAGCTTTACCTAAAAATGGGCTTTCTGGAATGTGACCCAAGGCAAATGCCTCTAGCCACTTGTCAACTACTATTAGGCTTCCCACCCCAGTTCTGGTTCTGCAGCACTTTCTATTTGTGTGTTTCTGTCCCAGCACATCACTATGCTCTGTGCCCACCTGTCAGCTTCTGCAGCTCTGAGTGCAGCAGAGGCCCCTGGCTTAAGTTCTCTGGCTGATCTAAGAAGAGGTAATTTTCAGTCTATCCAGGCCTTGCATTGTTAGAAGAAGCTGTATCATCTAAGCTCCTTAAATGTCAGGAGAGAAACTAGAAGCCAACTTTGTCATACATAAAGAACAATCAGTTTTCTTTCAGAACAAATCATGACTGCTCACACCCTAGTGGCCAGTCCTTCACCCTCATACACAGGCAGTTCTAACTGAACTCGGGTGGTGGAAGAAAGGCGTAATAAAATACTTGAACTCATGTATGGGAATTCCCTTTTTCTCTCTCCTCTCTCTTCACTCTCTATTTTCTGCAAATACCTTAAACAAAGTTAGGCAAGGTGCCATCGTGTTGTAGAAGAAAGAAAATTACTGGACCACAGACGTGCTTGCCATACCCAAGCCTTCATTTTTCTTATACATATTTTCCATACCCCATTTTTAAAGTTTATTTTAAATTAACTTTTTTGCTTTTCATTAAAAATTTTACTCATGAAATAAAAAGTGGGAGGTTCTAAATTGGTCAAAATGCTGACAATAAGAGACTTTAAGGAATCAGCCACAGGTGGCATCTCTGTCAAGCCTCTGCTCAAGGAACACATTAAAAGGGGCGGCAGAAAGCATCAAAGAGCCTATGGATCCAGGGGAGTGCCAGGAAATGCTGATTTATGGCTATTGTATGTACGGACTCCCAACAGCTGTGGTTACCAGCACACAGTGTACACAAGATCAAGCCATGGAGAATTCCAGCTTAGGTGAAAGGGTAAATTCTGAGTCCCCTCTCCTCACACTGAGGAGCTATTTGCAATTGACATCTGCTGCTAGGTTGTCCATTGCTCAAGTAGATGGCCCTCATTCATGTACCTATTGGCAATATTAATTGTAATTTAGTGGGCTATTTTTTAAAAAGAAGGCATGAAGTTGGGAGGGGGCTGTATGTAGGGATCCAAGGGGAGTTGAAGAGGGACATTGGTCAGTTATGATCATAGTTCATTGAATAAATGTATGAAATTCTCTAAGAATAATCTTAATGCAGTGTTCCAGCAATGTTTTTCTACATATGAAAATGTATCCCTACAAACCAAAATAAAGTGCATTTCTTCATGGCCATCTCTACAACAACTTGTATTTCCTGAATAGATAAAAGTGAGCCATGTTCTGGGTAGCATTGCCCTAGCCTGGATGATGATCAGACTTGTGGATAGAGGTGTCTAAGTCCTCGGTTCTCTCAAACTTCGAAATCCCATTATGATCCTCATTTCATATTCTTACATGTAGAAGATAGCTAAATGGCAGAATGGAAACCAATTAGATCTGCAGTAGAGCCATCTGTGTTCCATTAAAGGTTTTAGGGAAAATGGCACCTGCTCTAATTGCACAGATTCCCCCCTTTCAGAAGATTCAACAGCTGTTCTGGCTTTCCATCGAGGGAGGGAAGTATGAATCTATGTACGCTTCTTGAGAACATTCCAGAACTATAGCTGGAAGAATAAGCTACTGCTTTGGATTCACTTTGTAATTCATCTGAGAAGGAAAATGCATTTACTGATCATGCAGGATGGTCCTTCCCTTCTGAATGCACCCATGTAAAACTCAATGTGCAGATAAGGTTGGCAATCTGCCTCTGTCATACAGTAGAGTCTTGGATTTTCTTTTACCCCAAAGACTGAGTGTGATGGTTTGTATATGATTGGCCCAGGAAGTGAACCTATTAGGAGGTGTGGCCTTGTTAGAGTAGGTGTGTCACTGTGGGTGTGGGCTTAAAACCCTCACCCTAGTTGCCTGGAAGTCAGTCTTTCACTAGCAGCCTTCAGATCAAGATGTAGAATTCTCAGCTCCTCCTGCACCATGCCTGCCTGGATGCTGCCATGTTTCTGCCTTGATGACAATGGACTGAACCCCTGAGCCTGTAAGCCAACCCCAATTAAATATTGTCTTTTATAAAACTTGCATTGGTCATGGTGTCTCTTCACAGCAGTAAAACCCTAACTAAGACACTGAGTTTTCTTTCACTGGGTTGCTGCTTTAGAGATTTGGGGGGAGGGAAAAAGACAGAGGTTGATGAAAGTTGGAGCTCTTATTATAATTTACATTTTGAGAAATTATAATTATAATTTCTCAAAAAGGTTGAGAAATAAACATTCTATGGGGGGGGTTGTTCATTGTAATGCAGCAATACATCAACTGACTATGATGAGAAAATAAATACACTAGTACGTCAGTCCGTTAGTGCCATGATCATTAAAATATAAACATTCAGTTCTGAGAACACAACCAAATACACAAAATTCATTTAAGAAAATGCTCTTGAAAATTGAATGACTATTGAACACTGCAAGTTTACAAAAAACAACAGAGGAAAGCTTTAGAAATGCACAAGCCTCCAAATTAGCCCTAAAGTAAGAAATGCCAATATTCAACCTTTTAAGGCTATTTTATGTCCAAAAACAATGTGATGAATATTGCAGTATCATTTTTATTCTGGTACAAAAAATATGACTCTCTAAATATATGGCAACATAAAACAAAAAAAATGCTTTTATTTTTGGCAGAAATGATGTGGTGAGCCTGATAAATGTGAGTTGGAAACTCCTTTGGGTTTTGGCATCTCTTCACACTTACTTTCAACTTACTGATAGAATCTACCCATCTGACTAGCATCATTTAAGATAGTCTGATTAATTTAGTCTGAAGTGACAAAAAAAAGTAAAAAAATCTTACATGTCCAAATCTTCTCTTTTTCCTGGTTGGGTTGCTAATGATAGACTAATACCTTTTATTTCTATTTTCTGAACCACATGATAGTCAATTTCCAAATCCTGAACACTAAGCAGAGATGTTCATTTAATGGTCTTAGAAAAGAAATCCTGTTCCAATAACCTGGTGTGTGTGTGTGTGTGTGTGTGTGTGTGTGTGTGTGTATCACTTGGATAAGTAAATTCTTCCAACTGAATGTCCATGATATATTCTGCCCATGACACACTCAGGTACTAGATGAAGCCTGTTACCAATAGGATGGCTTTCAGGCTAATTAGAGGATGGAAGAATAATCAAGAATGTTCTTTGGCTTCTTCGACTAGGGAGGTCTTTAAACTGGGGACAGCTGGGGACTTACCTATAAATAATTAATGACATAACATTATTCTGTGGCTTTCTGGGCAGCAAATTTCTTTGAACGTTCTCTGATCATCTTGGAACAGTACAGAACAGCCACATCAAGGCTCTCTAGGTGGCTGACCATGAATGTTGAAATATAAACAAGCAGATAAGATCCTTCAGGGAACCTCAGAGGTTAAACCATGACTCCTTACTGTCTTGGCTTTGGTAAAACAGGGCAGCTTTTTTCCTTATTATAAATAGTCCCAAAGAGAGACAAGGCTTAGATGAGGCGTCCCTAAGCTTATTTAGCACACAGCTCATTGCTGAATTGTTTCATTCATTAAACCATTCATTTATTCGTTTATCAATTCATTATCTGACCAAATTGTTTTGGTTTATTTTAACTCTCTGACAAGCAATGTGTTATACACAAGGGGGAACAGTGGTAAACAAGAAAATTACATCTCCTCTCCCATAAAATCTGAATCAATGGTGATTTAAATAATGAAATAGAAATAAGGCAGTTCTCAGAGTAGAGGGAAGGGATGGGAGCCTGGGAGCCCACTGGATAGAAGGACAAATGAGAAAGATCCATGCCAGGGGCAGTGACACTCAATACCACCAGCATCACCTGAGATGGCCACAGAAACATGAATCGGGGTCTCACCCCGATTGACCAAATTAAAGACCAGAGGTAGGCCCAGCTTTCTGGTTTTAATAAGTTGTGTCCCCAGTACAGGTTAAATTTTTCAACCCTGTTGAAATTTGGATCCAGTAAAGTCATTAGAACAAGAACTCCAAGTGGGTCTGATACAGCTTGAAGTCCGCTGCCTCTCACCAGTCAGCCCTCTTTTGAACACAGACTTCCCCACACTTACACTTACTGGTCCATGTCTTTGTTCCTCTTTATGGCAAAATTCCAAGAGAGGTTTTTCTAAGAACCTCTCTTCATCCTACTTCAATCAAGTTTAATTGTAGCCTTCTGTATAACAATTCTCTATACCAAAGTGACCTCACCTGGCTAAGCCCTAGGCCTTCAAACTTCATCTTCACAGATGATGAAGTTCGATAGTGTGCTTGGTTCTAGCACCTCCCTTCTTCTGGCTCTCACCCTTCTTACTTCACACACACAGCAGCTGCCCTTTATCTGCTTTGCCTATAAACAGTGCCTGCTCAGAGCTCAGATCTGGGATCCTCATCTTCTCTATAGCGGTTATATCTCAGCAACTCCATTGACCCTCACTGGTTTACATACCATCCAGTTCTTTTTTTTTTTTCTATATTCTTTGTTTACATTCCGAAGGCTTTCCCCTTTCCCAGTTCCCCCCTCACCATATGTCCCATAAGTCTTCTCCCCCCACCCCCCGCCTATTCCCCAGTCACTGCCCTTCCCTTTTTCCCTACCTGAAAAGTTACCCTTTTTTTCCATGTGGCTGCCTAAGAAGAATCTTAAGATCAGCAACACTAAAGTAAAGTAACCAGTTCTCACTCTACATCCTGCTTCACCATCTCAGCAAACAGCAGCTACAGATTCTGGGTCCCCTTGTCCTCTCCAGGATCCTGAAGTCACATATGACCCTTCCTTCTTTCCATCCCAAAACATACAATTCATCCTGCTGAGTTTACCTCTCAGAAGGTAGCTACAATCCAAGCAACTATTCAGTGTCACCAATAAAATCTGGACCACCCTGTCTCACTTGATTACCATAGCTTCTTTATTGTTGTATTATGAGCATTCCACACAAAGTATTTTGATATCTCCTCCATTTCTTTTCTATTCACCTACTTTTATGTCTGTCTTTTAATTTATAAAAGAATCCTTCAAGACCAACTTTCTTGGATGTGTAGCCTTCCACCAGAACATGGCCAACTTACTACACACTCTTAGAGAAAATTGATGCGTCTTTTTCCAAAAGCTAAAGTTTGCCAATGCTCCACTGCTAGGGATGAGAATGTGTGCTTGGAGGTGGGGGCAGGGGGGAGCTATAAACTGAAAGGCACTATGTGGTGAAAGAGGTGCAGCTTGACATTCTTTCTTTCCACCATGTCCAGGGAGAGTGAGTACAGGCTCTTTTTGTTCAAGGATAGTGGTATCCTTTCATTCGAAGGTGCCTTCTTGTGTCATTATTCACACATTGAGCTGAAAGAGAAAAGCAATGGCTATCATGTCCATGGTGGGGTTCTTAATAGTGTCTCTGGTATCCACACCCACTGAAAGCTAGAAGCATCTGCTACAGAAGTAATATCAAACAAAACTGCCTCCAGATACTGACATATGTTCCCCGAAAAACACAGACAGTCCTTGGCCCACCACTGCAGAGTTATTCTGTCATTGGCCTAGAACTGTCAGCATAATAGGGTTTGTATTCATATGACACCCTAACAAGATTCCAGGCTCATGTAGGCAGAATTGGCAAGTGTCAAAATTTTAAAACTCTAAAATGGCAATGCACAGTATTTTGTTTAATGAGACACTATTTGGTTTCTAAAACCACTAAGCATCTACTTACAGTAAAAGATCTAGACATGTCTATATCAACCTGTTCACATTTATCACACAGAGGTTGTAGGTTGGACAGTCAGTAGAAGAGGTGGTGAGCTTTTTAAAAGATGTTTTTGGTATGGCTTGACTTATTACATGGGAAAATAGAGTTTGTTAAATATTTCTGTTGATGACAATGAACAATGCAGACATATTAGAGTGCACAGCTTGTGCAGACATTAAACTAGTCAGAGCAAGAGAAATTAACATGTACTGTCCCCACACAAAGCCACCAACCTTTTTGCAAGATGGCCAAGGGTTTGCCTTAGCATTCTACCACTGGTAGATTAAGGCCAGACTCTGGTTCTATCTTTAGAACCACAAAGAAAAGGTGTGTGGTAGTTAAATGTTCTAAGAATGTATGTGCAAGTTCTTGGGCCATAAAGAAAAAGCAACCCTGAAGAAGGAGCTAATGCTGAGTGCTTCTATGAATCCATTCTCTGTGTGTGTGGGGTATATGTGTGTGTGTGTATGTGTGTGTGTTCATGTGTGTACATATGCATTCATGTGCGTGTTTGTGGCTTTTTATGTGTGGATTTTGAGGAGTCTAGTTCATGTCTTCATGCTTGTGTACCAAGCACTTGACCAACAGAGCCATATCCTCAGACTTCTAGTCACAGTAACTCTAAAAGCCAATAAATACCCAATACATTGTTTCTCAAATACACTGTGTGAAAAAGACCTGGATCCCTGTATGACACATACAAAATCTGAATGTGAAGGTCGGGAAAGGATGGGAAAGTAATTTTATTTTTAACAAATTAATCAGGGAGATGTTTTGTTAGATTTTATTTAAAATGTCTTCTACACCCTATGCACCCAATAAATATTTTTAGTCATTTTGAGTTGAATCAAATGAAATGAAAATGGCTTTTTCCTTGAAGCTAGAGTGCAATGAGATGTAGAGGAAAAGTGTGAGTTCTTTAAGCTTGCCATTTCCTGTCATAAACCTGTGTGCTTTGGCTCAAAGCGGAGGAGGATCATTCACATTAAAAGGCAGTATAGCAGCCTTCAGAAATAGGTCTGACTTTCATCATGCCAAATGGCCCATGTTCCCAGGGACTGGAATCCTAGCATCTGGGCAAACAATTAGTCAATTCTGTTCCTCTGAGACATGTTTGAGAGAAAATAATATTAAAATATCACCAGGTCTGGGCTGGAGAAATGGCTCAATAGTTAAGAGCACTGGCTGCTCTTCCAGAGAACCAGGGTTTGGATTCGCAGCAACCCCATGACTCCTGCTGACAGTAAGTCCAATGCCAGGGGAACTGATGCCTTCTTCTGGCCCCCAGTGCATGCACATGGCGCACCGACATTGTCATGTGTGCTTAGATCCAACACATCTCAAAGACCAGGTCAATGCAGATGACAAAAATGTTTTGTAATCAAGCTGTACTGATTGGTCAGAGTCTGAGAGCAGACTCAGGAGCTGAACTGTGACCCTGAGCCAGAAAGTTACAGAGCTTTTAAGCTTGAAAACCATAAACATCTGTGCCAAGTTACAGGTACATTCTTCCACCAATCAGGACTTAGGAATAAGGGACATCTTTAGGAATGTGTCTTTTGGTCCATTTATCCTATTTTCATTTGTTGGTGTCTCAAACGGGAGGTCAGTTGCCCACATACATGTTTCTCTCTGCCAAACAAGATGTATGTAACCCAGGGAGACCATGGAAACTTAAACTTTATTTGACCCATATTCAAAATGGAAGTTTTATTCAAAATGGCTTCAGTTTGGTTCCTACATAGGCAAAATAACCCATTCACATAAGATAAAAATAAATCGTTGTTAAAGCTCATTGAGTCATTCAACCTTCTTTCTAACTTCATTTTGGAGCCTCTAAATGTCTTCCTAAGAGAATATCTTCATCTCAGGCGAGCCAGAGACCATCACCGTATCTTCATGTTAACCAAGGGAACCAGGGATAGTCACAGCATCACATGCCAACCAGATGGAGGGGACTGATAGCATTAACAAATTTTAAGCAATACCAAAGCTTTCAATTTTCTAATCACTTGAAACTTGAGCCATGCTCACACCCAAAGCGATGCATCATAGTGTGCACTAGGGTTGTCTCTCTAAACACACTATAAAGAGAAGATGGCTGCAGCAACTAGGAGGCATTGGTGCACAACAACAACAAATAGGCTTAGAGTGGTAAATAAACATTAATTAGTCTTATGAGAAGGCTGTTTAGTTTGTACTCAAAGGGTGAAATTTTTGGAAAACGGTACACTAAAGGCTTCCTTTCAAATTACAAATTTTTATCTAAAGCAAATTGTTTTAAAGTCTCCATTTTATTTCTCAGTACTGTTTTCACTTTATGTAATATTTTGCATTATATTTTAATTAAAGTTATAATTACAGAACTAAATATAATTAGCTTCTTTCTTCATAAGAAATTGGAAGTGAACTTACTTTATTAAATTTTCAATTTGTTTCCTGTAGTGTTACATAGTTTATTCTAATTAATTGAAAGAGAGCTCATAAATATTTTATCAACATGGGAATGTGATTAAAAACTCAATAATTTTTCCTCTTATTTTTAAATTTTGTGCCCCTTAATTTGTGACTTGTGCTCAGATATATGCACATGAAACTGAAGCCTGACATTACTTGGTTCCCTCTTGTCCTGTCTGTAGCATCCAGGTTGACTCAAGCATTGGCTCCTGGGTTCTCTTTTCTTTGGGGTTTTGGGAGGTTTCCTCTCAAAGGAAAACAGAGTTGTCATGTTTTACTCATGTTTCCTGAGTTGATATACATATGGACACCACATTGTCTTTGTCCTCCTCACCACCCCTTCCGACCTGAAACCGTGTCTGTCTTTGTGAGCGGGGGCTACATTTGTTTTCTTTGCCATCCACCCATAGCCCCGGAAGTAGAACCCAGTACAAACAAGAGCCTCGAGAACGTTTCTGGAGTTTATGAACAGAATCAAATTTCCCGGAACTGTTCCCCAAGAAGACTGGCTCTGAATGAGGCTTAGCTTAGATATTCCTTTAAAGAATTCTGTGGCAGAGTGTTGTGCAGGAAGAAAGTCGAGTCTCTAATTCTACCCATGCTGTTTTTCTGACAATCATTTTTCTTTTGCTGTCTCATGAGACTATTCTACGGCACATGTGCAGGGAAATTCTACTTAAAGTACCTTAATGACACCAGGGGAGGGGAACCAACTCTACATGCTTCAGAGTGTGATGGGTGAGATGATCATCATCATCATCATCATCATCATCATCATCATCATCATCAGGAGGGAACAGCCCTTGTCCTGAAAGACAAGAGGGAGTTGTTTAGGAATAAAATAGGAATAGACAATATTGGTGTAGATTAATAGATTTCAGATACGTGCATGTGTCTGCACATATGTGTACACATGCTTGAACATATATGTACATATGTGTGTCTGTAAATATATATCTAGTTCCTAACTCTATGAGCTACAGAGACAATGAAAACACTTCATGCCTACAGCCTGCTATTCCCAAGAACTGAACCAGGGCACTTGGAGAACTGGCTCCTAGAATATCTCCTTATTCTATAAAGAGATCAAAGAATTGCCAGAAAATTCTCAGGGATACAGAAGCTTAAACGTAGCCCCATCCACCAAAACTGAGAGCAATTTCAGTATCAAAGTAAGTTCTGTGATAGCCTAAGATAAAACACAGTAAATATAAATGAATTAATTGTTTCATACACAGGAAAGTCATACAAGCAGACAAAGATTTCTTGTAGAAGAAAGCCATATGCTGGTAGTATTGGGTTAAGAAGTCAGCAATTGGCATCCATTGCATTTCAACTCATTTTGTTTTGTGTTGTTTTGAATGACTGTTTTCATGCGCTAACAATGAGTTATGTGGAAGGGCCAACTTGTAAGATGCACTCAATACCCTCACTTCAGATAAGTGAATGTCCCTACTACACAAAGTAACCTCATACTTTTCTCTGGGAAGCCTTCAAGGTCATCTAGTCCAATGCAGCACACTGCATCATGAACACAAAGACATCTAGACCTCGTGGGATCCTTCAGTGAGCCCCTCTTTATCCTCTCTTATTGCTATTCTTTCTTTTCCTCCTTCCTTCCCTCGCTTGGTCTTCAGTTACTCTGAAGTCTTTGTACTCTCCATATATAGATCAAAAGGATCAATGATCACAGGAAGAGAGATGCCTCTGGCTTCCTTTTCTCCAGGCTATTTCCTAATAATATTCTTCCAGAGTTTCTACCATTTCTTCAACCTGTATCTAATATAACCCCTTCCCTTTACAGCATTGCTCTGCTTTCCATATACATATAGTTTCCCCACCCAGCCTCAGATAGCTATAACATCTGTGATCCATATGCATGTAACCACACTACCTTCACTACCAAGGGACCTGGAGAGGAAGGCTAGAAGCTAGAACCTTAAACACGGGCATAGGTTTTATTCCTCACCCAGCTGACAGCATACTGCATCACAAAGGCAGAAAAACATGGTCCATGTTTGTTTAAAGCTCTGTATGCATTTAAATACCTACACAGGGGGCTGGAGAGATGGCTAAGTGGTAAAGAGCATGAAGTACTCTTTCAAGGACTCAAGGAGGCACCCTCTTCATGGCTCACAACCTCACAGCTTCAGGGACTCTTATGCCCTCTTGTGGCCTCCATGGGCACCGCACTCACATGCACAAGTCTCACAAACATTCACATATATTCTTAATTAAATAAAAAATTAAAAAAATTAAAATAAATCAAATATATTGAGGGTCTGGAGAGAATGCTTCCAGTTAAGAGCATTTGTTGCTCTTTCAGAGCAACCATATTTGATTCTCAGCACCCAGAAGGTGTCTCACAACTATTGGTATCATCTGTTTCAGGGGATCTAATATCCTCTTTGGACCTCTCTGTGAGCACCAGGCAAACACATGATGCACAAACATATGCAGCCAAAACATTTATATATGGATAAAATTAAAACTTAAGGATTAAAGTCTTTATTAAATATTGTAATATCAATACATGCATACATTGTGCTGAGAGCCTCGCCATCCCACCAAGATGGCGCCATCTTCCACCATCCCACTCGGCTCCTTTCCAGTTCTTTATTATACCTTCCCCATATTTTTCCCTCCTAACATCACATACCCCCTCCATTTTTTTTTAATTTAACATCCACTGAGTCGCTTTAGGATTGCCTGGGTGAGCACAGGTTTGAGAGCATCTACTTTACAGAACACCTTGAGGCTTGCTTTCAGCTCCTGATCTGCTCCAAGCACCCTTTCGGCTGTGACTACGCACAGCCTGGCTTTTCCACTCTTGGAACTGAGTCTTTTGCGCTTGTCCATATTGACTTTGCTTCCATATGAAATATTTACATATGTTTATCACTTCATCATCATTTAGCACAGCATCTGTTTGCCAAAAATGAGTCAGGCCCCAGCCACAGCAGCTTGTGGGATCATGTGAGCTCACAGAGAAAAGAGCAAACTGGCTTTCGGGGAGGTTCTCTTAGAAATGAGCGGCTTCCATCTGGGTTACCTACCTTTCATCTCAACCACTCATGCCTCCTTTCACTTCAAATGTAACAGCACCCAGGGGATGCAGAAAGGAGCGTGGAGGGCCCCATTGTCCGGGGACATGAAGTTTAGGGAGGTGAAGCCCTTGCTACCCTCCCCAAAATATGTGACTCACTCAGCTTGGCTTTTGCCTCACAGACCCATCAACTAATCCTTCCCATAAGAATAGAGACAAAGTATGGAGCAGAGACTGAAGGAAAGGCCATCCAGAAACTGCCCCCCCCAAAACCATCCCATATACACTTAACAAATCCAGACACTGTGTGTGTGTGTGTGTGTGTGTGTGTGTGTGTGTGTGTATGATGAATTCATTTTGACAGAAGTTGTTCGCTGGATTGGTTTGTTCTGATGAGATGACTATATATGTGCTTTGTAAAAAAAAATGGTACAAGGAATTAAACATATTTTGACATTAAAAATAAGAATTGAAGGCAAGAGCTGAGAAATATTGAATCAGGATGATTCCTGGCCCTCTCCCCATCCCGCAAGGTGAGAGTATTTCAAAGAACAAACTAGATGGTGGTTATAACACAGGAGACATAGATCCTATGGTGTAGATAACAGACCTGCATGCAGATCTACAATAAATCCATTTTCCCTGTCCTACCTTTATTCAACCCTAGCACAGAACTTCTCGACAAAATTCCCCAAACAGCATTATATCAATTTCTTAACTTTGAGGGTCACATGTGAGGCAAAAAATAAAATAGTCACTTACTTTCTGAAGTTTTCTAAAGACCGGAGACTCACTGGCGCCAACTTCAATGACAGGAAGAGGACAGAGCCTCAGGGACAGCAGCTGTCACACCCTGCACGGCAAATTTCCCATGCACCAAGGAGCTTCCCTGCCTCTCTCAACCCTTCCTGCTCATTACCCATGAGCACAGCAGCAAACACCATCAGTAGTCACTGTGGTGCGGGACACAGAAGCAGCAGCTGGGCTGCCTCCTAGCCTCCCAGCAATGGTGGAAGCGCACTGTTAACAACGGCCCTTATGTCAGTTCATCAAGTTTCCTAAAAATAGATGGGGACTAGGATTCGGCAATGCAAGACTTAGCCATGGAGAAGTTTCAGAATCTCTTAGGGGATGGAGAAAGCAAAACAGAACACAGACTAAGAAAGATGTACAAGAGATCGCTCAGTGGGCGAAAGTGCTTGCCTTACAAGACCAAGGACCTGAGGACACACCTCCGGAACATTGTAAAAGATGGTGCAGTGGCATGTGTGTGTGACCTCAGTGCTGCTGCAGTGAGATAGGAAGCAGAGAGGGAAAGCTCCACAGACGTTCACAGACAGCTATCCTGGAGTATTCAATATCGAGCCACAGGAGGCCCTACCTCTAATAGGTCAAAGGCAAAAGCCAACAGTGGAGGATGTTGTTTAACCTTTATGTAACAAGTGTGAGTTGTGGCTATGCCTGCACTCACACCCAAACAGTGTGCTCGTATGGACATGTGCAGAAATACGTGTGTGCATACAATATATTTTTAATTGAAAATTTTTAAAAGAATTTAAGAACCAAGTTAAGATATGGCCACAAGAACGTCCAGCTTTGGCCTGAAACTTGGAACAAAAAATCATTCTAGAGCATAAGCTATCCAATAAATTGCCCTTTTCTGAAGCAGGGGAGTAGATGCTTGTATCTGTCAATCACTCACAAGTTACTGGTGACTAACATAGGAAACTGGGCTTACCTACAGAGTCAGGAGGCAGCTGTAAGCCATGAAATGCTCAGAGTAACTTGAAGCATTGGCCGAGGGACCATTTAAGGGAAATCTATTTGGGAAACCAACATAGTATCATACTTGTCTTCTGAAGACAATGCTAAAAGGTGTATTCTCAGAGCACTTCATTGACAGCAAACTTTATTGCCTGCTCATAACAGTTTCCCTTCTGTCTTATTCTTTTCTTTCTTCTTTCTTTCTTTGTTTATCTCTTCCTATGATGATCAATATTCTTGTCAAATTGATTGCATCTGGAATCCACTAAGAAACGCACCTTGAGGTGGTTCTATGAAGACATTTTCAGGAAGGATTAACCAAGGGAAGAAAGACGGCTCCCGCAAGACTGTGCTCAACCTTCAGGATGGTAGTCCAGATATCAACAGCTCTAAGGAGAAAGCAGTACTGCTTGCCAGCCCCCCTTCTTACTGGAGTGTACCTGCCCACTGTTGCTGGTGCTGCCATGTTTTGGTGATGCCAGAACACTGATTCTTCAGACTTACAGTGTGGACTGGATACCAGTAGGTCCCAGGAACCTTCCAGGTGTGTGGGATTGCTGCTGAGACTTCTCTACTCAGGGATTCTCAGCCTCTATAGTCTGTAGTCATTTTTGGACTAAAAACCCCAGTTGTATAAGCCAATCTTATATATTTTCTCTCATGATATGTTTGGTCTATCAGTTCAGTTGCTCTAGAGAACCTTAATACATGCCCCTATTTCTTCATTCATACTACTAGATACCACTCCACAGATAGGCTGCACCCATGCTATACTTATAGTTCCTCTTTGTTAGGGACACTCAAGCTAAAGTCATTGTGATGGTAATATTCATGTCACTAAAAGTTACTATGTTCGTTACTTCTGTGTCTCTGTTACCAAAGTACCTGACCTAACAATACAAGTGCAGGAATTATGCATTGTAGTTTATGGCTTCAGAAGGACATGTGTGGCAAAGTAGCACGATTTTTTATAGCAGGTCAGAAAGCAGAAGGAATGGAATACCATCTCCTTTTTCTCCTATTTATATTTCATCTCAGCTTCCAGCCCTTGGGCTATACTGCCTAATACAGACATTGTGTCATTCTCCTTAATCAGTCATCTCTGAACATAACTCTCACAGATACACCCCAAGATGTGTTGCCCCAATCCCCTAAATGACTCTATATACACTCAAGTTGAAATGTATGAAGATTAACCATTACATTATCTATGTCCATGGACTCCAATGAAGTAGCTTTAACAAACAAAGAATAGAAGATTGTGTTTGGGAGAAAGAATGACTCACTTTCCTGCTTTGATCCATGAAATATAAGCCAGTTAATTTCCAAAGATCTGTTTGTAAAGTAAGTACAAGTGCCTTGCAAGAGCTCAGAGAGGGTCAGAAGAGGACCTTGTGCTGGCAAAGCCTTCTTGTTGAGGTTCAAATTCACATAGAAATTTTAAAGACAATAAAAGTTTCAACCTTCGAAGCTACCCAGCCTCTCTGAAGCCACCCCGAGCACCTACCAATGTACATTCCTTTATTTCTCAACCTGAAGGGGCACCTGAGATAACTCAAGACAGGATTGGTGGGCACTTTTTCTGTTAAAATGGATGCTTTATTTTTTTTTTCAATTTTTGCCTATCACCAGCAAGATGAAAAGGGCAGATAGCATGCTCTGTTGTTAAACTGACACTGTTATTGATATTTTCCAAATTATTACCAGAAAGACCTGGCACTCACATGTTTTATTTAAGGCAGTTTCTGCATTGTTTGGACATTAGATTATTTATGTCAAAAACGGTATATTGGGTGGACATTTATTCAGCCAGTAACATTTATTAGTTACAACCAAGCAGTTTTAAGACCGGAATAAAGAATTGCAAGAGGGCGGGGGAAGTAGCCAAGGATCATTTTTTTCTGGCACTCTCTCTGACAAGCAGAGATTTTGTTCAAGTTATAAACTAAATCCCCAATGCTTGCTTGGTAGGGTTGCTACAGCTCCCTAAGCGACCACCTGCAAGGGATGCCTACTCAGTCAGCCAGGGAAACAGGACAATGTCAAACATCATCTGTGTACAGGAGGCTGCCCTGTGTAAGTAGTCATACAAACATGGGCACTAGGCAGTCTTTTGAATAACTAGGATATAATACTAACTATCTGCAATCTTATACGACTTGGCTTCCTTAAAACAGCAGGCAATAAAAGAAACTACTAATAGGATTGAGAAAACATTAAACATGCCCAGATTACATGTATCTGGCCACAGTATATTTTGTCTACTAAAAATGTCTGTGTGTGATGAGAATTGAGTAAGGGAGGCTATTTACATAAGCATGAATGTGGCCTGCATAGGCCCAGCCCTGGCCTATGCAGTCCCATTCATCACAATAGAATAGGTTCCTAGAGGCTGCCAGGAAAATGTCCATGAGAAGGTCTACCACATACGGAATCACTGGTTAGTGCCATCAGTCATGTCTGAGGCTACTGATGCTGTTTATCTGCCACAAGCCACTCACAGCTTTTCCCAGGTGGTGCCTGAGAAAGCAAAGGACTTCAGGGGGACAGCAGACATAGTAGAGAGAGAATGTCTGCCAATCTACAAGACTGTAAACCCACATTGCCATGGATCTGGGATGGCAAGCTTAAGTCACAGGAAGGGAAGTTCCACTTGAATTACACACAGTCCCCTCCAGGTATAAACAGGTACAAACCAGTGAAGAAGCCTTGACTATCCTGTGTTTCCTTTATGCTATATAAATTCATCCCAAACCTTTATCTTAATGCTCTCCCATTTTAAGTTCCTTGCCACGTAAATTGAAATTGTTTCAATTATTTAACATTTATTTGCTGAATATTTTCTTTGAGCAGGCATCTCCACAGAGCATTGTCAAGATCTCAGTGGTAGCCTATAGATATCTCACCAAGCCAAATTATTTTCCCATCATAAAGATAGGTAATGAGAGTCAAAATATGTTTATTGACCACCATATATAATCACTCTCTGGCTAACACAACTGTTTATGTAAATTAAAAAGCAGATGCTGGGTTTGGAAAGATGGATCATAAGTTAAAAACATTTGCTGCTCTTCCAGAAGACTCAAGTTCAGTTCCCACACCCACAATAGGGCTCACAACCATCTGTAACTCCAGATCTCAAAGGGACACAGCACCCTCTTCTGGCCTATGGTAGCATTACATTCAGGTATGTGCTCACGTGTATGTATACACACACACACACACACACACACACACACGCACACGCACACGCACACGCACACGCACACGCACACGCACACGCACACACACAATTGAAAAAGGAAAAGAAAAATCTTTAAAAGTAAAATGCAACTGATGTCATGGGGGTTTGTATTAGTTTGTTCTAATTTATATGCAAAATACCATGACCAAGACAACTTTTTTTTTTAAATCTGTTTAATTAGGTTTCTAGGTTATGGGTTAACCAAGAGTGTCAGAGGACTGTAGTTTATCACACCAGGCAATGTGACAGCAAGCAACAAACATGTTAGCATCGGAGCAGCAGCTGAGAGTTCACATCCCAACCTGCAAACAAGAAGTAGAGACTGAGTACATAAAGCTGTTGAAAGCCCAAAACCCACCCCCAACAACATACCTCCCCTACAAGACCACACCTCTAATCCCTCCCAAATAGTTTCACCAAATGGAGACCAAGTATTCAAACATAATAACCTATGTGGACTATGTTCTCAAACCACCACTGGGCTCACATGTAAAGCCCAACACATGCTGTGCATACCACTATGTGGCAGTGGGCATGTTTTTATTATTATAAAATAATAAAAGCAGTCATTATTATAGCTTGCAAAGTTGATAGCTGGGCAAGATGACATAGCAACCTCTGTCACTATTAAAGCTATTCAGTAAGAACGAAGCTTCTAGGCCCATACAATCTTATTTCACCATGTTATGTGACTCAAGTATGTGGAGTTTTTAGCAAGAAAGCCTTATCATACGGTTCTAGAGGATAATCAAGAGCGATGCAAATATCTATTAATGTTTGAGGATCCATGGGACCCCACTGGCCAATAACTCCAAAAGAATCAAACCAATTTTGGTGCTGAGTTTTTTATTTAATATCCTCTAGTGAGGTCATTGTTCCTATTATAGGGTAACTCCATTTTAATATGTGTATGTGTATATTGTGCATATATATGCGCATAATATATACAGTTTCTACAGTAGTATGTTTCTCTATGACTTTTTCAAAAGTTTAGTGTAATTTGCCCCTCCCCATATTCCTCCCTCTACTCTGTTTTCCCACTTTCACCTCAATGTAACATTTCCTGTTCCACTTTCTCCACTTAACTCTTTATATCACTGTATTTTATTTCTCTTCACTTAAGCCCTACCACCACCATGGCCCTTTGTAATTTACTTACATGTGTGGGCATTCCAATTAAAACACACATATCTGAAGATTCAAAGCTAGCATGCACAAATGTGAATAAAAGTAAAGAGAGTCTATGAAGGTCGGAGGGCAAAGTGGTGGGGACACTGGAAGAGTGGAAGGGAAGGGAACGGGAAGACGGCTTTGGTCAACACATATGATACCAATGTCTGAAAGTCTCATCAATATATTCTTATAATAAAGCAAATAACTGTGGGGAGAAATTTTCCTCAAAACATAAACAAGTCACAGAGCATGAGCATGCATGTGTGTTCACACTGGCAGAGACACATGGAGAGGCAAACAGGCAAAAAGACACCACCACAGAATGGACCCAAAGAGACCACTGCCAGCATTCCAGGGGTGTGCCCTCAGACAATCACAGCACTTCGTCTCTCTGCATGGCTATTTTTTACAATGATAATAATTCCATATCCTGTTAGGTTATTGCTTGGAATCAGGACCTTCTATGTAAAATTGCTAGTAGACAACATGGCACATGAAAGAAACCCCTGGCATTAGCAATTTTTAGGGGAAAAACATGGGCAGTAGACTCAACCATAACAAGCCAAGCTTGGCCACCTGTACTCAATAAACAAACATATGAGCAATAATTAAAGGCAGAGAAAGATCAATTAAGTGTGGTCAGACTGGGAAAAGGAACAGAGTTCCGGAGACAGACCCCTCCCTGTGAGTGCAGGCCATGTCCATCTTGTGGGGTCTTGACATCAGGTTTAGGTTTAAATAGATGGCAGAAGTCTGCATAACTAAATAGCCCTGGATTGATTTATACTCTTGCCCATCATAATTCACTGCCCTTGTGCAAGTGACAACCTCTCAAAACTGGGCACAAACTTTTTCTGGAGCCAGGCTCCTTCCTCTGGCTAGAACCAGAATTAAATCTTTCATTTTGTTTCAGCATGAAACTCCAATTCCCTGCAGTCTACTGTCTCCAGAGTCTACTATCCAAAGGGAACCACACAAGTGCCTCTTGCGAATATCTTCATTCCTGCCAGGATAACAATAATGACATGATAAGAATCTGATTGTGGTGATTGTAGTTCCTTAAAGCCATGACCCTGCTGCTAACCATCTTCTGCTCCTCAAAGGTCAGCAATGAATTATAGTGAAGGCATCATTAAGAGTGGATGAAGACAAGAAAATATTAACCTGAGTGGAGAACCCAGACACAAAGGACAAACGCCTCATGTTCTCTTCTTTGTAGATCCTAGCTCCAAGGCTTCAGATTGGAGTGAAAGATCTGGAATAACCACAGAAGCCATGAAAGTAAAAAGGAGACTATGGTAGGGTAGATGGGAGAAAAAGAACTCCAGAGTGGAGTTCTGTGGCAATAAGGGTGAAAATGGAAAGAATGGGAAGGAAGGAATTGTAACGGGTGGGGGAGGGGGGCACAAATAGAGAGAGTAGAGTTAAAGGCACAAAGGACATTAAAAAAAACACATTATAAAATATACCATTTTATAAGCATACTTTATATATATATACCCGTGCATGGGAAGAGTTAGAGGGGGAAAAGCAGGTGGAAATAATGTAAACATAATACTCATGAAATGGTCAAAAAATTAAAAATTATACAGTCACTACATCAAGACAAACACACTTGCAAGATGGAGATGAAGTACTAGGCCAGTCGGGCTAAATAGCTAGCTCCTGCCTCCAAAAACCAAAGCCAAGCAAAGCGGAAGGGAATAGGCAAAGATACAGATGGCGAGTCTGAGAGTAACAGTAGCGTGGAAACTGATGTAGTCTTTAGAGTCACTTTCACAGGCTAGTCTATTAAGTGTATGAGGCTAACCTCTAGTGACCGGCAGTCTCTCGTTTACAAATTAGAAATTATTATTTTTTCCCTCTTGAAGACTTCATTTCAAAGCTACATATATTTACATTTTCTAACAGTTCCCAGAACAGAGCCGACACTCGAAAGTGGCAGTATGACACTACATGTAATAATTAGTCACATATGTGTATTGGTTCCAGAATGAGAAACAAATTAATCCTCGCTTTTAAAGTGTCCTCAGACAGAACACACTGAAGAAGTGTGTTCTTCCCTCTCGGCATCCTCCTCAACCCTGGCACCTTGCTGCCTCCTGTCTACACAGGTAGTCCTAAGACATCAAAGCAGGTGTGGGCAAACAGAGACCTCATGGAAGGCTTGGACCAGCTCAGGCGGGGGCATACGGCAGGCAGCTGCTTAAGGACTTAAGAATTTGTGCATAAAGTAGGCTGCTCGACTCACAGTGAATTAGATCTCTGATTCTTTATATTTCTCCCTTAATCCCCACAGCTTTGGTTTTAAGTAGCACTGGTTCATGTGTAATTCTAACAAAGGCTTCTCTCAAAATCCAAAATAACTCTACTCAGTTATTATGCAGCCCTCTTTTATGACCTTATTATATAGGGAGGTTTTGTTAAACAGATTTTTCTCTCTTGCAAATTAGTACAGAACATGTTTTATTTTTGTGTGTCTCAGCAAGGTTTCTAAAATCCTTCCCACATCACAGTTCATTTAGACCAATTAGAATTCCATGAACAGAAGATAAAGTATGTTATTAAAAAAGGAGGCTGGGAATATCAAGTGGTACCGGAGCTCTGGGAAAGAGTTTGGCATTTCTACAGAAAACTAAACATGCAACCCAGCAATTACACTCCGGGAGAAATCTCCCAGAGAAATGAAAATTTATGTTCCCTGAAATCCATATGCACAAACTTTCACCGCAACTTTATTTGCAAAAGCTGAAAACTAAAATCAGTGCAGGTGTCCTTCCACAGGAGGAAGATCTTACAAATGTGCCACAGAGAATATGCCCTGGATGTACCTTAGAAGGAAAGGGAACTATTGACACTTGGGGGATTACACTCAGGAAGCCAGTCCCTAGGAGGTACATCGTGTTGATTCCATCTCTGTAACACATTTGAAATAACCAAGGTGGAGGGCATAGCAGTAGATGTTAGTAGTAGGTGTCAGGGGTTGATGACCAGGCAGGGCGATGAAACGATCATTTATTTCTATTACACAGCAATCCCAACAAGCAAGTACAAATGAAATGCGGGAAAATCCGATTTTACGTTTACTGAGTCACATGACAGTCAACATGCTGATTATGCTAGTTCTTTTGTACATGTCAGTATGATTCTTTTTTTTTATTAGTCCTACTCTTATTTATTATTATTTATTCTATATTCTTTGTTTACATTCCAAAGGCTTTCCCCTTTCCCAGTTCCCCCCTCACCATATGTCCGATAAGTCCTCTCCCCCCCCCCACCTATTCCCCAATCACCCCCCCACACGCACACACAATTTCTCTGTTCTGGTACTCTCCTACAAAACTGGATCCAATCTTTTCAGGACCAGGGTCCTCTCCTTGCTTCTTGGGAATCTTTTGACTTGCTAATTGGGCCTTGAGTATTCAGAGCTTCTGGGCTCACTAATATCCACTTATGAGTGATTGCATTTCATGTGTATTCTTTTGTGATTGGCTTAACTCACTTAGGATGATATTTTCTAGATCCAACCATTTGCCTACAAATTACATGAATTCATTATTTTTAATTGCTGAGTAGTATTCCATTGTATAAATATACCACATTTTCTGTATGCATTCTTCCTTTGAGAGACATCTAGGCTCCTTCCAACTTCTGGATATTATAAATAAGGCTGCGATGAACATAGTGGAGCATGTGTCTTTATTGTATGCAGGGGAATCCTCTGGGTATATGCCCAGGAGTAGAATGACAGGGTCCTCTGGAAGTGTCATGCCCAATTTTCTGAGGAACCAACAGACTGATTACCAGAGTGGTTGTGCCATCTTGCAATACCATCAACAGTGGAGGAGTGTTCCTCTTTCTCCACATCCTCGCTAGCACCTGTTGTCTCCTGAATTTTTAATCTTGGCCATTCTGACTGGTGTGAAGTATAATCTCAGGGTTGTTTTGATTTGCATTTCCCTGATGACTAATGATGTTGAAAATCTCTTAAGGTGTTTCTCAGTCATCTGAATTTCTTCTGGTGACAATTCTTTGTTTAGCTCTGTACCCCATTTTTTAATAGGGATATTTGGTTCTGTGGGGTCTAACTTCTTTTTTTTTTTTTTAGTTATTTTTATTTTCTATATTCTATGTTTACATTTCAAAGGCTTTCCCCTTTCCCAGTTCCCACTCACCATAGTTCCCATAGTTCTTCTCCCCCCCCAACTATTCCCCAATCATTCCCCCTCCCCCCTCGGTTTCTTTACTAAACTGGATGCAATCTTTACATGCCCAGGGTCCTCTCCTTTCTTCTTCTTGGGAATCATTTGACTTGCTATTTGTGTCTTGAGTATTTAGTGCTTCTGGGCTCATTAATATCCACTTATCAGTGATTGCATTTCATGTGCATTCTTTTGTGATTGGGTTAGCTCACTCAGGATGATATTTTCCAGGTCTAACCATTTACCTACAAATTGCATGAATTCATTATTTTTAATTGCTGAGTAGTACTCCATTGTATAAATATACCACATTTTCTGTATCCATTCCTCCTTTGAGGGATATTTGGGCTCCTTCCAATTTCTGGCTATTATAAACAAGGCTGCTATAAACATAGTGGAGCATGTGTCTTTATTGCATGCAGGGGAATCCTCTGGGTATATGCCCAGGAGTGGTATGCCAGGGTCCTCTGGAAGTGCCATGCCCAATTTTCTGAGGATCCGCCAAACTGATTTCCAGAGTGGTTTTACCATTTTGCAATCCCACCAACAGTGGAGGAGTGTTCCTCTTTCTCCACATCCTCGCCAGCACTTGTTGTCTCTTGAGTTTTTAATCTTAGCCATTCTGACTGGTGTGAGGTGGAATCTCAGGGTTGTTTTGATTTGCATTTCCCTGATGACTAATGATGTTGAACATCTTTTAAGGTGTTTCTCAGCCATCCGAATTTCTTCTGGTGAAAATTCTTTGTTTAGCTCTGTGCCCCATTTTTTGATAGGGTTATTTGGTTCTTTGCGGTCTAACTTCTTGAGTTCTTTGTATATATTGGATATTAGCCCTCTGTCGGATGTGGGGTTGGTGAAGATCTTTTCCCACTTTGTTGGTTGCTGTTTTGTCCTTCTGACAGTGTCCTTTGCTTTGCAGAAACTTTGTAATTTTATGAGGTCCCATTTGTCGATTCTTGATCTTAGTGCGTACGCTATTGGTGTTCTGTTCAGGAACTTTTCCCCTGTGCCCAATTCCTCCAGGGTCTTCCCAAGTTTCTTTTCTAATAGTTTCAGTGTGTCTGGTTTTATGTGGAGGTCCTTGATCCACTTGGAGTTGATCTTAGAGCAAAGAGATAAGAGTGGGTCAATTCTCATTCTTCTGCATGTTGACCTCCAGTTGAACCAGCACCATTTGTTGAAAAGGCTATCTTTATTCCATCGGATGGTTGTGGCTCCTTTATCAAAGATCAAGTGACCATAAGTCTGTGGGTTAACTTCTGGGTCTTCAATCCTGTTCCATTGATCTGCTTGCCTGTTGCTATACCAATACCATGCAGTTTTTAACACAATTGCTCTGTAGTACTGCTTGAGGTCAGGGATATTGATTCCCCCAGAAGTCCTTTTATTGTTGAGAATAGTTTTAGCTATCCTGGGTTTTTTGTTGCTCCAGATGAATTTGAGAATTGCTCTTTCTAGATCTATGAAGAATTGAGTTGGGATTTTGATGGGGATTGCATTGAATCTGTATATTGCTTTTGGCAAGATGGCCATTTTTACTATATTGATCCTGCCAATCCAGGAGCAAGAAATATTTTTCCATCTTCTGAGGTCTTCTTCGATTTCTTTCTTCAAGGACTTGAAGTTCCTGTTGTACAGATCTTTCGCTTGTTTGGTTAGAGTTACGCCAAGATACTTTATGTTGTTTGTGGCTATTGTGAAGGGTGTTATTTCCCTAATTTCTTTCTCAGCCTGCTTGTCCTTTGAGTACAAGAAGGCCACTGACTTGCTTGAGTTAATTTTATAACCTGCCACTTTGCTGAAGTTGTTTATCAGCTGTAGAAGTTCTCTGGTGGAGTTTTTTGGGTCGCTTAGGTAAACTATCATATCGTCTGCAAATAATGATAGTTTCACTTCTTCCTTTCCAATTTGTATCCCTTTGACTTCCTTATGTTGTCTAATTGCTCTTGCTAGAACTTCAAGTACTATATTGAAAAGATATGGAGAGAGAGGGCAGCCTTGTCTAGTCCCTGATTTTAGTGGGAATGCTTCAAGTTTCTCTCCATTTATTTTGATGTTGGCTACTGGTTTGCTGTAGATTGCTTTTACTATGTTTAGGTATGGGCCTTGAATTCCTGCTCTTTCCAAGACTTTTAGCATGAAAGGATACTGAATTTTGTCGAATGCTTTTTCAGCATCTAATGAGATGACCATGTGGTTTTTTTCTTTCAGTTTGTTTATGTAGTGGATTACATTGATGGATTTCCGTATATTGAACCATCCCTGCATCCCTGGGATGAAGCCTACTTGATCATGGTGGATGATCGTTTTGATGTGCTCTTGGATTCGGTTAGCAAGAATTTTATTTAGTATTTTTGCATCTATATTCATCAGAGAAATTGGCCTGAAGTTCTCTTTCTTTGTTGGATCTTTTTGTGGTTTAGGTATTAGCGTAATTGTGGCTTCGAAGAATGAGTTGGGCAGTGTCCCTTCTGTCTCTATTTTGTGGAATAGTTTGAAGAGTATTGGTGTTAAGTCTTCTTTGAAGGTCTGGTAGAATTCTGCACTAAAACCATCTGGTCCCGTACTTTTTTTGGTTGGGAGGCTTTCTATAACCCCTTCTATTTCTTTAGGGGTTATGGGACTATTTAGCTGGTCTACTTGATGCTGATTTAATTTTGGTATTTGATATCTGTCTAGGAAATCGTCCATTTCCTCCAGATTCTCCAGTTGTTTTGAGTATAGACCTTTGTAGTAGGATCTGATGATCTTTTGAATTTCCTCAGTTTCTGTTGTTATGTCTGCCTTTTCATTTCTAATTTTGTTAATTTGTATACTGTCTCTGTGTCCTTTGGTTAGTCTGGCTAAGGGTTTATCTATCTTGTTGATTTTCTCAAAGAACCAGCTCCTGGTCTTGTTGATTCTTTGTATGGTTCTCTTTGTTTCTATTTGATTGATTTCAGCCCTGAGTTTGATTTCTTGTCTTCTACTACTCCTGGGTGAATTAACTTGTTTTTCTTCCAGGGCTTTAAGGTGTGCCGTTAAGCTGCTAGTGTATGCTCTCTCCAGTTTCTTTTTGGATGCACTTAGAGCTATGAGTTTTCCTCTTAGCACTGCTTTCATTGTGTCCCATAGATTTGGGTAGGTTGTACCTTCATTTTCATTGAATTCTAAAAAGTCTTTGATTTCTTTTTTTATTTCTTCCTTGACCAAGGTGTCATTGAGTAGAGTATTGTTCAGTTTCCATGTGTATGTGGGCTTTCTGTTGTTTTTGTTGCTATTGAAGACCACTCTTACTCCATGGTGATCTGATAGGAGGCATGGGATTAGCTCGATCTTCTTGTATTTGTTGACATCTGTCTTGTGACCGATTATATGGTCTATTTTGGAGAAGGTACCATGCGGTACTGAGAAAAAGGTATATTCTTTAGCTTTAGGATGAAATGTTCTATATATATATATATCTGTTAAATCCAATTGGTCCAGAGTTTCAATTAGTTTCACTGTGTCCCTGTTTAGTTTCTGCTTTGCTGATCGGTCCATTGAGGAGAGTGGGGTGTTGAAGTCACCCACAATTATTGTGTTAGGTGTAATGTGTGCTTTAAGCTTTAGTAAGGTTTCTTTTACGAAGGAGGGTGCCCTTGCATTTGGAGCATAGATGTTCAGTATTGAGAGCTCTTCCTGGTGGATTTTCCCTTTGGCCAGCAAGAAGTGACCTTCTGAGTCTCTTTGGATGATTTTAGGTTGAAAGTCAATTTTATCTGATATTAGAATGGTTACTCCAGCTTGTTTCCTGAGACCATTTGCTTGTAAAATTGTCCTCCAGCCTTTTATTCTAAGGCAGTGTTTGTCTTTAACACTGAGATGTGTTTCCTGTATGCAGCAAAATGTAGGGTCCTGTTTCCGTATCCAGTCTGTTAATCTATGTCTTTTTATTGGGGAATTGAGTCCATTGACGTTAAGAGATATTAAGGAATAGTAATTATTACCTCCAGACATTTTTGAAATTATATTTATTTATCTTATTTATTTTTTATATTCGAGAGGTTATCTTCTTTTGGGTTTGATGAGAGGAGGTTTCTATCTTGCTTCTTCCCGGGTGTAGTTTCCGTCCTTGTCTTGGTGTTTTCCCCCTATTATCCTTTGTAGGGCTGGATTTGTGGAGAGATATCTTGCAAATTTGGTTTTGTCATGGAATACCTTGATGTCTCCATCAATGGCAATTGAGAGTTTTGCTGGGTAAAGTAGTTTTGGCTGAAGTTTGTGTTCTCTTAGAGTTTGCATGATATCTGCCCAGGATCTTCTAGCTTTCATGGTCTCAGGTGAGAAGTCTGGTGTTATTCTGATAGGTTTTCCTTTATATGTTACTTGGCCTTTTTCTCTTGCTGCCTTTAGTATTCTTTCTTTGTTTATTACATTTGGAGTTTTGATTATTATGTGACGGGATGTATTTCTGTTCTGGTCCAGTCTGTTTGGGGTTCTATAGGCTTCTTGTATATTCATGGGCATCTCTCTCCTTAGGTTGGGGAAGTTTTCTTCCATAATTTTATAGAAGATATTAGCTGGCCCTTTAACTTGTAAATCTTCACTCTCGTCTATACCTATAATCCTTAGGTTTGGTCTTCTCATAGTGTCTTGGATTTCCTGGATGTTTTGGGTTACCACCTTTTTGCATTTAGTATTTTCTTTGACTGTTGAATCAATGGTTCCTATGGTATCTTCGGCTTCTGAGATTCTGTCTTCTATCTCTTGTATTCTATTGTTGATACTTGCGTCTATGACCCCTGATTTCTTCCCCAGGTTTTCTATCTCCAATGTTGTCTCCCTCTGTGATTTCTTAGTTGTTTCTACTTCTGTTTTTAGTATCTGGATGGATGTGCTCAGATCTTTCGCTTGCTTGATTGTGTTTTCATGTATTTCCTTAATAGATTTTTGTGCTTCCTCTTTCATAGCTTCTACTTGTTGGCCCACGTTCTTCTGTAGTTCTTTAAGTGACTTTTGTCTTTCTTCCTTATTGTCTTCTTCTCTTTGATCCATCTTCTCCTGCATTTCTTGAAGTGATTTTTGTATTTGCCTCGTAAAGGCTTCTAACTTTTGATCCATTTTCTCCTCTATTTCTTTACGAGATTTTTCTATGTGTTCAGCTACCAGCATCCTGACCAGTGATTTTATATCCAAGTCTTGTTTTTCTGGTGTTTTAGGGTATCCAGGGATTCCTGTTGTTGGAGAACTGGGTTCAGATGCTGTCATGTTGCCTTGATTTTTGTTAGTAACGTTCCTTCGTTTTCCTTTTGCCATCTGGTTATTTCTGGTTTTAGTTGGCCTTGTTGTCAGTGGCTGGTGTTTAAATCTCCTGTGAGGCTGGGCTCACGTGTTGTTTCTCTACTGGTGAATATGTGTGACTGCTGCTTTAAGGGATCATAAGCTGGCTGCCACTCATGCGATTGTAGTCCCTGTTGGAGTCTCTCTACCTGGGCTTCTCCAGCTGTGTCCCGGTTGTAAGGAACTCCAAGAGCCTAGCAGATCCCCCGTGAGGGTAGCCCTGGAAGGGGTGTTTACCTGGGCCTTTCCAGCTATGTCCTGGTTGCAATATGGAGGCCCGTTGCTACCGCTGGTCCAGGGGCCGGCGAGCTGGTTGCAGAATGCAGCCTCGGTGCTCGCCAGAGGGCACGGGAATGTCCCACAGAGCCTGGGCCTTTCCAGCTGTGTCCTGGTTGCGATATGGAGGCCCGCCGCTACACCGCTGGTCTAGGGGCCGGTGAGCTGGTTACAGAACGCAGCCTAGGTGCTCACCAGAGGGCGGGGATGTCCCACAGAGCCTGGGCCTTTCCAGCTGTGTCCTGGTTGCAATATGGAGGCCCGCCGCTACTGCTGGTCCAGGGGCCGGCGAGCTGGTTGCAGAACGCAGCCTTGGTGCTCGCCAGAGGGCTCGGGGATGTCCCACAGAGCCTAGGCGGGACTCCGCCTGCTTGGCTCCGAGACCCTAGCAGATACCCCCGTGAGTGTAGCCCTGGAAGGGGTGTTTACCTGGGCCTTTCCAGCTGTGTCCTGGTTGCAATATGGAGGCCCGCCGCTACACCCCAGTATGATTCTTCATAATTGCATCTTGACCTACAATATCATACAGGAAATATTATCCAACTTAAAAGCTGTGTAACATCAATAGGAAAAGGGCTGATCAGTGAGTTTTGAAAGAGGACAGATAAACTAAAGTTGTTTGTGCCAAGGAACCCCAGACTAAGAAATGCATCATCTCCAAGTATGGAAAGGTACGTGTATCTATTGCATCACCCTCAAAGGTGTCTAAAATTATATCCCAGAGTGACTAAAGCCCCAGAATCTTCATTTTCTTTGTCCTTTACATCTGTGCTCCGTCCATCAATAAATTCCAGAATCCAGATTTTTTTCATTCTCTCCACGGCCACCACGGGCTCTTACCTGGACTGTTCTAGTAGCCTTGTAAATGGTTTCCAAGTCTCTCTGCTCCTCTTCAGTCCATTTCAGCACAGCGGCTGGCTGATGCTTGGAAATCTTACCCGATCTTGGAACTGGCATTATGCCTCAGCCAGTAAAAGCAATTGCCACACAAACCTGGTGACCTGACTTCATTCCCTGGAAACCCAGCATGGAAGCAGAGAGAATACTACAAAGTGGTCATCTGACTCCCATATGTGTACCGTGGCATGGGCATGCCTAAACACACACACACACACACACACACACACACACACACTAATAAATAAAACTTAAAAATAAATTAACTTAAAAATAAATTAATAAAACAATCACTACGTAGATTGGAGGGCAGTTCAAACCATCTACATGAGACTTCCTTCGGAACCCACCCTGAGCTTCCCACACTGACGGATGCCATCTTGATAGGCAAAACCCTCCCTAGCACTTTCTAGGTTCCACAAGCTACAACACCCACGTTGGCCTTTTATATTTCTTTACTCCTCTTTATTCCACAACTCGGGCATCAATGGCCACTTTAGCTTTTCTTTTGAGCTTCTGCCTTAGGGCCTTTGTACTCTTTATTCCACGTACCTTAAACAATTTTCCATAAGACACCACACTCCTGTCTCCTGCAGAGTTCTGTGCGGCTGAAGGCTTCATTCCCACAGGTTCACTGTACCTCTCTCCCTGCCCCTATTTCTCTCCCAAGGAATTCAACATCCCATGCCTGCATACCTCCTGTTCATCTTTTAGTCTTAATTTGTTTACCAGCACCGAAAATATTGCCTAGCACACAAAACACACTCCATTTGTTGAAAAACAAAAACCCTACATGAATAAAAAAATGAAACAAACAGATAATGCAGCGGCACACAACAGGAAACACTGGTTAGAGTTTCGATGCAGATTCTCTTCCTTCAAGCCTAAGCCACAGACTTCCTACACTCTGCCTCTTTGCTTTAGCAATTCATAACCCCTTTGCCAGACTATATCTGCCTGAAACATCACCCACTGATGAACCAGTTTGTTCAAATGGCTCCTAAGACTTCTCCATGAGATCAGACGCTCAAGAGCTGAAGCCAGGATCAGGCTCTTTGCCATTCTCTCCTTTTAACAGTATGGAACTAAGCACATCCGTCCTCAGCTGGGCCTCACACTCTTCTGGTTTTTTTCTTTTTTTCTTTTTGACATTTTGAGATTACATTCCTAGCTTATGGTGGCCATGTCTTCTCTTTCAGATGCTATTAGAACAGCCTCTGCTGCTTACATTTCTCCACATCCACATTCCTCCACTAACATCCTCCAAGGTGGAATCTTGTCACTGAAAAGATGTAAGTCCTAAACAAAAGTGACTTCTTGGGAAAACCCATCATGAGGCAGAGGCAATATTTTTAAGCTCACAGGAACAAGAGGAAGTTTATATTAAATCTTGCTACCTATCTTGACTTGCATATTGACTGAAGCAACCATTTTTTCCCGCTAGACTTTAGAAATGCAGATTTGAATAACTCATTTTAAAGCAAATCAGAAACTTGTGTTTTTATCTGACTGTTTCTACCCTGAAATGTCACTCTAAGTTTAAAGCTCTTGAATGCTGTTTTATGGAGAGTCCTTGGAGACAACTTTGTATATTGCAGATCTGGTTTGTATAGCACTGCATTTGAAGAGAACAGTGAGGACAGTGAGAAAAACCATGGGCGGGGGTGAAATTCATAAAGGAGACTCTAGTCTGAGGAAAGAGGTGCAAGGCAGGAGGACTCACGCTGCATTCTGAGCAAGAAAATAAAGTACACTCGGTGCTGGAGGGAAGAAACCTAAAAATCAGACTTCACCTTCCTCCTGTAACACAGAAAAGCTTCTTCCAAAATTGTACAATACATTGCCCAAGATGGCAGAGCAAGACCAGGAACACTCCGCAACATCAGCAGCAGCATTACAACGATGATGATTATAATGTCCACGATGATACTCAAAAGCCATTAGATATCACCATTCCAATTCACATCACTGTTCCCTTTGAAAGCACTGTTTATACTACTCGTTCCCACCCTGCGGAAAGCCATGACTCCCCAGGACAGCTTCTTTCTTAACCTGCTGTCTGCTTGTTTGCTTATGGGAGAAAGGCTTAAGATTTACACTGCTGACAAAATAGTGAAGGCCCAATACAGGAATGTTAATTGTAAGTACCCTGTAACAGAAGATCTGTCTAGGTTCACACTTCACAACTAGCAGTTCCCTAATTCCTCTGCTTCTGCGTCCAACCAGCTGCCATTTTAATCTCTGCTCACCAAGGGCTTGACTATTATAAGTGCTTCATATTATTTGAATCATATAGCATGACTCCTTCTGATACTCGCTTGTGTCAATTAGGATAGTGCCCTTGGGGGAGGGGGTCATCCATGGTGTCACGTGTACATATAATATGATTTCCATCCCTTTCTTTGGGCCTATGTAGCCAGGCTTTTCCATCTTGTAAAAATTTTATGCAGTGAATTGCTTGAAAACTAATAAGACTAAATACTACACTTAGTTTCCACCAAAAGGCAGAGAGATATGATGGGCTCTTTAATAAGTATTTCCTTCCAGATTTTGTTTTTAAGTTAGCATCCCATGGTGGCGTTCATTATATTACTTCCATATATTGCTGTCATACTTTGTTCTCACGTAATGCTCCTCACCACCTCCTGCTAATCCTTTTCCTCCATGGGACAGCCCCCTTTCTATGTTCATGTCGCATGTTTTCATTAATCTTTTCTCTCTGTCTCCCTTAGGATTCTTTTCCTCCTGCTCATAGCCCCCTTTCTACTTTCAGAAGATTTCATTTGTAAGCTAAATGAGATCCCATTCTGGGTATTCTCTGTCGAAGGAACATCAGGTTGCTTCTGGGATGGACTATTTTCAGTCTTACTATAAGAAACACAAAAGTGCTGGTGTTTCCTCCATACATTGGTCAAATTGGTTGTAAAGACCTGTGCACCAGTGAGATTGCTGGGGTAAATTCAGTTCTGCTTTTAGCATACTAGGAGTTTCAACACTACTCTGCATAAGAGCTTCATCCTTTTATTCCCAACCAGAGATGTACAAGCCAACAAGAGTACAAGCTGCAACAAAATAAGGCAAGAAACATGAAAAGGCAAAGCAATGTGACCCTTAGAAAAAGAATAAAGACTCATCAACTCCTGAACACAACTATGACCAGTGACCAGAAAAGAGATGGATTCAAACCAGAACCTGGAGAGGAGAGTCAGCAACACAAAGGATGAATGAGAAAATCAATAGCAATAAGAATTCATCAACAACATTGAAGAAAAATAAGCAAGAAAATAGATTCTGAAAAAAAGGTGAAATATTAGAAGCAGGAAACTAAATGAGTCAAAAAAAACTGTGAAAAGCATAATCAATAGAATCAACAAGGCAGAAAAACATAACAGGGATGGTGGATAAAGCTGATAAGATAACTGCATTCAGATATCAATAAGAAAAGGAATGGGCTTGCCCACAATGCTCAAGAACTTTGGAGTAAGATCAAGAAACTGGAAGTAAGACTCTAAAAGACAGAAGTTCAGGTAAGCAGTAAAGGCAAAGAGTGTATATTCATTGAAGGTATAACAGAAAATTCCCACACTCCTGGGACATTTAAACAGAAGAGGCAATAGAACCCCCAAGCAGACACGACTAAAAAAGAACCTCTCCCTCACACAGTAAAATCAAGGTATCAGGAATACAAACCAATTTTAAACGCAATAAAAGAAAAGTACTAACTGATATACAAGGGCAAAACCATAAGAGTTACATCACATCTCTCATCAGCAATCCTTAAATCGTAGATTCCTGAAAGTAAATAACTGCCAGCCATGAATACTATACCAAGAAAAGCTGGCTTTTACAGTTAATGAATAAGAACATTTCAAGACAAGCACAAACTGAGACAGTTCATGACTATCAAGTCAGCAATACAGAAGATATTTAAAGGAGTAGCATATATAGAAAAGGAAATAAATCTCATCCAAATAAACCCAGAAAAGATAAAAGTTGAGCTAGAAAGTGATCCAGCATGTCCAACATAGAAAACCATTGAAATTAAAGGAAAAGAAAGAAAAGAAGAAAGCAAACCAACTATAATTAAATGGATTAGTAAGTATTTCTCCATAGTTAATGTATGTGTAAATAAACTTAATTGACCAATAACTAATGTAGGGTTGAACAGATTATGCTATCTCCAAGAAAAATACCTTACTGGTAAAAACAGCTACAGATTGGGATTCAAAGGATGAACAAAGATATGCCAAAAGTAAATAAAAAATTAAGACCTAGAGGGCATAGCTGTTTTGATAGCTAATAAAGTAGACTACCAACAACAACAACAAAAAAAGCTTGGGAGTTATAGTATACACTAGGTGAAATGGACTTATCAGATCTGATAAGTTTTTCTGTAGATATCCAATCCAACAGAAATAGAACACACATTGTTTTAAAAAAAATCCATGGAACCAACCATCTCTAAAGTAGTTCATATTCTAGGCCATTAATCAAGGCATCCCAAATCAAAAGGAATCAAGATGATTTCTTATATTACATAAAACCATAGTAATCCATGACATTGAAGCAGTAATTTAAGAACCTCCCAACAAGAAAAAGTCCAGCACCAGACAGATTCATTGCAAAATTCTACCAGCTCTTTAAAGAAGAGCTAGCTCCAATGGTCCTCAGACTGCTGCATACCATAGAGAGGAAGTAATACTGTTAAACATATTCTACCAAACCAACATTACTCTAACACAGAGCATTATTCTCTATTACTGTAGAGAGCATTAGAGTATTACCAATTGCATTCTTCTAATACAGACTAGATGGGGACATAACGAAGGTAACTACAGATCAGCTTTCCTGATGAACATAGGCGCAAACATTTGGAAAACAATCTCAAGAACATGTTAATTAAAATTTAAATTGTTTTCATTTGCACAAGTGAAGTTTGATTCAACATATGTAGAACATTACATATAGACTGAAATAGACTTAAAGACAGAAACCACATGATCACCTCAATCCACACAGAAAATTACTTTGATGAAGTTCAACTTTCTGAAAGAATTAGTAATGAAAGTAACACATTGTCATATAACAAAAGCAAGATATGACAAACCTATAGCCTGCAACATCCTAAATTATAATGATCTCAGAATTTTCTCTAACACCTGTCATGAGGCACGGGTGCTAACTTTCTCCACTTTTATTCAACATACTAATTAAAATCTTAACTAAAGTTATAAGAGAAATTAATAAAAGAGATGTAAGTAGGGAAGGAAGAGATAAGAGCATCCCTGAGACATGATCCTGTAAGACTTGAATACACCACAGTAATCTCTTAACAGACGCTTTCAGCAAAGCAGCACACAGAAGCCAGAGCTTTGCTATATTCCAGGAATAAATTCACCAAGAAAAAAGCTAGACGGTGGAAATTCCAGTCACAATATCTTCAACTCTAAAGAACTAAACTAAAATACCTAGGAGTGAACCTAGCAGAGGAAGCAAAAGATCTGTAAAGTGGAAACTGTAAGGCAATGAAGAAATAAATTGAAGAGTACACTAGAAAATAAAAATGTCTCCACACTCATGGATAGGCAGAATTAAGATTGTTAAAATGTCTTATTTTCAAAGGCATTTTATATATTCTGTTCAACTCCCATCTACATACCAATAACATTATGAACAAAACTAGAAAGAGTCCTTTCCAAAGTTTATATGGAAACATGGTATGGTCAGAATAGCAAAGAAAGCCTTAGTAGAAAGAATAATGGTAATGTTATTCAAGTACTCAGTTTCAAAATATATTATAGAGCTATCGTGACAAAAAAATCATAGTACTATCAAAAAGATGTGTAGGGTAAAAGAAGAAAATATAAGACTCAGCAATAAATGCATATAGTAAGAGCTACCAAATTTTTGACAAAATTGGCTAAACATCATGGACAAAAGACATCTCTTTAATCAATAGTACTGGGAAAAATGGATTTTCATACAAAACAATGAGACTAGATTCATATCTTTCACCCTGTACAAAGAATGAATTCAAAATGCAGCAAATATCAATTTTTTGCCTTATTTGCTAAGGCCAAGTGAATACTGGATCAGTGCCTCCAGTGAAAAACCTGAAACCTAAAGCTGCCATTAAGAAACAGATAAAATACTGTAAGACATAGTTATAAACAAGGACTTCTGAATAGGAGGATTCTAATGGGATAGGGAATAATTGCAGCTATTAGCAGGTAATATGATATACAAGAAATTATATATGTGATATAACGTACATGAAAGCAGGAAGATTTTGGACAATGGTGTGAAATTACCAGCATGGAAAAAGAAGCCTACTAAATAGGTGAAAAAAAAAATGCTTTGCCAACTAGACAGCAGACAATGTATTAATATCAAGGACACAAAAAGAACTGCAAAAATTAAACATCAAAAAATCATTTAGTCAGAAAGTGAGCTAATAAACTAAATAGATCTAAAAACCTAATAAACAAAATTGAAAAAAGTAAACAATAAATGCCTGGAAAGGTATTCAGCATCCTCGGTCATCAGAGAAATCAAATTAAGATGATTTTTAGATTCTATCTCACTCAGAAGTTTATTTCATCAGAAAACAAATGACAACAAATGCTGTGTAGGAAAAAACTTACATTCACTGTATAGTCACTGTGGAAATAAGTATGGAGGTTCTTTTTTAAAAACCAAACTGAGAATACAACTATCGCATGACATAGAAATCTACAGGACACTTAGATTAACATGCCACAGAAACACTTGAATATCCATGTTTACTCACAATAACCAGGAAGGACGTTTAAATAAGAAATGTCTCCCTGTTTCCCATAGGCTCAGATATTTGAACACATTTGGTCCTCAGTTGGTGGTGCTCTTGTGGGAAGTTAGGAAAGCAACTGTGCTGAAGGAAATAAGTCACTGGGGGTTAGACTTTGAGAGTTTATACCTCCATCCCACATCTCTCTCTCCTCTCTCTGTCTCTGTCTCTGTCTCTGTCTCTGTCTCTGTCTCTCTCTCTCTCTCTCTCTCTCTCTCTCTCTCTCTCTCTGAGTCTCTGTTGGTGTTTGAGTTTGAAGATGTGATCTCTCAGTTTCCTGCTCAAGTGTACCCCACCATTCATGGACTTTCTTTCCCACTGATTCTGCAGCCTGAACTGAATCAATAGCAAGACTAAAGACTAATGTGTTCCATGAGCACAACTGTGTTACTCTATTCTATATTCAAGGTTTTCTGTTATTATGGAAGCATAATGTTTTTACTGTGGAAACAAAGACTTAATATTTTCACACTGTCATTCCTCAATATGTAAGGGTCAAATTACGGTATCTTTGCATTGTACTGTGTTAGAATGCTTGATTTTAAAAGTTGCTTCTGTGATGGATGGATGGAATAGGGTAAAATGGTGGTCAGAATATATTGTATCAATTTTCAATTAAAAAATAAAACAAAGAAAGTAAAACTCCATGTTTGAATCCATGTTTAAGTTCCTGACTTGCGGTCCATCAAATATTGTCAAATGAATTTTAGTGTGGCATTAGGGCAAGTTTTCCAAAAATTTTTTAAAAAATGGCTTTAACATGTTTTTGCCATCTTGTACTGTGCTCTTACATAAAGTAGCATTCTCAGAACTGATGATTCTAAAACCATAATTCTGATCAATTCTGGAAAGTTTTGAGGACACTTGATGACATCTAATATTAGGCAAAGACAGTTCTTTATGTAAAATCAAGAAAATATATCCCTCTCATTAGTATACAAATTTACTTCTATATTTAATATATAAGGTTATATATCCATATAAAACAGTTGTTTTAAAATAAATTTCTTTGATCTACTACCAGTAAAAAGAAAAAAATGTCACAGTGAAACCCATTATTTTATACAATTAGTATATAATAACCATAATTCTCTCTCAGAAATGGATAAAACCCTTAGGAATAAAATTTATTAAAGAACTGAAAGACTCATACATTGTCTCAAAATCACAAAGCAGTAATAAAAGAAATCAAAGAAGACATAAATAATTAGAAAGAGCCAAGTATGCATCGGGAGACATTATTAAAATATCCACACTACCAAAATCTATCCACACAGTCAATATACATAATTCCTACCAAAACTCTAATGACAATTTTTTATGAAAGCAGTAAAAATAAGATAAACATTTGTTTTGGTTGAGTTTTGTGGTTAACAAGACCTAGCCCTTGCTATAGCAGATTCTGGAGCAAGAAAACAAATAGAATGCACAGAATAGATCTAAATATTTAAATCTCACATAGCACACCAATGTGTTGCAGGATATTTGATCACACTGTGAATCCTAAGATTGTGTTTGTTACTGGGTAAAAAAAGAAAAAAAAAACCTGTTGTGGCTCAGCCCTTAGCCCACACTTTTAATCTCTCTGCCCGGAATACAGACATGCCCTTAGTACACAGCTTTAATCCCAAACAATGAAGGTAAAGTTAGTTCATAGAAGGAACCACCCATGTTTGAAAGTGATCTCTGAGTGACAAAGTGATGAATCAAGAAAAAGATTTGACAGAATAGGATACACCCAACTCTCATGAGAAGAGAGGGGGAAGGGAAGGTATTTGAGGAGCAGTGCAGAGAGAAAGAGAAAAAGCAGAGACAGTTTTACTGGGACAGTTTTACAGAGACACATTGAAGAGAAAACAAGCAAGACACAGGTGAAGACAGGATGATCTGAAAAACAAAAAGAGCCAGATTAGAATTATGACCAAAGTTAATATGATGCCAAGCAAAATAATTGAGGAGAATCCCAGAGAAGATTGAATCAGTTGGTTTAGAGAGGAGTTTGAGTCAGAACAGCTGAGTTGAACCAGCAGGCAGAGATCAGAAAACAATGAGGAAGGGGTGAGCTTATTCAGCAGTAAAGGCTCAAAACTGAAAGGCTCAGAAGCTGAAAAACATTCTAGGGCTACATAAGATTGTACAGAGGCTAGAAGCTTCCAGGACTAGTCCTAGGTTAGAAGACTGAGTCTTTGAGTCTTTGGAGACAAAAATCTCAGGCAAATAAACGATTCATTTACACCAATGTTAAATAAAATTCTCTTTTCCACATTGACAAAAATCAGATTAACTTTGAGAATTCTCAGAGTGCTTGGGGCTATGAAACAAAAATGTATACCCAGGGACTCTTCCTTAGTTGCCAGGCATGGTTGGCAAAAGTTATTTCTCCAAAAGGACTCTAGTTCACACTATAAAGGCATGGGACATTCAAGTTCCAGCAGCACTCCCTACAAGCAGTTCTCCTTTGATTTCCTCCATGTCTCAGGCTTTCCCTACCAGAAACATGTTCTCTGTTTGGAAGAAGAGACTTAGAAAGGAACCCACACAGACTCTACAACTGGGACCAAGTCCACCAAAGCAGGAAGTTCTAATTCTAAGCAATGAGAACATGTTTGAGGAAAAGGTCACAAGTCACAGGTAGATACATGCCTTTGGCCCTATGAACTCTTTACTCTCATAAGGACCAGAGACAGCCTACTGTTGGACACTAAATAACTCTAATAGTTCTTGTTACGGCCCATCCAGTCCCCCAATAATTGAGACAGTCCTACTGATTTATTTAATCAGGCATAGCACAATTACTAGGTGACTACCCCTAAACTATTTTTCTAGACTAGACTAGCTATTTCCCAGCTGTAGTATACAAGTTACTTACCAATAGTCCTCTCTCTCTCTCTCTCTCTCTCTCTCTCTCTCTCTCTCTCTCTCTCCCCATCCCTCACCTTGTGGCCCCCTACCTAAGCCCAGCCTATCTCAACTCTCTCCAGTAATTGACTGTCAGTCACTTTTACTTAACCAGTCAGACAACATGTTTACACAACATCATTTGATGTATGTGAGAATGTGCTCATATGGACGACATCCAGATCTTAGTGGCAGGTGTTTAGTATTTGAATACATATCAGCATCAGACCAACCACCAATAGCATTCCAACCAAAGGATTGGGCCCAGTTCCCCTATCCCACAGCCTGCAATATGACATTATGTAAATGTACTCATGTATATGAATATTTATATACGTGTACATAATATTACATGAATGTATGTACATTCATTTATATTAATGAGTATGTATGTACGTGTGCTCTTAAAAATAAATTGTTTCTTCTACAAAGCAATGTATTGAAAACAATATACATAGAAAAACATTTAAGAAAGATATCCCAAATCCATTCAGCTTCAGAGTCAATTCAAATTTTTTGTTTGAAAGAACCTTTAGCCCAGGCTAGCCTAGAATTACTTATGCTGCCGAGGATTACCTTGAACTTCTGATCGTCTTACCTTCACTTTCCCAATACTGAGGTTGCAAGTCTGCACCATTGGCAGTACTGGGGATTGAACCCAGAACTTTGGGCGTGCCAATAGACACACTGCCAGCTGAGCTGCATCCATTCACTTTCCCAGATTCTGTTTGCAATAAAATAAAATAAAATCAGCAACTTGTTAGCTTTGAGGGCAACTTGAGGAACAACAGCTCAAGGTGACAGCCTTCGAGAAATTTGAAATATACAAGAATAAACATGCCTTCCTTGGGGAACCAGAACAAAGGAAATGCAGAGTCGTGCTGAGCCAGCAGGGCTATCGCCTAGGCAGGCATGAGGGGAAGTACAACCTTGTACAAGAAAGGAGCTCTGCAAGGTTGAGGTCTCCCAAGGTGAAGCTGGATGCTGATAGCCTTCATTTCTTAAAAATGGAACTGAAACTCTCCTACATACAAAGCAGATGAACTGAAGCTGTACTCCTCCTTGCTAAAATTTTTAACTCTGCTCCAATTCTTCCACCTCAGCTATGAAAATCTACAAATGACCCACAATGACAACTTCATTTTCAGCGGACATCATTTCCTGTTTACTGCAACACAGGAGACCAGGGATATTATAGAAACACGTGTAATGCTTAATAAAAGAAACTCTATAGCTCATTTGCTGTTGTAATTGCAAATGGAGAGTCCCAGTGCACAAACACAAGCAGCACTGGCTCTGACTGCTTGTTGAACATTTGTTTATAGGCCAACTGTCCTTGTACACTTTCCCCATTGTGACAACTGGAAATGGATCTGAGAGTGTTGCTGGTGCATGCTCTCACATCCTTCTAGTGTCTGCTCCACATGACCGTCCAGTCACTTGCCTGTTATAGGCTCTCTGTAAGTGAACGATTTATGTTAAATTCACCTTTGTCCATAGGCTAATGGAACTTATCCAGGATTTCAATATGATGTTTTTAACAAACACTTATGCAAGCACAATCTGTCCCTGGAAGCCATGATTCTCTGTTCAACTTGGAATTGAATAATGGAAATTAAGTGGCAATATTTGTTGTTCTTTGTCTCAACACTATAGCTGCCCTAAGGAGGTTAAATGAGATGACAGGAAAAAACAGACAATAATGTGATAGTCAAAACTATTAGAGCACTTTTAGATAACTGGACATGAAACTAAGTGCATGAAGTACATAGCATCCTCAGAGGCTATCCTAGAAGGAAATGGCAATCACCACTACTGTACAAAAATCAGATGCTCAGAGGGGTTATCTGTCCCTAAGACAGCACATGGAGTGCAACTCACAATGCTCACTGGATCTCAGTCTCGTCATCCAGAAAAATCATATCAAATACTTTCTCTGAAGCCCTTCCAGAACCATTATCTGGTAGAGCTGAGCTACAGAAAAGCCTAAGAAAATATTACTGTCTGGCATTTGCAAAGAGTATTAGAGATCTCAAGAGTGCTTCCACATGCATCAAGCATTAACAAGCCCTAAGGGCTCTGTGCAAATGGACCGTGTCATTAATCTTCGGCCCCATGTTCCTAATCCCTCGCATGTCTTAGATACTACAAGGTAATAAGACCATCAACAGCCAGTGATAAAATAAAGCAAGCTTGACACTAGGGGCAACATGCTGACTGTCTTAGTGTATACTAAGAAGAAAAAAGTTACCCACTCTTTCTAATAGCATACTTTAAAGATAAGAAAATATTTGAGAATTAAATAATTTGCATAATTCATTTTTTTTAGTAAATTAGCAGGTCAGAATTTAAATGTTACTCCCTTGCCAGATAACAAATTCTTTCATAACAGAATACAAGATACCTTATGATTGTTTACAATTCAAGATATGTGTAATTGTCACTGATTATGAACACCTACAGGTACAGAAGGTCAGAAGAGGTACTTAAACTTTGAATAAATTATATCTCTAAAATATCACAAATCATTCATGTCCACACTTATTCACATAGAAAGAATTAGCAGGATTCTCTAGAAATATTCTAGACATGTCAATCATTTCCATTCAGGAAATTCTTAATTGTCCCAACTCTGATAATACTTAAAACTATATATCTGCACATGAAATGTTTATAAATAAAACCACACTTTGGGTGTACTAATTAGGAATGTTTATATTTTAAGGGCCCCTAAAATTATTTTACAAGGCAACAAAATATAAATTAGCCTTCAAATCTAGACAGATTCTAAATTCATATTTTCTGTGTCAGATTGTCTGACAGTACATTTCTATGGATAGGTTTTATTTTTAAAAAGATTTATATTTTCAAGAGTATTTTTCACTTTTAAAATTTATTTTATGATCACTAATATATTAAAATGTTAAGGTTTTGAGTTAATTCTTCAGTTCCTCAGAAATCATGTGTGCAATCTTGATCAGCTTTAGTGAAGCAAACTTATTTTTTCTTATGTGATATCAAATATTTTGTCTAAAATTAAGTTATGGAATATTGGACAGGAAGTTTGGAAGAAACCTCTATTTTATCTATGTAATAATTATTCCTATTATTCAAAACACTATAGAATGATAGGTTTTAATCAGTAAACCAAAGCTGATATTTCATTCCACACTAAATCCCATACTTCCTGCAGATCTCCACAATTGATACCTAATATCTTTTTTTTTTTGCTGCACTAGGACACCATGTCATATTTACTTGGCCCCTGTTTCTAAGCTTCTCTTACCCAAAGGAGTTTCTCTGACTGACTGAATAGCCTTGCCAGTTCAGAAGCATACGGTCAATTAACTCATAATACTGTCATCAACTGCATTTGTCTGTTGTTTTTCTTCTGAGTATGCGCCTGTGTCTTTTAAAGGCAAGCAACAGAAAGCAAGTCCAATTCCAGAAAGTTAAACATTGTCCACAAATGCTTACATGGACAGTTTATGGCACACAGTATCTATGTTTGACTAAGGCCATTTCCTTCAGGCTTGGACAGGACATACGTGTGAGCAGAGAAACTTGGCAGGATACAATACATGTCTTAACTAAAAGCAAAGACAGATGTCAGCAGACTCATTCATGATTAATCACAACCAGATGTGCTCCCCACATGTCTGTCTTTTTAAAAAAATTTTATTAGATATTTTCTTTATTTACATTTCAAATGTGATCCCCTTTCCTGGTTTCCCCTCCAAAAACACCCTATCTCATTCCCCCTCCTCCTGCTCACAAACCCACCCACTCCCGTTTCCCTGTCCTAGAATTCTGGGGCATTGAGCCTTCACAGGATCAAGGGCCTCTCCTCACATTGATGTCCAACAAGCCCTTCCTCTGCTACACATGGGGCTGGATCCATGGGTCCCTCCATGTGTGCTCTAGTGGTTTAGACCCTGGGAGTTCTGGAGGTTCTGGTTAGTTCTTATTGTTGTTCCTCCCATGGGGCTCCTTTTTTTTTTATCTATTCAAGCCAAAGGTGTCTCAGCTTTTGGCACAGAAAGACTGTGCCTGTCTTAGGCATCCCGCTCAAGAAGTGTTGACCTTACCCATCATTGATACATGAATTTTAACATTCATGCCCTGTCTTAGGTTGATCCACCTCTGAGAGAATCTTATTCACCCTTTTTTATCTGTAAGAGCTACCCACATTATCACAGAACAGAAAGTTGTGCCTGTCTTAGGTTGCCATCTGAAAACACAGCTCTTACCCACCATTGGCATGTGATTAATCTTGTATTCATGGACTGACTTAGGTTGAGAAGGTTTTCAAGACAATCTTACCCATCATTGACTACCAACTTCTGCTAGGAAAAATGTTGGAGCTTGAATTTATGTAACTCTGCTTTGATATCTGTAAAAGCTCTGATGATTCCTCTCAAAAGAACAGGTAATAAACATGGATAAAAAGGAACATAAAGCCAAGCCCTGCAATACCCAATAAGAAAGATATAAGCAAGGATCAGGAAGAAAAACAGCCTGTAACTTTTTCAGAATATCATTTTCAATGCTAGCAGTGTCAAGAGAGATAGGTTTTACATTTCTTAAACTTGCAACCCCCTTATTCAGGGCTAAAAAAATCTAAAGAAGCATTAGTATCATGCCATATACTTTGAATGTTGTTTTTACTCTGGTCCAATTATGACTCTTTATATATTTTTAGAGTTCTACAAATACATAGACAATTGAGCATGACATTCTAAATGGCTTCTAATTTTCATTCCTTGTATCTCATCTTCCATGACCTGCACAATATCATATAATGCCATTCTTTGTTCTAACCATCTATCCAAATCCTCTTGTATTCAGGGCATTGGTTACATTTTCTGCAAGATGATTTATGCAACTGGTTGGTTGTATCTCTTGTGCTAAAGCTAATGCACTAGCAGTAGCACTGGCTATAAGTGCTATGAGAGCAACAATGCCGGCAATGATCAGCCCAATGATGCATTTGATCTTTGTCAGAGCGTCATCTAATTCTTCCAATATGTGTAATCTTTTTTCAGGATATCAGGGTGCAGATAAATTTACAGGAATCATAATAAAAGCTTGTTTGTGTACTACCATTACAGATTGACTATCATATAGTACAAAAATGCAATTGTACAAAAGATAATTAAAACAAGAAACACTGAACTCATTAGCAGAGCCAATAACAAAGGTAACATTTCCTATTAGTAAAAGATGAAGTAAGGAAATACAGGATGTTACATTCACCTTAACCCTAGAACCTGTTCACATTTTTATTCACAACAAATATAACATCATACAAGGTAACTGCCAATTTCCAAATATGTCTCTGAAAATATCCAGAACCAGCCCTCCAAATGCCCACTGCTTTTTCCTTTTCTCCAATATTGGATTAACTTCCAGACTAGTTTGAGTCAGAATAACTGGTCACATTAAAGCAATGAGGAGAGTCATTATAGCAACTTCTCCATTTGCTTGATTTTTTTTTTTTGAAGACAGGTTCCAGAGTCTCCATGTTCTTTGTCCTACAAGGTCTAAAAACCTAAGGCAGGGCAACTTGTCCAGTCTGAGATGTAGGCATTCAAATCTTAATGCTTTGCACTACAGTCTTAGAGATATTCTTCTTCCAAGTCTGAAGGTCCATAGGAACACATCCAGCATTAGTACTATTTCTAGTAAAACAAATAGGTTGGCCCTGACCCATAGCAGTGTGATTCTCAAATTTGGAATACATTTACTCTCAGACCAAGGAAAACCTAACAGCTGAGTATTATTAGAGGTCACAGGTATTTCTGGACTTGACTATACAGAAAGATGTAGCAAAGGTGGGACAGGAAAATATGCCCAGTACAACTATACAGTACATCGCCATCATCAGGGCATTCAACAAGATGACAGTCAGCATCATTCTTTGTTCCAGCATCAGCATGTCTCGTCAATTTCTCTGGCAGCTAGCACACTCCTTTAGCATCCTGATTTAAAGAACACACACAAAATTGTCCTCTTCCCCTGTGCCTTGGTTAGAGTTTTACTGCTATGAACAGAAACCATGGCAAAGGCAACTCTTTAACTCTCAGAATAACTGGTCACATTAAAGCATTTAATTGGTGCTGGATTACAGATTCAGAGGTTCAGTCCATTATCATCAAGGCAGGAGCATGGCAGAGACCAGGTGGCATGGTGAATGAGGAGCTGAGAGTTCTACATCTTCATGGAAGGCCTCTAGGAGAAGACTAGCTTTCAGGCAGGTATGACAAGGTCTACACAGTGACACACCTACTCCAACAAGACCACACCTCCAGCCACTCCCTGGGCTAACCATATACAAACTATTATACCCTGTTAATTGGGACCATGCCATATGCCAGTAGGTGGATCCTTCCATTTTTACCTGGACATAAGTATGCCTAATTGTAGGGTGCCACAGACACTCAGCAGCAAAGAGTCCCTTGGCATTCAAGATCAAAAACTTTTAAATAAAATTTGCGGGGAAGAGGCTGCTTTCTGCAACCAGCTCGCTGGCCCCTGGACCAGCGCGGCGGGCCTCCATATCGCAACCAGGACACAGCTGGAAAGGCCCAGGCTCTGTGGGACTTCCCCGCACCCTCTGGAGAGCACCTAGGCTGCTTTCTGCAACCAGCTCGCCGGCCCCTGGACCAGCAGAAGCGGCGGGCCTCCATATTGCAACCAGGACATAGCTGGAAAGGCCCAGGTAAACACCCCTTCCAGGGCTGCCCTCACGGGGGATCTGCTAGGGTCTCGGACCCAAGCAGGCTGAGTTCCGCCTAGGCTCTGGGGGACATCCCCCTGCCCTCTGGCGAGCACCGAGGCTGCTTTCTGCAACCAGCTCGCCGGCCCCTGGACCAGAAGAAGCGGAGGGCCTCCCTATTGCAACCAGGACATAGCTGGAAAGGCCCAGGACACAGCTGGAAAGGCCCAGGCTCTGTGGGACATCCCCGCGCCCTCTGGCGAGCACCTAGGCTGCATTCTGCAACCAGCTCACCGGCCCCTGGACCAGCGGTAGCTGCGGGCCTCCATATTGCAACCAGGACATAGCTGGAAAGGCCCAGGTAAACACCCCTTCCAGGGCTACCCGCACAGGGGGATCTGCTAGGGTCTCGGAACCAAGCAGGCCAAGTTCCTTGCAACCAGGGCACAGCTGGAGAAGCCCAGGTAGACAGACCCCAACAGGGGCTACAATCGCATGGGTGGCAGCCAGCTTATGATCCCTTAAAGCAGCAGTCACACATATTTACCAGTAGAGAAACAACAGGTGAGCCCAGCCTCACAGGAGATTCAAACACCAGCCACTAACAACAAGGCCAACTAAAACCAGAAATAACCAGATGGCAAAAGGAAAACGAAGGAACGTTACTAACAAAAATCAAGGCAACATGACAGCATCTGAACCCAGTTCTCCAACAACAGGAATCCCTGGATACCCTAAAACACCAGAAAAACAAGACTTGGATATAAAATCACTGGTCAGGATGCTGGTAGCTGAACACATAGAAAAATCTCGTAAAGAAATAGAGGAGAAAATGGATCAAAAGTTAGAAGCCTTTACGAGGCAAATACAAAAATCACTTCAAGAAATTCAGGAGAAGATGGATCAAAGAGAAGAAGACAATAAGGAAGAAAGACAAAAGTCACTTAAAGAACTACAGAAGAACGTGGGCCAACAAGTAGAAGCTATGAAAGAGGAAGCACAAAAATCTATTAAGGAAATACATGAAAACACAATAAAGCAAACGAAAGATCTGAGCACATCCATCCAGATACTAAAAACAGATGTAGAAACAACTAAGAAATCACAGAGGGAGACAACATTGGAGATAGAAAACCTGGGGAAGAAATCAGGGGCCTTAGACGCAAGTATCAACAATAGAATACAAGAGATAGAAGACAGAATCTCAGAAGCCGAAGATACCATAGGAACCATTGATTCAACAGTCAAAGAAAACACTAAATGCAAAAAGGTGGTAACCCAAAACATCCAGGAAATCCAAGACACTATGAGAAGACCAAACCTAAGGATTATAGGTATAGACGAGAGTGAAGATTTACAAGTTAAAGGGCCAGCTAATATCTTCTATAAAATTATGGAAGAAAACTTCCCCAACCTAAGGAGAGAGATGCCCATGAATATACAAGAAGCCTATAGAACCCCAAACAGACTGGACCAGAACAGAAATACATCCCGTCACATAATAATCAAAACTCCAAATGTAATAAACAAAGAAAGAATACTAAAGGCAGCAAGAGAAAAAGGCCAAGTAACATATAAAGGAAAACCTATCAGAATAACACCAGACTTCTCACCTGAGACCATGAAAGCTAGAAGATCCTGGGCAGATATCATGCAAACTCTAAGAGAACACAAACTTCAGCCAAAACTACTTTACCCAGCAAAACTCTCAATTGCCATTGATGGAGACATCAAGGTATTCCATGACAAAACCAAATTTGCAAGATATCTCTCCACAAATCCAGCCCTACAAAGGATAATAGGGGGAAAACACCAAGACAAGGACGGAAACTACACCCGGGAAGAAGCAAGATAGAAACCTCCTCTCATCAAACCCAAAAGAAGATAACCTCTCGAATATAAAAAATAAATAAGATAAATAAATATAATTTCAAAAATGTCTGGAGGTAATAATTACTATTCCTTAATATCTCTTAACGTCAATGGACTCAATTCCCCAATAAAAAGACATAGATTAACAGACTGGATACGGAAACAGGACCCTACATTTTGCTGCATACAGGAAACACATCTCAGTGTTAAAGACAAACACTGCCTTAGAATAAAAGGCTGGAGGACAATTTTACAAGCAAATGGTCTCAGGAAACAAGCTGGAGTAACCATTCTAATATCAGATAAAATTGACTTTCAACCTAAAATCATCCAAAGAGACTCAGAAGGTCACTTCTTGCTGGCCAAAGGGAAAATCCACCAGGAAGAGCTCTCAATACTGAACATCTATGCTCCAAATGCAAGGGCACCCTCATTTGTAAAAGAAACCTTACTAAAGCTTAAAGCACACATTACACCTAACACAATAATTGTGGGTGACTTCAACACCCCACTCTCCTCAATGGACCGATCAGGAAAGCAGAAACTAAACAGGGACACAGTGAAACTAACTGAAACTCTGGACCAATTGGATTTAACAGATATATATAGAACATTTCATCCTAAAGCTAAAGAATATACCTTTTTCTCAGCACCGCATGGTACCTTCTCCAAAATAGACCATATAATTGGTCACAAGACAGATGTCAACAAATACAAGAAGATCGAGCTAATCCCATGCCTCTTATCAGATCACCATGGAGTAAGAGTGGTCTTCAATAGCAACAAAAACAACAGAAAGCCCACATACACATGGAAACTGAACAATACTCTACTCAATGACACCTTGGTCAAGGAAGAAATAAAAAAAGAAATCAAAGACTTTTTAGAATTCAATGAAAATGAAGGTACAACCTACCCAAATCTATGGGACACAATGAAAGCAGTGCTAAGAGGAAAACTCATAGCTCTAAGTGCATCCAAAAAGAAACTGGAGAGAGCATACACTAGCAGCTTAACAGCACACCTTAAAGTGCTGGAAGAAAAACAAGTTAACTCACCCAGGAGGAGTAGAAAACAAGAAATCATCAAACTCAGGGCTGAAATCAATCAAATAGAAACAAAGAGAACCATACAAAGAATCAACAAGACCAGGAGCTGGTTCTTTGAGAAAATCAACAAGATAGATAAACCCTTAGCCAGACTAACCAAAGGACACAGAGACAGTATACAAATTAACAAAATTAGAAATGAAAAGGCAGACATAACAACAGAAACTGAGGAAATTCAAAAGATCATCAGATCCTACTACAAAGGTCTATACTCAAAACAACTGGAGAATCTGGAGGAAATGGACAATTTCCTAGACAGATATCAAATACCAAAATTAAATCAGCATCAAGTAGACCAGCTAAATAGTCCCATTACCCCTAAAGAAATAGAAGGGGTTATAGAAAGCCTCCCAACCAAAAAAAGTACAGGACCAGATGGTTTTAGTGCAGAATTCTACCAGACCTTCAAAGAAGACTTAACACCAATACTCTTCAAACTATTCCACAAAATAGAGACAGAAGGGACACTGCCCAACTCATTCTTTGAAGCCACAATTACGCTAATACCTAAACCACAAAAAGATCCAACAAAGAAAGAGAACTTCAGGCCAATTTCTCTGATGAATATAGATGCAAAAATACTAAATAAAATTCTTGCTAACCGAATCCAAGAGCACATCAAAACGATCATCCACCATGATCAAGTAGGCTTCATCCCAGGGATGCAGGGATGGTTCAATATACGGAAATCCATCAATGTAATCCACTACATAAACAAACTGAAAGAAAAAAACCACATGGTCATCTCATTAGATGCTGAAAAAGCATTCAACAAAATTCAGCATCCTTTCATGCTAAAAGTCTTGGAAAGAGCAGGAATTCAAGGCCCATACCTAAACATAGTAAAAGCAATCTACAGCAAACCAGTAGCCAACATCAAAATAAATGGAGAGAAACTTGAAGCATTCCCACTAAAATCAGGGACTAGACAAGGCTGCCCTCTCTCTCCATATCTTTTCAATATAGTACTTGAAGTTCTAGCAAGAGCAATTAGACAACATAAAGAAGTCAAAGGGATACAAATTGGAAAGGAAGAAGTGAAACTATCATTATTTGCAGACGATATGATAGTTTACCTAAGCGACCCAAAAAACTCCACCAGAGAACTTCTACAGCTGATAAACAACTTCAGCAAAGTGGCAGGTTATAAAATTAACTCAAGCAAGTCAGTGGCCTTCTTGTACTCAAAGGACAAGCAGGCTGAGAAAGAAATTAGGGAAATAACACCCTTCACAATAGCCACAAACAACATAAAGTATCCTGGCGTAACTCTAACCAAACAAACGAAAGATCTGTACAACAGAAACTTCAAGTCCTTGAAGAAAGAAATCGAAGAAGACCTCAGAAGATGGAAAAATATTTCTTGCTCCTGGATTGGCAGGATCAATATAGTAAAAATGGCCATCTTGCCAAAAGCAATATACAGATTCAATGCAATCCCCATCAAAATCCCAACTCAATTCTTCATAGATCTAGAAAGAGCAATTCTCAAATTCATCTGGAGCAACAAAAAACCCAGGATAGCTAAAACTATTCTCAACAATAAAAGGACTTCTGGGGGAATCAATATCCCTGATTTCAAGCAGTACTACAGAGCAATTGTGTTAAAAACTGCATGGTATTGGTATAGCAACAGGCAAACAGATCAATGGAACAGGATTGAAGACCCTGAAATTAACCCACAGACTTATGGTCACTTGATCTTTGATAAAGGAGCCACAACCATCCGATGGAATAAAGATAGCCTTTTCAACAAATGGTGCTGGTTCAACTGGAGGTCAACATGCAGAAGAATGCGAATTGACCCACTCTTATCTCTTTGCTCTAAGATCAACTCCAAGTGGATCAAGGACCTCCACATAAAACCAGACACACTGAAACTATTAGAAAAGAAACTTGGGAAGAACCTGGAGGACTTGGGCACAGGGGAAAAGTTCCTGAACAGAACACCAATAGCGTACGCACTAAGATCAAGAATCGACAAATGGGACCTCATAAAATTACAAAGTTTCTGCAAAGCAAAGGACACTGTCCGAAGGACAAAACGGCAACCAACAAAGTGGGAAAAGATCTTTACCAACCCCACATCCGACAGAGGGCTAATATCCAATATATACAAAGAACTCAAGAAGTTAGACCGCAAAGAAACAAATAACCCTATCAAAAAATGGGGCACAGAGCTAAACAAAGAATTTTCACCAGAAGAAATTCGGATGGCCGAGAAACACCTTAAGAGATGTTCAACATCATTAGTCATCAGGGAAATGCAAATCAAAACAACCCTGAGATTCCACCTCACACCAGTCAGAATGGCTAAGATTAAAAACTCAAGAGACAACAAGTGCTGGCGAGGATGTGGAGAAAGAGGAACACTCCTCCACTGTTGGTGGGATTGCAAAATGGTAAAACCACTCTGGAAATCAGTTTGGCGGTTCCTCAGAAAATTGGGCATGTCACTTCCAGAGGACCCTGCCATACCACTCCTGGGCATATACCCAGAGGATTCCCCTACATGCAATAAAGACACATGCTCCACTATGTTTATAGCAGCCTTGTTTATAATAGCCAGAAATTGGAAGGAGCCCAAATATCCCTCAAAGGAGGAATGGATACAGAAAATGTGGTATATTTATACAATGGAATACTACTCAGCAATTAAAAATAATGAATTCATGCAATTTGTAGGTAAATGGTTAGACCTGGAAAATATCATCCTGAGTGAGCTAACCCAATCACAAAAGAATGCACATGAAATGCAATCACTGATAAGTGGATATTAATGAGCCCAGAAGCACTAAATACTCAAGATACAAATAGCAAGTCAAATGATTCCCAAGAAGAAGAAAGGAGAGGACCCTGGGCATGTAAAGATTGCATCCAGTTTAGTAAAGAAACTGAGGGGGGAGGGGGAATGATTGGGGAATATTTGGGGGGGAGAGGAACTATGGGAACTATGGTGGGTGGGAACTGGGAAAGGGGAAAGCCCTTGGAATGTAAACATAGAATATAGAAAATAAAAATTAAAAAAAAAAAATTTGCGGGGAAGGAGTATACAACTCCCCCTTTTCATTTTTTATAACTGAATTTTTAGAGCTCCATGGGCTCGTTCCATAATTCCTGTACTTGAGGACATACAAAATTATGTATTTAATATAGATTATAACTTATAGTTTATAGATTTAATTCATATTTAATTCATATTATAACATGAATTAAATCTAATATACTTCCTTTTAAAATATAAAATACTTAATGCATATTATCTATATTTTCTGTATAGGAATATATAAACATAAAAATCATATTTAATGTACGTAACATTTAAATTGTATAATTTATATTTATTGTGGATAATTTATATATGCACATGCATATATGAAGATATATGTAGTTATTAAGGACAGGTCATCTTCTGAATGCACAGGAATAACATATATGTATATATTTATATACATTCTAACCTATATCATATATGTTAGTTTATATTTATATTTTTTAGTTAATTTATATTTGGGGCCACCTGCTGGATTAGATCAGAACAGGCAGGTGTACTTATCTGGAATCCATTTGATCTGTGACAGGCAGGTCTTAGTCTTAGGAGTCTTGTTTCCCTGAAGCTTAGGTGAACTTTAGTTTACAAAAGGATGTACATTAGTATTTACCATTGTATTGAAATCCATATTTTCAGAAAAGTAGTTAACATGTGTCTGCTAGACAAAAGAAATGGACTCATGCCTTTGAGACCTAGTTAAAGCTATAGATTTACAGCAATAGATATGCAGATTGAACGGAGATGCTTTCAGCATGGTGAGAAGTATCTTTAAGTTTATATTCAGAAGACAACCAAAGGGAAATTAAAATCTTGAGCTTGTGACTGAATTGTAAACTGATGTTGTTCCATTAGCTTATCAGAACTTCATTGATCAATGTTAAAATTCTGAACTTTGAAATAACAATTAGCATGTAGAGGAGAATATGAGACATTTCCCATTTTTACACCTTTAATCATTTTTTGTATCTCTATGACTTGAATGTATATACCTTAAAAAATCTTCTTAGACCCTCCAACATTTATAACTTGCATTTACCAAGTTTAAACATCTTCACTTGCACTATTCCCTTTAAATATCTTTCATCTGAAGTACTTTTCTAATCTTAATCATTAGCCATCTCAAACATTTTACATGAACATTTTTTCTTAGACCTTAGCCTGCTGGATTGGATCATAACTCAAAGCATCCCTGGACAGAGGGGAGGACTGATTCTCCAAAACCCACTTCTCTCTCTTAGCTCTAATCAGGGTCTAAAGACAAAGTATCTGTAGGCACTTTACCTAGTCCATGCCCACTATGATAGATTTGAAGTCTTTCTCCAACTTTCTTCCGGGTTGTTAAAGGTATTGTTCCTTCCTCAGAAAACAAAGAACAAGCCTTCTCTACAAAATCTAAAAAAACTATGAAATTGCTGTTGCCCTACTTTCAGCATTTAAAAAAAATACAGCTGTTTCCATTTCCCCCCCCTTTTTTCCTGTCTCTTGCTTTTTCTGAGGTCCATTACTTACATTATCCTATGTCTTTTACTCCAGAGAAGTACTCACTGCACCCAAGTTCCCTTTTCTGAGTTCTCTTTTCTTTTTCTGATCACCCACTTTTTCTGCAGTGTCCTTCGCTTTGAACATGATAGTTGAGCTCCACATTAGGCACCATCCTTCCAGAGTCTGCCACTCAGTCAACAGGAAAACCATGACTGGGGGAGTAAAGATGATTATGGTAAAGGCAGAAAGAAAATGCAAGAGACAGATATGGGAGAGCTGCTGGTTAATACCATACCAGCAGCGGATGTATTTTCTCAGTGTCTTTTAAGGCAAGCAACAGAAAACACGACTAGGTCCAGGAAGTTAAACAATCACCACAAATGCTTATTTGGCAAGTTTATGGTACATAGTATCTATGTTTGACTAAGGCCATTTCCTTCAGACATGGACAGTCTCTCAAGGACATCAGTGTAAGCAGAGGAACTTGGCAGGATATAACACGTGTTTTAACTATAAACAGAAACACATGTCTGCAGACTCATTCATGATTAATCACCAGCAAGAAGTCAGCCAAAGCTAACTCCAGATGTGCTCCCCACAGTGCATGCTTTTCAAACCCCATCCTTTTTTCCCTGAGACATGGTTTCTCTGTGTAGCCCTAGCTGTCCTGGGACTTGTTCTGTAAGCCAGGCTGTCCTTTAACTCAAAGATCCTCCTACCTCTGCCTCCAGATTGCTGGGATTAAAGACATGTACCATCACCACAAGGCTCAAACACCTTTTATTCTTCTTTAAAATTGCTCTGATGAATTTCCTATATGATTCACAAAGTCCTTAATTTTAAGGAAGGCTCAGTGAGCCTGGAAGGATAGGTCCCTCTAACTTTGTCATTCTAAAGTTCAGTCATTCACAGCATATCTATAAAAATCTTTCTCACAAGTGAGATTTCTGAGGTTCAAGAAGCAACTGACTACCCTCACTCATACAAATAGCTAACCCCAGAGAATACACTCTCTCTATAGACTTACTGATATATGTTTGCAACTCTATGTGCTTTCCAAGATCCCAGCATGTGCTCTATCACAGAATAAGATGGCATGTCAACATAATACAATGGTTTTCAATATTTGTTGTTTTAAAAAACATTGTAAACCTACATTATTCAGTACAATGCATAAGTATTTTGCCCCTTCCTTGTATATCCTAAACTCTACATACTTATTACATATACATATATGTGGAAATAAAATATGCCTTTGTTGGAGCAAAAATGAGTATGGATTAACAATATATTATTTTAACAATTACCAATACAAAAATTAGTCCAGGCATGGTGATACACACCATTAGTCCCAGGGTACAGAGGCAGGCAGATCTCTGTGAGCCTGAGGCTAACTTGGCTACACAACAAATTCCAGATCAGCAAGAGTTGCACAAAAAGACATTGTCTCAAAAAGAAGAGAAAAGAAAAATTGTAAGTGGGTCTTTGCAGCTCACCTCTCTGTTCCCAGCACTCAAAATAGAGGTATGCAGATCTCTGAGAGTGGGAGTCAAGCCTGATCTAGAGGGGGAGCTCCAAGACAGCCAGGGTTATACAGATACTCTGTCTCAAAAAAAAAAAAAAAAACCACAGTTTATCTTCTTGTGTTGAATATTCATTCAAAGCTTCTGGTTTCATTTCACGGGCCCTGAAATTACAAGTTTCTAAAACCTAACCTATATGCTTAATAATTGCTTTAGTCATTCACCAAAGAAAAACAGCTACAATGCAAAAGCTGGGAAATGTCTGCAGTACGTAGAAAGATTTTAAGGATATGTTATAGAATGTGAACTAAGCTAACTGTGCCTTTACAAAGGACAGTGTTTGTTTAGTACCTCTGATTCAAATTTTGCCCCATTAATAGATGGACAGTAACAATGTTAAGGCACCTTAGAGTCTGACTTCTAAGAGACTGTTCCAGAATCAATGTTGTTTCCACTCACTCCCCATCACAGGCAGTCTTTCTTTATAATCAATTCTTCTTTGGGGATAATTCTTAAAAGCCATGACTTCATTTCTCAGGTTAAATTTATGTCAGCACCATACTGAGAATTTAAAAAGTTTAAAAAAGAAAGAAAGAAAGGAAAAAACAGTCTTTGAGTTCTACGTTCAATTTACTAAAAACTGTCTAGAGTACCAAAGTATTTCTAAAGGCAAATCTTTGGTGTGACAGTTGCATAATAATGCATACAGGCTGAAGGGCTTTCTTAGAAAAGCATCCTGTAGCTACTTTAACAAGAGGACTTGGTGTCATTTATAATTCATGCAAGTAGATTGAAGCTTTCTGCTGCCATCCAAGAAAGATGGTTTGCAAAGCTACAGAGCACAATAATCCAATATTCCTTCTGGAGAGTTCCATATATCTAAGACAGATTTTACACCAGAGATCATTTCCATGCCAATGTCCCCAAGAACATAATGTGGTATTTTCAGAAAACACAGATTTATGCTGTGGGTTATTTCTGCAGGCATGGAGAATGCCACTAGATCATCCAGTTGAAGGTGGATTTCTAGCCAGCTTTCACCAACAGTGTAGCCGCTGTTCCAAAGGAACAGATATCTTTGTGCTTTGGGAACTGCTTTATGCAGTGCAGAATATATCTTGCAGTTAGCACATCTTACAGTTGAATAAGCAGAATGTAATCTTGGTAGAAGTCAAAGTAACCTTGAGAATAATTAAATCATTTATTCTGTGGCATACGTCTTAAAAATAAGATCAACTTCTGTCAAAAGAAGCTGGCTTCTGAAAGTGAGCTAATGGCTTAATAAAAGGAGGAAATGGGAAGGTGTAACCCACCACACAAAAAGGACTTATTTTGACACCACAAGGCACTGGAAGATCACATGGTCAAAAAGATATAAAGCAGGCCAGCAAGATGACCTCAGCATCAAAGGCACTTAGCACCAACCATGATGACCAGCATTTGATCCTTGGAAACCACATGATAGAAGGGGAGAAAAAACTTTCACACATTGTCTTCCCTCTTCAGATTTAGTAGATTTATTCATATACTATAGCCCATAATAAGAATCCAATATAGGAAATTCTTTATCCACAGTAATTTTGTAATAGATACCTTCACTTCAGCATTTCTCTCTGAATTCTACCAAATGACATTTAGTTTACTGCTCTGTCTCAGGTTAAACTACAACCAGCTGTGATGTACAACTTCTCAAGGGAACGTCAACCTCTGAATGGAGGAGACACACATTTTGAGCTGTATAGACCTGTAACCTGGTGTTATGGTGCCTCAAAGTATATATACAAAAACAATTGATACAATCAGTGGAACAGCTGGGACAGAAGTCTTTCTGCTGCCATTTGCACTGGGGAGCCAGGCAGCTCTACAGCCTTCTGTGCACAGCCTACCAGGAGAGAATAATCTCCCAGCAGTGCTTTTACTTCTGAGTGCAGAGGTGAGATCTCCACCTTCTCTCTGGAGGGGAACAGCTGGGAGCTCACAGGGCAGACAATCAGTGGAGCATCTGGGACAGAGGTCTTCAGGCTGCCATTTGCACCAGGGAGTCAGGCCACTCCACAGCCTTATGTGCACAGACCCTTCCAGAAGAGAGTTGGTCTCCCAGGAGTATGGACACGGCTTACCAGTCCACAGGAGGGACAAGCTCCAGCCAGAGACAGCAAGACCAACTAGCACCAGAGATAACTAGATGACGAAAGGCAAGGACAAGAACCCTACTAACAGAAATCAAGGCTACTTGGCAACATCAGAACCCAGTTCCCCCCACCACAGCAAGTCGCAGATACCCCAACACACCAGAAAAAGCAAGAGTTAGATTTAAAATCATCTTATGATGCTGATAGAGGGCTTCAAGAAGGACTTAAATAACTCCTTTAAAGAAATACAGAAAAACATGGGTCAACAGATAAAAGCCCTTAAAGAGGAAACAAAAATAAACGCTTAAAGAAGTACAGGAAAACACAATCAAGTGAAGGAACTGAACAAAACCATCCAGAACCTAAACATAGAAGTAGAAACAATAAAGAAGACACAAAGTACGACATCGCTGGAAATAGAAAGCCTTGGAAAGAATTCAGGAGTCATAGATGTACAGAATACAAGAGATAGAAGAAAGACTCTCAGGTGCTGAAGATACCATAGAAAACATTGAATCAACAGTCAAAGAAAATGCAAAATGCATAAAGCTTGTAACCCAAAACATCCAGGAAATCCAGGACACAGTGAGAAGACCAAACCTAAGGATTATAGGTATAGAAGAGAGTGAAGATTTACAACTTAAAGGGCCAATAAATATCTTCAACAAAATTACAGAAGGAAACTTCCCTAACCTAAAGAGAGAGATGTCCATGAACATACAAGAAGCCTACAGAACTCCAAAGAGACTGGACCAGAACAGAAACCCCTCCCAGCACATAATAATCAGAACACCATATGCACTAAACAAAGAAAGAATATTTAAAGCGTTAAGGGGAAAAGGACAAGTAACTTATAAAGGCAGACCTATCAGAATCACACCAGACTTCTCACCAGAGATGATGAAAGCTAGAAGATTCTGGGCAGATGTCATGCAGAGACTAAGAGAACAAAAATGCAAGCCCAGACTGCTATACCCAACAAAACTCTCAATCACCATAGATGGAGAAACCAAGATATTCCATGATGAAATCAAATTTACACAATATCTTTCCACAAACACAGCCCTACAAAAGCTAATAGATGGAAAATATCAACACAATGAGGGAAACTACACCCTAGAAAAATCAAGAAAGTAATCTTCCAACAAACCCCCAAAGAAGATATCCATACAAGCATTCCAACACACGAGTCCATAAGGGCCAAACCTATTCAAACCACCAGATCATCTATTATAATTAATGAATAAGAAATGGTCTATTGTTAACTAAATCCCATACTTTTTTCTTATTTTCTTAGTTTTTACCTAAAATCCAATCTCAAACACTAGAGTACAAGTAGCTGCTGTATTTCTCTGGGTTCCTCTTAACTGAGACACTTCTCCACCAAAATTTTAGTGGCCATACTTGTCTTGAGTCATACTGATCAGGTCCTAGGTGGTATGCCTCTTATTTTCTTTTGTTTAAGATAATTTTTATGGTTAGAATGGATTTCTGGAGCTTTTATACATTTTTAATTTAAATATAATTGTATCACTTCCCTTTCATCACTCTAGCCCCTCCAATATCCTCTACCTCAAAACCCTCCTATGCCCCCACACTGAAATGGAATCTTTTTTATTATTACTGCTATACATACATACATACATACACACACACATACATATATACATACCTACAGAGAGAGAGAGAGAGAGAGATTTTTAATAAAAAGCAAAGCTTGAATCTTATCAAGAATCTATGATTGAGTTTTTCATGAAAACTTTCATCTTTGTCTAAATTAGTATTTGTTGAGTTTCTCTGTATTGAGAGTACTTTCCCCAACTTCCTTAAACTTTGAAAGAAGTCCTTATGCCTATCTCAAACCTAAGAAGCAGACAATTATAGTCATCTTAAATCTTGAAAGATGGCTCAAGAGTTGAGAGCACTTGCCCCGCAATCCTGAGGACTGGAGTTCAGATTCCAGCATTCACATAGCAAGCCAAGCATTGGGAGCTCTCTAAGCCCAGCTCCCTGGGACAGGGGTGGGAGGATAACTGGAAATTGCAGGCTCCCAGTCTATCCAAGGAGGAGAAATGGCTGTCTTGGAGACCCCAGCCACAATGGGATGAGTGGGAACTGACAGAAAAGGCATCTTGGAAATCTCTTCTGGCCTACATATATGGAAAGACTCTAAAGTACATATGTATGCACAAACATACACACACACACACACACACACACACAATATACTCACCACCTTGTGGGCAGAGTAACAACATAAAATACTTGAAATTTTTCTACCCAGGATTCTTGTCTGTTTTCACCAGTTTATTCATTTAATGAAGTATTTGCCAGTGTAGTTTTGTGGGCATTTATATTCTACTTTAGATCAAGTCCGGGTCACACTTTGGAGAGAGGCTATTAAACATTGACAGTTAGAAGTTTTTCATTTAATACCAATGTTCTTTTGAGACAGCCTTATCAAAGTGGGAATATTTTTCTTTTTTATGTATGGGGGGATTAGTGAGAACTTCTCTACATTTTTGCATT